>ML675640.1:4767515-4808874 GCA_007922155.1 Mesoclemmys tuberculata
GGTACGATTGGGCCTGCAGTTCTAAGGACTCTAATAATTCCAGCTGATGTCATTCATCAAAACCTCTCACAAGAGTCTGTAGGTACAAGTCACACAGTCTTCTCTTGCTGCTCTAGAAGAGATGGTTGAATGAACCTCAGCTGTCTTCCATTGATGGAAATGTAGTTCCAACTGCCTGCACATACTTTCACAGTCCCTTGTTCCCCATACATACATACACTGTCTCTTTCTTTCTTTCTCTTTGTGTTATACAGACACTCCCCTCCCAATCTTCCAAAAAAAATCCCCAACCCTTAAAAAAAATTGCTGCTTTTTCTTCTTTATTCCATGACTGAAATTCTTGTTCTTTTCCTTCGCTTTATTCTCCTCACAGATGAATTCCATTTCTTTCATTTATATTCACCGAGTTCCAGTTGCTGCATCTATTTCTAAACTTTATATTTCCCGCATTTTGCTTCTGGGATTTCCCCGTCTGCGATTGCAAAAGAAATTCTCAGAACTTAATCCTCAGATCTGCACCATGTATGCATCACTTTAAGTAGATACTAAGCCTAAAACCAAATCTCCTCAACTACGCACCCTTAAACTTGGAGGGAGTTCAACTCCAGATCCAGACTTTGTAGCTCAGGCCTGTTTCTTCCAAGAAAGATCCCTTCTTGGGCTTTATTTGGTTTTTTTTTGTTTTGTTTTTTTTTTTGTGACAGGAGAGGGAGAAGGAAAGTATTGTACTACTGCTGTGGCTGCTGCTTCTGAACACTCAATATCTTCTTTTTTTAAACCCTTAACGTCTCATTCATAATCTGGAATCATCAGCTGCAAAATTCAATAGCTGAAGCTAAACCAGCCTGATAAACCATCTGAAGTCACAATAACGTTGCTGGTTTTTTGTTTTTTTTACCACCTTTTATTTAAGAAAGGTCAAACCAATTGGTACCAAATTTAGCAGAGAGAATGTTGCTTTCCTTGGCCAAGACTTTCTCTGCCAAGATGTAAGGAGAGGAGTGACTGTTTCCAGTTGTTGTAATCCAGCTCTCCCTCCCACCCAGAAAAACAGGGTTTATTTAGATTGGAAAATGCTGAAGTTTATCTGTGCTGCTGGGTGTCAGTCTATAATAAAGCACACCTTAGCTGAGCACATAAAAATGGCATTTAATTCAGAATCCTGTGCTTAACTGTGCATCATTAATCTGCCTTCTCTGTATTAATCACACTGAAATACATACTGTTTGCATCTCTCAATACTCCAAAAATCTGTTTGACAACTAAATGCAGCTGGAAGCTCTTAATTCTTGATTCACATGTGGCACTTAGCTCAACAAAGCTAAATACCAAGAGAGAGCTTTTTCCTGAACCAAAGTTTGCCCAAAATGCAAAATCATTTGGGAAGGACGGGGTATGCCACGGAGCGTGTTAAACACAGGATCCTAGTGGCTTCCATCACTGAGTATTTAGGGAGCACTGGTTTTCAATAAAAAGAGAAATTGGAATTATTACAAAGAGGCAATAATGAATGGGAATGTAGTTTAGTTGTAAATGGCCAAATTCATCCCTGCTTTAACTCCTAAAATTCCACAAGCAGATATATCTATTGGTGACGCTGGCTCCAGATCATCACAGCTCCATTGACTTCAGTGTAGTTGTGCCAACGTATACCAGCTCAGAATCTGGCCTTGTTATATGTAAATACAGGGGGTTGGGTATTCAGCACTTATTTAGAAAGCTTAAATGACACTGGTGCTGGAAACAGAAGCCTTATCACTAAGCCAGCTGGCCTGCCATTGACCTTTGCAGCGTTCTCAAGGTGCCTCCATCCTGGCTGCGGTTATACACAAGGGCACTTGAAAACTGTAGACCTGAAAGCACTGCACATGCTGAGTGTGCACTTTTCTTCTGTCCTCTAGTATGTTCCGCTCTCTTCCAGCCTTTCTAATTGACTGCCCGCATCTTTGCTAAGATTGCACAGATTGGTACTTCAGCATCCAGCAATTCTTCACTTAAACCTGGATGAAGTTTACTGTAGTGCTGGGACACGGGACTGCTTTCTGAAGACCCAGTTCACGACTGGGAAGAGCACAGTAAGTCAATCCATGGAAAGGAGCAGAAATAAATTCAAATATTTGCAAAAAAGGGAGAGGACGAATAAGAAGAGAAGGAAAACAGAGGCAGTTTGGCATGGAAATTAGGAAGTGCACCATGAGAGCAAGAAACTGAGAAGTGAGGGTGAAACACTGGTAGGAGAGAGGATTCATCATGCAAGGCTGCCATTGTAACTGATTTCTATAGCTCCTTTCACAAGCCCCAAAGCACGTTGTGCAATTGTAAAATGCTGGGAAGTTCTAGTACAGGGCCAAATTCATCCTCCACATCAAACTGGGGGAAGAGGGGCTTGGAAATTCTGCCGGGGGTGTAAAATGTAACCCAAGATGCACATCGTGATGGCTGCCGCAGCCCTGAAGATGCATCAGCTGTTGCTCTGGCCCTGTTCTGCAAGAGGTGATGGCCAGGAGAGACACAGAGGCAGCCACGTGCTATGCTCCCACTACCCATTGTACATCCCAGATCTCTCTGGGCATGGGAGAGCTGTGGCAGGGCTGGCTTTTGCAATGAGCCAGGGGTGTCAGTGCATTGTGTGGGCTCTCCAGATCTCCCTTTGCCCTCCCAACCCTGTGCAGTCTGGAAGCCCATCAGCTCCACTGAAGGCAGGTGCATAGAGAAGGAGACATAATTTGCCTCTGTGTGAAGTCACTTTCACTGAATAGCTTCACTGTAACTGGAGTTGCAATTTACATTTTGCAAGATATTAGCAGCCTGGGGCTTTTTCATTCTGTTTCCCTGCCAATGGGTCACTCTGAGTGGAAACCTTTGTAAATATACCTGAGGTGGCTTCACTTTATCTACTGCTCATGTGTAGCCAGTTTCCAGGGTGGATGGCTGCAGCTGTGGGGAACAATGACCCTGTTCCAAATCAGACATGAGATCACACAACCCCATCTCTGGAGTGGAAAGCTGCACAATTCAATAGACAATTCAGGCAACCTGACGTTTCTTCAAGTGCTTGGCTATGACATCCAGTGCCTCCATTTGGGAACAATAAGACGGAAAGAGGGATCAGCAAAGAAAGAAGAGCTAAGCAAAGAGCTATCAAAATAAACACACATTCAGATGAGCCCAGCAAACACAATTTCTCTTACCAAGAGAATTTCCCCTACAAGTCATCTTTTTTCCTGCATTTCCCCCCATTTGGGGTAGGTCAAAAATTGTTCTAAGAAGCAGAAATATTTGCTATTGGACCTGACCAAGCCAAGAGCGACAGAGATTGTGGTGAGTTATTTCTGCACCTGACGGTATGCATCGAATACTAACGGTTGGGTAGCCATCTCTAAAATCCAGCAGTGTGGGCAAATTTTGACTTTGAGAACAGTGTGCATTTACTTCAGCACAGCTGCTGCTGTTTATTTACGTTACAAACAAAACAGTTGCTAAGCATTGTTTGAATGAAAGCCACCTCCTTCATTCCGCCATCTCAATTCCATCTCATCTCCTATCACAAGAGAAACAGGTACTGTTCCTTGAACTAGAAGACTCAGAACGGGCATGATTACGAAACAACATGAGCCATTAAGCCATCTTTTGGGGTATTCTTTTGGGGTATTCTGGCCATGAATATACAGCCTGATATTAAAACACCCTTAAACATTTGCAACTGGAAACAAGAATCATGGTAATGCAAGGAGGGATGGCTTTTCATTCAGGGTGAGTTAAGAACATCCCTCAAATCTTCACTCAGAATCAGAGCTAAACGTTGCTTAATCTCTCAGAATGGAGTAAATGTTCGCGTTTGTTAAAAATGTCTAAGCTGGCGCTTTGTTCATTTTCAATCTGTACATGTAGGGTCTGATCCGTTTCCCATTGAAGCGGAGTCAATGGGAGTCTTTCGCTGACTTTATTATTGTACCAACAGGACACACAGGATTGTGATTTACTGAGTGTTGCTGGGAGATGTTACACAACAGCATTTCACAAAATCTGGAAAGGTCCTAGGTTACAGGAGCAAGAGCAACTCAGGGCAGCATTTCACTGTTCAAGACAGTTCCCGTTTCAAGACAGGTGGCACTATAATGTATAGGAAATTGCTCAGGAGGCAGAGAATGTTAATAAATGAAATGTATGGGGGATGGGTTCAAATCCTGTCCCCAGTGCAAAGCTCAAATAGCCCCTGTACGAGGGAATACCTGAGGGTGAAGTGGAAGGAATCCTCTCTGAGGCTCTGCTCTAGAACCGCTCCCGCAGCCCTATGCTTCCCTTCCATATGGAGGGATGAAACCCCGAATCCTGCCTTACCATTCTTCCCTTTGGCCTGCCTTCAAACACAAAGGGAAGCCCAAAACCCAGATCTGTAGCAGGCAGAAGGTTTTCCCCCCTTCACACTTCATTGGGTAGTGGTCTCTTGCAACTGACAGCAGGAATGAGCTAGTTCTGTTGGCCCGAGAGTCCTCTGCCTTTGTGGAATGGAGAGGTGAATGGGCTGAATATGACTCGCTGTAAACACTAGCACACAGTTGATTTTTGCCAGCCTTTGCTACTTAATGAGGGAGGGCACAATTCAGCTTAGCAAATGGAGGCTCAAAGACCATCAGCTTCATGTAAATATAGTCAGTTCTCCTTAAACACACACTACTTTAGCTCAGTTTTCTTGCGGAATTGTAGCATGCTAAACGTTTTGAGAATATTTGTTTGTGCCAGTTCCCAATGAAATGTTACTCCATTTTGGACCCACCACAAGCAACTTTTGTTGTGCGTGCATCTGTTTAAGATTCAGAAATTACTTGATGAACCTTTGGAGGAAATGAATTTTAGATGAAGCATGTACACATTTTTATCATGCATGCATTTCCTTTGATCAGTTTTCTCTTCCATTCTTATGTGGAAGTGATGAAGAAAAATCTGCATATTTCATTCCTTGAAAAAAACATTTCCTCTGACATAGTCTTAATGCCACCTTTCTGTTTACCCTTCAATGAATCCTTAAAAGTTTACCGATCAAATACATTCACCCAGTAACTTAATGCTGAGCAGAAATAACAAGTCAACACCAAAAGGAGAAACATAAGGCCAGATCTTTGGCTGGACTAAACTAGAGTAGTTCCATTGATTTCAGTTTATACCATCTGAGGATTTGGTCCAGAGATTTAATATATAAGGTTATTCTAAAATGTTTACTGTTTTTTTAAAAGAGGTACGAGACTCTTCAGACAGCAAAAAAGCAGTCATGGGCAAAAAGTTGCCAACTAAAAATTCTTTATGTTAAATTCACAATCCCGACGAATGGTATTTTTTAAAAGGCAGCATGACTTGAGCCCCTGCATCAAAGATTAAATTGCCCAGGAAGGAGTTTTTCAAAAGGAAATAGGTGTCAATACTTTTAACTCACAAAGTCAAGCACTGCGGCTACTTCAGCATCAGTAATGGACGTGGCACAAGTCTGCTCTCATCAAAGCCTTAGCAAGCAGGCAGATTTGGGTGTGGGGATTTCTTCCTTGTGGAGAACTCAGCACTGGTGACAGGTGTCAGACTGGAATAGCTTTGAGGGCTAGGCTGTCTATGTTTCCAGATGTACAGGAGGGGCAGAGGTCATGCAAACATCCCACAAAATGCCTGTTCCTCCTCTGGACGTGAGATGGGATTTCAGGCCTGCCCTTACAATTGCACCAATTTATCCAAATTGTTTTTGAAATTGGAATACAAATCCCTTGTGCGGCCACTCCAAAATTGGTTTAAGCGTAGCTAAAATTGATTTAGCTTAATTTGACTCAGAGGCTTGAGATCAGCAGGAAACTAAGTCCCAAACCTCCATATCTGCAAGCAACCATAAGCAATGATTTTCCATCAGTGTTGCACTCATCTCTACCGGACCAACCTGCATGGGACAGTCAGCTGTGTTCTGGACCCATAGGGTCCAAAGGGGCTTCAAGAGCGCATAGCAGGAGTTACTGCTGCTTGAGGAACAATAGCATTAACTTCATGCTGTTTTCTCTATTTAGGTTCCATACAACTCCTGGAGGAACATGCCTGTTGGTACAACCCCTCCAGATGCCCCCTGTCCTTGGCCCTGTGGTCATCTTCTCTGTTGTCTGTTCTTTTGAAAAGTGTGGAGGGTGGATGGACAACTCATTTAGCTGCCTATTCTACCCATGCTGCTGCCACATTTGATCTGTGGGTTTACTCCCCTTTGTGTCCTGAAGCGTAAGGGACTATACTGATGTTTGTGGTAGCCGTGTTGGTCCCAGGATATTAGAGAGACAAGATAGATGAGGTAATAGCTTTTATTGGACCAACTTCTGCTGGCAAGAGAGACGAGCTTTCGAGCTTACACAGAGCTCTTCTTCAAGTCTGGGAAATGTACTCACAGTGTCACAGTTAAATGCAAGGTGGGACAGATTGTTTAGCATAAGTCATTAATACATATTTCAAGGGACCATTTAAGGTCCCGTCAATGGGCCTCTAACGACGTATGCTAAACAATCTGGTCCACCTTGTATTTAGCTGGGACACTGAGTAAGTTTCTCAGACCTGAAGAAGAGCTCTCTCCATAGGACATATATAAAATCAATTCACCTTTCACTGAAATAGAGATCCTTGGGAATGCAACCACACCCACTGACACTCCACTACCCACACAGTGCAGATGTTCAGACCTGGCTCGATGTCTGAATTCACTTGGGCCCATGCCTTGCCAGCCCTAACAAAAGAATTCATCTCTCCCTTTACAAACCTGCCAAGTCCAGGGGTTGGGAATGAGTGTTTCTTCTGCAAGAGTTAATGGCATTCCAAACCCTTTCCATAAGTTTAGAAAGTGCAAGAAAAATCATTGGTTGCTGTAGACATAACACAGAACCTTTCATTTCTGCTCCTGGTACGTGAGTGGAGATGAAAATGATTTACTATTAACAATAATACTATTGGGCCAAAACCTGAAATACATCTACATGCTTACTCCTTACACAGGTCAATCAATCAATAAGAAATCAATAAGTTTTGCTTAAGCAAGCCCCAAGGAAAAAGGAAATGGGGACTTGAGGATTTGAGCCATTAACTATAGCTAGCACCTTTAGTACTGCAATGTAACAACTTGAAAGTAAAGTACAAACAAGTCATTTCCAGGTTTGGGTTTTAAAAAGAAATACGTTCATACATTTCTTAGGCAAAGATTCTCCACCCCACAGCTCGGTATTAAACCCCTGCACTGTTCCATGCACAGAACCGCCATTGGACGTCATTGCACCACAGCTGTAATGGTAGCGTTGCTGTCCTTTGAATGGGCTGCTAAACTTGGGCCCCTTCTATCTGTCCTCTGGATTTCAGTAAAAGAATCCATTGCGGTATTCAGCAATGCTAAGGGATAACCTTGAGTCTTGACCAACAACGCCACGTTGGATTCAGAATACCCTGTGATGCCCAAGGATATGATTATTGCCGTGTGCAAAGCAGCCGACTCATTTGCCTACAGGGTCATATCAATGTCTTCAGCAACTCGTTGCTTTGTAAAGAGATTCGGGAATATTTTGAGCATGAAAAGGCACTGTGCTATATGAAAGCAAATTCTGTTCTATTTTATAGGGGTACCACTGCCCTCTACTGGAGTGCTGTTTTCCTACTGTATCACAATTCTTTCTATCTTCAGGGCTACTAGAATTGTTGCTGGAGTTAACTGCTCTTGATACCTGTGTTTTGAAGCTGATGTTTCTGAGATCAAAGCTGATTGCCTTCCTTTGTGTCTGTACATAGATACAGTGTGAGAGAGGTACACTGCTTGCTATGTGAGTGCCCGGCTGCTTGCATGTGTACAAGAGCCGCAGATCTTGGTCCATAAAAGCTTAACACCCTCACTTTCCAATCCTTACTCACACAAGTAGCCTCAGTGAATTTTCATTGACTTTAATAGGACTGCTAGTTTGATTAATGATTATTTGAATGAATAAGGTGGCGGGGTCAGGCCCTACGTCAATTGTCTTGTGAGAAAACACTGCATTTTACAGAACTGGTCTTTTTCCTGTTAAGATTATCAGGGTATAACGGTGATCTGATTCCAAATGATTATTTATCTGAATTATTGTTGTGCTAGGAGCCCCAGTTGTGGACTAGGTCCCTACTGTGCCAAGCGCTGCACAACTGCAGAATGAAAAGACAGTCCCTGAAGAGCTGACGATCTAAGTATAAGACAAGTGTCAATGGATGGATAGGGACAGATAGGCAGGGAAATACAAGGAAACAATGAACGGTATTGGTCTGCATGCCAGACCTGGTTTTAGCATGCCAGAGGCCTAACGGTCACCAAGTTTTTGTAATGATCACCGCAACGAGGTGTTTTGAGTAGGGTTTTGCAGGAGGAAGATGGCATTCAATCAACCACTCTAGCTAGACATGAGTACAGTTGTGTTTTAGTAACCAGCTCATGCCCCTACTCATCTGACCTGATTACGATGAGTGCGATTGACTTGGGGCTACGCACAGCAGTTCTTTTCTTTTCACAAGTCAGCTGTGTTGGCTTACTACAGGACCTGATGGAAAGCCCATTAAAGACAGTGGAAAGATTCCCAGGATCAAGCCTATGATGCCTTATGGTGCATGTAGCAGCATATCCTGGGAACATCTGGGCATCTATCCCATACTGACGCAGCAGGGCTAGAGCGCCCAGAGGATATATAGTTGTGGCGCCAGGAACAAGTGAGGCAAGGTACGCTGGATGTCCTGCCACACAGAGAGTAGAAAGAAAAGAAAACTGGCCAAATCAGTTACACAGGGCTATGAAAAGGGTCCCATCTCCACAGCAATATAACAGTAGTGAGACTTAGTTACAAGAAAGCAATCATGCATCAGACCCTGCCAGTGGCTAGGCCAACACATGGTGAGCTGCTACAGTTACTGATTTAGTATTACTCAGACTGGGCGTGGCTGCACAGGGTGAATTCCTGGCCCTGTTTAAGTCTTTGGCAAAGATCCTCCCAAACTCCAGGATTTCACCCACAGTTAGAGTCAGGCTTGTCACCGACTGCTTAAAAACTTGGTCAAAGGTGATGACATAGACAGGCAAAAGCTCACAGGAAATCTGCAAACCTCGCTTTCATATTCATTCCTAAATAGCTTTCTCTGGACACCGTGAATATTTATGATTGCATTTCTGACCATTAAAAACAAACTGCCTAATGCATCCAGTGTCCCAAAAACCTGTTACATAAACCCCCTTGCTCAAAAATATACTGTATTTTGATATTTGCATCAGCCTTACCAAAACCGCTTCCATCCCTTCAAACATTTGCTCTTTATCGAAATATCATCTGTGAAAACTGCTCCCCCTATGGAAAGAACTTCTTGGTCTCATGTATTCTGCATGGTATACTCTGCTGTGTGACATTTTTCAGCTTTCCTTTTTAATTTCCATTATAATGATGAAAAGAAAAAAACCCACAAAGCATGATCAGGCCCTATAGAATCACACAGCACTAAACTTTCTTCAGTTTTGTAGAAGAGCTTTTTCACTGCACTTATTCCAGTTTAAAGTCTAGTCATTAGTTAGTATATTATTATATGGACTGTTCTTTCCCTCCAACTGCAAATCAGGAATGTGTGTGTGTGTGTTTGTTTATTTTTAATCCCGCCTTTGTATTTGGAGCAACCGTAATAAAAAGTCTGGAGGCAAGTTAGAAAAATGACAACTAAGCTTAATAAAATGAGTTTCAGTGAATTGAGAGGAAGTCCTGAGAGCTTCTCCAGAAATCTTCCCACGGGATAGCAATGAAAACACATTCACCAACGAAACGCCCAGTTAAAAAGCATTACATCATCATTTGCTAGGTGTCACACGCACCGAGTGTGTTTACACGATCTGTTTTTATGCCAAAAATTATAGGACGCTAAAACAAATTGCTTATTTGAAAATGTACGGAGCCGTTGATTGTCTACACACCAGGGTGATTTCTGTAATGAACTCCAAAGTGCATTCCTGTTTTGTCTGATTTAACTGAAGCAGCTACTTTCCCTCCCCCTGACTTAGGCAGCTTGCTGCTTATTCATATTCTCACAGGTCCAAGTTCAGACATTTTTGTCTGAGGATATATCTTCTGATACTGAAAAATCTCTCAGCTCTGCCATAACAGGAATGGCCACATAGTAACTATATCACAGCAGGAATTGCCCACAACATGCCCTAGACCAGTGCTTCTCAACCTGTGGGCCACTTGCGGCTCAATCAGCACACAGCTGCGGCCCATGTGACATCCTCAGGGCCATCCAGGTAGATCATAGAATTATAGACTGCTAGGGTTGGAAGGGACCTCAGGAGGTTATCTAGTCAACCCCCTGCTCAAAGCAGGACCAACCATTGGATGCGGCCAACATAACACATTGTGGGCTGCATATGTGGCTCACAATATTAAATAGGTTGAGATTCACTGCCCTAGACTCTGGGCTTCTTTGAGATGACTGGTGTGTAGGCATGCCATTGCTGTCTGTCCACTGTACTTCCCATCTTCATTCCTGCGAGCAAGCAGGGGGGATGTCACTGAGCAAGAACCATGCCCTCTAAAAGCCTGCTGCTGGGAAGGACAATGTGTGGGGCGTGGTTGGATCGTGCTCAAAGTTAATAGCACCAATGTGAGTCTTCCTAGCTTCTGAATAATTGGTTTGGTAAAGTAATGAAATCACTCCTTATTGGTGGCTTTGGTTAATAGGGTGGTAGACAACCACAAGACCATACATGTGCCTGGAAAGGTTTGGGAATCTAGACAGTTGGGAGATGATGGAAAATCTCCCTGGAGAAATTCGTGTCTTCAAAAAAAAACACCATCCATCCTCATTCTCATGCACACACACAAGAAATGCCTGAGTTCATAGATTTTCAGCTGAAACAACCTTTGCATACCAGGCTGTTCCTGTCCCAGATGTTCTGTAAGCCTTGGGGGGACATTTCAGACCAGAAGCCTGAAATCTTTGATCAGCATTTCTGCTGGCTCCCACTCCATACAAAAGTTAGAAAGTTGACGGCCTACCACAAGGAGCACACAGTGTTCTAGCTTGGGGTACCTCTTTCCTTTCCCCCTTCAAAGCTTTTCACAGTGGGGACCTGAGAAAGCAGAACTTCTGAAAGTGGAATGCTTTCTCTTACTCGCCTCCTGGACTCAGTCACCTCTCATCACTCCTTTAACCCCACAAGTTGAATCTAATTATGGGGAGCTCGAAAAGTGCCCTGGGCATGCCTGTCTGATTTACTAATAATGCCCAAACAAACATCATAGTCTCTCTCTCTCTTTCACACAGGATAGGGGACCCGTGTGTCGAAAGGGATGTGAAACATGGCTACTGAAAGGAATTGACATTGTCTCTTCCAAACCACAAGCTCGCATGAAGCCTTGGCTACCGGCTGCTTATGTCTGCCTTCATCTCCAGAACGCCCAGCAGACTGCCTACAGTCAGATCAGAGACCACCCATTTGTATTCACGCATAGGTGCTTTTATAGACAAAGCTCCCTGGAAACTGAGGCGGGGGGAAGAGGGGAACAACAACACAAGGTTATTAGTCTTTTAAAGGATTCAGAAGCTGTCTGGCTTGCGGCCTCAGCCATTTACTAGAGTTGGCTCCTGTGCAAAATGACAGAGTGATACACTTCTAATACAATTTTAGTAGCAAAATTCAATTTTAAAAACATTCCTGCTCATGAAATGCATTTGCAAAATTCAATAGGCAAATAGTGGCACGGAGCCACCAATACTAAGTGTGGACCAAAAACCGTGCCATTAAATCAACATTACCTCCTTACAGGCTAGCGCATGCCGCAAGGACGCTTGGACTTACTCAGGAAAGAGAAATAACAAAAGAAAATCCAACAACTTGTCACTAGCTTAGAAGGACGCTGTAGAGACAAAAGTATTTGTTTCAGAGTTTGACGGAAAGGCTAAACTTCTCCGAAGGGATTCTGCAAATCCCCTTTCTGAAAGATCTATCATAAATCTGAGGACTACAGATACATGTATGAGTGGCGTATAATAGCTAGGATCAAGCATGGAGCAGTTAGACTAGATCATTACCAGCCATCGCAGTGGCTTGGGACAGCTTTAGAATCAGAGACCACCCTCCTGAACCCTCTCCAGATGGCCATTATGACATTTCTAGATGGGAACTTGGCCACCACATCCTTGAAAGTGATCAACATGCTGCTTCTCTGGCAGGTCTAGCCACACGTCCAGCTGTCAGATGGCATTTTGCCCTCTCATCAATTGGTGTGCCAAGGCAGCTCTGCTAACGGAGCGTAGGTTTAGAACAGAGACTGGCAGAGGAGAGCTGAGATTCTAGGAGAGCCACAAGCGTGTCTAGTTAGGGCCAAAGGCTTGGTTAGCAGAGATGTCATCTGCTGACATTTTGCCAACAAGATCCTTCCTCCCAAATCTCCCATGGGAGTGGACTGATGCAGAGAATTTATGAACCCCCGGAAAACTTTAGCTTCCGTCTTGAATGGAAACGTTTCACAGCTGTGGAGTTTTACAAATGTAAGGTGTGATCTCCTGCGACAAAATGTTGCAAATAGGACAGAGGGCCAGATTCTCCCTTACACTACGTGCCGGAGCAGTGTCAAGGGACTTTAGTGTCACTGGCCCAGAGAGCTGAACTTTTAAAGGACAGAAGTAGGCTATTAGTGTCCTTAGTCCTGTCTCTCTGAAGTACCAGGATGTGGAATATCTGTGAGGCGGCTGGCATGTAAAGTTAATCCACCAGGTTAGATTGGGATTAGCCCAGAGATAAGAAGTATTTTAAATTGCATTGTGTTGGACTGTGTTGTAAATAAAATTGTAAATACCATCCAAGATTCCTCAAATGGGCAGAACTTCCATCCACCGGTGACTTGGTCGAGACACCATGAAACAGGTGCTTTTTAATGACGTTATAAAGAAATACCGTATCTTCAAGAGTAATTACCCTTATGTCAAATGGGGGCCAGGAGGAAAGGCTGCTTCACAAGAACTTGCCAGCCAGTGAACATTAAATCCATAGTGCAGCAATTCCAATCCACAGGCCGTTGAGAGGCTTTTCTAGCCACATTCTACTTTTGCTCCTGGAGGCAAAATCCTTTCCCCAGCTCCCTGGGATGCCAGGGCGGTAGGCACACTACAGCTTGCTGAGCAGTGGTACAGCTCCTTCCCCTCCCCAAGCCAGCCAGCTCCATGGGTTGATCTGTGTGTGTGCCCAAGTGCTTGGGGGACACCCATGGTTCTGTATCCTTCCTGGGGTGAGTTGAATGGCTCAGGCACACCGAGGGGTACAGCTGGTCTGGGCACAGGATGCAATATAAGGAGGAAGTTGCTTTTCCCAATCTACTATCCCTTCCATGTAGTTATCCATGGGCAAGGGCCATCTGGCCCTAAATGATGTGTGTATTATAGGCAGGATTCACAGTGCTCCTTTTAGTGAAGGTTGTCTGACTCTTTCCATTATAAGATCATGTTTTCAGGTGCTTAGAACTTTGCCAAGTTTTACACATTTGGGCTGAAATTTTTCATGCTGGATGTCTGCCATGGGCGGGCATGGGGCTAAGCCCCACCCCGGGGAGGCTTTGGGCCTTTTTGGTGGGTGGGACTTAATGCCTCACCCCTTGCATAGGAGTCTGCGGCCCCCTTAACCCTGCAGTGTCTTTCAAAATCAGCTCAATCTAATCGGGCTTTACCTACACCAAAAATCACATGTATTGTTTTGCCTGGTACAACCACCCACCTAAGGTTTCAGCTGAAGGCTAAATTGTCAGTTAAAAAGAATAATGGGATAAAATGACCCCTAAGCCTTAAAATAAAATCAAATGTAGCCTGAGAATGATATTGATATTTCAGTGAGTTTTTAATATATGGGCCTTTTGCAAAGAACTGAGCAGAGTTAAGGGTATTTGGTTTCCTTAATTGGACATTTCCATACTTCAGTATGTTTGGATTTCTTTTAAATTTAACCTTCACAGTGACTATCCTGGATTTATAACACCAGAGTCTGAGACAATTACAACATCCCTGTAAAGTAATTCACCCTACATTACCCAACCATAGCTCCATTTGAATGTCCATTATGTCTGGGAATATATTACTATATTATATGTCTGCTTGACCTTCAGGGTGCTTTGCAAGGAACATTCTTTTAAAAAGGCTGCTGAGGAAGCAAATATTGCTTGGGGCCCATTTCAGGAATGTGAAGGATTTGATTTATTTGAGTGATGCCTGGCTCGTTAGCATCATAGCTGATGAGACTGCCATTTCTTCTGCTCTCATTGGCTCTCTTTTAAACCGGGTGTCGCATGCACCTAGAATGACAGGCCCCTCTTGCTACTCTATAAATCGAAGTATTTGGTTTTGAGGGCACTGTAGTGGTACTGTGTGACCCAAGGCTTTTAGGGCTTGAATCTACTCCACCGAAACCAATGGGAATTTAGCCCTTGATCTCAGTGGGAGCAGGATCTAAGCCTTTATTTTGCTTAAGACACAAAATGTCTGATGCCGCAGCCAACATAAACAGACCTCCATGCCTGCAGAGTCTTTATTTGCCAAAAGCCCTACAGAGGCAAGCTGAGGGTTACCTGGATGTGCCGTGATGAAAACAGGTCCAGTGGCTTAGCTGAGCCCCTCTTCCACTGCAAGTGCCAGTCACGGCTTCTTTTGTCTTTCTTTCATGTGGAGGTAAATGTGGAACTCTGCCAAGAGGGCACGTGTTTCACCACTTGCCCTGCCTCTGAGCAACGGTGGGACCGGCGGCCAGAGGCGTTTGTGGAGCCCGCCTCCCTCCTTTATTTAAGCAGGACTTCCTGATATGATGCTGAGCGAGGAGGGCTGCTGGCTGCCGTTTGTGGAAAGACTGCTTTACAGAGCCAGCACGCGCCGGTGTGCCTGACTGGCGAAGATGCTGCAGCAGTAGGGAAGGACTGGATTTGGGACAGGAGGAGTGTCAGTAAAACCAACCCAACCCAGCGTTCAGAAAAAACCAGTCACAGCGAAAGAAAAACGCACCGCGCGCACAAGTGATACCAAAAGACAGAGACTTCGACGCATTTGTTTAATAAGCAGCAAAAAACGAGGCCTTCAAAGCACGCCCTTCATCTGCTAGGTGCACACGGAAGCCAACTTTAGAATGATGACTTCTATGGCATCTGTCAATATTTTCATTTTAGCTTAACCGGGGATTTCAATTACTATTGAGTCCTGCTTTGTGAAGAGAGCAAATGTGCAAAAATTTGATTATATTGAACCTCTCGCTAGATAAACAGAATACTAGCCCCAGTGGACTAATTCCATTAAGAATTGAACCATCCATCTTGAAGTTGTTCATGAATACAAACAGCCTGAGCTGCTGGCATTACTGGGTTTGCAAAACAACTTGTATATTTGTGTGCCAGATGATAAAAGCAGGCTTTATTTAGGGTGATATTACACAAAGTTTTAATAATCTATTTAAAAACTTCGTTGTTACTCTGAATGGGTTGCTTTCCCTTATTTGATCTTCATTCTTTCTTACATTCAACCATTATCTTGAAAATGGTTTTGCTCTGCACCTTGCATGGGGATTTTTCTTTGCAATCGTATGATCTGCAACATGGCAACAAAGCGTCAGGTGGTGAATTTTAATTCCATCAGTGCAAGGGTCCGTTTCATGGACGCAGAGCTTCCCCTGTGGAAATGGTGATCCTATTTACCTGCTTTTTAATTCTACCCTGTATTTTCATTATAACTATTTTTTATCTTAGTCCCTTTATCTAAATAATGTTTGACTGCTGGGCTTTGGGAGTCAGTTGGGAAGGCATGCCCAATTAGCAGGCTAATTAGCACTTTCTCAGTTTCAGCAGGGTAAGGAGATTGCTTAATTTCGTTATATGAGCTGGAAGGATAATTAATAACTGTGACCTTGTCCTGCACTAGCACTAATGCCAGCGAAACTTTGGTTGCTTAACCACTTCAGTGGCTTTTGGACTTTTGGTGAGTGTCAAAACAACAGATAAATGAGGCCTGTGAAGTTCACTGAAGACGCTCACCTTTCCCTGAGGTTTCGCACAATGTACTCCAGGAATCTTACACCACGTAAGACTTTCCCCAAGCTCGGAAGCACACAGCGCATTCAAGGACTTCAGCACCGTGGACAGGAAGTTAGTGGACATTGATCTTCCAGAAGATCAATAGGGAGAGACAAGCTGAATCAATGTTATGGCCTAGATGGTGGCCCGTGGAAATCACACATGGTACCTCCCCTACCCTGGCACTCCCAGCACAAAACCAGGTGTAGTCACAGCCCAATCAGGAGAGCAAGTGAAGGAGGCTGATGAAAGGGTAGAGGAAGCAGGTCAACGTATAGAGGAGTACAATGCTCTGGCGTAAGGCAGGTGCAGAATACACTTTCCATTGGCTCCTTGAAGCTTGGGAATGACAATGCCTCCCACCGGGATGTTATGGCTCCACACAGCTACCCACTTAATCCAGTATATACATGACACAATCTGGCTGTGTGTGTGTGTTGCCCTGGCTATGCCAATTTCATCACAATCCACAACAATGATAAATCCAGCTGGCTACCATGGGCAAAATGTAGCCTTCTCTCCCAATTCAAATGAAGCCAGGAATCCAAAAGGGAAAACAAATGTATAGCTCTGGATAAATCAGAGCATGTGCCCATTGCCCAAGGGAAATACCTAACATGTATTAACACTGTCCTCTCCCAAAGCTTATCAAAGCAGACACAGACATACGCGCCCACCGAAAGAGGCAAAGACAATGCTGTCATTCGGCTCATTCTTTCTCTCGGACCATTTAACTCTTTTAGTCTTTCATTTCATTGGGGGGTTTTGGATCGTCTCTTTTTCTGGGCGTGCTGCATCCTTATGGAAGTGGCTAGGCTCCAGGTATAGCCAGGACTGGCTATTTTTCTAGAAGATCTCCTCTAGGAATTATTTTGGGGAAGTTCTCTGGCCTGTGTCCTACAGGTGAGAGTAGATGATCACAAGCTTGCTTTGGAATCTATGCCTAGTACAAGCTGCCCACACCACCCTACCCAAGCATTTCTTTAGTTACTTCTTTATTTGGTGCAGTAGCACCTAGGAGACCCAGATATGGAGAGGACCCCATTCTGCTAGGTGCTATACAAACACAGAACAAAAAGATGGTGCCCACCTAAAAAGCTTTCAATCTAAGTATTGGACAAGAGATAGCAGGTGGATACAGACCATCTGTGGGATCGCAAGGAAAGATGGCAACAATCCTGGTCACCATGGAAGGCAGTGGTCTCATTTCATGGCTGATCTGAAACAATCTTGGCTACTATTCTAGTCTTGCCATTGACTCTAGTACTAGCAGGATCAAGCCCTTAGATGAGGTGGTGGAATTGCCATCCTTAGAGGTTTTTTAAGGTATGGCTTGACAAAACCCTGGCTGAGATGGTTTAGTGGGGCTGGTCCTGCTTTGAGCATGGGGTTAGACTAGATGACCTCCTGAGGTCCCTTCCAACCCTAATCTTCTATGATTTTATGATTCTAAAGTCTGTAAAACGTGGTGCTTTGTGATGTAGACAAAGACTAGGATGAACAAACCAGCCAGCTCCTTGCATCCACTCACACTATGAATTTGCTCACGGGTCAGTGAAAATCTGGTCCTGTATGTGATCGGTCACCTAAATCAAACCATATTATTGCTGCTCCCTGCCTAGACTAACATTTTTAAACACAAGAATAGCACATAAAGAACAACGGACTCTCTCACTGCATGCGAGCACTCATATTCCCACCTGAATATGGGTGTTTAGATGAATAAAACATCTGACCAGAAACCAGTTGTCCTGATGTTGACAGGAAAATGAGACACAAATACATGTGAATCAAACGTAAGTCAGATTTAGCCACCATGTTCACAAATACATGTTCCATTGTTCCCCGAACTCTGCTGGTCAATGTATTGCTGTAGCTATTTCTCACTGCAGTTTCTATCCCCCTTAGGGGATAGACTGCAGAAATGTTTCTGGGAAGCCCTGCTCCTCCAGGTGAAATGAAGCAGAAAAGCTGATTTCCTGCCACACTAAGATACCACACTGACTTTCATATAAGCTGATCCTCATTCATTTAAATGCAAATGTACAAAGCTGGGCCCCTACAGTTTACGCATGCACGCACCCATCTTGCAAAATGTGACCACACAATACATAAGGTGAAGTTGGGAGACGAACAATGAAATTGTGTCTGTCCTTCAGCTACAGCGAAGGGGTCATTAAGAGGAGATAATTCCTTCATCCCCCAAGTAGATGAATTTCTACCACCTGTTTCTGAAGCTGCTACTTCTCTGCTGATATTTCCTCTATTCCCAGACTCTGGAGGGGCAGACCAAGAGTGTGTCTGTCCCTCAGATGAAGGAAAGAAAGTCATGCTCACTCCAATTCAGGTAGAGCAATCCCAAGGCAGGTGAGAGAGACAAGATTCAGAATGCAAGGATACATTTAGTTGCACTATATTATTCATCATTAGATGTCTCTGTGTGCCACACAGAGTTTTAGCTATGGTGTGGTTCCGTAGTGAACAAGGAAGATAAAGCTAGAGCTCAAGCAGCGTGGAAAGCTGCTTGTTTGTCTGTAGTTGTGGCTGGGTTTTGTTTAAGCAATACCACCTGTTTAAGAAGGACCGTGACTCCAGATGTCAAAGTGGTTTATAGAGAAGCCTACCCCTCAGAAGCTGACTTGGGGGTTTTGGCGAGCTACTCTTCTGGATAGTGTCAGGAGCCATTCCCTTTAGTTTGGTAGATATGTCATGTTTTTTGTTGTTTCTGTAATTAAAATTCAGAAATGAGAGGAATTAAAGTAAAGATGTTTATTCTCCATTCAGTGGCTCCCTTTAGTGTTAGCTGCTTCTCTATTGAGGGAGCAAATACCCCCAAAGCATCTAAAGCTGAAACTCTACGGAAATTGCTCCACGTTCTGAAGATCAATCAAAGAATCATAGACACATAGATCTGGAAGGGACTTCAAGAGATCTAGGACATCCCCTCCTGCCCCACACTGAAGCAGGACCAAGTATATCTAGATCATCACTGCAGGTGAGAGAAAGAAGCTTTTGAACCATACAGAGTTCTTCTTCAGGCTCGGACACTTGTCTCGCTCGCCAACAGAAACTGGTGCAATAAAAGAGGGTCCTTCACCCACTTTGCCTTTCTCACATCCTGGCATGGACACAACTACAACTATGCTGCACAGACCATCACTGATAGGTGTCTGTCAAACCTGGTCTTAAAAGCTTCTGTTGACAGGGATTCCACAACCTCCTTTGGAAGCCTATTCCAGGGTTTTACTAACCTTATAGTTGGAAAGATTTATTTCTTAATGTCTAACCTACTTCTCCTTCATGGAGGTTAAGCTGGTTACTTCTTGTCCCACCTTCAGTGGACATGGAGAAGAATTGATCATCGTCCTCTTTATAACAGCCCTTAACATGTTTGAAGACTGCGATCAGGTCCCCTCTCGATAAATAGGATGTGGATTTGTTTCCATGTCTTACACAAATTACCATGAAACAATTTAACATAATTCAGGCTTTCCTGGCGATCACGACTGATATCTGTCATTTTGTTGTAAACCTCCATTGCTCGTTTATTCCAATTGCAGTCTTTGAAATATTTATCTCAGGCAAGGAAAGTACCATCATGTTTATTTCCCTGCTTCTTTTCGTGTTTAAAGTTAAATATTTCTCTGCTGCTGTTCTCATATATATACGGCATTTCTTTTTAATGCACAAAAGTAAATTTGGAGGGATGTCTACATGGTATCATCTATGACTGCACAACATGGATGGGGGTCGGGTTTAAACAAGCATCCCTTTTTTAAGTGAAAGAGACATTCTTTTTTAGGCTATATTCCAAACATTCTGAAGACGTCTCCGATAAGATCCCCAAGGACTTTATAAGCTCAGTATAACCCAAATGTCTCTTTAGTGAGCTTATTGTTTTTTTATTCTCAAAATACTTTTATCTACTTGAACTGAAGTGCCTAAATTAATAGTAAATGTAACAGGGTGAAAGCCAGAAACAAATGCCACATCAGCTGTGACAATTGTGTTCTTCGCTCTGGAACAAGCATAGGGAAGAGGTATTTTTGGAAATGCAGGCTAACGTATTGTTTATTTAAATTGCCTAAGTGAAAGATACAGGGCAGGCGGACTTTATGTTGCCTTTTTGCAGGTTCAAGTACTCAGAAATGGATCTGCACGTCAAATGAGGGAGCAAAGTGCATCTGCAGACTGCTCACATGCACAAAAGAAGACGAAGGTGGAAATCCATCTGAACATTTGCTCCTATTTATTCATATTCAGATTACACTAAGTATTATGTATAAAGTTAAAATACATTTCAAGAGTGGAATCCTGGGCTTAAAATGCCTTGTTAAAGAAAGTAACATCATCTCCTTAAACGGTGGAAAATCTGATATCCCAACAAATGCTCAATTAGAGAAGAACTGCTGGAAATTACTTGAATATACTGCTCTGTGCCCTTTGCACTGGTTAGCCCCCTTCCTCTCCTCATACACACTGTGTGCCCATAAAGCACCATTCCAAATGGCAAAATAACCTCTACACTACAGTTCTACATACTCACACAGCCTATTTTCCAAAGTCTAATTCCTTTCTCTAATTGTCACGATCAGGTCAAGCTGGTAATGCATTATTTTAGCTATATGCCTTTATTAAAAAAATATTGTGTGTCTGTTGTTAGAGTGGGTGTTTCCAGACGTGGCTAGTAAATTCACCTCTTGATTTCCTTTGAGTCAGGGAATGAGCAGCAGGCTTACTGATATGGAGAACGCCATGAGCGCCGTGTTTCTGTAGTCGTGTGAATTAAAGCCAGATTGTGATACTAAAAAGTGATACGCTCTTTAATGTGATGTGATGGTGATGTGCTTTTAAAGTCACCCTGAGAAGGATTTTGCCATTTGTTACATGATGGCTTTTTGATGCTGATAAAAGCGCACATTCAATCCTCCCATGCACCAACTGCACCTGTGGGAGACCCACAGTTTTGTCTAAAACAATTGATTCTACTGATGTAAGCAAATTAGGTTTTTGCGAGGTGGGGAGCGGGGTTTTCCTTTTAGTTTAAACCACTCCCGGTTGAGTACTCCCACCAGGTGTAGCTTGCTTTCTGAAGTCATTAATGTGGATCAAAGGATAATTAGGCCTTGGCAAGCAGAAGGGGGTTTGATTAATCTAACTGAACAGCATCCTTTTATCTCATAATATTAACTGCCTGTTGATTCAGCTCACGGTGCGCAGGTTTTCAGAGAGCACTTTCACATCTCCCTTCTCATGAGAAGCCTCAATAAGACAACGAGGGAGAATGGAATCCCTCCTCATTTTCTTTCCTGCCTTTGCTAGAGGACTGAGGAACATGATTTGACCCCAGATAGTGGAGCACTGGGAGGGCTGCAGACGCTCCTTGAGCATGCTGTGGTCACCAATCCACGATCAATATTTGCCAGTGGTTAGCACACCGCGGTTTCTGGATGACTGCAGTTATTTCCTCTCCCTCACATAGGCAAACAAGGTGAACGGTTATATCTCACTGGGTGGCAGCTGACAGCAAATGCTCACCTTTGGTGGTGCCCACTGAATGAAGAACTGAACTGGCAAACACGTGCCGCAACTGCACCTCGTTTCACGAAAGGCTGTTGACAAGCTTTGCATCCAAAACCAGCTCCTCCCCATATTCAATGCCGGTTACGCCTGCTTCACATTATTGATATAGGAAATTCCAAATTTGGATCCTGACTAACAGCTCCATACATCCCACTGTGGCAGAAGGTGGACATGTCACCCCATGCCCTGCAAAGGAAAGGATGCTCTAGGGGGTGATGTGGGGAGGGCCATTCATCATCTCTGCTCCTAGGACAACATGGAACCTGCCCTGTGCGCCGTGAACATTCTCCACACGCCTTTAAAAGGGGTGGCCCAGGCAACATCAGGTTGCAAAACCCCTTGGAGCCCGGCTCCATTTCGACTGCATTGCCAGGAGGCTGGGAAAAGCACCAAGGGCCCTGGAGGTGATATAGGGGGAAAGGATCCCTTTGCAGTCAGCCATAGGCATCTAGCAGATCCCTGATCTGTGTGGCTGGGGGGGCCAGAGCTGCTGTTTCTTTCACAGCACAAAGCCCTTCTCTCCTGGAAGAATTTGTTGGAAACTCCACCCTAGCAACCTCATGGTGTTTCCTGCTTCTGCCCCCTGCTGTGGAGTCTTTTCCAGAAGGGATTTATGTAGACCTAGTTTGTAGAAAACTTTATGCATGTGTAATATTTTAACCCCCACCCCATACACACACACACAGACACACACACACACACACACACAAAATCAAGTATCTTCCGCTGTAATTTCTTTGTCTTGTCTCTTAGTTTGATACTAACCGCACCTCACAAACCGCATCAGAAGCCTTGTTGGGAATGTGACCTAGAATCTATTTTGAAGATTGGGGAACTAGGATGCTCTCCAGCATGGGGCTTATCTGTGGATTTATAAAAGGAGGTGGATATTTTATTATGTGTAATAGAGACAGGCCAAAGCAACCTCTGCTCGGAGCATCCCTGATCTTTGTGGACATATAAATCTATATCTGAACTTTGTGGCTGGGGCCTTCTTTTAACCTGCAATAATATCCGTGGGTTTGTGTGATCAGTATTCGTGCTTCAGAACATAAGCTGATTGTCACAGGAGTCAAAAGGAATTTCCATCTGCCAGGGTCCTCCACGGTGCAGATTTGTAACGGCTGGGATTGAAGGGGAGAGGTTTGCCTGTCTCTGAAGCATCTGGCCCAGGCCACTACTGAGATCCTTCAGGACAGAGAACTAGCTGGCCTATTGGTAGGCCAAATCCTGTGTTTCTGTATCCTCGCATCATGCAATACACTCAGAGAGACAGAGGTTTCTTTAAAGTACCTTTCGGTTCAAAAGCAAAAAAAATCACTGGTCAACTCTCTTCAGTTGTCACAGTCACAGATAAATCTGACTGGGATTTCAAGCAACACGGAACTGGACTTTAGCAACGCATGCCCTCGACGTCATACCACACGTAGTGCAGTGAATTCCTTGAAGGAGGAAAGTATTCGTAATTCAGTGTCTTTCAAAACACATATATTAAGAATTCCTGTGCCGAGTTCTGAAATGACGGAGGAGGCACTGAAAAAGGCTCGGCTCAGTTTCATCAGGCACCGGGCTCATCTCTGAAATCTGAATTGAAATGAGGATGTGCAAATGTCAGTTGCATACTGCGTATTCTTAACCCTCTGAATGCTCTCCGGGATACCTGTCAGCCACGCAGCTGCAAATTAGACTTGAATATCTCACCGAAAGCCAGGGAATTCAAATTTGACGGAGTCAGTCAAAGCCCCTTTGTCTGTGAGAAAGTGCATTATTGTATGTGGTTCAGGTACACAAAACACTTGGCAGACGTTTTCTGATTCCATCCTAACAGATCCTCCGGGAGCTCAAAATTCTGATACCTCTTTCCGAATTGCTCAGTCCAACAATATGGATATCTGCTGGAATTGGCAGTTATCAGTTATTGTAGGATATGCCGCTGGAAGGAAATGCTTCCATGTATCATGTTTGATACCCAGTATCAAACCTAAGAACACCTGGACCGTAGGGCTCTCTTCTATTTTTTATGGAAAGATGTTCAAACCTTGTATAGAGCCCAGATCAAACAATGAATCAATGAAACAATGATGAAACAATGAACAGGACTGAACAGCGACAGTCAGCAACAAAATTGATAGTAAGCCACTCAAGGAATTACAAAGAACGATTACAGAACATTACGTTTATTTGAGAGTGTTTGGGTATGCAGGTCTTATTTCAGTATTTTCAGTCTAGGGGCCTGATTTTCAGCAAGCCTGAGCCCCAAACACTCCAGCTGATGTCAGTGGTAATTGTGGGTGCTCAGCACCTCTAAAAAACCAGATCCTGGCTCTCCACTCACTTGCATCTGTGGAAACCTGGAGTAATTTCATTAAAGTCAATAGTTGTAGTGGTATAAAAAAAGGACAAGAAAATCAGGGCATTGTTTGATTGGTTTTTTTTATGTTACTCCATTGGCTGTTGTATCTGAGGGCTGATTTACACACAAAATGTACCAAATTTAACTAAATTAGTTGTGAAATTAAATTAGTTAATTATGCAATCCCCTTGTGTGGACCCTCTTAAATCACGTCAAGATTGTCTAAAGTTGACCTGGCTGATGGATTGATTTATTAAATGAGTTTTCTCATTTGGAATTCCTGGTCGATTTTACTTCTGATTCCACTATTGCTGTGTGGGATCACTGCACTGATTTAGAAAGTGTACACACATTGCTCCCCTAGTCACAGTATACCGATTAATTCCCAGGGTACGCAACACGCCAAGAGATCATTAGCACGTCAGGCATTCGATGCAGAGGTCTAGCAAATGTGTTCCAAAAAATCCTAATGAAGAGTTAACTGGATAAGAATGCCACGAGAAATGTCCAACGGCAGAAATAACAATCTTAGCCATGGAAAACTGGGGGGGGGGAGCTGGAAACTGGTAATGGAATATAGAATCTTTTAACTCTAGGAGCCAAAGAGTGAATGTACCCTTTCCTGAGCTTTTCTCTACATGTGACGGGTTACTGGTCTACCTTCAAAATACTCTGCTTTCCACTTTCATAAAAAATTAGAAGCCTACTAAAAAAAATCGTTACTTTTTCATGAGTTTTGATGAGAATATGATTTGGTGGCTTTGCTGGGGCGCAGTTTGTGTCCTCTATTTCCTTTTCCTCTTTTTTTTTTTTTTTTTGCACAACTCTTGGTGCCATTATCCCCCCAGTAGCCATCCCAGTGTTTTAAGACTCACAAAGTCAGCTGTTACCAACTATAAACTGCGGGAGGTTTGGGGGAATTAAAAACCTTACCTGACGTTGCCTTCAGCTGCCCACAGAGCAGCCAGAAGATCAGGCCCTAAGCCTTCTTTCAATTGGAGCTGACATGAATTGGCTCAGGTAAAATAAAAAGCCCTGAATCAACCCTTGTTTGAAGTCAGGAGAAGCTGGATCCCTTTTGTTCCTTTTCTTTGTGCACCTCTATGTTCAGCCTCCAGAGGAAATCATAGGGCCAAAAGAGCATGAAATTAGCTCTTTGGCTTCACTGAAATCAGTGGCAAAATTCCCATTGGCTTCAATGGGGTTGGAAATTCCTTTCAGGGCAAAGACTAACCTTATAGTGTTTCCTGCCTCCTCAAATGCAAGTACTCAGAATCTTCCAAGAAATTTTAGGAGATTTCCGGCCCAGCTATGCAAATTCAAACGTTGTGGGTAATTTAAAAAATTTAAAGAAGCCATCTGTACTTTTGAATCCTTACCCAACGTGAACCTCAAATATTTTAAAGAAAAACCCACAGTGGTTAACAGAGTCCAATCAGCTAGACCTGCCACATGTTGCATAGCGATTTTTCCATGGCTGCCTTCTTTCCAGGAACAATGACGTACTTTCCATTATAATTATTTTTATTGTAGAGCCAGAAGAAAGAACAAATTCTTAGAAATGTGAAGATGCAGTCTGCAGAAAACGATGGCATACGTTACACAGCTAGACATCTGAGTAACAATGCTCAGCAGCTAGATTTACAAAGTGCCACGCAAACATTAGCTAATTAATCTGGAGTAAATAGCAAGAATTGTTGTCTCTGTTTTGCTGATGAGGAAACTCATGGCCACGCAGCAACTCACTTACCAGAGTCAAAGAGTGAACTGAATGCCTGGCTCTTAGCCCCGGGCACCAGCCACTTGACCATCTCTCCTCCCAAACATGGAAGCTGGTGTATTAAGCCTTGTTCTTCAAGATTTAAACCATCCCCTAGATATTAGAGACCAGACTGAGTCCCGTCACTGGAGATTTTTAGGAACAGGTTAGACAAACACCTATTGGGGTGGTCTAAGTATGCCTGTTCCAAACTCAGTGCAGAGGGATGGACTAGATGGCCTCTTGGGGCCCCCTCCAGCCCTACATTTCTATGTTTCTACGTTTCAGATCATGCCACATCCAACTATCTGGTACTGGTCACTGTCAGAGACAGGATACTGATCTTGCTGGACCTTGGAACTGATCCCGTATAGCAATTCCTATGTTCCTACTTTCTCCGGTGTAGTAGACCTGCATTTCCTGGGAAGGCCACGGCAAATGTGAGTTTTGTAGCACGCTCACCACAGCATGTGAGGTCCTTCGTGGTATCTGAACTTCTAAACTAGCATCTAAAATTGTTAGGGAATAAGCAGTACTACACTAGTCCATGTTAAGTTGTATTTCTTCTTCAGCTGTGTTGCATTTCACAGGAGAAGCAACCTATTGTTTCCTTTCACCAAAGAAGCAATAATGGACAGGACCAGAAGGTGAAGGAAACCTCAAACAGATAGGGAGAGTAATATACTTTTGTTACCAAAAATACTTGAGGAACAATCCCATTTATTTCCAAATTATATTCACAATAACTGTTGGATCCATTTTCTGCGTCTAGGTCTGTGTGAGTGAAAAATTTTGGGGGGTAGAGGGTGGAGACAGGAATTACCTTGATAATAGCTTTCTAATCTTCCTTGTTTACAGCATACTTTTTGTTCAAAGTCATTATAGCAGTCTTGGAAGATTCTGAATGTGATGCAGTTATTGCATTTTAAATGAAAACTAAATTGACTGCAGTAGAGAGGGAAAATATTTCATAACACAGTAATTTTTCCTCGGGGTACAGTTGCTACATTTTATTAGAAATAAGCAATTTTCACTGTATCTCCAAAATGTATGGAGCAGATAAATGTGATGGCATTAATATGAGAAAAAAGCTTTTACAAGCATTTAACACCATGCAGTGGTTTAAAGTTTGCATGTTTTCAACATTTCTTTTGCATTCTGGAGATACTTTTTATTAATTTTATGGACGTAAAACAGATCTTGGCTTTCTGTATTGGTCAAAGCCTCCCACGGTGTCAGCTGAAAGGTGCTTTATGGAACCACTTGGAGATTTTCTCTCCTTGATTTGTGTATTTTTTATATGTGAAAGGTAATGAGGTTCAACTGCAGCTGCAAAATGAAATCAGCTAGTGAGCAGACAGCTCTCAACTCCTGCCGTGTTCTCTAAGCATCTTGACTCTATCCTGTGCCAAACCACCCACGCCTGTGGTATGCAGAGACGAAAGCTCTGTTAGGCTTACCTCCTGAAGTTTCCTCCAGCTTCTTCCCTCAAGGCATGGGTGTCTAATTGATCCCAAATGTCTCTGCTCTAGTTAAATTAGAGCCACTAAAGGGTCTACCTAGAACACTGCCCTACCCAGAAATGAAAAAAAAAATAAACGTGTTTTCATTTCAGTTCTATGCTCCATTCAGAGTTGTTAAATTAATGAAATGGTTCTTCCAGATGGAAGATCAGTGCAGGGACAGCTGTTCCAGAGCCCCAGACTGAATAGTAATGCACATCCACACGTTCCTCAATGGAACTCCAAACCAGTAGGCAAGGACTGTTTTGAGCAGCCTGGCAACCACATCAGGGCCAGTAAATAGTGACAATATATGGAACGTTCTAAAGAGCAGTTGCACAGTTGAGGATAAACGTCAGTAAATTGAATTTACTCACCTCTCCTTTGGGGAATATGGAGTTTAATTTAGGTTAGTTTACCCACTTCTTTTTTTACCACTACACCTCTGTTAAAGGAGAGCCCAGGACATTACGATATAATCAGATGTTACTGATTAGGCATCAACTGGAGTATTGTGGTTAGTTCTGGGTGCCACATTTCAGGAAAGATGTGGACAAATGGGAGAAAGTACAAAGAAGAGTAACAAAAATGATGAAAGGTTTAGAAAACACAACCTCTGAGAAAATTGAAAACACTGGGTTTGTTTAGTCTGGAGAAAAGAAGACTGAGCGGGGTGACATGACAGTTTTCAAGTACATAAAAGGTCGTTACAAAGGAGGAGGGAGAAAAATTGTTCTCCTTAACCTCTGAGGATAGGACAAAAAGCAATGGGCTTAAATTGCAACAAGGGAGATTTAGGTTGGACATTATGAAAAACTTCTTGTCAGAGTAGTTAAGCACTGGAATAAATTGCCTGTGGAGGTTGTGGAATATCCGTCACTGGAGATTTTTAAAAGCAGGTTAGACAAATACCTGTTGGATGTCTAGGTAATGTTTGATCCTGCCATAAGTGCTGGAAACTGAACTAGATACTCGCTCAACATCTCTTCCAGTCCTATGATTCTATGTTAGCCATTGCAGCACAAAACTTTAAAAGTCCCCTAATGTATTGAGCACATGTACGCCAACTTCCACTCCCAAAGAATCAATAAACCAGTGTAAACCCATGCAAACAGGCATGAAAAAATCCAACATAAACCTTGCTTGTAGGTTTGCAATAAGGATTGAACATGAGGGGAACTGGCTTAATTCAAATTCAAACATTTTTTAAATGTTAAGACCTGCAAACCTCATATGAACGGGATTTCGAATAAATATTAGAGGGGAATTCAGGGATGTTTGGTTCTGGGACTTTGATTTGATCCTTTCTAAGGATAGGAGACATTTCCAAAATTCTGGTCTGGGTTTGGATTCTTCCGACCCCTGTCAGGAAGGGTTTGCAAACTCTAGGCGCTTCCTAGTAAGCACCATGCTAAATAAGCTCATTCAGTTTATCAGAGTGAATAGGATGCCAGAGACCATTTAATAACCGAATATGTTAATGTGAATCTCTTCATATTAATCACAAACTGTGATATTTCTGTGATTCAGCAGTGCTGTTTGTGACTAACATTTATGGAAAATCACAAGGAAGTTTTACATAAAAGCTTTTCAGCTAAAACTCAGCAGATTATGACTATTTTAGACATAATTGGAGAACACAAGGTCCTGGTTATTACCGTTGAATAAAGAAGCTGGTCAATAAATGGAGTTCTTCAAAAATACTCTCTGCTCAGGAACATAATGACAGGTTAGGCTGCCAGATGCATCAGTATATGAACAAGGTGCATCTTGCTATCGCTGTGATTGTGTCCCTCACCAACTGAAATGTGGCCTGGTTTGGTAGAGCGTTCAAGTTTTTTTTTTCCCATTGAAATGAGATTAATTGTGAAAAGCAGTTTCTAAGAGCAAGAGTCCCCACTGACAAATTTACAATATTATTTTCCTCTTCTGTTTGTTCCCTTGATGTATGTGCCAGCACTTTATGTGTCATCCTTTTCACTTCTTTCCCTTCTGGTCAGTTTCCCCTATTGTGTGGGCTTTGCAGGGGAAGACACTGCCCTGTTAAAAGGGTAAGAAAAACGTGGTTGTAAAATCACAACAACTGGCAGGGAGATTGTGGTCAGGAGACCCCCTGCCTAGTGGTTGGGCTTCTGTAGCAGCCCTGTCTACTGGTTAGAGTCTGCCACAGCAGCTCTGCCTAATGGTTAAGAGTAGGGGAACCCGGGTCCTTCCACTCCACTGGGTTCCAATCCTATTAAGCACCAAAGGCCAGCATTTGCTACCTACGACCCACCTAACACCCTCCTCTGGTCTTTTCCTATTACTTTGTCCCTCCTCAAAGGGCTTCACGGCTTGTGGCTATCCCTAGCACTGGCGCCAAAGACCTGCAGGGTAGGGAGTCACCCTTTTGTCTGGCGGTCCTCATCCTGGAGACGAGCCCCTGTGTAGTCTCCCAATAACAATGAGTGCCAGTCTGCCCCATCCGCCCACAATCCTAGCACTGTTCGAGTGCCTCCCATTTAAGCCCCTTCTCCAAATGGAGCAGGCTCACCGGGGCGGGGCTTCCCAGACCTAGAATTCTCCCTGTCTCCCTAGTGTGGGGTTTATCTGCCCTGGCACAGAGATTCAGGGGACAAGTAGCTGAAACGACCTTTAAACTCATCTTTGGAAACTGACTAGATTTAAAGTTGATAGTGTCCCTTTAAGATGATTAAATCCCACCGCTGGGTGGGTGTGAAGTAGCGCAGGCAGGAGCCATTGGCTGGCCTGGAATGAGGCGTGCAGGTTGCCTCTGTAGGTGGTACAGGGCACGTGGCTCATTTTGGTGGGGAGGGGCACTGCAGTAGATCTGTTAGCTCTGGTTCATGAGCTCATGAGGCTGCGGGGACCCGCCAAAGCAGGCGCAGGGGCTGTCCCAGACCCCTAACTGAGCTCCGGTTGTGTTTCTCTCCGTTCTTCCCCAATCACAGTTCACTTCATTTGCATTTGGACTCCCCCCCCCCACTCCAGTCAATTCCGCTTATTCTCAGGATCTCTGAGTAAAAAAAGGCATGGCTCAGAGTATCAGAGCCCCAGTCAATTGACTTAGGAAGCGGTGCTAAAAGTCTCAGTGGAGCAGGCTTGGAGACCCTCTCCGCTTGCCAGGGCTTGCAATTTTTAGTCCTGTAGCCCGAGTCAGCTGATCCAGGCCAACCGCAGCCATACTGCAGGTCTTTTCTTTGCAGTGTAGACGTACCCTGTCAGACACGTTTCACAGGCTCGGCCCTGTGGGCACACCTGATCCGTCATTTTATGAAATAGCCCGCATACATTGGAAATGATGAACTGTGCTATTTCATGCCATGGCATCCAAATCTCTTTCTCAAATGTACTGGGTGTGATATTTTTTTAACGTCCTCATGAAACGTCCTGGAGGTCACCCAATCTTGGCGCTCAATCATAATTTTGATTATAGCTCATAGGACATAATTTGACTGGTCGAAGAGTCAGTGACTGCCATGTTGACAGGGCCATATTTGCCAATAGGCCTGTTGAGGTGCAGCCATTTTGGGGCCTAGTGTGTCCCAAATAAAGGGGTGCTGCTTGGTACGGTGCTCATGGGGAAGCAGAAGGAATGAGAGGACATAGCCAGGCAGACTGATCCACAAGAGAAGTGCAGATTGCTCTCTAGATGTTCATTAACTGCATTACTGCTGCCACGCCAAGAGGAGGAATTGTAGATGCATTTTAGCTCGTCAGAGCATTGACAGCTGCTGATGGAGAAGCAAGGGGAAATGGAGAGAGACCTGAGGAGGAGGAGGAAAGGCAGACCATCCATGGAAATGTGGCTCTGTGTGGGGGAAAGATAATGCAGTGTGATAGGAGCTCTGATTCTGGTCTCTGAGGTGCTCTGGATGCATCACTTTAGGGACTCATTAAGGTGAATAGGTTGACAGTATAATTTGCACTTACAGTGTATAGGACTTTTCCCCTCAGGATTACAGAGCACTGGGGAATTGAGGTTGGATAGGTTAAGGATCAGATTTGTAAAGGTATTTAGGCACCTAAAGAGTCATCTAGAAATCAAGAGGAGTTAGGCACCCATGTGCCTATCTGCATCTTTAGGAATCCAAAGCCCTTTAAGAATTTGGCCTTAAATGAATTGCTGCAGCATCACACCATAGCCAAGCCAGGAGCTGAACCAAGTTCTTCTGGGTCAGCGTTCCATAGCTAAACCTCAAGACTCTATTGCAGTGGTTCCCAAACTTTTCTCTGCCGGGGCACACCTTGATACCTTTTAATTGTTTTGAGGCACACCACCATATAGTCTCCAAATGAACTCATGGATATTCATGAGCCAAGTCAGAACTCTTGAAGTATTTCAAGAAATTCCGTGGCACACCGGCTCAGGCCTGACGGCACGCCAGTGGCACACTGGTTGGGAAACACTGCTCTATTGTGTCTTCTGTCCACGGACAGGCACATTTTAGGGCCTGTAGGTGTTTAATGGGTTGGTCTGGCCCAAACTATGTCTTGATCCTTTTGATATAAGTCTAGAGGAAAACTTACGCCTGCTTGAGAAAATGGGGATATTTTTAACACAAGTCTGCAAAATCTTTAACTCTCATACCATGCGTGTAGCTTGGTGCAAATTTCACTGCCACCCACTCAGCAATGAAAGCAAACTCTTGTTAATAACTTTACTACATCTTTACTTAAGTGCATACTTATGAGTCCATGTCACAGAATCTTATTTTCCTTCTGACTGTATTTTTAAAGCCTTTCCCGGTATTCAGCCTTGTATCCCTTGTCACTTTTTGAAACCTTGACTGCAAATTAATTTATGGGGACATAAAAACAGGGATACTAAGCTTGTCCTGGTTCCAAGCACTCATTCAAATGCACATAGAATAGTTATCGTTGTGGGAGCAAATTGAGCACATCATGCCATCTTCTATGGAAATCAAACTTGCACTAACAAAAGATATTGCAGCTGACAGACAGGACTGCAGACTACATAATTAAGTCCTCTGTATGTGTCAACTGTAGCCTCTCAGACAGGATTGAACTCTGACCGGTTCAGTCATTTATGTATTTAAAAAACCAAACAGTTCAAAAATTATTTTCTTTTTAAAAGATGAAGTCTTCAAAATGCTCTTAAAGAGAAGAAAATAAGATCAGATTCTTGGCTAGATCTTCCAGAGATAGTATTTGATCTGACACTTTAAATCCTTCTTCACTTTACCTTCTTTTGGTTTGCATTTATTATGTTCTGAGCATAGCTGAACGTATACTAATCTCGGTAGGGAAGCTCATGGAATCAGTGAATAGAAAACTAGTTTTGGGAACCACCAACTGTGCTGGAGCTACAATTGTGTTTGGGAGGTTCATACTGGTAGATTGTAAAACTTGGAAAAACTATAGAATGAGCCAAAACTTTAAGAAAAGAAAAATACATTTAACGGTGTGTGAAAAATTCAGAATTAAAGATGAGCCTGAGGCATAAACGTCAGATCCATATCCAAAGGTCTTCAAGTTCAGGAATGTTCATACCTTGGGTTTTGGTTCATATCCATCTCTGAATGGAAACAGGAAGATAGAGATGGAGGAGGTTTTTCAGTTTTTAAGCTGGTTCAGGACTGTTTACTATAATAGAATTTCTAATATTTTGTCTAATACATTTTTTAATATCTCAAGGGTTACTTGCACAACATAATAGATCTCAGTCTTCAGGTGGAAGCTTTTTCTGGATCATGCCACATTTTCCTTTTTGGAATTGTATCCCATTATTTTTAGCTTATTCTTCCTTGGTTCAAATCCTCTCCTTCCTTAGTGCTCGCATAATAATTATCTATAAATCAACATATTGATGTATCAACAGTAGCAAAGGTGATACTCTGGGCACTGTTACTCGTTAATACTTCTCTTTCTTTCTTTCTTTCTTTCTTTCTTTCTTTCTTTCTTTCTTTCTTTCTTAATGTTTTGTTCTTTGTAAAGAAGAAGGTAGGTTTATTAAAGAACGTTTTTATCTGGACCGTAAGCAGTACATTATTAATAATACCATTCTTTAGTACAGTGTCTCAGAATGTTTTGGTCATTAAATTGATTTACATTTTCAAACATACCCAAGTGTGTTAACCCCATTCTGAACCAAAGCAACTCAGGGATCTTATTCTGCAGAACTTGCGCTGCAGTTTCCTCACCGCTTTTTCCTGTCAGCAGCCCGTTGCAGTATAATTGTATCTGCAGAGGACTGCCAGGACTGTCACATAAAGCCATGGGATGCCTTTTCCCTACTTTTCTCCTTGAGAAGCTTCACAGTGCTGAAAGGTGATAGTCAGGGACTAGGTGATAGCCTACAGGCCACCTGGCCCTTAGATAAATGGCCAAAAAGGAGCTCAGTTGAAAGAGAGACCTGCCAGGAGCATCTAGGCTCCTGCAGGAGATCTGGGTCAGGGAAAGGACCCAGAAAGGGTCCTGTTTAATGTCTCTTGGACTGTTCTGGTTTCTTCATCTCTGAAGAAAGTGACTGAAATGTTGCCACTGCTGGGAGCATTATTTGATAGCCTGGCTGGGTAAGTTGGCCCCTAGTTTACAACTTTCATATCAGCGCTGATTGGGGATGGATGTGTATACCTGATTTAAAGGTGAAAGGCTGCCCCATTCCCAGGCTCTCAACCCATCCACTCCTACCTCAGAATGTAACAAAGTTGAAATGTTGTCTCCAGCCAAAAACTATTGTCAAGGACCCCATTAGTCAATAAATTACATGAAGGGCCGGAGGGGAAAAAATTTGTCCTTGCTATCTAAAGAATAGAAAAGCTCTTGATTTCAACTGGCAAAATGTATTGTGTGCTCTCACCCTTCGGGCCCAAGAAACTCCGCCACATACTGTGATTATAGGGATTAAAACTCTAGCAATAAAAGCCCGCAACACCTCCGAGGCCTGATTTTGAGCTGACACCTTCAGAAGAAACTCCACTGGAGTTACCCCCACAACAAATTAAAGTCAGGCTCAGAGTAAATCGGATGCATCACGCCCGGGACTCAAGAAATTGCATTCAGCTTGTAAATTACATCTACGGTAATTAGCAATTGTAAATGCAATGGTAACATTTTATAGTCCAGCCTTCCTAGAATTGTGGCGCATGGTACAGTTAATGGAAATAAGCTTGATAACACTGGCTGACTGAAGGACCTGAATTAACTGGGCTAGTACTTCTGAACATGCTCTTCGGTAATAACATAACATGATGAACTGTAGAAGAATGAAGATATGTGTAAAGAAATAATAAACATATTTCTCTGTCATCAGGCTCCATTTCAATATCGGTGCAGTTCACATTACCAAGTATTTTGTTGGTCTGATGAAATGCAGGATATCAACTTGTTCATTACTAGGAGCCTGACAAATGCGGAGCTAATATCATGTCTACAATCAGCCAGACGTAATATATTTTCTCTCCCGCCAATAGATTTTTTTTTTTTACATATAACCATAGCCAGTACTAAAAAATTACAGCATAAAAGGCCGGAAGGTTGCATAGACCCCATGATAAGCATCTCTTTCCATCTCAAATAACAGAGGCAATGAAGCTGGAACTAATTTAGTTTGGGATTATTTATACACAGAAAGGAACCTGATCATTGTTCAAGTAAGTAGTTTGCTTGTTTGCTTACTGCATTTTTCTTCAGTGATCGTTGTTCAATTTAAACAAATTACTATCTGAAAAGAAACAAATTAATTTACTGCAACTCTAGCCCTCTCTTGCCAATGTGCTAGTGACACCTTAGCATGAACCGTCTTCTGAAGAGGGCATGCAAATGGGGATGTCATGCATTTGGATCGGGGGCCATATAGTGTATTTTCCATCAAAAGATTATGTTAAACCAAAGGGGAAGCTTAATATCCAAAACCAAGCAGCCCTCGGAGAAGGATTAGTGCCTCCTTGACCCAGCATAGCACTTAATGGCATATTTATAATTACCTTTTATAAAGATTTTATAAAAACGGGCTGAAGAATATTAATGCTGTGTGAACATAAGCAGCAAGACTAGATTTATGTTTCAAGCAATTACATTTTACAAGCTGAAGTAGAGAACAGAGGTAATTAACAAGAATCATGAAAGCTCCACCTCACCATAAATCACTGTTAAGAAAGAGTAAATAATAGAAGACAAAAAGATTATGAGCCAGGTTCAGTCATTATTCATCAATTTTTGAGCAGAAGGGTGGGCTTAATTAGTGAAATGGCAGTGCCCTTGTTTTGTGCTTTTTAAATAATCTTGATGTTCCCCTCTCAAGAGGGAACCAACACCTGGCTGAATGCAAATAAGAGTGATTGCATTCTCAGGGATGCTAATCAGTCTAGTAAATTCCAGGTCTCACTCATTTTCAGAAGCAAAGGGAGCCATTCAGGACCATATTGGATGGGGAGGTGGCGGGGGTTGCAATTAGACAAAAATCCTGATCACAACCAAGTCTGATGTAGTGCCCCGATCCGTCAAGTGCATATGAAAGAAAAAGGGACTCACATCCCAAGCAGTATCTGTTTCCTATGAATTGTTTAGTTCCAGTTTATAATCTGTGGCCCTTTGTGATCAGAAAGCAAATCAACTTTCACCTGAAACACTCTTATCTATTAATTACTTTTCCTCTCTTTATCCTAGTAGGAAATATTTTCATGCTGAGCCACATACAGTGTCATAGTTGATGCTGAACTGCAATAAGAGCAAACGTGACTAGGTTGCCATCAAAAGGCTGAGGTGAACAGACTCTTCGTGATACGCTCAAGACAGAAAGCAAGCATCCTTTCCATGTGTTTTTCCCTATGAGGCATTCAGTGTTAGATCTGAATGAGGAGACAGGAGTGTTTCCGTGTCTCTGGTGGAGTTCATGCTTTCCTGCTAGCCCTGTTAATCCGCCCATGCAAGGGGTGTCTTTTAGCCCTGGCTCGCCACATATTACTGCAGAGCCTTTGGAATGCCCAATATTGTAGCGAACGGCATGTGTTCAAGATACCCTCTTGAGCTCTCTCGCAAAGACTGTAATCGCTCTCGTCAGCTTTCCCTCTGTGCAAATTATTCATTTCAGCTCTGACACCAATGTATTGCCCAAGTATCATTAAAGACATTTGTAACCCAGGAATCATTCTACACCATGTACTCAGCGCTCACTCAAAGTAAAATAATCTTATCCACCTTCCTACTTTTCTGTTCATATGCTTGATTCATCCTCACCCCATTCTGGCTTCAGGAGCCAGGGCTGAGAAAAGCTTTATGTCTGCCTTCCCTGACAAAGCCCACGCTAGGATGATTTAGTTGGGTTGGTCCTGCTTTGAGCAGGGGGTGGGACTAGATGACCTCCTAAGGTCCCTTTCAACCCTAATCTGCTATGATTCTATATCTCCTATATCCAAGAAGTAACGCCCCCATCTCGTCTGCCCTCATTCCCGTCCCCTGTAGGCCTCCTCTAGCATCCCTGCAAATCTTCTCTTCTGTAGCTCTGCCTATGAGTTCAATCAGGATCAGTCCTGGGGATGCGTGACCCATCAGGTTGTGCATGGTGCCTCCGGGACTTGTCATTGTTAAACTGCTATCCTGATCCGCTGATCTCTGAACCATCCTGATTTCTTGCATTTCCTCCTGCACGGAGGGTGCTGAGCACAGGCAGTGAGATGGCCTCGTGATGAGCACAATGTAAATGCCTGCATTGCAGAGCTGCTAATGTTCTTCGGAGCCATGTTCCCTCTGTGCCCAAAGAAGGGACTTCCAACACTACACCGGATCATTCGTTGGTCAGCACATGATAGCGTGACGTGACTTGCAAAGTTAATGGGTGGGAGGCACCTTGTGTCTAAGGTGCCTTACCTGTTGCCCTGTTTCCTCTTGCTGGTTCCTTTACGGAACCCGTTGTCTCTTCCTCTTAGGTCACATGATCTGACATGAGCGGCCAAGATTCGGGGAGCTGGCAGCGGGGAAGTTGCTGTGTATGGGGGTTAGGCACCTAACTGTCATTTGTGCCTTTGGATATTTCCTCCATTGTGTCTAAATCACTGTGGGAGGAGGTGGACTTCAGGCAGCTGGTGCCCATCTCCACTAAATTCTCCCCGTTCCTCTGGAATGCTAGGACTAGCTCCAAGCTACTTTCCCTTGGGCCAGGTAGGCTGTGAGATAGGACAATGTCTGTGAGAGGTGCTTACAGGACTGTGACAAAGTGGCATACCTCTCCAGTGCTTACGTTCCTTGCATTCTGCTTCACATGCCACCCATTTCAAAAGGGGGAAAGTTTCCCATTTTTCAGTTATCAGCACACTGCAGATTGCGCTGCCGAAGGCCCATGGAAAGTAACGGCCGTCTATCAGCCACACGAGAGCTCACGCAAACTTAACAGAGCAGAGCTAGGGTGTTGTTGGTTTTAACAGTGATTAACAGGCTCACCTAACCTTGGTTTATAGCAGCAAGGGACAGGGGAACAAGCAGAATAAAACTCCAGATGGAGATTCAAAATGGGAAATGGAAAAAAACAACCTGTGAGGAGCTAATTAACTGCTGACAATAGAGAAAGGTAAACTGAATTAATAGCATAAATGTTAGGAATAAAAATAAAAATGAACAAACCCCACTAGGATTGAGTGATTTAAATGCTGGCTCTCAGACAGATCCCAAGGGAAGCAAACCAACACGTTTTAATTATTTATTTCTTATTGCAAGTGAAAGGCGTCATCCAGTTAAAAGAAGATTTCAGTGGATATAGTGACTTGAAGTCTCCTATTGAGAGCTGTTCCTCTTAGAGCGAAGAGAATGTGGGGGGTAAAAGCTGATGTGAGATGTCTCTCTTTCACCCATGCCACCTTTGGGCTGTGATTCGGTCAGCGTTGCAGACTTTGAAGATCTAGCCTTATCAATACTTAGATGAGCATCCTCTAATGTAAGCCCATGGTACTGTAAAAAGTGAGGCCGCTGCTTCAGTAGGTAACAATCTCCTCCCAGCCTGAGTCAATACTGGACCAATATCTCAACATTGCCAAAAGGGAGATATATATTTCAAAACCCAGGTCCTTGCCATCTGTGAGACAAAAGTTTTTGCAAGAGTTGGAGTGATGGCCTCAGTACGCCAGCCAAAGTCTAGTATGGGTAAATACATCATGTTTGCCTACATTCCCTTGCAGTTTCAATCATATAGGGTACTCTTCATCCCTTTCTATCCTAACCTGTTATGTAGTGTTGCTTTGCATTATTGAAAAGCTGCTACATATTGCCTCAGAGGTGGCTGTATTCAACTGATAGGTAAAAGAAGATTCTTCTCTGCATACTGTGTAGTTTGCAAGGGATTTGGTGAATCTTTCATGTGAAAAATGCAATATAGATATATTTATTATTACTATGACTACTTATGTATTCACAGCTTGTGAGCCCAGTTTAATTAAATGAAATGGAGACAGATAAAATAAAAATAAGAATGTACCAGAAATGCAGAATTCTGATGTGGATCCACAAAGTCTTTCCTTCTCCCTGACTTGTCTCACTCTCATATGGGCTAGATCAGAAATAACAGACCTGTCTGCCCAGTTACTTCCAGATACTGATGGCCACGCAAATTGCACACTCCATGCTAGGCCAACCCCAAAAATATAAAACTGCAGTTGAAACAAATGTCTAAAGGAAACTCACTAGCCTTTAATAATAGCCACAAGCAGCCAGACACTTGTGTCATGTGATCCATATTGCAGATCAGTGAACTGACTATAAACGACACACCCTGCAGGTGGAAAGGTGAGTTTGGGCGGACGGGGAATGAATTTGTCCCACCGTTGAACACTGTGGCTTTTCCTTGCTGTATCACCCTTTACAGAAATTCCAGGGTTAAACATAACTGTGAAAAGCCACCACGTTAGCTCTCAGGATACCTCCTTTTGTCCACGCAGTGGAGTTGTCCGATGGTAACACCCAACGTTTTAGATTAGTGTTCTCTAAATTAAAGGAGATAATAAAATAAATACGGCAGATAGTCTTAAAGGTATGCAGGAACACGTGTGCAGGGACGTGGATGGACGGCATTTTAAAGACTACCCTCTCTTGTAAGTGACTCTATTTATTTCTGTGAAATACTCCTAGACATCCCATTGTAAAGATTTTTAAGGTGGTTCCATGGCTTCTTCATTCTCAATCATTCCCCTGAAACCTGGCCTTTATGCTAGTGGGCAAAACCTGCACTGGTTTAGAAATTATTTTAGACAGTCAAAAGCTTATCCAAGCCTCTTTGGGCCAGCATTCTCATGAAAACAAGCTTTCTGGTAATTCCTAGTTCTAGCTGGGCTGTACATATTACAGAACGAGCTTGTGAAAATCTGAAGCAGAGTCCAAATTTTAAAAAAATGTTCCCAGTCTTCATAGTACATTCATAGAACCCTTCCCCACCCTGATGAAACATCCCTTCTCTCTTTCATGGTTGAAATCTGGATCCAAATGTTGTGGCTTGAGTTCATCTGTAGTCTAAACCAGAAGGTGTTGAAAAGAAAAGCTTAACTGACCTTCTTCAAGTTTCAGCCTTGGGCAAAGATTCAGGAGCGTTCTTGTTTTATCCCAAAAAGCACACCCGTCCACGGAACGAGCGCCACTCCTCGGGCAGCACAGGATGGAGTCAGAGATCTGAGTTCTGTTGCTCGTGCCACTGACGTGCTCTTTGACCTTCAACAACAAACTTAATGTCTCCGTGGCCTGTGAAATGGGGCTAATATTGACTGAACTGAGCGTTGTCTTGCAAGGATTGATAAGTTAATATTTATGAGGTGCTTGGACACCCTCAAATAAAAGTTGCTATGAAAAGTCATTGTTGCCGATCCCTTGAAACGCCAGAATGATCTCTTTCACAGGCGTTTCCCATTTTGAAATGCTTCATTTTTTAAGTTTTATATAATGTAATGTAATATACAAAATTTTAAAAATTGAACAAAACATTTAGATGTTAATTAAATATTTTGATCAGCCAAAAATGAATTTTTTTAACATTTTGATTCACTGGACATTTGGGGTGGTTTTTCTTGTTGTTTTCATTCCAGTTCACTGTGGAAATATTTTCAAAATCTCAGAAATCCTCACCAAACAGAAAATCCAATTCTTGCTCAGTTTTTCCCTTGTATTTTAATGGTAGCCTGTAAGCTAGGAGGCATTCTCATATGAACAATGCTACATAAAACTAGATCATTATTGTAATTTTTCCTCTGAACTACATGAATCTCCAGACACAGCCAGTGTCATTGTTGGTTTTTATTTCAAGCCTAATGGATAAATGGGCAGTAAGTTTTCTGTGACCTTTTGTCTGGAGTTCAAATCTCCAGCAGCTCTTATTCCTCATGTTTGCCTCCATTTGTGTGCATCTAGATTTTATGAATACATAGAACTACCTTTTAAAGATACCCTTGAGAATCAGAAGGGGGAAAAAACCTTCAAAGGACTGTGGGCGTGTTTGCAGAGTGGCATTTTTAAAGGGATTTAATGGAGTTTAGAGCTGGGATATTTAAAACTACTGCAGAGAGCCTTTATATTGACACTTCACTGTATGAGCCACGTACTCTTCACACATACAAAAGATGAAAGGACCAATTACTTACTGAAGCATTATACGCTCAGGGGACAAGGAAGCTTGCCTGCAATCGTAAACATATTGACTGAGATCTATCTGAATTTCAAATTGTCATATGTCCCAATTTTCGAAAAGCTTCCTCTGAAAACCAAGAGCTGGGAAGTCAATTGAAACTGAACTCTCTTGGATATCTCATGGGAGGAAAGTACAACAATCTGGACAGATTCAATTCTTAATTGCAATGCAAGAACAGATAGCTGCTTTGCAATTTTCTGATGGAACGATAGAGGGGAATTCAGCACCTGCTTCTACGCTCTTGTCCTCCAATAAATGATTGTTGCAAAGTCTTGGAATATCAGTGTGGCCACAAGTTCAAGAGGCTTATGTCCGAGGATCTTCTTCCATCTCTTTTTTTCTCCAGATCTCTCTCTGCCCTCTCTGCTCTAAGGCCAGGTCCAGCTTTAGAAAGCTTCAGCAGCCCAAGCTAGACTAGTTTATAGTCTTCTCTGTGTGGTGATAAACAGAAAG
>ML675640.1:4813874-4900543 GCA_007922155.1 Mesoclemmys tuberculata
AGAAAGGTCTAAGCCTATAAAGCACTCTACAGTGAAGCTGGCTTGGGATCTTTAATGTCCTCACAGAGCGCAAGAACATCAATGTTTATAGTTCCATTTGACAGTCTCCCACAAAGTATCCCTTCCTGAAACACTTGGGGCAGGAGGAGGTTTTAAAATCACTCCGGGCTGACGTGAGTCTGTCCCCACTGAAGTCAATGGCAAGATTGCAGCCAATAGTAAAATTCCCATCGACGTCAGGGGGAGCAGAGAGCTTTTGAAAACCCCACATTCATTACGTTTTAGCTACCCTAGAAGAATGATGAGCTGATTCGACTCTAATGCTGGGACTCAAACCTGTAACTCCAAGAAGCCTGGAAAAGCCATCCCACGACTCCGCGGCTAGGCTTCTCTTTCTCTGTCCCATAGATAGATAGGCTAGATTAGAGCTCTGCTCCTCATTTTGGAAAACCATATAGCCTTACAAAATTCAGTTAGCTGCGTCACTTCCTGGGGGGGAGAAAAGGTGTGGATTTACAGATGGGGTGGCATGGAGTAAAATCTTTAAAGTACAGCAAATAATTCCATCCATAAAAGTCTTTTCTAGAAGTGCCAGGAACAATAATTCTGAGAATGATATTACAGCCAACACGCAATTGGCCAGTGCTGAGATGTCACTGCTCATAATACATAAGGAGCACTTTTCATCCGAGGATCTCACTGCTATTACAAATTCTAATGAAGTCCCTCAGAACCTCTGTGAGCTGGATATCATTATTATACCTAATTTATAGGTAGGTAAACAAGCCACAGTGAGAGGTGAAAGTCAGAATAGCCAAGCCCGGGTGCCTAAAGTTAGCTAGAGAATTCCATGTTACTCTCCTAAATAAGTGCCCAGATTTCAAAGGCGGTCAGAGCCCCCAGTTCCTACTCAAGCTTTTTGCCTAAAGCCGAGATCCAAGCAGGTATTTCTTTGTAAGGGGATTTAATGGAGTTGATTTAAGGTGCCTGAATGACTGTGTAACTGGGCCTAAGTGACTTGGCCACTGTCTCATAAAAAGAGACATTTGCTGTCAAATGGCATAAGAGGAATTCCCAGTTCAACCCACGATTGGCCCACTGTCAGTAAAGGCCAGGCTTGTTCTAGGGTCCCATTATTGGGGGGGACAAGTGAGTATTTTAAATATCACAACAGAGAAAAATAAACAAACTTCCAGAAGGCCAGGGGCTAATTAGACCTCTGGAAAATCTTGGAATTTAAGAGTTCAAAAAAGTAAAATTTGGCTACGGTGTCAGTATTTTACTGTGTTTATACTCTATATAAAGGACAATGACTCTCTAGTCTGCTGCTGTTCCACTGTTTAACATTAGCTATCTTTGTACAGATTTTGGCTTTTCTAACAATAATTTGAAGATCGTTTGGGGGGCCTGCCCCGCCAGCAGCACCAGGCTTGAATAAATGAAAAGTTACACTAGAATTCAATGGCTTACAATATTCCTTCCACAGTTGTTACTAAATTCATTACATCATGATTAATTGCATTACACTGAACGCCGATGGAATTCATAATGATTTGCTGCTTATTACACAGCATTGCCCACAATGTTAATTCTGCATGAAACCATGAAAACAATTAGTGCGATATGACTGTGGCTAGTTACTGCTGAATTAATTTCCCTTTTTGTTTCTTACTTGTATGTCTTACACAGAACAGATATAGGCAGCAGCAGGGCTGTATCAGAGCCTCAAAAGAGTCTCTTCTTCTCTTGATATACTCTCTACACACATAACACCATTCAAAATAAAACCAGCATGTGTACCAAAGGACAGAAGAAACACCTACCACTGTACGCTGCCCCAAACCTTGACATAAAAGAGCAACTTCCATTTTCCTGATTGAAACGAACTAGTTTTTTATTTTTAAATAGTTCTTTGTCAAATTACAATGGTCACGCTGCTGTTTACCAGGTGCAGAAAGCCTGCTCTGAGTGAAATTCTATGTCTCTGTCTTTATTGATAGTGATTTCATTTGGGATTCCCATCATGTAGTCATTTTCTTGTAGTCCAGTCCCCCCCCCCTGTCTTGGTGTACAGTCGTAAATGAAGGCCTACATTCATCACCGAAGTGCTTTTAAATATCAAATGCTTGATGAATTTCCACTCAGTTGGCCGGAAGCAATGCCGTGATTGCAGCATTTTATAATCATCAAGACTTGTTTCTCTAAGCAGAATGAATTTGCATGGGCAATGAGTTATTAGCTAAGTTGTTGGTAACAAATGCTTTAGAAGCAAAATCAGGGAGAAAACTTTTCCAGGTTTGCTGCTTGCCTTGTGGAGAACACTTGTCTGTGAAAGGTTTTCAGTGAATAAGCGAATAGCTGCATTTACAGACCAAGATTTTAAGAGATGGGTGTCAAAAATTAAGCTCTTAAATTTCAAATTAGGCTCTTAAATAAATCTGGCTTGATTTTCAAAAGTACTGAGCACTATCATTCTCTCACTGGTGCGGAGAATCCAGCACTAACTTTTGGCACCTCCTTTTGGTATCATTGAACTCTAATCAGAGTGCAAATGGTGAGTTTTTAATAGACCCTGTGCATGACATTGCTGGGGTTCTGCAATCTGCACTGTATGCTGTGTGGACCTGACGTTTTGACTGCAGTTTTCCTTAGTCTAATGCTTTTGATATAAAACTCTCTGCTTTTTATTTGTAATGGGTTAGTTGTAACTGTTGGCCCACTGTTCAGTTATCCACTGCACAGCATAATTGCCTTCCAGCTGAAGGAGACATCAGGCACAATTACTTCCATTTAAGATGGGCCTAGCCTGGGACATCAGATTCAAACCCCCTCGAATGTAAGAGAAGTTCCGATACTACCACTTCAATGGACCTGAATTAGAAACGTTGATCAGTGCCTCCATTGTCATTTGATTCTGAATTCCCGGGCTCTGGTCCATCATTTAATCTTAGGTCTGAACCCTCAAAGGGAGCAGTTTTGCACCTGCAAATAATTGGGCCTGCCCTTTTGTACCCACAGCTAATTGTTGGACATCAAATAGATGGTAGGACATCTAAATGCTAAAGTTTGCTAAAGGACCACTAAAAGTCTAGCCCATTTCATGTCTGGCAATAGACTCAGAGCAAGCTTAGAACAAACCATCTCGTCAATGAACTCAACGGTATCTGAATGTGATGAGCAGCTGTTCACGTAGATAAGCTTAGAGGAGAGCCAGTTGTGTTTTGAGTCAATAGGAGACGTGCTAAACTTTTCTTTCCTGAGTCACTTTCAGGTACGTCCCATAATAGGATGAAGAAAATAGATTCAAACGCCTTTTTTGCTAAAGATTGGGATTCAGGGATTGAGAAATATACAAAAATAAAGAATGGCTAGTAAACATAGCTGTTGCGTTTAGAGTTCCTTAAGGCTACAGATATATGAAGCAATAGTGTTGTAGTATTAGTATTTATTCTGGTATTAATTATTGATGTCAAAAGCCTTATGATGTTGTGCAAAATACTGAAGGCAGCGTGTAAGGACTGGCCACTTTCTTCTCTTTCGCAGTCTGTACCTAACTGATGTTTTCATTAAACAGTCTAAAAGAGAAGGCTGGCTGCACACGTCAAAATGGCTTCTTGTCAAAGGGAAGATAGACAAATCCTATAAGAAAGCGCCAATCCTAACATGCAAATGAATGATGTCTGGTACTGAGTAACAAAAAAGAAGAGACCGCTCATCTAACACATGTTAATCAAGAGAAACCGGGAAGGAGAAGGTTCGGTTTTCCCCAGCTGCTTTCTGGGAGGAGGTTTAAGAATACTACAAGGCAGTGAATTTGATTATATATTCTGACTCCCTGGTGGTGTGGTGGGCATGGGGGTTTTATTGGGACTCATTGTAACGCCCTGTATAACTGCAAAGCAACCATTCCTAAATTCATGCTTCCGACACCTTTGTACTGCACTAAACCATCTTGTTTTCTCCATATACATAATGGCTTCACCTTGAGCTATTGTTGTGTTTCAAGGTAGAATATTTCCAGAGCCTCTCCAGCCGCACAGTCTATCAACCCAACCTTTTTTATTCTGACTCAGAGCCGTGGGGAATGGTTTATCTAAAGGTGCAGTAAGTCTTTATTCTCCATGCTTTTATTCTCACGCTACGAATTTTGTCAGATGGTAACGCTGATATGTCTCTTTTATTGAATTCATAAATTATATTCAACCTGTATTTGTGTCTTGATCAGCTCATCCTGTGCCGTATTACTCCTTTGTGAAGCATCCATCACGAATTTGAATGTATGTGCTATTGGCATCGCATGTACTGATTGAATATTCTAGATGTGTGTACATTTAGCTATTTGCTACATTACCAGTCTGGTGTTACCGTAGTCAGAATCAGCTACTCGTTTTCTCAGGTAGCGTATTCAGGGCTGTGCAATTTGCAAACACTGAGAACCAAGTTAGAAAAAGAGGTGTTATTATCTAGATGGGATTGCACCAGACTTGAACTAGATAATCATATTTAGCCATTCTATAGGTCTTCTCAACTGCACATCCCAAAGCTTCTTACAAAGGGCGTATCATCATCTCCATTGACAGATGGAGAAACTGAGGCAGGGAGCGACGAAATGAGTCATCCCGTGTCACCCAACAGGTAGAACCCAGATCTCCTGAGTCCTTACCAACTGATCCCCACTGCATCCCTAACAGTAGCATGTGCTGAAACTTATTTTTTTCCCCTCTGGTTTCGCTCGGCCCTTCCCACTCTAAGTTCTCAGGGGCAGGGATATCATGAGGGATACCATGTCTTTTTTCTCTGCATTAAATGCATGGCAGATTTGGGCGTTATCTAATAATATTTATTTTATTACATTTATTAATATTGGTGTATATTTGAGTTCTGCAAAAATAATTGATTAGGTTTCAATTAATATTCAAAATAACCGACACTGTAGGAATGGTGTCCGCCAATATTTAATTTGCTGCAGCTAATTTGTTCAATACCAGTTAAATGCCTGGACTTTCCTTATCACCATAATGTATTAACTGAATCTCATTACACTTTTGTTCATTGCTTATGTAACTCTGACTTAATTACATGGCAGCCGAGTTTACACCCTAGTACGAAAGGACTGATCCTCAGGCAGCTTCCTCCAATAAACAATAGAGAATCACCATGCGCCTGCTTTAATTAACATAAATGATAGGATTGTTTGAGACATTTCAGGCCCCAGCCTGGCAAGGTGCAGCTCGCCTCTCGTGAGTTGCTGAATACCCTAAACAGCGAGTGGTGTTAAGCAACATCCGTGCATCAGGCTGTGTCAAGATTACAGCAACTCCTGTATATAAAAATTCAACGAATGACGAAAGAATACAGTTTCTGAGGGCAGAGGGCATGTTGGTTCAATACAATGCATTTGAAAGTTGGCTTGTTGTGGTAAGAATTTTGTCTTATTCTCTCTTTGCAGGGAAATGCAACATCTTCCTGTAGTATTTGACCTCCATGCAGCTAGTGACAGTCAATAGCTATTAACTTCTCTCTTTGCTACCAGACAGTCCTTGGATCCTGAAGCAGTTAGATTTTTCTCTATTTTCTCCGGACAGCTCCTGAATCTGCTGGGGGAAAGGATCTCTTCCCCCCTTCCCCTCTTTTCCATTAATGTGGTCAAATGAGTGCAGGGTGCGGAGGTAGCCTCCCAATTCCGTGAGTGCACTGTACTAAACTCTGCTGTAGTCACCATATGAAGCAAAACACAGCACAAATACAACGGGCATCTGATGACTGCTCATTTAGTTATTATTTCACCAAACTCGATCATATTATATTTATACGACACGCTACTAGTAATAACAAAACGATGAGGCATAATGTTGCGTAACGAATCATGCACTAAATAATCCCAACAGCACCCTCCACCACAACCCTAATCCTGGCCCGGTGCAGCAGGAAGGCCCTTGGGAGTGGGGGAGCTCACTGGAGAGCAAGTCTGTCTTGCACTCACGCTGCAGCAGCAGCTCCTGTCCTGCGTGGCGCCCAGTTCCCGGCATCAGGCATTCCAGCCTGGTGCACGGGATTGCAACACTTCTCAGGGTTTGGCCGACTGGGGCCCAATTTGAGCGAGGGGTGTTGTGACCTGGCACAGGGAGTTGCAGCCCCCGCTCAGGTTTGGCACCCTTGGTTTAATGATGTCTGTGGTTGCAGCTGTAAACCCAGGCTAAAGCCAACCCAGGGTAAATTGTGGTTTCCAAGTGGAGCCTGAGCTGTGAAAGACAGTCGTGCAGCCATGAGAAAAACGAGCCCTCTCGCTCACCCGGCCGTCTGTTACGTTAAATGACGGCACTTCGAATTGTTCCAAGAATGACTGACACGTTCACACATTTCTTTCCTCCACCTTCCGCGGGGATGGCAGGTGCTTTTCGGTTGGAGCGTGGCTGCAGAAACGCAGCTGGAGGATTTTCAAGGCAGTATTAGCAGTGCTGGGGAGGGAACGGGAAAGTGATGGATGCCTTCAAGAGTTAACAGCAGACTTAATTAAAAATTCAATTTGCTGCATGCTATGCCCCTGCTTGCTGGAGAAGTAGGGAGAGCTCATTGACTCGCAAGCAATTTCACATCCTGGCTTTCCTCTGGTGTTAAGTTGATCAGACACTCAGACATTTCAGCTCAGTGTGGAACTTTTTGTCATTACGCTTCTACTGTGCCCAAGTTGAGCTTTGCAATGCCTGTAAGATCAAAGGCGTTTTAAAATCCGTTATAAGCTAACTTGCACTTTTTTTTTTAATCAGCCAAAGCACTTTTGATTTCTTTTGCATGTGAACCGAGGTATATGCCAAAATTCAGCATATAGCTGTTTTATACATCAGATCTGTGAGACTGGCGTTGTACAGGGCATAGCCCAGAAAACTACTGACGCAATCCAGGGTAAATCGAGGACTCTGGATGAAAAAATTGAAGTGATACTCAAAATTACTTAAAAAGTGTTTCATGACTTGGGTAAAAAGCTCTTGTTAGATCTTATAGAGGAGAAAAAACTAGACATTTTCTGTGCCGCTTTGAAGGTTAAAAAAATAATTGCTGCATTGTTTCCAGTATGCTAGGGACATGAGGGCTGACAGAACTGTAATCAACTTACCTGAAATTCATTTGTTGTCATAGCAGCCCTTGTGATGTATATAAGAACAAACTCATCTAAGGAAGCTTTACACAGCTCCCACTGTTTCACCCAAAAGGTGATTTCTCCATCACCTGCCTGACAGAGAGACAGTTCAAGAACCCCATTTTGCATTTGTCAGCAGTAATCTGCCAGGCTGTAGAGGCAGAGACTATGTCCTTGCTGTGCGTTTGTACAGTGCCTAGCAGAGTTAAGTTTTAGCCTCTAGGCATTATCTTTTTAGCAGTAGATCACATTAGAGCATCATGCTATTCCCTTCTGGCTCTAAAATCTCTAAATATACTGCAATACAAAGGATAATCGTAAGTCCGTCCATGGGGTGAGAGACCCCAATCATTGGCCACAGAAAAGGGCAGGTCCAGCCCTGATGTAAGCAATTGTGACTCACTTCAGTGGAGTTGTGCTCATGAATGCCCAGGCACATGTTTGGCCTTTGTTTGGCCATTGATTTTTGGACGCATCAAAGTGGGTAGGGTGTGTCTTTTTTAATGTACCTAGGAACACTTTTCAACAGCAGGACTCTATTGCTAAGCCCATATTGATAAGTCACCATCAGTTAACATCTCATGGCTGTCCTGTGGCATATGTGAAATGAGCTGGCTGTCTTAATGCAGTATCTGGTATATAAGTGCCTTTATCAGCAAAACTACCACCATAGCTCGCAGGGGCTGGCAACTTTTCTGGCAGTCTCTAAGCGAGGCCAAAGTGCAGTGGTCATGGAAACTTGCCCTATCATCTAATGATCCCTACGGACAGCGCATCCAGATTAGGGTGGTAGCTCATTGCTAGGGTAATGTGGGATAGATTGTATGGCCACTGCTGCCCACAAGCTACTCTTCTGTAGATAGAAAGGGCTTCGCGCTCTTGAGCTGTCACTGCAGCATTCCTCATAAGAACTAAACTCACACACTGATATTGAAATGGCAGCAAAAAAGGTAAAGTTACTTACTGCTTTCCTCTAAAAATGTGTATTATCGTCATACACAGTTAAACAGCCAGATTGTTCAAATACACAGCTGTAGTGTTTGAGGGAAACAATTTAAAAAAATAAAAGATGGCAGACTTTTATAAAAAAGACATACAGCTCATGCAAGAATGCTGCAATTCGGGCTGATTCACTAAGGAAATCTCCCTGCCTTTTTCTTCTCTGTCTTGTATTCATTTTAGTTCTGCTTAGAGACCTGAAATTTACACTATATTCCAGTCATAAATTGTTATCTCAATGATCCACAAGTTGGATAGTGTTTAAATACCACATAAGGGAAAGACTAATTTGTGCATGGCCAACATAAGCAGATTTCCAAGCTGAGGGTTCTCTGAACTTGGTGTATGAAATATTCTTCCCTCCGGCAAGCTATGGTTGGATGAATTGCAAGATTTGTATGTAATGACTTCCCCAGGCTAAACAGCAAAACAAAATGTCATGCATTGCATAAGTCCTATACTTTGATACACGTATTTTTCTTTGTGATAAATAGAACATTGTATTTTATACTTTATAATATCTTCCACCTATACAATGCCTTTTGTGTGACAAACTCAAAGTGCTTTACAAAGGTGGCTAACCATTATTTATCCCATTTACAAATGGGGAAACTGAGGCAGAAAAGGTACTGAAGCAACTTGCCACGGTTACCAACAGAGTCAGCTGTAGAACCCAGCTGAGTCACAAGCAGAGCTAGATATGAAGGTCGGGTCTCCTCTCACCACCAATGCATTATTCCAGACCATATTTCCCTATAATGGTGAGGATCAGACAAAGACCAAAGTTCTTATCGTTCTTGTGTTGGCTCATCTGTGTGGTGCCCCAATGCCACATGCACATGGCAGCCATGTAATCGGCTAGCCCTACCTCCCTTGATTAGGGGATGAGCAGCGAAGAGCAAAGTGCTCAGAATCCTGGTTGGCTAGTTAGCTCCCAGCCTAGCCTTCCTGCTGCCAGCCCACCTCCTGTTTCATAGATTCATAGCATTTAAGACCAGACGGGACCATTAGATTATCTAGCCTGACCTTCTGTACAGGCAATTCAATTTCACCCACTTGTTGAGCCCAGTAATTTGTGCTTGGCTAAAGTACGTCTTCCAGAAAGGCAGCCGGTCATGACTGGAAGATATCTGGGGGTGAGGAATCCCTTGGTAGCTTGTTAGAAGTTGGACCAAGTGGGTCAGAGGACTGGTTGCAAGCCACCTGACTGGCTCTTGGCCAATCAGCTGACATCGGGGAAGGGGTGAAAAGACGAGACTCGGGGGGAGGCAAGAGCACAGGCAGTGGCCGTATTCAGAGGAGGAGGACGGAGCCGGCCCGACTACAGACCGAACCCCAGGCTAAGGGATCTGTGTAGGGCGAAGGCCAGCTGCAGCCAGGCTGAAGGAAAAGCCCCAGCAGAGGAACCCTGAGCTGAACAGAGAGACGCTAGACAGTGCAGCAGAAACTGTCTTACTGCACCCAAGCTTCAGCTGTCGCCGCCGGGGCAGACAGTTCACAGCTTGCGTCAAATCTGTAAAGGTCTTTAGGGTGCCTAGATCCTTTCGAAAATCTCACTATGTGCCTAAATCCCTTCAAAAGCCTGGCCCTGAGAGACCAGGGCCAGAGGCAGTTTGGGCTCCTGATTGTGTAGGATACGTTTGCTCTGCATAGTTAAGTGCTGGGAACTTGGTACATTGTAATATCTTGGGCATTGTATATAGCAGCACCCAAAGCCTTCCTTGCACTATTGAGATGTTGGTCCCTGCCCGGGTGATGCCATTGTGCTGGAACCTGCGTGCAGTATTTATTTCTGGGGCTCCCCAAGAGCTGTAGAAGGGAGCTAAGGACTCTGAAATCTCATGGAAGTCAAATGAGATTCCCACTCCCAGGCACGTGGCTTGCAATGTGGGCCCACACAATGAACTGGGATACCCCCGCCGCGTCTTCTCAGTCAAGCTCCCCCGGACCTGGCGAGTAGGCTATAAAGAAAGCAGCAGTTATCGTGTCACGTTGGCATGTTTCATCTAGGTTGGTAGGAGTGGGTTGGTCACTTACCTGATGTCTGAAAATGGCATCTCAATTTACCATGTCTCTAAGAGCGTGTGATACAGCCTAGGTGACGGGCTGCCCCTAAAAGAGCAAGTCTGACAGATTTGTAAGCAGCCCCGTAAAAAAACAAAACTCCTTTTATTTATTGGGCACACTCTGGCTATTTCTCAGACTTCCAAAACCACGAAGAACTGAGAGACTCACTCTGGCCTGGAGGAATTCTGTGGCCCCGCCGATTGTAGGACGCCTGTGCCCCTCCTCTTGCGTATGCCCCTGCATCCATTCCTCACAATCGAAGGCAGAAGCAGACAGTCTATGGCTTCGTGGCCTAGGAGTGTACAGGAAAGGGGTGCGCCAGGTCAAAACTGAGAGATAAAATGCGGGGAGGTGAAAAAATTAAAGTAAGCCCAAAACATTAAGAGAACCAGCACTAAAGACACACACATCACGGACCGTAACAGGTTAATAAGCTCAACAGGGTAATTTAATGCAGCACAAGAAATGTACTTGTGTACCCTGTCCTGTAGGTAAGAATTTGACATGGTCAGACTGGAAGGTTTTATCTTCTTGCCTAGCTGGGGTTTGCTTCAATTATGCCAAAGAATGTTACTTCAGCCTTGCCCTAATAACAGCGCTGAGGAAATTAAATTACTCAGATAGAACCAAAGTGAACTGATTTTGACATCTTGTCTAGGCAAAACTCCTGTTGTATTAGCTCCCAAGCACATTCTCCCTCACTTAAGGTCTCATGCATATGAATGATTATCACTCGTAGTAAATACAAGCACTCTGTGAGAACACAAATTAACTGCAGATTGTAATGGAGGTTGCCAGGGCTATTTTCTTTCTGACTGTAACATGGAATCTACAATCCCTGGACAATAATGAATGGACAATCATGAGGCATGGGGAAATAACCCCACCAAGGGCTGCTGACACGTTTGGCAATCAAAAATGCAAAGCCGACGTCACCTGACCCTTGAGCTACTTGCATTGCTTGTTAGGTCTCTTTTGATCAGGTTTCTCCTTGGGTTTATTGTTTCGTTATGTTTTACAATGCTTGGCTTAGTAAGAGGAAAGATTTAAACTCCACTGGGTGGAGGGAAAGGGGGGTAAAAATAAAGCTGTTCTTTGCAGACTTATATCCTCCAGTTAGACTAATGAATGGCTCCTGTTGATTTAGCGCTGTCTACACCAGGGCTTATGTCAGTGTAACCGTGTTGTTGAGGAATAGGGTGACCACCTGTCCCGCTTTAATAGGGACAGTCCCGCTATTTGGGGCTTTTTCTTATACAGGCACTTATTAATTCCCAATCTGGTTCCAGTTTTTCACACTTGCTGTCTGGACACCCTCTCAGGGCAGTGGATTTTTCACACCCCCGCGGCGTGGTTATACCAACCTAATTTCCTAGCGTAGACCAGGCCTTAGAGAGACAAGGTGGATGAGGTCATATATTTCATTGCACCAATTTCTGTTAATGAGAGGAAACAAACGTTCAAGCTCAGACAGAGCCCTTCTTCGGGTCTGGGAAACGTGCTCTGCGTGTCACAGCTAAAGACCAGGTGGAACAGATTGTTCGGCATTAAATAGTTAGCACATGTTTCAAGGGATCGTTCAAGGTGAAATGTGGCCCGTTAACATTTCTCCAGTCATGGGGGGAAAGGAGGGGGAAAAAGCTAGAGGGTGGAGGGAGCTGGTTAGTGGGTTACAGATTGTTGTAGCCAGCCATAAATCTAGTATCTCTATTCAGGCCGTGATTTTTAGTGTCCAGCAAACAGTGGCGTACCAAGGGAGGGATGGGGTGGGCCGTGTCCTGGGGCGGGGCGCCGGCCAGGCCCGCCTCAGAGAAGCCGCCCCCTGTTGCAGGCAGCTACGGCGTACTCCTGGCCCTTCCACGCTTCTGGTGCCACAGGGACCAGAGCCCGAGGCAGCCCCCGCCGCCCCCACAGGGGGGAGATAGTGGGGCGCTGCCAATGATGACCAGGGGGGGAAATAGGGGAGAGCAGAAAACAGGCCCACAGACCCCTCCCTGGTGGGGCGCTGCCTCCGATGGAGGGGTGCCAATGTAAGTATGGCTCCCGGGCACCCGCCACCGCTAGCAAAGTTATGAATTTAAGCTCCCAGGCTCATCTTTTGAAGGGCTTGTGCAGCTTTCCTTCGAGGCTGAGGGCTCAGTATAGCTTTGTTTGGGGTTTTCTTTCTTCAAAAAGAAACCTTGCAAAAGTTTGCCGAGTAAATTCAAATGAAAAATAAGACTGCGGACATATTATCTTGCTCACGGACATGCCGTGAGAAGAGAGCGAGAGGATACATTCATTGTGCAAATTGATGGCCAAGAATAACTCACTCCGCTCTACTCACGTCACCCTGCCTTCGCACAGCCAGCTGATGACAGCAGCGTCCAGGCACTGCGAGCTGGATTGCCGCCTCAAAGCCCCGTGCCTCAGTGGGCAGCATGAGGGGCAGGGCAGGAGCCGGACTGAGATTCCTGATTGTCACGCTCCGCTTTGCCCTCTGCACTGGTGGCAGGGCACAGGTCAGCGCGCTACGGGGGGGGGGTGGCACTGAGGGCCCCCGCCACCCAGCTTCACCACCCATCTGTGTGTGGGTGCGGGGACTAGAGATGCCTGGAAGCAGCTGTTCCTCCTCCGCCCATGGACGCGCTCCGTAGCCCGTGGCTCCCTTGGGCAGGCACACCGGTCGACTCACAGGTGAGCCATTGATCACATCTGACCGACCCCATGGTGGAAGCAGATGCATCCCTACAGCTCCTGAGGTGAAAGGCATCTTATCTCATTGCCCATCATTGGAGCCATAAAATTCCTCTCCCCAGCTTATGGCCACATGCTTAGGCCCAGGATTTGAGAAAAGGCTAACCTAATGTATGCACAACTGTGGGACACGGGGACTGATTTCCAGCCATTCCCAGCCACCCTTTGTTTGCAGAACATTCAGTGTTTGTAGCTAATGTAGCGTAAGCCAGCATCAGATGCTTTTGAATACTATTGAAGGACTTATGGTTGTCTTCCACACTAATCTCTGACACAACGCTAGGTGTTATATGGGGGAGAGGCATTCAAAGTCATTTATTCAAACAGTAACATTGTGTTTTCTTCAGTGTATTTCCTTGAGCTGCCGCATGCAGCATCTGGTTTATATTTTCTTCCTCTACCGCTGTAACGTTTTCTTCCCATGTCATCTCAACAGCTGAAAATACTCAACAGACACACCTTGCAATAATGATTGTTATTGCGCCGATCAACGTAACTTCACAGTAGCTAGAAATGGAGAACATTCAACTCTCCAAAGAGTGGTTTTCTGGGTGGCTGATTAGGCAGACTGTTTTGTAAGAGAGGAAGTCTCTGGCACATCACGGAAGCTCCCAATCTACCTCTGAGTATTTTCTATCTGTCCTGGTGGGTTTGTGAATCAGAAGCAAGACCTTTGCTGACCATGGGTCGTCCACAGATATAATTACTGCTCTCTAGCTTTCAAGGAGCATGTGAGTCCTAGCAACTTCTTAGTAGCACTGTGGAAAACTCCATAGTCATGGTTTTCTGGAGGCCCTTCCAGAGTTGTTTTCTACAAGCTAAACTGAGGTAAAAGGTATTAACTTGCATCTGCACTAGAGAAAAGGTTGTATTTAGGCAAGTACTAGCGCACCCTTGCTTCTAATTTTGGCAAATCCTCACAGACTGGTTCCAGCATGATAAATGTCGCCAGAAGGACCCTTCCCTGAGCATCTCTGCAGGAGTAGGATAATCTCGATATGGACCCTTGCCTCTGGAATACAACCTTGATGGGAAAAGATTGGAGCTGCAGTCCAGCTTCATTCAGAGCCAGGCACGTCTTTGTCCAGATTTTCCCTTGGCGGCATGGCTCTGAAATTCTCTCTTTAATCTAGTGGCTACTTGCTGCCATATTTGGGCTCTGGCAGGAAGTTGAGTCAGCTGTTACGCAGGGCTGTTAACCCCCTGGAGAGAAAAGCATGGTTCTGTTCCAATGGGTGGAAAGTTCACCCAGACACCTACAGTGTTGGACACCTTATAAATACACAGAACAATACTTACACTGAAGTGAGATCACTTACAGCTTCATCATTGTAATCGTGCTATTATATCACACCTCCCACAACACACTTGCTTTTAATTCAGCACTCTTGTTGGGTATGTTTCTGAGACATATAGTCCATATATCCTCTGTTAATGTCTACGGGGTCTCTCCTATTTGCGCCTTTCCCCCCTCTTTTCCCTATACCATTCACTGATAAAAAAAAAAGATAGCCTTCTTTCATAGCCCTGCACATCTCACATTCACATTGATCTGTATCGTACTTTCATAAGAACTTTATTTTTCTTCATTTTGCCACATCTGTTTCAGAATGGGTGAGTAATATTAATCAAAACAAGTAGTACTAATAGGAGGTGCTCCTCACCCACTTCATAAAATTAAGCTTAAGGGCCTTTGTAGTGGAAAAAAAAATTAATAACTTTGGCTGGAAGGAAATCCAAAGCGGTTTTGGACAGTTTCCCAAAAGCCTTTAGCTGCATTGCAAAGCCTTTCAGAACTTTGAAACAAATTCACATTTTTTCCAAGAGAAATGAATCAAAATGTAATACACTGTGAACGAAAATAATATAGTTGAAGAGTTACATAATAAATCTCTCTCACTCTGCAGGACACCCACCACAGTTTGAACTGCTCCTAATGTATCACAATTTGATCTTTGCTTTTTTAACCCTCTTCCTTTTCTCCCATTCAGCCCACACGTTGCATCCCAGTGGCTTCATTCAGTGCATTTGCACTGTTGTTCCTATTATTAGTAGCATGACAGTGGCACCTGGAACCCCAATCAAAGATTAAGGCCCCAATGTGCTAGGTGCTGTGCAGACATGTAATAAAGAAGATTGGCCCTGTCCCTGTGTCCAACTGGACACAACCAGTGAACAAGACAGACAAACAGAATTGGTGGGGTCATGGAGTGTTGGGAAACTGAGGTCAGAATAAAACAGAGGAGGAAAGTAGAAGTCTCAGCTCATGAATTGCCCACAGGAATGATTGGCAGGTATCAAAGCAAAGGTGGGTTTTTAGGAAGGATGTCAAAGAAGACAAGGTGGCAGCTTTGTGGATGCTGAGCCACTGGAGTACTCACTGCCAAGTGTGCTTAAACCATAGTCACCAGGGAATGTAGGAGTAAATTGTTAATGATTCAGTAGCACTGGCCCCCCGCTCTCATCTGTCTCCGATCTCTCTGCCTCCCCTAACCCAGGCTTTGTCTTGCCCCTTTCTCACATCTGTCCTCCCCTGTTGCAGACCCAGGCCTGTTTTTCACTCGGCCTCCTCCAGACTTTGTTTCATTTCTTTGTCCTTCTGATACTTCTTTCTGCTCTTGGTCTCTTTGCCCTAATGCAGTGCAAGTCTGGCTTGGCAGGGCATGTTCTCTCCAAACTACCACCATCTGCTCTCACCAGTCTGGACAGATGGCTGATGGCCTTCTGCTTCCTTTCTTACCTGCCTTTGGCTTCCTTCCTCCTTCACCACTTAAACCACCTACAGCGTGGAATTGAATGTGTTCGGGGCAAAGGATGAGAGTCAAGTTTGGCTCTGGCTGGTGAATGACCAGTCCACAATGTTTCTGTGGGTGTGAATTTCCTTAAGCGCATTCCTACTATCCATAGTGATTTTTTTTTGAAAAATCCCACATAAATAGATTAAGAAATGGCTGAAACAATTGAAGGCAGGGGATGTCATTCTACAAACACCTTACATGATCACGTTTGACCCTAATGTCCCATTTTAAAATGGTTTTTAAAGGGTTATTAAATTATTAATATACTTTACAAGCCTGTTACAGACATGAGTTGCTTGTGTGCTAGATGTACTATAGATCGTTATAAATCACGGTTGTAAACAATCTATTGATCAGTTGGACCCTATAACAATTGAGTAACTCTCTGTTAAACCATCTAGTGAGCATTTGTTAACCCTTTATAAAGAGATCCTTAGTGTGATCATTTGTGTTACTTAAATATCTTTCTAGGAATTAAGTGATACAATTTTAGCCTCTTCCTGTGCAAGATTTTTAGAGTCCGAATTAGTTCAGAAAATTCTAGTTTCACCTGCGTTCTTCAGTTATGGGAAGAAGCATGCCATTTGCTGTTCTGATAGAGGCAAATGATAGCATCTTCCTATGTGATAGCAGGAATTTTGAATAAAGTTCACTGACAAGATTAGCCTCATAATTCTGACGTCCAATAGCCACATATTTCATTCATTTGAAAAACAAAACCCAAAACTTCAGTTCATGTGTGACCTTAAGTCAGCTCTTGTTTTGTAGATTGTTGTCAGTAAGGTGAGACCTTCGTAATTAGCAATGGGGGAGTCTCTAAAAGGGCTAAAGTTTGATTAAATAGCCATCAAGCAACTGGGTATTTAATCTAACACTTACCAGAAAACCTTGACCCCCCAATCCTTGGCAACACACACTGCGACGTCAAAGAGGGCAACAAAAAGTTTGACTTTGTGCCCCCAGTCCTGGGCCAGCTGGGTCCCTGGCATAATTCAGAGCAACCTGGAGGCTGTTCAAAGGCGAGAGATTTTGCTGGTGGAAATCAGCCTTGCTCCACTGACTGAAACGGAGCTACACTGATGTCTAGCCTTACAGTGTACGTGCTACCAAAGGCCACAAGGAGTCAATATGGCTGCCAGCAATCAGTAGGGCAAAGGTCATGCCAAACACAGCGCCTAGTCCCAGGCGACATTTCTGCCCCCTCTTCCCATGGGTGCAGATGGTGCGGTGCAAAGCAAGTCACGCACCACGGGAGTGTTGAGTCCCTTAAGTCTGTAAAAATGGGTTGGCCCATCTGCAACATTTGCTGCTACGCATCAGAAAATGGCCTGAAGTTTGCTTTTCGTGGGTTATTTGACAGGCCGGTGCCTCCTGGTCGAGTGTCTTTGTGTTCGCTTTCGCTTGTATCACTTGAACATCGGGCTGTAAACTCCCACGTGATAACCACCATTTTGGTGTGACTTGTTTTAAGAAAGGGGGCTTAATGCGTCTGAATGGATGAGCTAAACACTACTTGTCTCTCAGAACGGAGGACCTACCTGCCCCAAAACATGGCAATGGTTTTAAAAAAAAACAAGGCTCCATTACTTCATCCAGCCCCTTCCAAGAACCTTTGCTCCCTTTTTTCCCCTCAGACAGCCTCTTATTTTGCCCTTTTATCTCTAGGGCAGAGAAGGGGGAGAACTAAGTAGATGAACCATGACATTCCTTAGTCAAATTCTTCCTTCACCTAGCACCACTGCCTCCACATTCTGGCCCTGTACACGCAGCGTACACGGAGACAGTGTCTTGGATTTCAGATATGGCTGAGTATTCATCCCTGAGCTGGACACGTAGGCCTTTCGTATGTCCTGTAAGATCATTTGATAGACAGCAAAAAGTGACCCTGAAACATATATTCCTGGATCACTTCCCATCATTCATCTTGTGAGCCTCGGTCTTACGTCATTTCTCACAAAGCATCCAAGGAGATTAATGTTTTTTTTAAAGGGCAGCAAAAGACGCAAAAAAGGCACAACAGAGGAGGAGGCAATCAAAAAAAAACCAGCCATTATCCGAGTTATAGTTAGTGGGAGCGGAAACAGCTCGGCCTGGCTTCTCCTGCAGCTCGTGGGCAAGGTAAGTTTTGTATAGCATTCAAATCATACTATTGGCACTGTCTGGGCTGAGGAACAAGAGACAATTCCCCTTCACCCATGATGGCTCCCTTGCCACTCAAAAGTGTGCTGCACTGTTGTCAGACAAGGTATTTTTATAAAAGACGGGCTCAAGGCAAAGAGGAAGGCAACAAATATTCAGGGGGTGGAAACTGCATTTTCACTGGGAACCGTTACGTCCTCTCAATGAGCAAGTAGGTAAGGAAAATGGAGATAGATGGGCCTGGATTAACGCTAACCTTTCTTCAGTGCAGTTCAGCATAACAGGCTTCTCTGAAAGCACACTGACTAAGCAGAATTTTCTCACTGCTTAACCTCCACAGGACGGAGCTACGTGCCGCCTAGCAGCCGCCTAGCAGTACAGAACCTCAGCTAAGCATATCTGCCAGACACAATTGCAATAGTCAGTAAGAGCAAGGTGACCCTTCGGGGTTTTGTGATCAATCAGACCAACTTACTTGAACAATCACATATTGCCCCATCCAAATCACCCTAATGTAAAAGCAGAAATAATTTTTTTAAAACTCGGTATTCTGAAGACGGACATAATGACAAACATCTATTTACACATACACAGAGTTTGCGAAATCCCTGCCTATTCTGTTGTTGTCCTGTTTTTCCTATACCAAGTGAATCTAGCATAAAGCTAATGACACTGAGAGCATGCCAGGGGACCATTCAAAGTGAAAAAAATATGGCAGTGTCCTTAATGACAGCAAATGGCTTCTTCAAGGTGAATAATTTTATTGATTAGTGCCCTTGCTGTATACTGAGAGGCTGGACATTTTAAAAACTGCTTGAAAGAGTTTTCAGAGCTTGCTTGTCAAAGAATAGAGAAAACATTTAAGAGCCAAATTTTCTATACCAGTGATTGTATCATCAGCGAAGCTTGGAAACTGGCTTAGAAGCACATAAAAGATTTGGGCTGTAACTATCAAACTGAACACATTTAGAAAATGCCTCATAGTTATCATAAAGGGAAGGCAGAGTTCTCTTTTATGGGTTTGCACTCCATTTTCACTGCCTTTGAAATGACCTTTAAAATTTGGGTATGAGAGATCGAGAGGGGGAAAAAAACAAGTTAAAAAGTTTAGTCCAAAAAACACTCCGCTGTGTCTTAACATTTCAGTCAGCAGCTCTGACATCAATCGCTCTGCTGCAGCCCCGCTCCGTGGTTTAAACCTGGCTATAGACAGCGTATCTGATGAAGTGTGTTAAAAGTCTCAGCCCATGTTAAACAACATACATCAGGTCTCTTGCAAGAAGTTAGTAGTGACACTGTTTTTTCATGTCTCAGTGGGTTTCATGGCAGCCTTTTTCTTAAGGATGGATGCTGCGATTAATTGACTTGTACGTGCAACAGTGACCGCCTTTGAAATATATGTAACAGGCTTGTTCGTGTGTCATGGTTTTTCTGTTTGCTGAGATACTGGCGATTCGTCTTTGACTGGGTCAGTGTTTGTCTGTGTGGTGGGGCGCCTGCCCCTCACTAGCCAGGGAAGGATTAAGAGGGGCCTGGGGGAAGCTGTGCAAAAGGCAGCCAATAGGAAGGGGCTACGTGGCAGCCAATCAGGGCCCAGGGGGCTGGTATAAAAGGGAGCTGCACAGCAGAGCAATGGGAGTAACTGCTAGGAGCTTAAAGAGGGAGGACTGGCAACACCCTGGATGGAGCAGTGGCTGGCTACTGGGACCCAGCAGAGCCAAATGCTCCAAAGCAAGGACAGAGAAGGTACTGAGGCTATGGGAAGTAGCTCAGAGAAATCCACTGAGGAATTGGGGAAGATACCATGAAAGGCTGCCACACACAAAGAGTCCCTGGGCCAGGACCCTCTCCCCTGCCCCTTGTCCCCCTCCCCGATCACCATAGAATTGGTGGCAGGCCTGTGGTGGTCACCGTGGGAGGTGGCTCAAACAGACTGCAGAATCCCCCGGAAGTGGGGGACCACGGATTCTGACTCAGCCAGAGGGCCGAGTTCTGATCAAGTTTTATCTTTGGTGGAGCTCCAAAGTTCTTGCTTTGGCCAAGCCACTCTTCTTTTTTAATGACTTCTTTGCCCTCTGAGTGTTTGGCCCTGGCCCTGAAAAGTGACAACTGAGAGCAAAATCCCAGGCGTTCCTCTTCCCTTCCCCACAGCACAGCACTGGGAGCGGAGTTTATTGCTCATTGGGTGCAAACTGCTTTGAAAGGCCTCGCTCCCCTGCCACATGTGACCAGTAGAGCAGTGTCAGTCCAAAGTCCTCTGCCTGAGATGGCTTCAGTTGTTTTGGTTTGGTTTTTTGGGGTGTGGGATTGAAACCCTTAAAGCAGTTTGTTCTAGGGGGAGCGCTTTCTGGCCACATAGGGAAGAAAATGGCTGCTTGTAACTTTTTGGTCTCATCTTGCAATCCTTCCTGGAAGGATGGAGAAAAGGTCAGAGTAGAATTATAGGGGGAAAGGCTTCAATAGATCATAGGTACAGGTTGCTTTCAAAGCTAAATTTCCAGACAGAAAGATAAAGCAAGATACATTTTTTTTCCTTTACCTGAAAGGCCGTGTAGAATTTCATTTAATCTGACTGGCAACTAATCAACCTGGGGAAGAAGCTGCTAACCTCACAGATAGTCAGTGCCATTACTCAACATTTCTGTCAGAAGGCATGCTCTGCATGATTTGCACATGCACTGTAGAAGCAACGTAGCTTGCTAAGGTAACTGGGAACGCTACAACCCAACACTGTTGCCAGGCTGAGAGTGCAAATAAACCTTGTCTCTCAGCCTATCATCTGTGCTCCCCCCCAGCCCCTTAGAACATTTATTTTCAAAAAATAACTCCCTCAACAAGCACTCCCTGCATTCACATTTTCTCCTGCGTTCAGAGCAAGGGATAGCTGCTTAGCAAGACATTTGTTTCCACTGGGCATGTTTCACGCGCACGCTTTCTGCACAGCAGACAGTTAATGCCCCTGGCCTGCAAGTACCAAAGACCTCCAAGCTGTGGAGATCTGCTCCTCTGTGGCAACCGGTATAGTCACAGGCAAGAGACGGGAACGGGGTTTGAGTAGTTGCCGCTACCTGGATCCCCCCTTATTCTTTCTTTCCCTCGTGCCCAAGTGCACGTTATGCCTGAGGAGGCTTCCGTAGCCTCATGGCTACTTTACTGTCCATGGAGGGGCTCCATAGCTACTCCAGAAAATTGGGGTCAGAAGGGTTTTGGTTTTTTTTTTACTCCATGTCCTCCATGGAAACTGGCACGCTGTGCCTAGCCCCACTACACAGGCTGTATAAGGGTTTGGAATTTTCTCTTTATGGCACACTCCATTAGAGATTCCCAAACTCAGCACGGCCCACCGCTCGCTGCAGCAGCTGTCTCGTGGACCCACCTCACAATTTACGGTCATGGTGAGGCCACAGCTGTCGCCGTGTGGAAAAAAGTCAGCGCGCTTTGTTCTCCTGTTTGCCCATGACCTTTTTCCTACAGCCGTGACTCGCCCTGCAGAGGCAGCTCCCGTCTCGTGCGGGGATGGGTCCCCCCCACCCTCCTATCAAATCATTGCATCCTGCAGCACCAAGTCACAGCACCGCTCAGGATTGGCCCACTTAACTCTTTCATGACAGAGGCTCTGGCAGACCAAACCTGAGTGGCCCTGCATGTCCATGTACAGTGCCTGAAGCAGGACACTGGGCCTAGCCCCATGGGGCCCTGCAGGATGAGCACAGGGCTTTCCCTCCACGCTTAGGGTTGGGGTGGAGAGGAGGGTGTTCCAGCTTGTTGGTGCGGCAAGATGAAAGGCTTTGTTTTTCCCCCACCCCCAAAAATCGGAGCAGTCAGACGAAATTTAGTAGCCCAGGCCTTTTCCTAAATCTCCTCGGCTGCTCTGTGAGTTTGGTTTAGAAAAGAACGCTCTGACATATCTGCCCGAGCCATGGTTACAGAAGACCGCCGTGGCAACCACAGCAATTGCTCACAGGACAGCATAGGAAAGCGTTTCTGAGGGCACTTTAACAGCTGGAAACAACATGGGGAGGAGCCAGCATCGCGTGACCGGCTGTGGATAATCGCTGGATGTAGTGCAGCGGTGCCTGAACTAACCTACATAAGAAATATAAAATAAGAACACCAATGCAAGAGGTACTTAAAAATAAAGGCAATAAACTGATGTTAAAGAGAGGCTAGTTTTTATTCAAGGATAGGAAAATGTCCTCTAAAAATGTTTCCTCCTATGGCCTAGGGAGAGCTTGTTAAATTTCCACACGACTGGCCTTTTGCTCTTTTATGAGAAACGCTGCCCTTCATGTGTCAGATACGCGGCATATGTGTACGGACCACACATAATGTGCTAGATGGTTTTTTGAATGGCAAATGTGAGAGTTAATAGTTTGAGCTAGCTTAGATTTGCTGACTGGTGATCAGGAAGCGAGCCGGCATGGCAGTCTATTAATAACCCAAAAGGATGTAGGCGCCAAAGAGGGAGCAAAATTAATTAGCACAATACAAGGAATAATGAGATGAAATTAGGACAGAGAAAATTTCGGCTGAGTAGCTAGACAGCGTGATTCATTAGGCCATAGAGGAGATTCCCATCGCCTAATAGCTAGATGGATAGATCTAGAAAGTGGTGGTAACCCGTTGCTTGACTCGTTTAGACTAAAACACAAAAAAAATACACAACAAGAAAAAATACTTGTGTTAGCAGCATGGAGAGCTAGCAACCATAATGGGTCTGTTGAATCTGTGGATCTGATGATCATGGACTAGATTCCAACAGGCTTACTCGCATCCAAATAGCGTCTTCCTCCACAGGTAGTCCCAGTGAAGCCAACGGAACCAAAGTGCCCCTAATCTGTTGTACATTGATCAGAATCTGGCTTTTTGATTCCAATGAGCCTCATTTTACAGCTGTTCAAAACCGTGGAAGTTACGCTATTGATTTCATAGCACCAGGATCAACTGGTAGAGGGTGAGGTAGAGAGGCTTAACCTGGCATGACCAATTTCAAGCAAATGCGACGTTCCTTTCTCGCTGTCGCTTCACCTCGCGAACTGTTGTGCTCCAGCATTGTTTTCAAACCGGAGAGTCTGCTATACGATGACACACACAACCACCTGCAATGTTCCCCACTTTGTAAACTCCTTGGGGCAAGGACTGTCTTTGTGTTCTGTGGCTGGACAGCACCTAGAACCGTGGGGTCCTCGATTTATGACATGGCGTCTAGGTGCTACAGTCTTACAGATAAAAATAATCTTTCTCTAAGTGGCCTAAAATGAAATGCAGGCTGAAGAATACTTGCTGACAAGACTAAAAGCAGAATCAACTGACAGCACAGCTCACTACAAAGCCATTTGTGTTGATACATAGGAACTAACTAATTAAATTTGGGTGGAAATGGAAAAAAGCCTCTGTTACTGGATGGCTGTGTAATACCAGGTATCTGCCTCAGCGATTTCCGATGCAATTGAGGGCTTCTAGTGCTTGCCAAAGCATTTCTCTTACTTAAAAGCTATGCTTTAGCTAATCCATCAATGACTCCAGTAGCACCTTGATTGAAACGATTGAGTCAGGTCTGTGTTTTCTCCCATTTGTCTTTCAGTTGAAGGGAACGTTGCTCTGGGCTTCTGTCGTTGGCACCGCAGTGCAATGTGATAATAATGTCTTTTATTTACATCCCAGCCCCTTTGCCTGCATTGGAAACCTCACACCAAGTTCAGCCGCTCATTAGTTGGTTTCCAAAGTGATGTATCTGCAGATCGCTTCCTAGGAAGGCAAACTGATTTCCCCATTGGCTGACGTGTGAAAAATGGCACATGAAGGCACAGGAGCACAAAGATCTCCTAGCCAGCATGAAATGTGTTCCTGCCAAATTACGCGATAGTGCCTCGTTACATTTGCAAATCCCTTTCACCGTGATTATTGCAATGTGAGGGCTAAATAATGGGTTTGTGCAGCACCCCAAGTACCTCAGGCGCCAGATACTTTATTAGTGATGCTCTTTATTATGACCCTAGCCTTAGATCAATGCATGGCTCTCTAGTTCCTCTCCACAGAGAGGGGAATGTCAGCCACCTCTAGAGCACCGCCCGCTTCCCTTCAGTTGCTATGGAGGGCACACTGCGGTTGCCGGATGCGGCGCGAAATGACTGTGGAAGAAAGGAACCTGAGGTGGGAAAATACCATTCTTTTCCCCACACACACCGCCAGCATCCACCCTGCAGAGCTATAAGCCATCCCCAGGTGAAGTGGCTCTCGGCATTGCCCCGTCTTCTTGGAGCTGCCCCTTTAAAAAGGAGGAAAGCGGCCTGTTGCAGAAGCTCTGTCAGAATGCCTCAGCTGGAACTGCACTACCCGGAAAAAAGACTGCCAGAGACGCACAGCAAAAGGCATGTTGGTTTCCACGCAAATGACCCCCCTCCAACTTCTCAGTGATCCCCTAGGATCCATGAAGAGGCCTGGGCGGGTGGTCAGAAGCCTGTTGCACAGGGTGCTTGGTGGCAAATGCTGCGTCCCCTGCAGAATGGTAAGGAGGAACTCTCTGCTGGGGGACGCACACTGGGATGCGCCCTCTCGTAGGTTTTCCCCGTGGAGGAGCAGTCTGGCCCTCTTGATCCTGATGCTGGTGTTAGCGGACGTCTCTAAATACTAGGCACTGTGCTGTATCCACCATTCAGCAGTGCAGGGAAAAGGAAGAAGCAGAGAAAAGCAGGACTCAAATGATTCAGTTGACCTATAACCCTGACTTAGCCTAGACATGGATGTAGGTGAAACGCACTGGTTTTGATGGAGATTTGAGGTTCCTTTGAACCTGTTGCCCGAAGAGAAAGTCAGGGCTTGACACTCTCCCCACAGAGCAGACCTGAAGAAGATTTGCACGAGTTTCTGAGAAGCAGAAGTGGCCCATGTTGTGCCAAAGTCCAATGACAATGGAATCCTTAAGGAGCAGTGACATCCTCTTTTCCCATCACCCAGCCTGCTGCTAGCAAGCAGTTTGTTGTGGAAAAGGCAACGCTCCCTTTCATCGCTGCGTTTGCTCTTGTTGGTGCTGAATAATTTGGTGCTCCAATTGAATGCTGCATACATTGCCACATGCTGCTGGAGAAACCATCAAGTCCTGCTGACAGAAACTCTTGCATACTATTACCTGGACCATCACACCAAAGAAGAATCGCGTGAGCCCATGGGATCCTGCCGCTCTCATTCTGTGACAAACTCCCAATGATTTCAGGTCCTCAGCACTCCTCAAGATTTGGCCCTCTTTGGTATAGGTTGATAAAATGTAATTATTCAACTAAACACTTCTTAAAATCTGGCAGTCTGGGAAAAACACAGAGTTGCAACCGCTGCGATGTAAGAGCTTTAACATTGTGAATAAAGATTGCATGTGAGTAGATAAAAGCATTCAAGCATGAATCATTGCATGTGTTAATTGTGCTCTGTCATTTATCTTGGCGCCTTATTTATTGTGATTCAGGCCCTGAAACATTAATAAAATCATTTCACAAAAATAAATGGTTACTTGCCAAAAAAAAAAAAATCACATTTTAATTAGTGCAGCTTTATTGAGCTTACAACTGTGCGTCCCACTAGGAGAATCCCTTTCTTTATTCTGGGTAGCCTTTCACATTTGTCCTGTCATTTCTCTCTCTTGTCAATATTACAAAACTCTAAGGATGTCACATCTGTTGGGCCCAACTTATCTCTGATGAATTCAGTGGATGAATCTGGCCCATCGTAGTTAGCTGGAAACCTGGCAGTTCGGTGCACGGCTGACTTGCAGATTCTTCGCTGCGGGTGAGGTATGTTAAGCACAGTTGTAGGGGTCAATAGGCCAAAGATGGCTTGAAGCTTTAAGCAACAAAAACTCAGGGCTGCTCAAAGTTATGCCAGGCTGCCCAACAATCTTGGAGTGATAGTGTGGCAGTGCTCTGGACACAGCCCCATTCCCCTAGATAGGGAGCTGCAGGGGGAATAACATATAAGCCCCTACACAGAGCCTACGCACTGAAGAGTTATCCTGGTGCAGGGAGAATCGTCCACTGGCCAATTAAACCAGCTTTAAGGCTGTAGTGCGCCACGGATGCAGTCCAAAGCAGCCTTAACAGGGCTGAGTATCTGGTCCCGTCCCATACCACACGGCCCAAACCCCACTGAAGGCAATGGGCCGACTCGCATGTAGAAGCTATTCACATGAGTTGCAAGATAAGGCCACCGTTTCCCTAGTTCAAACAGCAGCTGGGCTTTCCACTAATCAAATTGCATTCAGACTTAGAACAATACAATTGATTTTCACCGGCTCCGTGCACTTACGCAGCAAAGCTAAAAAGCAGGGAACAATTCGTTGCAAGCCAGTCTGTAACAACAAAAAATGCTCTAATCCCTGAAGCTGGTCCAGATCAGCAGTGATCAAAGGAACTCTCAGGGGTTCAGGTTGATTATAATTGTGTCAGATCCCACTTGCCCGATCTTCCTCAGGACTGACCCCGTGCGTCAGGTGGTGCTTGCAGCACACAGGGGAATTGGTTTGGTTTTGTTAGTACTGCTTGGTTTCAGACCCCCCAAACTTCATTTGTCTGGCTTTCCATTGCTTTGGGCCTCGTGTGCGTCTAGTCCAGTGACTAGAAACGAACGCAGCTGAAAGAATGTTGGCTAACACCATCTCTGATTAGCCTTGTAACCTCCCTTAGCGGGTGCTTTTGTCTTTCCCAGTTAATTCCTTTTGTCTTATTTACCCATTTCTCAAGCTTCCAGCCACTTTTTTTATTACTATAATACCTTGTTTTCATAATTCTTCGCTTTTATCCTACTGCAGTGCCACCTATTGCCTCCAACTCTCGCCCACTCATTTCTATAGCTAACTTAAGGATTCCATAGTCTCGGGTTCATCCACTTCTTGTATCACTTCGAATGTCTAGCCAGGGCTGGTCTCTTTTTGATCATGTTTATCCTCCTGTAAGTTCATTGCCTTCAGCAGCGTTACTCCGAATTACCCGTGTGAGCACAGAGCCGGGGTCTGTGTCTTTATTGAGTTGCAGAACTGTAATCCGATTTTTCTGCTTTCTAATTTCCATCGTTCATTTTCCTCCTTTTTTTGGGCTGTCCGTGTGATTAATAAATAAGGTTACATCATTGGCAGGCTTGTTATTCCAAAATGCTGGTTAGGGGACAACCTCATCCCATTTAAATTCTTTACAGCATCTAGAGAGATGTTAAATAACCAGAGAGCCACAATATCTCTCTGACAAAGACTTATTTTGACACAGCCACTCCAGCAATCCTTCCTTGACTATTACAAAACGCTTGCAGTCTTCATAAAATCCTCTGACAATTCCGGTTAGGAATTCAATTCCAGCCATCAACTTCTGTCGAAATAGGATAGGAACTCCTTTGTCATATGCTTTTGTTAAGTTCACACACACCATAATCAATCTTCTGTGGCATTCATATGTTTCCCCACTGACTTGTGCAGACATGGTCTCCTTCTGCTGACAATCAGCTTGTCTGATGTCTCTCTGGGGCTCAGCCTAGTGCTCCTAAGAAAATCGAATTAAAATACCTGAAACTGCATTTTAGTTGAAAAGTTTAAGTGGTCTGAAAATGTTCCTACACTCCCTAGTGCGGGAAAGTTATAATGACATTATTACATGAGCAAAGGAGAAAATGCCACCACACACACACACTCCAATTATTCTTGTCCATTTTCACATGCCTTTGTACTTCCTGGTTCCACAGAGATGAGGCCAGGCCCAAATATTCAGAGAGCGGCTAGTCTGACAACGTTGCCAATAGACAAAAATGAGCAAAGGTTTAGAAAACCTGACCTATGAAGAAATGTTTAAAAAAAAAAAATTACACGTTTAGTCTTAAAACACTGGGGAGTTGGTAAGTCTTCAACTATGGTAAGGGTTGTTATAAAGAGGACAGTGATTAATCCGTTCTGTGTCCAGTGAAGATAGGACAAGAAGTAATCGGCTTTATCTGCAGCAAGGGAGATTTAGATTAGATACTGGGAAACACTTTCTAACTATGAGGATAGTTGAACCTTGGAGCAGGCTTCCAAGGGAGATTGCAGCATCCATCTGTCACAGTTCAGCACAACTGCACCTGTATTTCTACCAAGGGACTCAGCAAAGCCCCCCTTTCTGCAGGCTTCCAGCGCCCCAGCTGTAGCCTCCTGGGTAGTGACAAATGTCCCTGTCTGGGATATTTCCAGACTACACTGTGTTATCCCCAGCAGATACAGCCTGCCCAAGTGGAACCTGCTTGTTTTCTCATTAGAGACAGTTACCAGGTAGAATTGCTACAGTTAGAAGATGCCACGTAGCAATTCCTAGGTGAGCCAACTTTATTCTTAAGGCAAAAAGCACTACAGAGAAAATTGATTAAAAACCATAAAAAAAAACCCTACCTTGCTGCTAATAAGCACCCTCCCATTAATTGTAGCAGAGCAATCCAGCAACCCTTCCAACCCAGGGGATTCCTGCGGTTACAAGTTGGAGGTTTTTAAGAACAGGTTGGACACCACCACCTGTCAGGGCTGTTCTAGGTTTACTGGTCCTACCTCAGGGCCGGGGCCTGCACTACATGACCTCTTGAAGACCCTTCCAGTCCTACGTTTCTATGAGTCTCCGAGCTGGCAATCTCATGAGAAGGACATTTCTCATGGTATTTTACAGCCCGATTTTGAAGACAAGACATTTGGCTATGCCTCAAAACAAACATCACACTGAACCACGGCTGACGTGACTGTCAGAATTGCTGCGCACCGGCAGCTCCCTTGGTGTTCTTAACAGTCACTGACTCCTGTATGCAGTTCCGCTCGTCTCCTACCAGTGTGACCAGGTCATTTGAATCAAGCTGATCCACTCCAGATATAGTGCTAAAAATGTCTATGTGGCAATTGCAGAATAAATTGCCACACTGCAGCATAGGTTAAATCCTGAGATCTTTACTCAGCTGCATTTGCTAAGTAAGGACTTCAGGATTAAGTCTTGTGGTTACCTTTTTTTAAGAGGCAGCAAATTAAAAGTAGTGACTTAGGTTTGCCTGTTTGCAACCTCAGATGGCCATAAATCATTACCCAGAACTGTCATAAGTATTAAATCACCACAGAGAATCCTGTCCTTATTCTGCAGCGAAGAGACGATGTTCGTAAACAATATCTCTAATGAGCTTCCCCTGAAAAGCGGAGGGTAATTACTTATTTGGCTCCTTCAAAAGGTATGTTTTCTTTGAGAGGCTTAAAAAAATCCTTGTAGTTCACCTTGACTGCAAAGGCCTATTACAAAATTGTGAAGATTACTAACATTTTTCTCTGCTTTGCCCACACTGTGCTGGGGAAAGATTTAGCTGGACAAATGCAAAGCGTTTTGTGCAGAGCATTGTACAGCATCGTGCATAAATTCACGATCCCATCCCAAGCTAGTGATCTGTAAAATGAACATATCTTTTGAAAATTTATGAAAGCTCAAGATTAGTGAAAGCAAAATGAATATGAGCGACGCAAGTAACCGACACGGTCACCCAATGATGTATTACTGCCATGTGAGTGGCTCTCGGATCTCATCACAGGGCGGATAATCTCTCATTTTACTACAGTGGCAAATGTGGCTTCTAAACTCAGAGAAATTGAAGTGAACATCAAGATGGTTCCTCTTTTGATACAGACACAGCAAACTACGTCATGACAATTTTCAAGTAACAGCCACTGGTAGCGCAGAAAGCCATACCCCACTTTAAAAAACATGAACCTGGGTCAAACCTACTGCATGACACCAATATTTTGCTACACATATTGCACCTGATTCTGCTCTCATTGAAATCAATGGCAAAATTCCCACTGACTTCAATGAGAAAGGATCAAGTGGCTGCACCGGCATCAATTTTGCAGCATCTAACTATATCCTTCCAGTAAAATGTGGTTCAATATTCAATGGCTACTACCAAATGGGTATGTAATGTGCTACAGTATTTAATTTCACTGTGACATTTTGGATTGGCAGACCATCTTTGTGGCTCAGCTCCATCTCTTGTTGCCATTGATCTTGCTTAGTTCAGCAATAGCTTATGATTAACTGCATGAATGGCTGAATTACTTTTGCAATTTCAGCAGCCAATGTAAATTAATTTACATACTGCGATTCGCTTGGTTAGCATGGTCCAAACTGGAACCTATGAGTTGAAGCCCTTTCCCAAGCTTTGTGGAAATTCATATCAAGATCATGGTCAGTCTATCCCCATCAACTTGGTGTCTAGCTACCATGCACGGTGTGTCTGTTTATACCATTATTTTCTTTACAATGGGCTGGCCAGAGAATATCAAATTTGAATTCCTTGCAACTTTAGAGTAGTGCAGTTCCTAATATCAGTCTAGATCCTAGATCATCACTTCAGTTCCAAGCCTATCGTTAATGTTATAAAAGTTGCCTTGAACGGTTTTGCCCTTGCAATTTAAAAAGGCGTAATTCACAGTTTATTACATCCCTTATTATTCTAGTCTACATAGGTTCTTATACTATGCTCATCACATCCCAGTGGTGCGCTAAGCGAAGTAGTTAATACCTATCATGTTTGGTTTCGCAATCTAAATCTGATCCGAAACCCACTGAAGTCAAACCCTTGAGCCTCCTAATGATGACAAGAAGTGACTTTGTCTCTAGGGTTCATGCACAAATGTTTCTGCTTTTTGTGTCATGTTGGCACAGCTCAGAAAACCCTGACTGCAAATTCTTCCTCTGTATATATAGAATTTAGAGCAACAATACAGTACTGCTACTTTTTCCACTATATTACCTGAAAACGGTGACTTAATTTGTGGGGCGGGTGAATGAATCTGAGCCTAGAGAATAGATATTTATTATGATAAACAGAGGCATATTCCTGAGGAGGGAGAAGGAAAAAAACGACAAAAACAAGCTCATAAAAAGTAGCAAAGGAAAATGCGACATGACAGTTTTAGTCAGCATGATGAAAAGTAATGGTACATTACCACCAAGGAAGGTCTTCAAAGTGCATTTTGACTTAATTTTAAAGCATCTTAATATTCTCATGATATCTCTAAAAGGTTCCAAGACCGACTTTACAGTGCTTTAAATAGATCATTTATCTTTCAGTCTCTGACAAAAGGGCTGAGATTGTGACCAAAACATAAAATGAAATAACTGCTCCAAATGAAAGCAGACAAAGAAAACGGAGAGACTTAGAAAAAGCGTAATGAGTGCCCCAATGGACTAATTAATTTGCCTTACAGCATCTTGTTTTTTTACCCAAGATATTGTATTTATGCAGAACTAGCTGTAGAAATATTACAATGTTGTAACTCCTCTGGTGTGATTTGGGTCTAATTATTCATTTCATCAGAGCATGGAAAGAAAACAAAAGATGAACAGCAAGTTCATTTTTGTTTTTGAAAACAAAGGAAGCTAGATAAGTTTGAAAAGGAGAAAAAAGCCATTGTAGCAGTCAGGGAGAGTTGTCACATATAATGCAAAATAGCTGCAATAATCCTTAGTGTTCCCATGACGATCTCCCTTCGGTGAGTTGCAACAAGGAAAGAGATCTGTAGATTCTTTGCTCAAGATACAAGGTGAAAAAGGCACATCCTGAAGGACATGCTATCTAGACACAAACATAACAGATGTCACACACCCTGCTTACTGCACTATTGGAAGTGGTGATCAGTGTGGTGTAAGAACCTACCGAGAATAGTCAAAACTGTGGTGAAAAAAGAAATGGTTTCCTTTTTTAATCAGTTTTGCTGCTTTTTCAGAGATGATCCACAGCACAGTTAATTAATTGCCACAAATATGTCCAGTGTCCTCCAAAACTAAGAGCCACATTCTACACTGAGCATCTTGCCTACAGTTGGACCACAGGGACTGCTCCATTAGCGCACTCATAAGCCATCTCCGAACAACAAACTTCTGCTCCTCTGCCAAGCTTTTGCGTTGTGTGTACCTTTTGCACATTTGGGGCCTAAGTCAAAGCCCTGTAACATCATTAGAAAGACTCCAATTGACTTCCGTGGGCTTTGGGAGCATCCTGTATACATATTCTTGGGGGATATGAATACCCCTGTGAGAGGGCTAAGCACCCTCAATGCCTAAAGGCTCCTGGGGGAGATGAAAGCTCACAGTACTTTGCGGGATGGAGCTCTGACGATGAGTGAAAAGAAACACTTAGGACACATAATCAACTCACTGAGCAACTTAGCTTGAGCCTCCTGGCCTGCATCTCCATAGGAAACAAAACCCAAATGTGTCCAGGTACAGCAATATGCTTGTGCCTGGACCAGTGAGGGACAAATGCAATGTCATCGTTGGAAGGCTGGGCGTGGGCCTATAATCTTGTTAATCCATTTTTTTTTCTGGATCTCTTTTCGAGTTTGCCTCCATGTTCAAGGTTGCTCAGCAGATGTGATTAGTTTCTGGAGGGAAGTTTGGCTCGTTAGCCTACAATTAATCATCTGAATTCAATAGTTTCTCCTAATCCAAAAAATCGACACTGCATAGATCAGTGCAGTCCATACAGAGGAAAAGGGGCTGATGGCAAGGGGATGTCTCAACTGCCAATGTCCTGGAAAGTTCGCTTACGGAGTCCTGACAAGGATGTTGGAGCATTAAAGTGGAGATCACCTCTGAGGCAGCCATCACAAGCTGGCAGCGCTTGCTTCTGCTGGGATGGCAATTACAACCCCTGGCTGCACGTTTCAGAGTTTGGATCAACTAAATCAGGCTCATGCTGTGGAGCTAAGAATAGCAATGTAGACACTCCTGCTTGGGCTCTGAAACACACAGTGAAGGGGATGAGACTCAAAACCTAGGATCCACCCTAAACCCAGGCCACACCCATCCTAATAGACTGTGTTCGGTAATGCTGATGGGTCTCTACATTGATTTCTTAGAGACCAGAAATGATGCCTTGCCACTTAGTATCAAACACTCAATTTAGCACATATTCTGTGTGGGCTTTTTAACCATACCACACTGCCTCCATTTATGGCCATCACCTAATGGCTTTGCTGTTAATCCACTTTCTCTCTGGCTTACATAACACATATAAAACTCCCAGGCGTCAGGTTCAGCTTCTCAGCGGAGCTTACCCCAAGGGCTACTGTGTTTTGTACACAAACACCTTGATCCCCCTTCCCCCCCCAACTACAGTCAGATCCAGGACATGGCTTTAGCGTCAGCCTGGACCAATCCATTGTGGATGGCACCGGTAGACAGCTGGCTGAATCAGAGTATAATGGGCCAGCGGATTCTTCTGGCTGCCTATCAAATTGCAGACCACTTGCCTCCATGCAAAGAAAGATTTAAATTAGTTTCAAGTCCTTTGTCAGGATTTTTAGAGTTACACCATCCAAAATTACGAGCCAGGCATAATTTCTGCTGTACAATTGCCCTTTGGATATGTGCTTTTCCAACCTCCGGGGAGAAGAGAAAGCTACTTTGCCAAGAACAAGCATTGGCTTTATATGCAGAAAGCTTAAAGGAGATTTTATTAGACATTTTAGACATGATATCAAGATTTAAGACCTTGATTCAAAACTTTATTGTTTTCCATAAATAAGCCTCAGCAGCCACGCGCCGGAGAAAAGCCTTTATCAGAAAGCCTATTGCTGACACCAGGGAAATTGCCCGTCCCCTCCTCCCCCCAGCAGCTATCTAATCTCTGCAAAAAATAATTCATTTTAATTAAGTTGAGGAATATCTTTAGACTGGGTGTGAAAATTGAAATTTATCATGCCTAATGTACAGTACTTCAAGGTTATGGTTTGCATGGAGTTTTTAACACGTTGTTCATCTGCATTAAGCTGGAGCAAAGCAGTAGAGAATAGCCTGAAAGCACACACAGATTTGGATTTAAATCTATTAACGGCTCTACATGGACGTTAATCACAGTGTAGTGTGTTTCCAGTGTGTCTAATACTCACATCAAACAAATGGATACTACTGTCTTCACTGGCAATGATCAAATGATTCGAAGCCTGATTACTTTGGCTCGGAATCCAAATACTTTCCCCCAACTTCTCTGAATCACATAAAACCCCCAAAACTAGGCTGGAAATATTCTGGTTTCCAGCCCAGCTGGGATTGGCCACCCTGAATGTTCAGAGCCCTTTTCTCATCAGTATTTCTGCTTTTACCCCTGCTGAAATCAGGAATTACAGAGGCATGCAAAGAAAAGTGTGTAAACCTCAAAAGTATGGAGTCAGCATGAGGTTTGGATGAAGGTACAAGGCCATTCTTATTTTAGCCAAACCTTTCAGCCACCCCCAATCTTGAGGATCAATCATCTAAATTTCCATTGGCATACCAGGCACTAAATACGGTTGCCTTTGCAAAGAATAGGCCAATAAGGTATGGGAAGCCTGGACAGGGGGACTCTGAACAGCATGGAGAACAATTTTGCAGCGCTACTCTCCATGGCAATATGAAGGTGGTTTTGCTGGGTGGTCCAAGGGCCAAGTGGAGAGTGGTCTGCAACTAGGTAGAGCCACAGGCCAAAATCCCTCATTGCACAACGTTATGCACGACTTGCAGCCCAGAGCCTGCTTGTCTTGTGCATTTGTGGGAGGAGGATTCCATCCTCTTGCGCCCTGTGGAGAAGTGCTGGACAAAGCCTGTTTATTGATGCTCTGCATAAGGGTCGGGGATGTGCCCCCCCCCCCAGAAAGGGAGCTAATTAAATGAGTGCATCCAATAAAAACAAATATGCCCCTTGAATACGCTGCTCCAAGAGATGCTAGGACACCAGTCAGTTGCAACAGCTACCACGGCAATGGCACAGAAAACCAGAATGTCCCAGAGAAGAAAACAATGCCCTAACATCCACAGCTGCTATTAATCCCAACCATGCTGTAAAAATCAATTAGCTATAGAGTGCTGATTCCCTTTCTGTACAGCAATCACTGCATTAACTGTTCAGCAAAGAGGATCAGCAGCTCCTTTCTTCCCTGGCCATTAAATTTCTCTTCTGCTATTTCCTTATTATTTTAACTTTAGTGGTATTTTATTACCATAAGCTAATGGCTTTATTCTGGGGTCACGGAGAGGTTCACTGCATGGTGGGGCTGTTTCCTTTAGCTCTATTGGAGTTACTTCTGATTTGCACCAGCATTAATGAGACCAGACTGAGGACCTTCAAACTCAGTCGTCTGCAGTCAACGTCTAGGCTTCCTGGTGCATTCTAGCTTTAATTAGTCACCGTTTGATTGCATTTTTATATGATTCTGTACCCCAGTTTGTTACACGACACAATAGCAGCCTAGTCGGGGTGGCCTGGATGTGGTACATTACATTAAAAATCGACACAATTCAAATCTCAGTAGCAGCGCTCTTCCTAGTTGATTTACTTGCTCTGAGGTGCGTAATAACAAAAAGCATGTAAATGAAATTAGTAATTACATTTAAAGAGGCAAGTCTGGCACCAGTGTGATAAAAATGAGTAAAGGAACATTTATCCTGAAGATCAGGAACAGCTTCCAAACAATGCGATCTATTATATGCTGTGGATTAGCCTCCTGAGGGAAATGATAGAAGCCCCATCATATGATTAATTTAAAACTAGGTCGGGCAAAGCTTTCAAGGGTCTGTTTCAGTGCGGCACTGGCCAGAAGGGGGAGATGCTTATTAAATTATATTTGTATTCGAAATGGGTAGTATTGCCCAAGTGTACCATTGCTGTCTGATGGCTGGAAAGTCGGGCCTGGTCCTAAGAAACTAATTACTATATGTCATGCTGTAGTGGCCCATGGAGGATATAAACCCTAATACTCCAAACTCTGCTATGCTGGTGGAAAGCTCTTTCAGGTGAAGTAGACAAGCCCTGTTTTTTTGAAGCAGAAAGGCCTACACTCACTGACTGTGAAATCCATGTGGATGAGTTGCGTGACATACATGATGACAAGGAGGTTCGGAGAGACCCCCATTGCCTAGCTCAGGTCTAATTTCTGTGATTCGAAGTTTAGTTGAGTTGCCACCAAATAAATATTTTTTGCTACGAAGTCCCTTCCTTATTTCCCCTATGTCTAACTTATGTTTCCCTCCAAATTTCCATAAGAACGGACCTACGAGATCAGACCAGTATCCTGTCTTCCGACAGTGGCCAATGCCAGGTGCTTCAGAGGGAATAAATAGAACCAGTAATCATCAAATGATCCATCCCGCCAGCCCAGCCTTTGGCAAACAGCAATCCTTGCCCATCCTGGCAAATAGCCGTTGATGGACCCATCCTCCGTGAATTTATCTAGTTCTTTTTTAAACCCTGTTATAGTGTTGACCTTCACAACAGCCTCTGGCAAGGACTTCCAAAGGTTGACCGTGCATTGTGTGAAGAAATATTTCATTTCCTTTTGCTTCATTGCTGCTTCTTAATTTCATTTGGTTACCCCCTAGTTTTTGTATTATGCAAAGGAATAAATAACACTTCCGTATTTACTTTCTCCACAGCAGTCTTGATGTTTATAGACCACTATCATAGCTCCCTTAGTCGTCTCTTTTCCAAGCTGAAAAGTCCCAGTCTTATTAATCGCTCCTCATACGGAATCTTTTCCATGCCCCTAATCATGTTAGTTACCCTTTTCTGTACCTTTTCCGATTCCAATATATCTTTTTTGAGATGGGGCAACGAGATCTGCACACAGCATTCAAGATGTATCAATTTGTTCCAAAACCTCCTCCAATGACACATCAATCTGGGACAGTTCCTCAGATTTGCCACCTAAAAAGAATGGCTCAGGTTTGAGACTCTCCCTCACATCCTCAGCTGTGAAGACAGATGCAAAGAATTCATTTAGTTTCCTCACAATCGCATTATCTTCCTTGAGTGCTCCTTTAGCATCTTGATCATCCAGTAACCCTCACTGATTGTTTAGCAGGCTTTCTGCTCCTGATGTGCACAAAGGACATTTTTTTCAGTTACTGAATCTTTGGCTAGCTTTTTCTTCAAATGCTTTTTTGGCCTTCCTAATAATATTTTTACACTTCACTTGCCAGAGTTTATGCTCTTTTCTATTTTCCTCAATAGGCTTTAACTTCCGCTTTTTAAAGGATGCCTTTTTGCCTCTAACTGCTTCTTTGACTTTGTTGGTTAGCCACGTGTGGTGCTTTTTTGGTCCTTTTCCTACGTTTTTGAAAGGGGGGGAGGTATACATTTAATTGAGCCTCTGTTTGGTGTCTTTAAAAAGTTTCCATGCAGTTTACAGGGATTTCATTTGTAGTACTGTACTTTTAACTTCTGTTTAACTAACTTCCCCATTTTTGTGTAGCTCCCCTTGCTGAAATTAAATGCTACAGTGGTTGGCTGCGTTGGTGTTCCTGCCCCTCAGGGAGGTTAAATTTTATGATGTTAGGGGCACTATTACTAAGTGGTTCAACGATAATCACCTCTTGGACGAAATCCTCTGCTCTGCTTAGTACGAGGGATGTAAAGGCTTAACCGTTTAAACAGTAATCAGCTGTTTAAACGTTACTTAAACGTTTTAAACAGCTGATTACCATTTAAACTGGGGAGGAGGGGAGCAGCAGCTGGGCTTGGCTCCCCGCGAGGGAGAGCAGGGCCCAAACATAATTTTTTCAGGCCCAGTACAAACTTGTAACACGGGCCCCCTCCCACACACGTAACCATGGGGATTGCAGCCTAGGCCAGGGTATCCGGGCCCCGGTAAAGTGGAGCCCAGCATGGAGCCCAGCACGGGGGAGGCAGGGGAAGACATGCAGCTGGGGCAGAGGTGCAGAGCCCAGCACGGGGGTAGCTACAGCGGGACTTGGCTCAGCTCTCCTCGACAGAGCTGCCCAGTTACAGCTCAGCCCGTGCGGCAGCAGGGAGCCGCGGCTAAGCACCTCTTCCTTGGCAGTGCGGCACCAAGCCCAGCCCGTCTCACCCCCACACACAGGTGTTTAGCCGTTCCATTTATAGAACATTTGCATGGATGTTTAATTAAACGAGTCTGGTGCATGGACCCACTTTGGATACGCCACCGTGCGGCAGCACTCATCACGTTGCTTTGGGCTGCATATAATGACAGCATCAGAACGAACTTCTGTTATTTGAGGCCAGGAAGACGAGCCATTAGCCATTCAGATGGCAGGTGTTATATTCAGAAAAAAGCTTGCAGGCAAAAGCAGTTTGGAGACACAAGTTTACTTGTAACAAGTAGAATGTGAAGGTCTCTTATGGCCAAGTAATTTTATCAGGAATGCTGACGCTTGGAACCGAGCACAAAATAGCCTTGCTTGCTGTTCCATTGCATTGGCAGGCGCGACTCTTCTTTCTAGGTCACTACTGAACGAATGCCCTCGCATGCTGCTGAGAGGACGTGCGCTACTGTAGCTGGTTTTCAGGTAAGAGACCACGTTCACTGTAAGGTTACATCCGTATATGTAGGCATAAGCCCTGGGGGTGGCGTCTCCGAGGAAGAACTCTGCTAGGGAACCCGTTTGTGCAGTGTGGTTCATTTCAGTGGTGCCAATCAAGACCATCTTACCAAGGATGACGGAGTGCTTAGGTCTCAAGGAGGGCTATGTCTGCATTGTGCCACTGTAGCATCCCAACCTCCAGAATTCGTACACACTACAGTTTTTTTAACTTTTTTCTAAAAATAAATTTGAAGTAAATGTTGAAACCAAAGAAGTCATTTTGAATGGAAAGAGCAAACCATTTTGGTTTTTTTCGGGTACTTTTTAAAAAAATTTGGCAGCTTTGATTCAAATTAACGAAATGGGGCAGTCGACCCACAGCTGCATTTTTTCAGCAGAAAAGCATTTCAGCCAAAAGATTTTATCTAGCTCTATACCCCATGCCCAGTGGGCAGGCACGTTAGCCCCAGGTAAATGTTATGTGATCACGGGTTACGCAGCATACCTGCTTCCTTCTGTAGCCGAGGCCGGATGTGGAAACTGCACTATGAGAGCTGAGCATGCCTGCTAATGATCAAGTGATGCCAAACTAATTCAGTCTTTCAAAAAATACATGGCCTACACTGCCACGGTGCTTCCTTATTCCAACATGCCATAGCTCCAGCAGGTAGGTTACGGATGTTGGAGCTGGAAGGTGCCAAATACTTGCACTAACTCTACAAACAGCACTGCAGCACCTGAGTTCACTCCTGGCTGAAGCCCTAGATACATGCTTGGGCTGGCCAGCCTGTCGGGCAGCAGTCATGTGGCTATGTCTCCTCCTAACCCAGTTCGGCTGCATCTGGAGCCTTCCACCGTTCTAGGGGGAGAGCTATTGATTTCTATCCCCAAGCCTGGAATCTGATCAGCTGACGTCCGAGATAAAACACTGAAGGGTGTAAGTCCCAGCGCGTACAGGCTGAGACAGCGAGCTGCCTGAGCGCTTTCTAAATCCGACAGAGGGTTCTTGTTCCAGTGGAAAGAAGGATTCAGTACAAATCAGTGTTGAGCCAAGCCGGCTGTCAGCGGCAATCGTGCACGCAAATGCATGCACGCACACACTGTTATAAGTAGAAACAGCCTTGTGTCACAAGCATAAACCCAGTATTTGAAGTTCAGTAGCATAATCTGACAACCCCCCTCTGTTGCTATTACATTAATAATAGCTCCAGCACCAGCCCCCTCCCCTGTCAAAGAATCAATTTAGCAGTCAATATCAAGGCAGAGGAGAGCGGCTGTAGGGTAAGGCACCAGCTGACACTGTGCCATGTCACGCTCGAGGCCAGTCAAATTGCTCACTTAGAAGAAGCTTTGCAAGTTCTAGCTGAGATAAAAGCACCTTTACCAAAGTGCATTATTATTTTTCAAATGTATTGATGGACTCTGATGCACTTTCAAGGGGGATCGTTACAGAAGGTAATTTTGTAAGCTTGACCTTTCCACAAGTGGCGGATGCTGATGTTCTTCTCTAACACGCTGCTGTCACCGTTTGAAAAATGAAACTATTGGGGGAGGATGTGCTAAAACAATTAAAGGGGTCATGGGGGAGAGGGGAATATTAAAAAGTCACACGGGCATGTGTTATTTCTTGGGGTGACATTTATTGTTGGAGAAAGGCACCAGACTGCATGCCTTAATGGAATACACGGGCAAGGCAGGTATGTTCATGACGCCATGATCGGCCCTAGAAACTGGGACAGCTTCACACAGCTAAAGAACACGCCTTTTAGCTCCAGTGGTAAAGGCCTGTGTTTTCAGTGCTGTAAAGTGGCCCGGTTTGACACCCTCCCCTCCCCCCCCCTGCAAACGGCTGTGATGTCTGTGTGCAAGACGAAGCCCTCTGTTTAGTCATAGCTCCGACGCAGCATAACCATTAGTAGCGCAAGCTTCTCACACAGCAATATGCTGCACGGTGGCGGAGCTGGCGGGGGGGGGGAGGGGTAGGAGGCTAGACTCCTGCAATGGATTGTGGTGCCCCCCGCCCCCCCACAAACTCATGCACACAAGCTGGGGAGGGCAATGAGAGGCAAGAACAGGAACCCTGCTATCCCTCCAGCTCCCATTCACAGGGGGCTTATGCCTCCCTCCCCTCTCACGGCTCACACCTGCCTCAGTGGACTCACCACCAAGTGGAAATGGGAAGCCCCTCGCGCTCTGCAGCCGCTCCGCTCCCGCCCGTCACCCGGAGTGCTACCTGCAAGGGCGACTGTGTGAGTGGGGGACACCCACTGCGCGTGCAGAGGCCACCCAATGGCAATGTGCTTCGACCACTGCTTCCAAGGACACATCGGACCCAGACACTCGACGGGAACAGCTCCCATAGCTGTTGTGCCAGACTGACGAGCCGTTGTTTGCTGCTCATTTAAAGCAATCTAGGCTGTTCACTTTTTCCGCCTTAAGAACTGCTTCCACATGGAATGACACAGCTCTGAACAAATGCAGTGCAGGACCGTACCTATTACATGGGCCGTGATGTGGTCAGGGTTTTTTTTTTGGGGGGGGGGGAGGTTTGCATAGAAAATTGACCTAAATCACTACGCTGCACACAGAGCCAAGCAAGTGGGATGAAGGGTAAAGCATTTATTTTTCTCAGACAATATTTAATGAAATATAATCACTTCCTCAAGCAAACACAGACGGCTCGGGAGAAATGATTTGGCTCCGCAGGGGCAGGGTGACATGGGGGAAGACAGGCTTTGGGCTGCAACAGCCTTTCATAAGTCTCACGATAACTCATGAACGGAAGGCAGCATGGCCACTGCGCTGAGGAATTTGATGGTAGGCCCGGCTCCAGCGAAGTGTCAGTCGTGTGCACGTACGCGTGTGACTTCACATCACTAGATTTGCGGATTTATAAATGGCCCTGATGCCTGGGGGACTAGCATATTATCATGCCATTCCCATGAGCCTTTTAAACAGAGCATTAGTCTGAGGGTAACAGCGACTCCCACGCTGGTCTACACAGTACAGGGGTGGTGTGATTGCAGCACACAAAATGACATACACAGCAGCGAAGCCACGGCGGCTTAGGCAGCTGCATGGCCTACCACTGCCTTCCCAGGCCTCTGTGTAGGCCCCAGCACTGTAAAATCAGCCTGAACCAAAGTATTTAAGGCTGGCTGAAGCTCAAGAGTTAAACTCTTATGTTAACCGTAATGAAATTAAGTGTTAAAGATAAGATGTTCCGGACAAACCAATTGTTTATTTGTTCCTGACACCCCCGGCTCCACAATTAACTACTTACGTTACTCAAGTTAGAGTACCCTGCACAAACACTTTGTGATTGAACACTTATGACATGTTAAGACCTCGCTCATAACTATCTAAGCATAATTGTTTGGAAACATCCTGAAATCTAACTACCATAATTTGTAAATGAAGGAAAGTGCTCAATGCGTATCAGGAATGTGGAAATCACAGGACAATAAGAAAACAAATGAAATTCCTTTACATTCTTTTTATCTTCACATTCTTTTTGTCAAATTAAATTTGATAAAATGGGTAAATTGGTATAAATAAATATTTTCTTGTATTGTGTTAATAAGAAAATATACTATAGTATGCCAATGAAATAAAATAAGAATGTAATGATTTCTAGTTGTATGAATGTGGAGTGAAAGCAGTGTGAATGTGTGAGAGATAAGACAGCCTACAAGGACAGAAGAGAGAGATGATGCTTTGTTTAAAAAACATTTACAACCCAGATGGCCGAAGATCAAGATAACCCCAAAGAACAGGGGAGTTACAGGAAGAAAACAAAGTGTAAAACAAAATGAAGAAAGAATAAGAAAGCTGTCACGTTTACGATACCAAACGTAATTGACAGCTACATCAAACAAGAAGACTATCTGATATGAAGAAATCCATAGACCCGAATGGGGATGGATAAGTATAAATATCAGAAGAAGAAACCTGGACTTTGGGCTCGTTCTGCATATCCCCAGGAGCATCGTCTGGCGAACGACAGGGCCCGGCTCCTCCCTCGAGTCTGACTCACCTGGCCAGTGAGTTAGCTTGAGCAACATAGAGACTGGTAACTATCTCTCTCCTGCAGAACAGTGTGTGTGTGTGTGTGTGTATGGGAAAGCGTGTGTTTTAGGCAATTGCATTTTGAAACTATTTTCTGTATTCATAATAAACATGGCATACTGCCTTATCCCCTGAATAAGATCCTGCTGTTTATTTCATAAGTATAACATCTGGCTATGCCACAGTGGCCATCCGGGCTGCTCCGTCTCCACTGCTGTTGTTGTTTGAGCCAGACTGCAGCGACGCCGCCACAAAGGGCTTGAGGCAGCGTCTGTGTGAGCGAGAGCGTGCACGCGTGAGCAGAGCCGTCCGTAGGGAGCCCCAGCTTCTGCACCGCTTTGCTTCCCTTGGTCATCAAATGGCAGGGTCTCGCAACATCCCCCCGCCCTCCCCCAAAAACCCGTCAGGAGTATTTGTTCAGTGGTTACTTGTCTTTCAGTAGGTAAGGATAACAGTGATGTTAGACTCCTAAGGCTTGTGGAGGAAACAGCTCCCGTTTAAGCTTAATTACACCCTGACACAGCCAGTACAATACCAGCCACTGCCACATTCACAGGCCATCACGCAGCGCTGGCAGCTCTTCTCACAATGAGCTGGATTCCAGCATCATTTAGAGTATTCAACCACAGCACCTACACGCGAATAACAGCGAGAGCTTTAGGCAACGCTGCCTCGCCCCGAAAGCTTCCATCGTTGTAGCGGCAGAGACATACAACCCTTATTCCTCCAGAGAGCCCGAAAGCTGGCAAGGTTAGGCTGGGACATAGTCACAGCGAGTCAGAAGCTGGTCAGTTCAGCTGTCTTGCGGTGAGCTCTCAGTTACGTTCACAGCAATACGCTCCCCCACGTTGATGGCAGGAAAAGGCAATGCTGCTTAGGGACAATCACCCCATTGTGCGCCGCTTAGGTAATGCACAGACATAAAATTAGTGAGTTTTACGCTAAGAAAATGGGCCAAATCATTCCTTGGTGTAACACCAATGAAGACAGTGGGCTAGCACCTCAGTGGCGCTATGCTGATTTACACCGCCCAGAGGTGTTACACCAGGGATGAATTTGACCCATCTCTTCATCTGTATCTTAAATGTTACGGCATGGATCTGACAGAGCCTGTCAAAATCAATTAAGAACGGAAATGTTCTAATAAGCGGTTTGGAAAGGCAATGAAAATTTAGATCTAGCTAATCAGAACATGACGTGTGACACATGCAGGCAAGAGACACCTGGCGATACCAGAACAGCTCCCAGCTTTCAGACTCCAATAAGCAGCCGCAGTTAGTGTGCAGCAGCTAACTTGTACCCACAACCCCGGATGAGCTCATTGGGAAACACCAAATCCAATGACACGGTGTAATGACGGTGGCTGCCTGGCCCCTCAAATCCTTAAGGGGAGTCAATGGCATGCAGTGCAGGCCCGTTAGCAGCGAGGCCTTGGAGACGCCAGACCTGATGGGTCCCACTAACTTCTCAGACGTGGTAGAGGGAAAGGCAATAGAGACGGGTGCTAGATAGGCCTAAACAGCTACAGTTCAGATGTCTGCTATTCTTGTTTGGGGCAGGCCAGTCGTGAGTAAGCTTTCACTTGGTGTTTTGACAGAGTTATTTTAGCCCCATCAGAACGTGAGTTAGTGTCCTGGAGGCAATCTCCTAGCCAGGTGTGAAGCTGGTACCCATAGCAGTCTAGGGTCCTCATGCTACACCTTATAAAACTATGGACTAGTGCTTGTGACAGGAATGGCGACCCCACACAATCTCTTTGGGGACCATAGTGTAGTACATTTGTGTGTCCCGGTAGGCCAGGGATTGTATGCAACACCAGTAGGGATGGGATGATTGAAGTGAATCACTTTAGCTATAAACACCTCCTGGGGAGACTGGTATATACTGGTTCAACTGGGTTTTCTAGAGACCAACAAAGAAAGGGCTTTTGAAATAAAAAGGCTGGGATTAAACTGACTAAAGGCCTTTTTTTCTGTCCAAAGAGGACCCAGACCATTGTGGAACGGTTGGAAAGACTTTGGCCTACCCCTAAGACGGACGAGTGACCTCACATAAGCTTTTAGCATGTGTAGAGGAGCTTTTACTGGTTTTATATGTTTTCTCTGTAATGCTTTTACCTTAAGACTAAATGTGCTTGCTTAGAAGGAGCTGTGTGGTCACTTGTAGCTGCTGGCAATACACTGCTCAGAGCCCTAGGAGAGAAAGCAGCACACACAAGCTGGCCATTTAGCTTTCTGGGGATAGCAAAGTGTATGGCCAGGAGCCGAGCAGCCTTACAATCCCTCCCGTCAGAAGGCAAGGGGACAAGGCTCCCTGCCAAGAGACAGGGGATGGCTGGAGCCCTGACAGGGCACTCCTGGAGTGGACCATGGAGACTCCCTTCCCCCGAAACTGCGACAACATGGTGTCATGGGTGGCTCTCTGACCATGTGAATATCCGCGACTGCCCACAGCAGTGAAAGCAGGTGTTACAGAAGGCAAAAGCACAGAGAAAAAAGGGTTGCGTCATCTTTTCAGGAGAAGAAGAGGAAAAAGAGAGAGCGGGACAGCAATCAGGAAGCGCTGAAGAAACAGCAGCTGTAGCATTTGTATGAGCAGCAAGATTTTTCTGCTGGTGATTTGAAGAAACGAGAGGTGCTCAAATGATCTGAGGCAGGATGGGGGTACCCTCCACGCAGGACAGCTCCCTTTTCTTCTCACAGGGCAGGCAGGGGACTAACAAGATGGTGCCACAGATGGCTTAGCAGAGGGCATTCTGTCTCTTTCTTCTTACACTGTGCTGTTGACAGGCCAATAGCATTAAAAACAAAACCCAAAAACCCTTCTAGGTAAATTTTAGGTATGTAGATTCCATGTTTAGGTCAGTGAACCTATTACTATCAGTGATAAAGCACCATATATTTGCCCATCCTATTAGAAGCCTGAGAAATTCCGCCCTCGGTATCCACCACAGCTGCCAAGGGAGGGGAAAAAAGCAGGAAAGCTTCTGCTCTGGTCCTGCTGCACCGCATTGAGGAGATCTCCCCCAGGCCGGTTACCAATGGTTTTATGATCCGATGACACCAACAGAATGGCGCAAAGCGGTCACATCCCACTGGCAGATCTGTCCCTTTCTCGCTAAAGACTGCTTCTAGGCTCCAATTAGGTTGCAGACATACAAGTGGCTTTGGATCCCAAACAGTTCTTTCCTCAATTAGCTAAGCAGCTGTGTGGAAAACAGAAAAGGGATTGACGTAAAATACTTTTATCAGACTTTTCATTTACTAATGGAAGGGGAGAGAACCGGATGGCAGGAGCCCGTTCGGTTTTATGCAGGCGGCTGGCTGCTTAAAGGTTGTTGATATGGAAGGGGCAGAGAAGTACTAGAAACATATTTTGTGTGCGTGTAAGTGAGGCTGAGGGCAGAGGGATAATATTTTTATTCCCAGCACAACGCTAAGTTCATGTTCATCTCCCCATCCAGCAGGGCCTGCCAGCGATTAGTGACAGAACGTGTCACTGAATTGCATGCGAGAGGAGGTATTTAGTGACAAAATCCCTCGTCTAACATTTCTCTTGGTATCACACACACACTGTTCCTTTCTCAGCGATTATAACCCCCCAGACAGTTACTCTCTAATTGTCACTGAACAAGGCACAAGAAGACTTGGAGGCTATGTCTTGGTCATTCAGAGAATATGGTGGCCATTTGGGCCACTTTGGGATGGCTACTAGGGGGTCAAAATTGAACTCTAAGATATTTCTATGGCCCCCATCATTGAGTGCCTGACAATTTCAATGCCTTTGTCTCAGGGACCCCCTCTATTACCAGCCACATTTTACACATGGGGGAACTGAGGCACAGCAGGACGTCTGGGGCACAGCAAGGAACTGAACGTGAGTCTTAGGCTAGCTCGACCCTGGGACCAGTGTTCCTCTCTGACTTGCCACCTTCTCCTACGTGAAGTAATCCATCACGTTAGTTAATTTAGGGTTTAGGGTCAGTCCAGTTTGGACAGTGTCTCTCCCCAGGGCTGTAAGGGGGAGTAATAATGCTCCATACTTCCCTATGTGAGCTACCTGGCCCTTGGGTCCATTGCACAGGGTGCTGTATGCCCACTTACCCCACCTCAGAGCAGGGGGCGCCTTTCCTGAGCCCTCTGTCAAGTCTGGTCCACCGTCACCCGGAGTTTAGGTCCCACAGGAAAGCCGGAGAGACTGTAGCATTTTGTGGCATGCCTGTGAACGAAACAAAAAGAATGAGACCCACACATCACGTGTGCGCGGTGTGCCTGCCAACCAAGCTGTAACTGCATGGGAAACTCTTCAGATCGGTGTATCTTGAAGCCCAGCATGTTGTGGCTGGAGTCTGGGAGGATGCAATGGCTCTGCACACAGGGTGTTCAGTAGACACACGGCCCTACCTGGATCCATTTGTAAGAGATAAGGGCAAGTGCATTTTCTTCCGTCTGAAAGCTGGGGCTTTGGGTCATTTCAGAGTCTTGGTGTGAGTAATGTGATTTCAGAGAACTATATCTTTCAGGAGATGCCAGGCTAGGTTCAGGGCGTCTTGGATGATATGCCTGCCACGGACTACTCCAGCCAATGTCCTGGACTTGTAATGTTTTCTTTTACCTTTGCATTAGCTCATTGTACATGTAACCATCTGTTCACCCAGAAGCGCTGCATCTGAGGTGGTTCTTGCGCCTCAACTACTTCACCTAACCAAGTAGACTATTTTTCCACCTGACCTGCAGTTTATTTCAAGATAATAGCATCTCTATTTGTGGTAAGTGAGCAAAAATTGCACCTTCCTTGTCCACTTGGATATATCCAGGTTCATGCTGTGTGACCCAGCTGTAATAATTTGTTGCATTGTTACAGGATTGCGATGAAGGCCCTGTCAATGTTCAGTGATCACATCTCTAGAAATAACACACTCCATTTCTCTCTCTTTTTGGCTTGTGACTCGCTGAAATAAAACTTGCACACAAAAAAATTCCCCTTTCTCAAAACTCCACTGAGGTTTACATCAATGCGCTGGACAGGCTGTTTGCAATCCCTGTTTGGAGTCTGTGAATATTATTACGATCTGCTATTTGCATTAGGATGACTCAAATAGGTCTCCGCCGAGACTGGGACTCCTTTATGCTACATGTGCTAGCCAGAGGGTGCCTCTATACTGCAAAATCCCCTGCGGCGGTGAGTCTCAGAACCCAGGGCAACCGACGGGGGCTCAAAATAGCCGTGCAGATATTCCCACTTGGGCTGAAGCCTGGGTCTGAAAGAGGGAAGGCCTCAGAGCCTTGGCTCTCTCCTGAGCAGGAATATCTATACTGCTATTTTTAGCCCCACAGCCCAAGACAATTGACCTAGGCTCTGAGACTCGCTGCCATGAGGCTTTTTGCCACAGTTTAAACATACCCAGAGCGCCCTAAAAAGCACACAGTCGAACAGAGATGCCCGGCAAAGAGCGGGAGAGGAGAACTGGTCTCTGCAGTCTAGCAGAGAAAGGTCTGACACAAGCCAAGAGCTGGAAGTTGAAGCTAGACAAACTCAGCGTGGAAAGAAGGGACACATTCTTAACAGTGAGCATAATTAACCATTGGAACAACTTCCTGGGGGGGGAGATGGGAGCTGATCTCCATCACGGCCCATTTTTTAATCCAGCCTGGATGTTTTTCTAAAAGATCTGCTGGAAGGCGCTGACAGGCTGGGGAGCTGACAGCCAGTTAAGCACATGCAGCGAGGCTCCCGGTGGAGGCCAGGAGGAACCAGGTGACTCACATCCTGGGTTCACCGAGAACTGGCCCAAATGCTTTCCCGCCCTTTCCCCCTTGGGCCAGAAGGACAGAAAAGCTCCCCCACAATTCAGAGAGACACTCAGTTCCCTGCCGCACAAAGAGCTACGGGATATGCCTCCCGCAGCTGTAGCGCCTCTCGCAGGTGAGTGCGGCACCTGCGGGGTCCCAACAACTCTGGCAGGGCTTCGCAGTGTGGCTGCTCATCGCCGGGCTAGGCCAAGCCTGGGACTCAAATCCAGGTGTCAGCACTGAAAGACATCCACAAAGGGACTTGCCCAAGGTCCCACAGCGTCTGTGGCACAGCCAGGACTCGTGAGCCCCAGGCCTGTCCTTTAACTACAAGCTCATCCTTCGCTGAAGATGCCTCATTCATCCCATGTTGTTATTCCGGCTATTTGGCTTCTCTCTGCCCTGCGGCTCTGGTGGGAGGATTTCATACCAGTACAAAAAGATTATGACGGCAGCTGTGCCTTTAACCACGCTGTAAATTGTTAGTAGAGCCAAAATCAGCAACTTTAAAGTCAAGTAACGTCAAGAACAGTCTAAAATTCTTTTTAATCTCATTTGTTTACAGCCCCCCCCCCCCCAATTAAATCTTTCCCCTCCAGTTTTGCCATTTTTTCCTCCTATGTGAGAGGCATTGGTTTCCCCCACACACTCCCAGGAAGTGGTTTCAAAAAGGCAAAATTAACATGGGGCTCTTTCTGCTTGTTTTAAGTTGTCTGCGCCAGTATCCCCAACAGCTGACTCTGTGTAGGATCTACCGGGTTTTATTTTGTGCAAAGCCAACGCGGGGGCACCAGGTAATTAAAAATGAACCCTGTTCCCCAAACAGTGGCTGTTGTCTTTTCTAAACCAACTCGCAGCAACACAGTTCAAAATTATAGACCCATGGGGCCTTGATTCTGATCTCACACCGGTTTTATAGCGCTGGAACTCCGGATTCTCCCCTGCCTCGTGTGCTCATTAGCACCGACACAAATAGAGTGGGGACTGCTAGCATACTGATTTAGAAGTGTTTTACATCTGTTTGCAGCAGTGCAAAGGCTACTCAAGGAGACAGAGGGGAACCAGACCCACTGACATCAATAGAATTTCTCCTGACCCACATTAGTGTATGTCAGAAGAGAGTGAGGCCCTTAAAATCTGGACGACGTCCTTGAGGGACACTGAGAACCCCCTGAATTCTGTACTATCTGGTTGAGCCTCCTTCTCTTGGCCACTCATAAGACTGCTGTGAGGGGACCCAGATGCTGAATCCCATGTTTTAAGCCTTAGGAGTCTGAACAGAGCCTAGGTACTGTTCTTGTCTTGGGGTCCCTAAGCACAAGCTCGAGGTGCAGGTCCTCTATCTAGCACCCCCTCCTGAGAGCTTAAACCCTCGGTCCTCCGCTCAGCCCCTGGAACCAGCAGGGCTCATCAGATGCTCCCCGTAGATTGAGCACACACTGCCCCAGCACTCCACTGAAAAGGGTGAGCTTTCCGGTTTCCCCCTTCAAGAGGGCATGTGGTAAGCGTAGCCGTAACGTGCAGGAATGCTTTACACAGGAGTCTAACACGCTGCTGCTCTTTACTGAAGCACACAAAATACCCCGCGAGCAGTGCTCCTATGGAAATAGGGAACGCTCTGAATGGAAGGTCCCTCACTCCAGCGCTCCCTTCCCTCAGGAGTCCTTATGGGGCGTGTCTGTGCACAGGTAGGCAAGTTCCCCTCTGTGTCATCAGGCTCTGGCAGCAGCTTCCCTCGTTTAGAGCCAAAGGCCTCAAAGAGACCTTCCCGGCCTGCTGTCAGGTGACCCCCTGCTCGGCCTCAACAGGCGATCATAGACAAGGTGACTTCATTGCCAGGTAATCCCGCTCTTGACAAACCAGTTCTTCCGAGTGGGAGCCTGCCTATTGTTGCGGATGTTTGTATTTGAAGAGGGGGGGGCCATCCTGAGTTAATGACCGTCTCCTCAGCCCCGCACCATCGCGTCTTGGAATTTCAGTCCGCCAGGGAGACAGGAGAAGACAACGCACCTGCACGTTGAAAATGGAGTCTGAGGTCTGATAAAGATGCCCAAAGTCAGCTCCCAATCTCACACAGCGTCCATGTCGTATGCAGACAGATTCCCTAAATTGGCACACTTACTTATTGTAGTGCCTTGCTGGGCATTTATTCTAATGGTGGGCCTAACAATAATCTTCATTAGGGAAAAAACCCCAGATCTCCCATGGGATCAATGCATTTCCAGGAACAAAGTGCCCTGAACCACAGCCAAGCGTACACTGCATATTAGGCACATGAAAGTCAGCAACTGAGAACTTTCCAAACAGTCACGATTTGTCAGCCAGCAGAATCTGTAGCTGTGTCGCACTGAGCTTAAAAACACCCCGTTTTGCTCAAAACACCCTCCCTGGGAAGGTTCAGTAGAGCAGTACAGATGGTTTGTAACAGCTGCAGAAAACCCCGGCTACCCCTTCCACATTGTGATCCAGATGCAGCTGTTTAATTGCTGCGTAGCTCAGCACCGCCCCATGGATCTCCTAAGAGGAGATGGCACTAAGTGAGTGTAGTGTACGTGACCAGCGGAGCCTGACTGCAGGGGTGAAAGAGACAGCAAATAATGAAGACTACACAGTTTGCGTGCTGAAAATACACAGCCTGGGAGAAATCCTGAACCCACTGGAGGCAATGGCTAAACTCCTATTGTCACCCATGGGGCCAGGGTTTCACTCCTTCTCTTTACTGACAGTTTACGCTCAGCATACTGAATCTACACAGCACAGGACACTGTAAAAACTGAACACGTACCACCCAGACATAGGTAAACTGTCCACAGTATTGCAGTATTGGCCATGCTAAGTACATGGAACACTGGAAACGCCACCGCGCTTTCTCCCATGCTGCCCACAGACATCCACAAAGTGGCCTTGCTATCCGAATTCAAATCCCTCCGCCGTGCTGCCTATATAAAACATAACCGTTAGGCTGCTGGTGTACTGAGACCACTCCCTATCGTGCTGACCAGTCCTGTCCCATTGTTTCCTAGCACTCCCCTGTCCGTGTCTCTCTTGTCTGAAACCTAGATTGTAAGCTGTCTGGGGCAGCGATTGTGTTTGTTCTGTGTTTGTACAGCACCTAGCACAGTGAGGTCCTGATCTATGATGAATGCTCCAAGGTGCTCCGGTAATAATAATAATAATTACTCTGGGGCTATAAACTGTTTAATCAAAGAATCCAGAGCACTGCTGGACTATGAGACCATTCCGAACAGCAGAGAGGATGCGGCCATGTTTTGGCACCATGCAGTATTTTGAATGTTCGGATATGCATAGACGCACAGGCAATAGCTACATCTAAGTGGATGTCTACACTGCCATTGGGACACGTGCTTACTGCATGTGCAGACATACCCGACATACTAGCTGTGATCAAGTTTGTTCACTACAAATAGCAGCGTAGCCATGGCAGCATGGGCTAGCCATCCAACTACGTCCCAATGGTCCTGGGTGGGCGTGTACTTAGACAACTGGCCCATGTTGCCACCTAGGCCGCAGTGACTAAATTGCTCTCTTTTAGCGAGCTAGCTCGGCGTTGCAATTGTTCGTCCTGATTGCAGACATACCCTTCAAAGGGCGCTTTGCAGAGAGATTCCAGCAGGGCAGACGTTTTACAGTGATAGGTTCCACTTTCTACAGCTAAGGCCACTGACAGTCCATTTGACAATCAGTCGTTTTTCCAAGAGCTTGCTGCTCATACCAAACTTGTAACGCGATTTGCCATTGTGCCATCTAGTGATTCCCAGCAACGATACAGCTACTGGTGGGAGAGACATTCCCCGGCTGGGAAGAGAGATGGCTTAACCAGAAATTAATATGCTGCTGTGGGGAAAACAGGACAGCAATAAAGCCAGGGGCCAAATGTGCTGCTGCTGCAATTGGGCACAATTCCTACATTTAATGTGGCTACACCTTAACCAGGACTAGTTAAGGTCCTTGTCAAACCTATTGTCTGTCTACAGGTAGGGTCCTTTCCCTTTGCGATGGGTGGGAATCTGAGTGTCCTCTAGCCAGAAAATGCCAGAAGAACCTACTGCTGCTAGGATTGGTTCTGTTGAACAGCGGGCTAACATGGATGACTGAATGCCAAGGGATTCCTAGCATGGCTGAGGTGAGGACAAAAAGACACAGCAGTGCCTGGAAGAGGCAGCAGACAGAGAAGCAGCTGGGCTGGACATTTTGGGCACAGAATATTGCTAGAGCCTTGAAGTGAAATGCTCAGACACAAGGAAAGTGAGGGCCATCAAACTACACAGAAAGAGAGATTGGAACAGATTAGATTAGATAGGCTGCATGTGTGTAAATTTTGCTTCTGTTTTTGTTAATCCATCTTTGTTCAAGGTCACTGGAACAGTGTTCAGTAGCACAATCTACTGGCCTGGGGCAGCTCTCTAGGCAGCTCAAAGGAAACGATCCATTAAATCTGCCTCTTGCTGGTGAGCGGAGCCTGCATTCGCCCACTCTGTGAATAAGTCATCACAACGGCATAACGTGACCTGGTGGTCATAAGCAGGGATAGGAGATATCTGCAAGCCTGCAATTTGCTAGCCATCAAATTTACGTGGATGGTTTGGCAGTTCTAAAATTACAGTGCAAGCAGGAACCGAAGGTTTTACAGGAGAAATTATTATTGCCAGTGTTTTATGGAGAAAATAACCCTGAAGAATGTATTCTGAGGTAGTAGTTTAGACAGGAACATGATAACATCATAAACCATAAGAGGAAAACTTGAGCCATTTATAAGTGTCAGGGAAAAATCTGAGTGAATTACTACTGTCTAGCCCTTCCTGGTTATTTGTTGTCCTAACTGATTGTGTGTGTGTGTAAATATATGTTTTAGTTCTTTTTAGCAAAATTCTACATGTGAAAAAATGCACGAGAGATGCAATATTAAAGCAGGACAAAACTCCACGAATGTGAACAAAATACCAGTGAGAGAATGCAGATATTTAACCAAACTGAAGGTTAACAGTGTTTCCCTGGGAGGGAAAAGTTCATACTTCCTTAAGTTACATTTCCACTACAAGCTAGGGGTGTACTTCCCAGCTCACCTACACATACTTGCATTAGCTTGATGAAAGTTAACACGAGCATAAAAAGCAATCTAGCTGTGATAGCCTGGACGTACGCCCTGGTCTCAGGCGGGTTTGTATTCCACACAGGTCTCTGCTGTACCACTACCTGTGCAATATATACTCACGCTAGCTCAGTGAGAACATCTTGCAGTGTCAACATAGCCTTAGACTGCTTAACCAAACTCTAGGAACTGGGCAATAACCCTATATAATATAATATAATATAGCCTGTTGTCTGTGTTTCTGACACCACCCGGACCCTGCCAGAGCAACGATGCGTACATGGAACTAGATGATGCACGCTGTTTGTTTAGAAAACAGTAACGTGGCTGTTGTGTAAAGAGCAAGGGACACGACGCCGATGACCAGACTTTCTGGTCCAGCACCAGGGCTACAGTAGAGCAGATGCACCGAGCTGAGGAAGGTGTGATACAGGTGTGGCCTTTGCCTTCTCCCGATGCCGCGCAGTCTGTGCACTGCTCTGGTTCCCAGGTTAATAGCTGAGGGTGCTCTAAATTACACGGGCTAATACTATCACCCAAGGGCCAATACAGTAGCCAGGGACTGGTGGGGTATAAGGAAGCCCTGGCCACAACCCCTTTCTTCCACCTTCTAGTTAGAGCAGGGAGTGAGGTGTGGGTAGGAGCCACTTCTCACTCTCGCTACATCACCAGAGGAGCCTCCAGTATCCCACGGCCAGCTATGCTGGGCTTAGGGCCACTTGGCACAAGTGGGGTGGAGCCAAAGCAACCACACTGCACCGCAGGCGGGGCCTCTTAATCTGGTTCCAGTAAGATTGCAATGACGCAGCATATGAGCACTTACGTAGCAAAGCCATCACATGCCGTGCGATGCCGGCTTTCATGTATCATAGGCGACCATCAAAACCGACTGCGCTGTGGCCATCCTGGGCAAGAACTCAGGACTTCATCATCTTCAGGGACGCGGAGGATAGTCCAGATTTGTTGGGAAGAGAGAGGGTCCGTGTGCTCAGGCAGGAGATGCTGCAGAGGAGAACTGAGAGGATAATGCATGGCGTAGTTCGTCCAATGAACGTTGCCTGTTCCTCTGTGCGCATAGTGGACACAAACACTCATGATTTCCTCTAATTTGTCATTCAAAATGACCCTAAGAACTATGTTTACAGGTTTGGCTTATGGCGTGACATTTTAAATCCACGAAATCATCTCCCTCCCTGACTAGGTGACCATCATTTTCATACCCCCACCAGGAGTCTCCGGCAAGTGCCCCCAGAACGCACAGTTCAAATGCGAAGACTAGCTGTATTTAAAGCAACAAACGCCCCGCTTCCCCCATTTTAAACACTGTGGTCTGGCCTCTTTTAATGAGGACCAGCTCCTTGTAAGCACGCATTATTATTAATTTTAGAACAGTCAACAGGGATTCCTGGCAAAAGAAGAGACTGGAAACTGACATACGCTGGCGTGGGGATTTACGTGTATGGACAAATGCTTTGCACTTAGCCTGTGGGTTGGCCTGTTTCTCCCTTTTGCTGTTTACAAGGGGTTCAGGTTAAGACTAGGGATCTCCACAGAGGGAAACCCATCCCCCCCTTCCCCGGTCCTTTAGACATGTGCCAGCTTCAAGTAAAAAGAGGTGGCCACACTTGATTTTCTAATGCAGGCAAAAAAGGCCATGGACAGGACTGTCAGCATCAGATCAAGCCCCATGCTACTAACACCACCACCTAACTCTTACAGAGCATGTTTCATCGGTAAATCTCAAAGCACCTTACAAAGGAGGCCGAGAGTCACCCCCGTGTTATGCATGAGGAAATAAGGGAGCAACCAGCTCTTCAAACTAGCAAATCGGGCTTTATCAAAAGCCTATCTGAAGTCAATGAAAACAACTCCATGGACTTTTTGGATGAGGCTCTCAGCAAACTGGGTGACTATGAAAAACCATTAACGTGGATAACCTTTCATCTCAGTCCCTTTACGTTTTGTTCTCTAACATGCCTAGAAACTGAAGGCAGGATGGTTTTATAAAGTTACATTAATGTAACGCCAGTTACGAGTACAGCATTTTTTCCTATATGAAATGAAAAATGACTGATGCAAGTTTGCTTATGATTGAGTGGCTGTGTGGAGCCTTCTTCTAAGTGTTTCTTTCCTATTCAGGTTGTATGCTTTCTGCATTTGTCTAATACATCAGTTCCCAGCAGGAAAGACTACAAGAGGAACTCACTCCATGATGCTCACAGATGGATGACTCTGTGCTGCAATGCGTGCCTTTTACTTGGCTCAAATTAGAATGAAATGCAGCCGAGACCTGATAGGTACCAAAGGTTAAACACCAGTACATGAAAAGCTACCTTTCTTTGAGCAAGCATGGCTAGGAAATGGCCAACAAGCTATTTATCCCAAGCATAATGGAGTAGCATCTTGTACTTCGCCTATACCTTCACACAGTCCCCCCTTGGAAATAGAATCCAGTCTCACAGAGAAGTTACAATCGAGTCTTGTTTTCTTTCCTTTGTTTCAAAGGTAACTTGGGATGCTCACCTAGTTGCCCGCATGCATCAATGTATTTTTCCAGTTGGCCTCCCTTGTTTTTAATGTTACCTTCCTTTTTATCAGGATTACACTTGTCCAGCTTTGTTTCTGTGTCTCTAAATAATTCAAGTTTGTGCTGTAGAGCACTGAACACAGTGAACTGTTAAACAACACGACTGCCCTCAAACGCTCCGCTCACTTTGGAGAAGTGAAGTCGGCAGGGAACTCTGTAGCAGGGAAGAACGCCAAGAAAGCCAAGTTTTCACCAAGGTCAAGCTCCATTTATTGATTTTGTTTTACTCTGAGATTGTGGAAGGCCTTCTCTAAGCAGAGCCGACTGTTTAAAGAACAGTCTTTGCAGTTTGTTTGCGAGGCTTGTTTTTATCACTTAGATCTGACAAAATATTTTTCAAATATTTGTGTACACAAGTATATCTGCGTGCACACAAAGCACACAGCTACGTGATAAGTTGCTTTCCTCATGCCTATCGCCCACTAAGCCTCCTCCCCCAGGATTTGTAATTATTACACCAATTTGATATTTACCCCCATAATAGTGCACAGACGCTCCAGTCAGGATCGAGGCCCTGTGTGCTAGGTGCTGTACGAACGTGTAAGACAAATGTGAATAGTAGAATATTTCTAACATTCCAAACTTCTGAAGCATTTTGAACAGCCTCCATTTATTTAAAAAAAAATAAAATCAAGCTGCCATAGAAATGTTTCCTTCTTGCCTGACATGAGAACTTTTCTCCCCTGCAAAAAACTGCAAGTATCTAAGTACCAAGACTGAGGAATATTCACTCCTGCTTCAGTGATGGGGTCAAGTTCTGTCTCTACAGGGCTAGAAATGGGCCATTCTCTCATTTTTAAGATTGTTCTCTTACATTCCCTGAATATGGGGATGTTTCCCAAAGGCAAAACTGTTCTCCTTTAACAAGCCAATGGAAACAGTGTTACAAAATCCTAGTTGAGCAGGGCTGAGCAGCTAAACCCAAGGGATCAGATTCTCAGCTGGTGTGAACTGCCATAGCTCTACTGACATCAATGGAGTGGCGATGATATACACCAGTTGAGGATCTCGCCCATGAGGCCTGTGAGCACGTGCCTTCCTCAGCTGCTCTGCAAATACAGAGAGTGCACACACTATGTGAAGTCCACACTCGCCCACTCCCTTTGCTCACAAAGAAAACAAAAGTCGGCGACCGAAAGTCAGGCCACACCATCTCCTGAGGTCTGACTGTTCCTCCAACAGGCTTGCACACTATAGACTGTTTGTAGGACAGCAGCACCCTTGTACCAAGCACCCATGCCTAGGGACGGATTGCGAGTTCTTTAGTGACACTGGTGAGCCGCTACTCTCACAAGCAGTCCCGTTTATTTCGGTCCAGGCTTCCCACTCTGGGCAAGAAGTTTGCCATCTAGCCCACAGGAAGAGCCAGCCTTGTCCCAAAGAGCGTACAACTGATCAGGGAAAAGCGACAAAGACAACGTTGTTATGCCCATTTTTGAGATGGAAAACAGAGGCAGATTGTCACACCAGCAGTCTATGGCGGAGCTAGGAACTGAACCTAGTTTGCCCGAGTCCTTATGCCAGGCCTTTTCCATCAGGTTATCCTCCATCACTCAGCCTACAATCTAGATCCTCCTTCCCCAGTGAGTTCCCACACCCCAAATATCCAAGAGGGGTAAGAAGTCACCTGGCATGGAAGTTACCAGCACCCTTTGAACCCTTTTCTAGCAAGAGTAACACCTACTCTCAGGAGGAGGTGTTTCAGGTTAACACTGCCTGCCTGTGGCCAGGAGCGAGAGACCTTTTGCCTCGTCCCAGAGCTAGCGTGACGGTTACGCTTGTTCACCCAGTAATAAAGACACAGCCGAGTTTTAAAAAACGAAGTTTCGTGAACGTTCAGGCCTGTCGCCACAATCATTCACTCAGATGCACCATGCTATGTGGAAAATGCGACAGCTCAGGCCAGTCAAAGCTATATCGCGGAGCCGCAGAAATTAGAAATGAGCTGCCAGGACAGGCTTGTTCTGCGTATGGGGCTTCTAACAAAGAGGTCCCGGTTCATGAAAGAAGAAGCGACTCAAAGTCTAACATATGCAGGCAAGTTTCTAAGTCGGATGGGTAACAGGATCTCGCTCTGTAATTGATCTGAAATACTCTCTCCTTGTTTTCGTCAAAAAACATCAACCAGGTTTGGAGGTGGCAGAATGAAAGTGCCTGAAAGACGAAAAGACAGACAAAGTCATTTCACACTTCACTGAATTCGTGTGACTTACGCAGCCCCTCTGTTAAAGGCTAGTTTCATCGGAACCCCGGATATAAGATACAGGGCAGCATGAAGCTAGGCTGGATACAAGGATATGAGTGAGCCTCCCTCAAAAGGGAAGTGCAGAATTATCTTGGAGCATGGCTCTCTCCAGACAGGCTATCTAACTGGGGTGACGCATGGGACACAGGGGCACATGGGGTAACATGGTGTTGCTCCTTGGCTTGTATTGAGCATGCTCAATAACATCTGCTGAAACCGCTGCCTTCACTCTACCCCCTACTATCGGCTGATATGGGTCATCTCTGACTCCTGGCCCCACTGATGTTGGCTAAAGACTCCAACAGGCTGAGGATTTCACCCTTGGGGAATAACATCGATGTGATAGCTCCTACATAGCACTTAATAAACATTAATTAGGCCTCACATCACCCACCTCGGATACGTAACGTACGTTAGAAGAAAGATGTCTCGTGGTTAAGACACTAGACTAAAATTGAGAAGATCTGAGTTCAGTTCCCAGCTCTGTTTGACCTGGGGCAAATCACTGTCTCTCTGCACCTCAGTTCCCCATCAGTATTATGAGGATAATAATCTTCCTCTGTCCATCTTGTCTATTCGGGCTGTAAGCACTTCAGGGCAGGTACCGACCATTACTATGTGTATGTACAGCACCTAGCACAAAGGGGCTCTGATCTTAATTGGAACCTCTAAGCACTACTTTGATACAAATAAATATTAATAATGGTAAGCATGAGACAAAGATGCCATGAGGAGGTAACAACAAATATGATTTGCCCTGTCACAGAAATCTCTCAAATAGATTTTTCGGTTTGATGGCCAAACCGAAAAAAATTCATTGTGAGATGAACCACCATGGAATTTTGGGGGGTTTCTCACTGAAACAATGACAAAAAAGCTTTGTTTTAGGTCAAACCAACCATTTTGTTCAACCCAAATGAAGTTTTGTTGTGGTTTTTTTTTTCATTTTGTTTTGAGTTTGGGTGTTTTTAGTTTCTATCTGCTTGTTTGTTGGTTGTTTTTAGCTAAATTCTGCAACAAAATGTCATTTCAAAACAAAAAGCTTCATTTAAAAAATGTCAGAACAAAACATATCCACTCCCTCCCCATTTATTCATCAAATTTGACCCAAATTGGCTTATTCAGCAAATAAACTGTTAAACTAAAAAATGTCACTCGGTTCTCATCACAAATGAAGGATCCTACAATTTGTATCCATCTCAATTTGTTAGATTATGATGCACACCATAAAATATTTAGTGGATTTATTAATCCCAGACTGATCCCTTTCAAATTCAGCAGAGAGGAAACTACCATGACAATATTATATGCAAACACAGAAAAAAAAGGGGAGATTTATGCCTATAAAGAAATTGATTAGCTTCTCTGTTCTAAAGTCAGATAGGGAGGGCCAGATCCCCAGGAGTATCATTTGGCATTAATCCTGATTTCAATGGCGTTATGCTGATTTGTACCAGCTGGGGATCTGATCTTTCGGGATAAGTAATAGAATGGGACCTTACTGTAGTGCTGTTCTTTCAGTGTTTTCAAGGAGCAAAAGGTCTTTTCTTGTGAACTGTCAGTGGATAGCACAAGGCTACAGCACTTCAAATTAAGCCTTCACCATCTGTTCTACCCTCTAATTACGAATGCAAAAAAGAATGTAATTCACAATCAAATCATATAAAAAAGGAAAGCGAATGAGCAATTAAAATGTACATCCCTCTAGGCAAATCAACCTTTCCTTGCCCGCTACAGAGGTAAGGTTTCTCCTTTACTGCTCTGGCCGTTCGGGGTTTGGCTAGAAATTACCACCATACCACTGGGGACTTAACTCAGTGCTGGCTCCCACTTACTTAACCCCTTCCCTAGAGATGATCCTTCCAAAAAATGGTGTTTTCCAAGGCTATGCCTCAGCCCTATCTTGCCACACTTCCTACTGGTGACTCACTGACTATGAGGAACGTGTCTTCTGGGCGATAAATTGAGCTTATGCACTGTACAGACGCAGTTATTGAGTAGCATGCATCTCTTCTGGTTTCTTTGTGGCTCATGAATTAGGCCAAATCTTTCACCTCACATAGAGTCTTCGATGAGATAGCAGAAACTGACTGCGGGTTAGGGCTGAGGGATTAGTGGATTTTTTGGTTCGGGGGGGCCAAACTGAAAAATCGGAAACAACCCAGTTCCGTTCAAATGGCGATCTTTTTCTCTTGTGCGTTTTTGTTGACATGAAAACTTGAAAAGACGTCCTTTGGAGCTGTCTCACAATTCTCCTTCTAGCCTTTTGCTGCATTTCCACTATGTTTGTTTGCACATTGGGCCATCTCCAGAAGTATCGCGAGCCTGAGGGTCTCTATTTTCTATTGGATTTCTAAAGGATCTGCATGCTTTCTTGTTTCCCATTCCCCGTCCACTTGGTAACTAGCAAAGTCAGCGCTGAAGACAACTTCAGCCAGCTGTTGGCTGTTATAAGGTACCTTGCGCCTCTCCCAGCAAACATCCAATGAATTCAAAAAACAAGGGGAATGCTCGTTCCATGGCACCAGCCTGAAAGGGGACATCATGTCCAAGTTCATGAGATGCTTGATGTGGAAGGATCTCAATAGCTTTTCTGATCCAATGTCAAGCAAGACACTGAAACCATATATACCCAGAATTCAGGCACTGATTACCCGGGGAAATGATTTTGTAAACAAGACAGTACAACACGTGTTACCTTCTGCTCCCTGTCTGCTCCTTGCTTTAATTTGCAGGAGGAATGCATCGAAAGGAGACTTCAGCATCTAGGGAGAAAAATAATCTTGTGTCATTTTGCAAGAGGAAACAGCAGCACCGGCCGCATTGATAGAACGCAGCTAGTGCTAGGCACAATCAAACCTACTGGTCAAGTCCAGAGGCAGGGTCCATGTGATCTAGTGGCTAAGACCAGAAATTAGGAATCAAGCCTCCTGCATTCAAACACATGGTCTCCAGCGCTAACCACTGGACTGCATAGACCCCACCTCTGGAAACTACTGGTAGGTTTGGTTACTCCCAGCAGTAGCCATTGGGAGTGGCTGGGTACACAGCATTTTTTAAAACCAAGCCACTTATTCAGCATCTTTTGACATTCACACCTTTTCATCAACTAGTGTGAATGGCCTCATCCGCCCTGATTGAATTAACACTTGCCCTCCTCACTGTGATGCAACTCCCCCAGACCTACCAAACTGAAGTTTCCACTTCATGCATCTGAGGAAGTGGGCTCCTGCCCATGAAAGTATATGCCCAAATAAATTTGTTAGTCTTAAGGTGCCACAGGAGGTTCCACTTATTTAAGTGGCTAAAGATGACTTTAGGAGCTTAGTTTTAGACACTCATGTTTGAAAAACTTCCAATGGACTAGACAACCGAAAACCCTAACACAGATGGATGAGTCCAGGAGAGGACCTGTTTTCCCACTTTTCAGTGATGGTGAGCATATGCCTTGCTACAATAATTCCTAAGACTCCTTAGAAAGCAGCTGTCACTAGACAGACCCATCACCTATTATCTGAAGTGGAACGTTTTACCAAATTGCAGTTGGAAATTATAAAACCTGAACAGTGTATGCAAAAATGTTATCAATTCGAAGGAACTTTTTTTTTTTAATCAGAGTAGCTGAACTGGAGTAAAATGATGGATCTTACGTGAAACTATTCTGTGGATCAACACATTTTCTCACCATCATTCAGTGCAGTGCTCAGCCCTCATGGCTTCACTGCTCTCTTATTATAGTTCAGTCAAATTTACCATAGTTTTAACTTAATCTGGAGTTTTATCGTGTAGTTAGTTTAATTTTACTCTAGTAACGGTACCATAACCAATGATTATACAGAAGAAAGATAGTGTCTAGATACTACAGTGATGGATGCATTAGAAACACCTAAAATAGACCAGATAATTGGCTTATATATTTTTTTCTGATATAGTCGAAATCTTTCAGTGCCAACTGGGGGAATTTATTCGGTTGGATAGGAGCAATAAAGGGATTATTCCTACTGGTGGTTTGGGATAAATATTTAATGGGGTGCTTCCCTTTCTAGCCTCTTTATTTCTCTGGAGGAATATTCCGAATACACCCACTATCATATATCCATGGATTTTTAAGGTTAAAAGATCGAAAGGCTAGAAAGAACCATTAAATCTTCTCGTTTGACTTTCTGTTTAACACAGACCATAGTATCCATGCTGGCAGCTAAAGGCAATCTAGCATAAACACCCCCGACTTTGCTAATTCCCCACTTCTGTATGCAAAGCACTATACTGGTTCAGACAGGAGGAAAACTACCCGAGTCAATACCCAACAAACCGACTCTACACACCAACCACAATGGCCAGGAGGTACTTGTCATTCTCAACCAGTGGCAGGCAGTAGGATCGTATTAATTAGTATATGACAGCCTGGGCTGTCGCACGTGTTTCAGGCTCAAAGCCATGTGTGTAAAAAAGCCAAATACGGTCGAGACCTTATCTGGTAACAGACTGCTTGCATTCCAAACAAAAGTGCTCTCGGCCCTGCTTGGAGATCTTTCCAGTGCTTCACACTGACGCAAGAGGCATTCTAGGCGTCAGTGATAATTGGGGTTGTTATACGTGCTGGCTGTGTTATTGTGTGGGTGACTGCATTGCTTTGTGTGTGGGTTGTATTGTGCAGGGAGCGTTGCGTGCATTCGTGCAGGCGGCGAATGACGCGTGTGCGCCACGGTAAGGGTGTGTGTGTGTTTGGGGTTGTTATGTATGCTGATTGCCTTGGTGTGGAAGTGATTGTGTTTATTTTTATCAGGGGGGGCTGTGCTGGGAGATTTGTAGGACTGGCAATTGGGCACATGGGTGTGACAGTTGGGCCAAGTAATTCACCATCTGTGCAGTCTCTCTCCTATGACCAATGAAACGGTTGCATGCCAATTAGCTGTAGAGTCAGTGTGGTGATTGGTTGAGTTACCTCTGTTATCACAATGGTTTGGGACTCTTGTCCTGGCATAGATCCATGCCTTACTGTACCTGCAGATTGCACGAGTGTCATTTGAAATGTCAAAATGGCTGCAAACTTAATGTTTGGAGGGTGACAGACCATGAAATCCTGCATGATTCAACCTGGCAATATTCTGAACCACCACCTCAACCATATGGTAGTTGCCGCCATCACTTCACACTCATACTACAGACGTTTTCGGCTCCGAAGTGACACAGAGTGGTGAGGCTCGTGTGACTGTAGCGTTTACAACAGCCAGACTGATCCCTAGAGACTCAACGTCATAGAGTTTAAAGCCAGAAGATCATCTAGTCTGAATTCCCGCATACCACAGGCCACTAACACCGTCCAGCCACCTCTCAACCCAACAGCGAGAGTTAGACCCGAGTATTATTACAACCCCCAGGAGATTAAACTATTGCGTGCCACAGACAAAGAAGAGGAGGGAGCGCCCCTACAATGGAAGAACACATTTATCCATGGAGTAGATTCAACATGGACAAATGCAGCACAAGATTTCCAATACTGCCCTGTCAGCCATGAGCGGAAGGGAGCAGTGATCGGAACGGAAGTACCCAACCAATCCTCACCTCTTTACCCGTGACTTCGCTCCTTTAACTGATGTTCTACCTCAGAATCTCTCTGAGCTTTCAGATCCTTGGTGTATTCTCTCTAGTGACCCCTGTATGCTCCGTCATGCTATAACGTTATTTGAAATGGAACCATTCCTGGGCTAAGGATACATCCTCCAAGGACAAACTTGTCCATTTGGGGATGAATTCTTTGTATTGTTGCTATTTCATTCAGACATTGCTTGACAAATGTTTTGCAGAGTCCATTTCCACAGTAAGGCACTGATTAGGGATACGCTTAAGCACATGCCTAGCATTAAGCGTGTGGTTACACCCTGTTGACTCCTGTGAAACTCCTGCGGATCCTTAAGTGCTGTCCTGAAGTGAGGAATCTTTGGGCCCAGCTTTAAACCTAGTGAGGTAGAAATCCAATCCATGATTACCTTGGGAAGTACCAGCACACAAGGGCCATTTTATTTTGTGCATGCCATCCCAGAAGCGAAACACTAAAGTCAAGCAACTCCCTTAAATGGGCTTTGTAACTGAAATCTACTACACAAAAATCACCCAGAACAGAAGAGCACATACTGAATTACAATCTGCTGATTCACAGCCCATAAAGGCAATGCTAGGGTTGCAAGGGCAGCTGCTATGCAGAAAAGCCTGCACCCGCAGTTAAAAGGATTTTATAACCATCTCGTCACTGCATCCTGACACCATGACCGTCACCAGTAGCTGAAGAGCGGGTGGAGGTTACTGTTAGCCTGTGATTTTCTTAATTCCACCCCCACATCCGGCAGTAGGGACGTCTGATTCAGCTGGCTGGAAGGAACGCGTGCCTGCAATACCAACGGTAAATATTTTAATATCGTGCAACTGTGTCATGGTAGGTCACTTTCTTAGGCACATCAACCTTGATTGTGTCCCTTTACCCACCAATGCTAATCTGGCGTTACGAGCTACTCTCTAGGTTGATCTGTCTGTCCTCTGGCTATGTAGCCCTCCCATGTGGTTACACTTACTCCTTTTGTAAGATTCATAATTGAACCTATTGACGGTTCTGGTTCTGGGAATTCTACATCACTGAGAAAGCGTTCGGGGTCAGAGGCCTCATTTTAATCCATTTGCCAATTACTTTAAAAAATAAAGCCCAGGAGCCCAAGGTCGCTGGGAGAAGGCGACTATTTATCAGCGCCCACTCCAGGCACATTCTATCGACAGACGTGCATGGTCTGGTTGTTTACCAAATTGACAAGCACTGTTGTTTCGGAGACGCAGTAAATCAAACGCGACGGACATCATTCCTTAGTAAGCAAGTGCTTCTGCACAATTGTATTTCGCTGGACATGTTTACACTAACAAAACTGCCTCTCTCCTCATATTCGTGACGATTTACTCCGGGAACGCCACATCTCCTTGCAAAACCACCACGTTGCGGCTCTCCATTCCTGCCCTTCAATGGACCGTCCTCCGGGTGCTGGCTTGACGCTTAGTCTTTGCTGCCCTCTAGTGGCAGTAACTGCTAATGAAGCCATCTCAAAAGCTTCATTTTGTCAGGTGGGACGAAGTGGCTCCCGCTCACCAGTTCCTCCTTGATAGGGACGATGCACAGTGGGCCAAGGTAGCTGGAGATGGACCCAATGGCAGATTGAGATGGATCCACTCAGTCCAGCATCAGTTCAGTGACATGGTCTTGTTCTGCGCGACGTGACTTGCATATGTCCACTGTGGGGATCTACAATCCTTACGCTGCCCTGATGCCTGGTATGGGAAGTTACAGTGCTAGGCCCCAAGGACGTGAGAGTTAGATAAGGTTGCCTAGGCAGGTGGAAGCCGGCCAAGGACGGCGGACACCTCCCTTTCTTCTTTCTTAGCTCAGTGTCCAGGAGGTAAACAGAATAATAATTAGGCAGCTGTGGGAAATGTTAAGCTATCCATGAGAATCAGCTTGTGCTTGTGCTGTGTGTATGCTTGTAACTTTTAACCAATCAGTAACTGCAAGAAGAGGATGTGAGCAGTGCATGAAGTATTATATAAGATGGCTTTTGCCCTGGAATAAACGACTTGGCTTGCAATCATATTGGTCGCTGTGCTTTGTTCGGCCCGCAGGAACCCAAAACGAATGATGCCCCTGGTGGATTAACTGAAGCCGGGGGCAGACTGGGGACTCCAGGTTGACTAAGACGCAACAGTCCACTGCCCCATTGCACCAGTGGCCGCTCATCCATGGGACAGCGTGCTACGTTGCGTGCGGTGGCACGCTTGCCTGCTCCATTCATATAGGCATTGATGGACCTGCTCTTTACCATCCTGTAACGTGGGCTTTGCTTTTCTGTGGACCCACACATGATGGACTGATGACAACATGCCCACTTGCCCCTCACTTTCAATCTGCACCCAAAGATGTGTCCTCTGATCGTAATAAGAAGGAAAAGGACTTGCTGTTCTAGTAACGTATGCTAGTCGCTGTTCAGGCCTGTGGCTTCGTGGTGAGTCAAAACCCTTACTTGGAAATGGCTGAGAGAAGAAGGTAAAGTCCCACCCTTCAATGTTTCTTCAACCTATAGAGAAGCACCCATCCGCTCAGTCAAGAGCATTGCAGTGTAGTACGATGTGTGGAACTGGAGAGAAAGGCCCAGGTGTCAAGAGGGACCTAGGCTGGTGAGGGAACCTACATTCAGAAATGTAAGGCTGGGGCCTGTTCTCAGCATAGGTTAATAAAGCTATGCTTCATATGCTCACTTGCCTCCTCACTGATTGCTAAGGAAATGTATAGTAAGGCAGACACACAATACGTGGCTCTACCTGCTCCCTGCCAAGAAAGACCAGCAGGCCTTGCTGCGGACGTCTCTGTCTTCCACCCATTTTTGTGCGTCTTCCACTTTGAAATTAGGCCGGGTCACACCAACTGCTCGTTCAAATTGCCTATCCTACAACTGGAGCTTTGAGATCTCCACAGGGCTCTCCTTGTGCACCTGCAATCGATGGGTACAACACAGAAAGAAACCACTAAACAAGGATTGGGGGAAGATAGGCTTGATGGCATTTATTTGCCAGAAACGAACCATGATGTCTCCTCCAGCATATCAACACCCCCGCCACAAAGTAATCACATTGCAATTCCCACACCTGGGTCGGGATGTAACTGATTGGTCAAAGCACCACAGTAAGGCCTACCATAAAAAGCACAGCCCAGCCAGTCTAGTGCAATATCTTGCCAAAGGACTTTGGGGTTATTTTCTTCCCGCTACGCGAAGCATCAGACTGTTTCCTAGAAACTAATGATCATACGTTTCTCTGCCCCATGCTGCAAGAATGGAAACATGTTAAGAATAAACCCAACTACTTTTTCTCATGAGCCATGGCTTCTGGTTTTTTTCTTTATCTTTCTCCACAACAGTAAACGCTGCCAACTTCCAAAAGCATGACCCTTTGCCATGGTTTTGTTCACAGGCACGTAGATTAGAAGATAACGAGGCCATCAGGGGTCAAACTCAAGGGAGAACAATTGTTTTGCAGTACTAAATCTCATACATGAAACACTGAGGGCAAAATTCTCTTTCAAGGGCAAAGATGCGCTCTACGGCCCCGATAGCGCACACAGAACCACATAGTTGGACTGATGGCTCTTTATACAGAATCAGGGCCGATGCAAGTAGCAGATGTTTTGTTCTCCCCAGACTACACCAATAAAGCCTCTCAGGACCAAAGCCCTCAATCCACAAAAAAGTTGCGGCACTGGGAATCAGCACTGCATACACATACTGGGGGAAGGAATGTGGTCCAGGGGTTCAAACCCGCCTTCCACAATGTGGTACAAATCACCAGGCATGTGTTCAAAAGAAAGCCACTGGAAGATTTTAGCAAAAAATTATAGCACTTTTTCAGTTCCAAGTGTTTGCATTTTTGCTGTTGAATAAGTGTTTCCAGAATGAAACATCAGCCCCCCAAGAGCACATCTCCAATTCAGCAAAGCATGTCTCCAGTCCCTCAGCACATGCTTAGCGTTAAGAACGTACATAAAGGTTTTGGGGAACCAGAACCCAGCTGTGCTCAAATGTTTTCTGAGGTAGCTTTGTGCTCCTGTTGGTAACGTCAGTCACCTTCTATGTAGGAGAACTCCAGCCTGTGTGTTGAAGATCTGCAGCCTGCTTGGACTGCGTATCAGGGTGAGCCACAGCTTGATTCAGATCCAGTCTAGTTAACAGAACGCAGATTGTGATTTTGCCTTTATTTCTTGGGTAACGTACTTTGATCCAGATGTTTATTACTTATAATCACTTAAAAGCCATCTTTGGGTAGCTAATAAATCGGTTTTATATTTGGCCTAACCCAGTGTGTTTTGCTTGAAGTGTTCGGAGAATCTTAGCTTGTTAACAAAAGCTGCATCCAGGTTCCACAGCTCCTGCCGTCGGGAGACTTGCCCTGTCCCCCATTTGCAACTGAATACAAAAGAAAATCAGCTGCCCATAAAATCCTTTTTGGATTTAGGTTTTTCTCACGTCTGAGAGTGTCTAGATTGAAGAGCTCTCTTTTAGGAGCGGAGTTCAGCAACCTATGGGCAGGGATTCGAGAAATGCCATTTGGGAATTGCAGCTTCTTGAAATTCCAGCCTCTCTTTCCAAGCACCGCAGTGCTAGCTATTCTCCCATCTCCAGCCAGGGGAGGAGATAACCAAAATTTAAACCCACGCTTTATACTCTGCAAGGGACTGATTTGGGCAACAAGAGGGGTGATCAGTCAATCGTCAGACACGCTCATTCCTCTAAACAGCAGTGCAGAAATCCACTTCGCCACCAGCCTAAACATTTGACAAAAATTAAACAAAACTGCCTGTGATTTATGCTTCTCCTGGCATAAGCACTTCAGCCCTGCTCTCGCAGTTAATGTGTAGTGTTATTAAAGCATCAGTTATCTTTAGCACAAGCAAAGCTGCATTAGCAGAACTGCAGTCTGCTCCCTTTGATAAGGTTTGCTCGCCTTGTTTATCAAACAAAATGGGGGTGCCAGCAGGAGAAAGGGTTCTGCACTTTTTAACTCAATTAGGAGGCAGTTTGCTGGGAGGCTCCAAGAGCCTCATGTCCCCACCACGCACACTTTAAATGAGAACCCATTGGATGTGACTGGTGGCCTGGTTCACAGGGGTTTATTTCACGCATGCGTTTGTGTGTGTGAGAGACACATTGTTTTGTATGGGGAATTAATGCTTGTGGAAGGTGTTGGATCAGTCGACAGGACACGTTTACCATGGATAGGGACACTGTGGCTTTTTTCCCATGGCCCCAGCCAACCACATGTCTCAGCCTGATGGAAAAAAACCAGTCCTAAGCACGAGGGGGCAGACAGTACAGCGTGTGTCACTTCGATCCCTGGCCTCAGCAGACACTGCCAACAAACGTGCCAATTACTGCTAATGCCGGGGGCGATTTTTAAGATGTGAACAGTCTTCTATGAAGTGGGAATGCAGAGGATAGCAAACAGCCAGTTTCCCACATAAAAGCTTATTCCATATGGGGAAATCTCTCGCCAACCCGTAGAATCTTTAAAAATGGAAGATGCTTTTTTTAAGGCCAACCTTTGCCCTTCGACAGTTGCCATCCTGTTGCTGCCAAACTGGGTTAGATTCAAACCTCTCACCTACAATCCCACTTCCACATTCCATTACCAGCCCCTGGACTACCCCAAATACTCCCGCTTTGATGTTTCACTATCAGGCATTGCTACTACCACAGAGAGGATGGTTGGATCAGCTAATTCCACCCACCAAAGCCTTCCCCACCTAAGCAAAGTGCCCATCGAACCCAGACTTGCTAGAGAGCAGAGGCGACCGTTCCCAAACGGTGCGATGCTCACTCCACTCCTCTACAAACGTTACTCGCTTACAAAAGAAAAATAAGGGACCGCAATACCATTGCCTCTGAAACGTGACGCGGACCAGACACCACACCAGCTGGGGTGGCCCTTGAACTACGTCACGTACGTTTCCCCTTTTGTTTCTTTATGACATTTTTTCACTTTCGGCATCTCAGCCACACGCTCCCCTTCAATCTGAGGACGGTATCACATTCAGCTGCTGGTAGAGTTTGCCTGTTGCACAACAGCAAGGATTGCCCCCTGCGAGGGCTATAGAGGAACTCTACAGCAAAGCAATTTGGGGGCTGTTTTTTTAAACAGACCTGAGTGCACCTTCATGCATCGCCCAGGCTGGTCTCCTGCCTTGTTAACAACAACAGTGAATCTTCAAGTCCATCAGATTCCAGTTAATGAATATTGATTATAACAGCGCTGGAAAAGGCGGGCTCCCATTGCACTGAGGGCCCGTATTCCCTACGTGTCTGACTTTGGTTGTAAATTACTTTAGGCAGGAGCCTCCTCTTTACTTACATTGTGTGACATAGCAGTAAAAACACTGGGGTGGCAGTGCTAAAGAATAGTCACAAACACATGGGCAGCTGACGAACGCACGCCAGCTTCCTCAGAGTTTTATTTATAGAGCACTTACGGCGTGCAGCTACGCTGGGACACTCCGTAGTGGATTGCTTGCTTACAAACCTGGTTTGCTGAATGTCTAGCACACCCAATTGCTAGCGTGTGTCATCTTTATGTCTACTCGCTGGGAATGGGAACAGCACATCTGTTCCAGGCTAACTTGTGTCCCTGGGTCTGGCACCAACATCTCTGTTCTGGAACCGGGACACGTCTGCTTTCTCCAGTCAGGAAGGTTACTGATCAGAATATTAGGACCCCTGGCTTGCTTCCCAAAACACCAAATCATTCTGCAGACTCCCGGTTTGGATCGCAATCAGCCCATGCACGGCCCCTTTCCCTCCTCCCAGTGTTTGTCACAAGCAAGCCAACCTGCCCAGGGCTCCAGTTGGTATTTGCAAATTCCTCTTACTCTGTGTGGTTCTTAATTAAAAATGACAAATAGCTTTAAAAAAAAAACCCAAGCCCATAAAAACACCCACCCCAGATCATTTGGATTTTAACTAGCAAGATAGAAAAGTCTCATCAAACTCCGAAGAACTACTCCATCCCTTATCTGGAGCCTGGGACAGCTTTGATATTTATTGCCTTTAAATGAAGGGAAGTTTAGGAAAATAAACCAAAGGCGGTGTATTGACACACAAACACAGCAAGGAGAGCGGGACAGGAGGGGGGGTTTGACTGAAGCTGGTTTTCATAAAGGTGCCTTTTGGGCTAACACCCCCTCCTTCCAATCTGATAAAAATCAAATAGCAGCAGCAATGATTTATGCCCCTCTCTGCCTGTACTTCAGTCTCGCCTTCCAGTTAATACATAGCATGATTAAAACATCTATAATCTTTAGTCTGCAGGGACCTGTGGAATTGCCACAGCAGCGGGTGTGCAGCCTGATAAGGTTTATTCTGTGACTGCAGACAATGCAGTCAAACCCTTTAATATTTATAACTTCTGATTTCCTGATGCCTCCCATGCAGGAGGGGGCGGGGGGAGTTTAAAGATAAAAGCTCCACGAAGGGTCGAAGGAAACCTTTTCAAGGACAAGATGGTCCTTAGGTAGGGAAAGGCTGTTTTTGTCACCGAAGTCCCTAGTTTAAGAAAGTAGTTCTAGGCAAGGAGGGCACTTAAACGTGCTTAACCAGAGACGGTCGTCAAATTTAGAAAACAGATTGTAGCTCTTTGGGGCAGGGAGTGTTTTTGTTCTGTTTGTACAGCACCTAGCACAGTGGAGCCCTGATCCGTGCCTGGGCTCCTACACACTACCATAATATGAATACTGATAACAGCATTTATCATCTTTAGGTCTCATTGAAGCCCCTTGCTCAAAATTAAGTATGTATGGTGTTCCTGAATCAGGCTTGAATGCAAGGGGCGATGTTCAATGTTTGCAACTGGGGCAGAGTTAGGCCAACGCCGAGTGCTTCTGAACGCCCCACCTCCAGCACGTGGCTCCTTTTACAAAAGTAACTTCACTGGTCAGGCCAACAGGGGTGTCAATAAAGAGCACCAAGGCTTGAAAATCTCCACTGGTGCAAATACAGAGGGAGGGCGTTCCAGAATTTCTGCCGTTTTCTGCAAAAATCTAAGCTCCTATTTCCTGAATCTTATTTTCTTATTCCAATGCCTTTTCCAAGCTCCTTTGACACCGGTGACACCCGGCTCTTGGTTCAAGTGTAGCAGGACGCTGAATTGTGAACCACAACTCTTCACTGTCCAGTACATCCACATCCCTTCAAAAAAATACATAAATAAAAGAGAACTGCTTTTCAAAACCGCAGTCTGTCCAAACGGCCCTCCACCCAAGAAGTTTCAGTTTCAACTAGTCAGCCTTTTCCAATAAGTTTTGTTGAAAAATCTCCGCTCAGCTCTGCTACTGCACTGTTTTGTTTTTTTTAAGGTGCTTTGGCTCCAGTTAAAACTGTCTTGATCCTTACTCTTCTCTTCCACAATGGGGGGCTGTGGCTACTTATGCAGCTGCTCTTCAGCCCAAGCAGGAAAAAAAAATCTGCCTCCTCCATTCCCTCTTGCCTGCCTTGATACGATTCTGATTGACAGCAGCCGAGCAACTCGGGGCCAGTTTAGAATGCATGAGGCCAACTGCACCAGCTGCTATTCTCGTTAATAAAGGTTACGAACAAGAGTGGGCACGCAGAGCCGGCGCAGTGCTAGACGCGCTCTTCCAGCTCATTGTTCGAGTTATTTATAAATGCCCTCGCTTGTGCAGAAGTCCAGGGTATAACAGATCCAAACGCACAGCACTTGGTGGTTGTAGCAGAGCGCTGATGTGATTAACATAGATAGGAAAGTGCTGCTGCAATCAAACCAGGGAGGGGAGGGGAGGGGGGAAGGGGGAAAAAAAAAAACCTGACCTCACTTGGGATGAAATTCAGCTGTGCGGAGGGCCCATCACATGGCTCATGTACTGCTTAAATTTTATTTAACCCCCTCTAAGATTTCAGACATGCCCCTACATCAGATGAATATTCCCCTCAGGCATCTACTTGTGTCTAGCAAATCCTGGTGGATTCCCATCATGTATTTCCTTTACAGCATAAGAGGTGCATGTGCGCACCTCCCACCCCTGATGCAGTCCTCAGAGAACCACCGGGGTCAATCTGACTGGTAAGAAAAACTGCTTCCCTTCCTGCCAGAAATATCCTGAGTAGGCGATTTCATCTCATGGAATACCGGGTGTTCCTCTGCGCGTAGGAAGGGGCATCACCACCCTTACGGCCCTGCCTGTGTCACACTCAGGCCTTGTCTAGTTTGTGCAGCACCTAGCACGGTGGGGGTCTTGGTCCATGACTAGTGCTCTTAGGCGCTGTGGTAATACCGGTAAGTCAGATTGGGACTCATTGTGCGGATTAGTCAAGGCAAAGTCGGAGGATGAAGCCAGCGATGGTCCTAGAACAAGGGATCAGGCTCCAAGGAAGGCCTCATTTTAACAGTGGTCAACACCACTGAGGCAGGGTAGCAAAGGTCACACATTTCAGCCAAACATACCGATGCCAGGACACGTCAGGTTAAAAATCTGACAGGTTTATTCAAGGACATCTGAGATACTTATGTGGCCCCCCCAACAGATGTGTCTGAGAACCTACCAGCCTTTCACGTCTTGATCCTCACAACACCCCTGTGAGGTAGGGCAGTTCTACAGATAAGAGAGTTTACAGATAAGAGAGGCACCGTGGAGGACTTGAACCCAGGACTCTCTCAAGTCACAGGTTAACACAACCGTTGCATCATCCATCCACCGATCCCAGAAGATGGGGAGCAGAGGCCAAGGAGAGCAACTGAGACCACAACCCTGCCTTTGCAAGTGAGACCTATAATGAAGGCGTGGGCTTTCAAAGGAACCTAAGGAAGAACCAAATTCAACTAGTGTCGAGCATCTAATTCCCTAAAGATCCTTTGAATATCCCAGCCAAATACGTTGGAAGCTCAAGTGAAAACAGCAGAGGTGCTGGAGGGCAAACCACCCCAGGGTATGGGTTCAGCACTGCATTCTGGGAACTAGGATCACATCTCCCATGGCCACAGACAAACTGGATTGGATTACTTGTAAAGGGCCCTGGGCAATTTGCTACTTGTTTCACACCTAGCAGCTTGGAGAAAATGTAAAGCTGGACACCGTTAGAAGACATTATCATGGGATGTATTCTGCCCCAATTTATGCAGGGCCCTGGAATTCCTACCCATGCCCTCCCACCCCTTACCAAGATTAGGTCTCTACCACCTTTACCTGCTTCTTGCAGGAGATGGAGCAACATTTTATTTTCAAATTGGTGCAAGACAGAGCTAAAAATTAACTGGACAAGCACAACATGTTAAAGACCCCTGGCTCCCATTTCAAAGGGACTGTTCCCATGCTTAAAGTGAAGCATGTGTTGTTTAGCTGGCCCTAGGGCTGCACTTCAACATCGTGCAAGATTCAAGCCCAAAGTCAAGAGCAAAGGAAATTTCTGCATGGTTGCTGGAAATCAAAGGCTAGGACTTTACTAAACCATTCAACTAGCTGCATCAAAACAGTGGAAAGAGACTATTTAAATCCTGACTGGCATTCAAGCTTCCACTGGCCTCATTGCTCCTCCTCCACGTTGTAAGTGGAACTATGTCTAACCAACTCTCAGCACTCTGGAGATAATATCCAGGATCAGACCTGCCTCCCCTGCAATTCAACTGGCCATTTAGCCTCAGTAATCCCGCTGATTATATCCATTTTCAAAGCAGGAGACATTTAACCCGTGCTAATGTTCTGCTAAGGCAACTTTGCACCAAGTGACTGAGATGTATGCAAGAATCTTGGTCCCACTGACACTGCAGCAGATGGAGTTTGTTGGTGGCTTGTGTGAACAGCTGCTTTTGGAAATCGAGTCTGTTCTTTCAGCCTCTGCATACAGGAGCCGAACACCAGTACATGTAAAAGTTTACACTACATCTCTGAATACACTAGTTTCTTACCAGCTGAGGTTTGTCCAATAGATGGAGCCGATGACACGAATTTACAAGCCACACACTGAGATCCCTGGCAGTGGGATCACCTCTTCCACTACAAGAGTGGAGCTACCTCTGGAGGGAAACATGGGCAGGACCCAGGCCTAATGGGCTAAGGAGGCCTGTACTCCCCTCACGCGCACACACCCAGCTGCCAACGAGTGTGCTGTCAGTCCCGTGTCCATCAATGACAGTGACCAACACCAGACGTCGCACGGGAAGGTGCAAGAACAATTATAGAATAACTGCCCGTAGGGAATGTTTCTTTCTAACCCCAGGCAGACGGTGAAGACAAAATGCAAAAAGGAGTCAACAAGAAACAAGGAATCTGATATGAGGATGAGGAGTCCATTTGTGGAGGCTGACGCAGGTCACCGGAGCATCTCAAATAGTTCAATCATCAACTTGGATTTTTCAGCCAAAACTCAATGGAACTACTTAGGAAACCGCCGTGTGTGTCTTCCACAATCAGACAGTTGTACGGAAACGCAGCATCATTCTAATGCAAAATGCTCTGCAAAGAGACTATTCTTCTTGCCAAACAATCCTCTCACTTGTTCAAACTCCAGGGGCACGCTGGTGGCTTTTTTCTTTAGTTCTCTATCAAAAAGCTATTTAAACAAAGTCAAATATTTTGGGTTTCATTAGAAACCTGTAGCAAAAGGTGTTATTTTTTGGCAATACCAATTCCACGCATGCAAGGCAGGACGTTTTCCCCCCACACCCAGAGCAGGAAAGGGGAGAACCAGGGATTCTCTAGGCCTTTTTGGTTACGTGACAGTGGGGAAAAAAAGAAACTGTTTTTAAAGGTGGCAGCACAGAAGCAGACGGAGGTTTAAGGGAGCTGCACACGTTATCCCACAGCACAGGGAGCAACGGGAAGGCAGCACCAACGTATGGAAAGCAAAATTCACCCCCAATGCAAAGGTCCTGGCACTGAAGACCTAACAAGGGTGAGGCTCAGGGCTCTGGACAGCTCCTCTGCCTCACAGCGGCTGCAGCGGTGGAGAGGACAAATATGGCAGCTGCGATTTCTCCGGGACAAACTGAAGCTGGCAAATTAGTATTAAACTAGCAACAAGTTGGTTGGTGTAATCAGGCCCTGCTGCTGTCCCAGACTTCCAGCTCATACACCCCCACATACCGCAGGCAGAGCACAGCTCAGCTACTTGCAGAGTGCGGCTGCCACTTCAACCTGGACAGCAAGAGGTGCAGCTGAGCGGCCCACGGCTGGCCCCTCCGGGACCTGAGCCTAACCCGAGCACCCATCCGTTCTGTGTGTTCAAACCGGCACACGGCGCACAACCCTACCTCATAGGCTGACAGCTCCAGGAGCTCCGATATGTCGTCCTCCAGTTCAGACAGCGACTGGTTCACAACAGCAGCTGCCTGGGCCACGTCAGGGTGGTAGTGGCTCTGAAGGGTCTGAAAGAGCAAGAAAAACGGGGCGCTCTGTAATCAGGATAGGATGAGACGAGCCCACCGGGCTTCCCCATCCCCGCAGCTGGCATCTGAACCTCTGCTGACCAGGTACGGCATCAGCTAACGCTGCCAGAGGCTGACTAAGGCCCAGATCCTCAAAGGTGCCTAACGCCCACTGATTTCAACGGGAGTTAGGCACTTAAACACCTTGGAGGATCAGGGCTTTGTTGCCTCAGCAACAGTGGTGGGTCAGCTGCTCGTCCCACTGAAACCCAGACTCCTGCAATCTGTCACACAGTCAGCAGCTCCTTAACCTAGGCCACGATTTAGCCCTCTTGCTCCTCGGTTCCTGTCGTAATGGAAGTAGGGCACTGTCCAGGAAGTCACCTCATTTCCAGCCACATTCCTTTAAGTGACTCCTCCCATCGTAAAGTCGTGCAGTGGACAGGGGTGAAAGTGGGAAGCAAGCAAAGAACGGGGGCAGGAGGGGACTCCGTATTCTGCACAATCCAGTTATTGGTGGACTTACCTGTAGCTCCCAGAGGGAGCTCTCCAAAGCCCTGCTTTCAGATGGCTCTTCTTCATCCATAATGTATGGATCTTCTGACAGATCTGAGAGAGCGAGAGATTAACAGGAACATCTACAACGCACAACTAATAGCCTCCCTGTATGGGGATACGCATACCAGAAGGGACACGTGGCAGAAATAAAGAGCAACAGGCACCGCTAGACTGGGATGAGAAAACACATTCGACAGGCCTGCGGTTGACGAATAAGCCTGCACTGATATGGCCTGGCAGACCTCAGAGCTGCTTGTTCTCCACACGGAGGCTAGGTCTGCTGAGGGAAACGAATGTTAACGAGGAGAAGGAGGGGACCGTGAGAACTGGAGGCAAGACGTCAAAACGGCTTGAAATGAAGACAGGCGTCTCACACAGCCTCACCTCGTCACTCATGTTGTTCAGCACCATTAGCAACCCATTCACGGAAAAAGCAATAAAGACACTGGAGATTGTTAAGCCGAGCTGGCGGGAGAAACACTGGGAACTAAGGCAAGGCCCACATAGTTAGACATATTCAAAACATTCTTTATTTTGAGCACAGTGAAGTCTGCCCCAGGGCATCCAAGAAATAGACTAAAACGGCTTTAAAAAAGCCTCAGGCCCCAGTAGCTAGACTCCGACGTTTTCAAGTGGCTAGTGATTTTGGGTGGCCCACTTGAAAGCTGATTCCCAGAGAGTGCCAAGCACTCACCTTCTGAAAATCCAGCCCTTTAAAGCGTCTCAACGTGGGGACCAAAAAGCACCAGTTGCTTGCCCACATATTCATCCACACAGACATCCTCTTAAAGCATTGAATTAGATGGAAACCTAGAGGAGGCGAGGTTTAGCAGCTAGATCTCAGCAAAAGGGATCAACTTACTATGGCCCGCTCCAGAAGTCTTTCGTTTCTATATTTTTTGCTCCTTTTTAACTACACATTCCGGCACTACAGTGCCATGTGTATGTGTAACAGGGCCTTTGGGGACGAGGGTGTACCAGACCGGGCCTGTCACCACCCCTGAGTCCACTCAAACTGCGAGCTGTTGTCGTAGGTCAGCACACCTGCCTCTCGTCAAGGGCCCTACAGGCATTCTCAAAGAGGGATTCTTGCCTCCAAGGCAGAGGAGTAGGTAGGGAGTCCTAGCATCAGGAAAGGACATGGCAGGGGCTTCTACTGGTGGAATGACTGAGAGGAAGACACCTGAAAGGAGCAACGGCCAGCTGGGAGAGGACTGGGAGCTTTGGGCCGGGACAACTGTGAAATCCTGGAGACAAACAAGGGACTGTGAGACTACTGTGAATCTTTGTTAATAAAGCCCAAGGAAGGGACCCTAAGGTGGGATTTCACCTTCCCCAAGTGGCAGATAGGCCCATTTGTGAACGCTTCTTAGAGTGCTGCAAGCCCCCTCTCCATTTCCCTATTACCTTCAGGCCCGCCAGGTCTGTTCACAAGAACCTTGCAAGCTGGGTGCCTTCGGAAAAGATTGCAGATGAAAGGAATGACCATCAGCAAAGCATGGGGAGGAGCGGTGAGGGCCAACCTAGAGAGGCGCTTTATGAATGCTGCCACCAGGTATGCTGGCAAGTGCCTATTGGAAACAAAGCAGACAAAGAAGATACCCAAGTGTAAAAGCTTTAAACAGGGCTGCAGAAGCCAACGCTGCAGCACGTGGCTCCTAAAAATCTGATCCAGACACAACACAGGAAGTTGCTGAGAGCACGTCTTTCACGCGACATGATCTTCTTGCATAACGTAAAGACGTTACAAGCAAAAGCTCTTAACCTTTTCTTTTAGCTTCTTTTAATTGCATCATTAATGAACAGCAGAGACACAGGCTAGGATTTTCACTGGAGCTTGGCATCCAAGTGCCACTGAAAGTCAATGAGTTGTGCCACCCACAGCCGTTTCTGCTCTTTCCATTAAATGATTTAACGAGGCAGCTTTCTGAGGGGAAAGGCCAGAATCTGAAAGCTCTTGCTTTCAATAGTTGAACAGTCCATGCTCTTCTAGTCTCCCTTTGCATGGAGCAGATTTTTGGTGTTTTCTTTCAACGTGCCTCGAATCGCAAGTTTCACTGATCTCTGATAAGCTCTCATGTGTGTCCCCCTCCCCCCAACTTTTGATCTGCATCTGTGGCATCTCTTTACGGATATTTTGAGCAGAGACTGACCCAGAGCTTTGTATATGGTAATTTGCACAAGGTAACCTTAAAACTGGCATTTGCCCATTTGTGGGCCCTTGACTATGTAACCTTAATATTCTTTGAATGAAGTTGTATGTACGTGTAATTATTATGTAGGCCATGGAGATACATTTATGAAATATCCTTCAGACTAAAGCGAGTGATCCCACTGTCAATGGAGGCCAAACCTGCCTGCGACGCCCGAGAAGTGTATGTGACAATTTTCCTTGTTTGTACTAATCAATTCCATTTTACAGCACCAATAAGCCAAGCGAGGCACTTCCTCTGGGATGGCAGAGCTAGGATTAAGGATGATAAGTTACAGCTACCCAGCCTTGTGGCTTAATACACCCCCTGCGAGGCTTGACAGGCACCCGGAAATGTACTACTTCTCATGGCTTATTATTCACCAACAAACAGGCAACAATCAAAAACAAAGAAATTCATACTGATGCGCTAGAGGTTACTCTTGGTTTATGTTATCACCGCAGCTCAGTGACAGAAGGATAGCCTCAAATTAGCAGGTTGTTTCTCTCTTTTCTTCCTTACAAACACTGTTAAGGCTATGTTAAGATAGGCTGTTGAACCCCACCACTTTGCTGTTAGATACTGGCCTTTCCTACCTAACTTCTCAACAGCTTTACAGCCTAAGGTCTGTAAAACCTTACAAGCGCTCTGTATGCTACTCTTGAATTGTACACTTGCTACTAAAGCCACGGAGAGAACGGTATTTGCTCACTGTTTTCAGTTATTGGTTTAAAACAGCAGCAAAACTGAACAGCAGAGCAGTGTAAGCTCATAAAGGACTGCAGATAACATTGAGATACATAACTGCACTTTTACCTTCTTAATCTATTCAGGCATGAGACACGTATTCAAAAATTCTGCAAAATGGTGGGACAAGACTAAATAATGTTCTCAAGCCCACTTTCCTACATGAGGCTTACAAGAATCTGAACGTGCACACAGAGCAAGATACATTTAGTCAGCACGCACAGGAGACTGACTGTTCAAGGGCAGCCTCTGGTCGGATAGAAATGCAGCGGGGGAATATATTTTGTAAAATTGGTACTTACGATGAAGACAAAAATAAATCAGCTAAGTGGAAAAACCGGGCTCGGTACTTCACGTGATATATGGAGGGATCTAAGAGGCTGTACAGCTTTTTGTAAAAGTCGGGGTATTCCCTGTTAGAAAAAACAAACGTGCAAATTCTTCATTTGAGAGTGACTTCGAGGCACATTATCCCTCTGTGGCCTAGTTATGTGGCATTCATTATAACCTAAACTCAGACCCTCTCCCTTCTCTAGGGAACCCTTCATTTGGCTTCTTTCAAATGAGCTGCCAGCTGGAAGCTCCTCTCCCCAGCCTGTAAAAAGTGGACCCAGATTTTCAAGTGCTCTGCACTCACATATTCAGATAAAGTAAGGGCCAGGTTATCAAATGAGCCCAACACCCAATGTGCTAAACCCTAGCGCAGAATCGTGCAATACTTAGCTTTTTATTGAGGGAATTGTAGAGCACAGAGAACTGGGGAATCATTTTCAGTCCCTCTTATATATAAAGCATTAGCTGCAAAACTCTACTCAAACAAAACACTTTCCCCTTTAAACAAGATGATGTTCTTTTTCCTTACAGGTTATGCTGATGAATCAGAACAAATAATCCATTTAAGGCGAGAAGACTGATTGCTCCACCTATAAAGGAGCAAAGAGGGATAGTGAGATCTGGCAAAGTTGACAAGTCATCACGGGTCTCTAGCAAACATTAAGGGAAACAGACCCTGAAAGGACACAAAATTCAAAGCATTTGAAATTACAGCAATTAACCTACGTGAAAACCCCCAATGTAATGACTGGCTGTAAAACTCAAGGGATGTGAATTCAGCTACAGACTTCCAGAGTCTCACAAATCACATATAACAACTTTTTGCTACTGAATGGTTTTGGCTGTAGTTAAAAGAACATGTCCTCAATGAGAGAGGAGATGAACGAGGCACAGTCACGCTGTCCTAACTCCTCACCCTCTCCTCCTGTGAGGGCAATATCTGGAGATGAAGACGTTTCCATAGAATTAACAGCTCCCCAGGAAAGTTATGCATCTTATGTTTCGACGCAGCCGGAGTGGAAGCTTAGTGTTTCACAACAGCATTAGCTGAACTTTACGGTGTAAGAGAACTTTCTACTACATGCCTCGATCTAAAGCTCTGAGCAGAATCTTCTTACATTCAAGGAACCCGAATAAAAAGTTATTTCTTGTCAGAACCCCAACAGGTACTGGTAACCAATTTGGTTTAATTTCTTTACGTCACCTTCTAGGGCCCTGAAGTTTCACCTATTTTCTCTGCTTTCCTCAAGGTTGTTTCCCTTCCAGCCAAAAGCAAACGCCTCCCTACTGCATCAGCCGGATGGGTCGCTCTTTAAATCACCCCCCGAAAAGGCTGAGGGGAAACTGCGTTCCCAGCCCAGCTGTTCCATACTGTAAAGAAAGATGTAGTAGCACCATGGCCTTTTGTCAACCCCCAAGGGTCACAGATGCCTCGTTCTTTACCTACCTATGTCATAGGCGACGGTCAGGAAGTCTATCATGAGGGTGGGTTCATTCAGGTGAGGCAGGATAGAGTCGTGCAAAATGACAAGAACCTTTTTATAAAGGCCGGTGGGGAGCTGTGAAGGAGGAAACATCACACTCAAACAACTGTTCCAGAGAGGAATTCAGAGAAAGGAAACAAACACTTAATTAAAGGCTGGAAGGGTTGACACAGGAAGAAAACTGAAAAGGGCTGGACAGACATCACATGGTTTAAAGACAAAGGTCCCAATCCTGTGCCTGTGGAGGGCACCACTGAAATCAATAAGGCTCCATGCAGGGTTCGGCTCTAATGGAGTGACTTGCCAGGTCAAGGCCCACAGAAGAAAGAGCTGGCTTCCATTCTTTTAAGGGTGTAGGTGTCGCACCGGGAGATGAACTCTTTAGGGTGACATGGGGATGATACCAAGGAAAGGAAAAATAACAGGACAGCTTTATGAGTGGGTGGGTGGTGCAATGCGACAGAGGTGGCCTCATCTCAGCATCTAAACCCACATCACAAACAAAAGCCAACGTGTCTGCTCTTATCCAGTCGCTATGGGCACCTGCTTACATTGCCAAGCGTGTTAAGTTGTGTGCACAATTTGCAGAGAGTTCCAGGCCTGGAATAGCAGCAAGAGTTAGATTAGGCTAGACTAAAGCAATAAAGGCCACTCACGCTCACCTTGTGTTTAAGGAACCCAAGCCACATCCTTTCAAAGGCCCGTTTATGCTCCTGGGGAAAAAAAGGAAACACTGAGCTAAACATACTGCTGAAGAGAAAGTTCAACTCTGTCAAACATCAGATGAACAGTTACCTTTAGCTTTGATACCTTCCTTTCCTCTTGGTTAGCTGTTTAAGGGAAAAAACAAGACAGTTAACCTGAAATAACCAAAAAACTGCACTTTCTATTGGCCCTTTTAAAACAGCATACCCTAATTATTACAGTGAGCCAAGTACAACTGAATTAAGTTTCATTTCAGGCTGAATCTACATGGAGTTGTGGACATGAGAAAAGCTTTTCACTTCAGATAGCCCTAATCAAATTGCTCTCATGCAGATTTAAAGAGAGAAAAATTAAACAATACATGATTTTCTAATGTCATTGCAGTTTGATCTAAAATATAGAAGGAGAATCTAGGTTTGCCAAGGCCATCTTGGTTAAGGAGCAATGGATGAAAAGGAGGAAAAAGTGCCAGTTAAAGTGACCAAAACCAACCATGTACTGTTTGCCCAATTTGAAGCAGGTCTGGATGTTTCAAAACTTTATAAAAGATCTGTCACTCCAAGTCCCACACCACCATCATCTGACTTTCCATAAGGACAGGTTTTTCTATTAGCAGGTGGAGAGGATTCCTCCCTAAAAGGTGATTCGGGGTGCAGAAGAGGGGAGTTCCTCAAAAGCAGTCTTAAAAACGTACTGCAGAACAGGTTTGTTTTTGATTTTTAAATGCAGGGTCATGAGCGTGTAGAATATACGGCTGTGAAGTTCTGCACGGCAGAACTTGGATTTTGTTACATTTGGAGTCATTCTAATCACATGAACGTGCTCTGACAAGCAAACACCCTTAAGCACGCTTTCTCCGGCTGCTCATATGCCATCACATGAAGCTAACAGCAACACTACTGACCTTGCGTTACCATGAAATTGACCACTTCGTTCTCTTGATTCGGCATGCTAATGGGTGAAATGAGGGAAAATACATTCTGCTGGTAAACGGGAAGCGGAACCTGGGGAAGGGGGGCAAAGCACATGCACAAAGTCAGAGTTGCACAAAGGGTCACTGACATCTCACATGCAATGACAGCACTTAATTAGAAAAATGAAGACAAAGCTCTGGATGTTAGACTCAGAGCTAGATCAACTCTAGAATGATCCCTGTCTTTGCTGGTTTGTCTAATATAGAACCCGAGTCTGAGGCTATGTCTATGGACGGCAGCAAAGTCAGCTCAATCGAACTGGATCGACCGAGTGGTCAGTGAAGACCCGCTCAATGGATGCAGAAGTTGATGCTGGTAAACCACCCACTCAAGCGGCGCAGTGAAGACGCCATGCAGAAGTGAAGCGTAGCAGTCAATGGGAGTTACGCAAGCTACTCTGCATAGCTTGCATAACCCGCCGACTACCGCCAAATTCCCAGGGAAGTGTAGATCCCTCCTGAACTAACTCTGGTTTTACAAAACCAAAACTTGGAGGCGGCTGATAGAACACACAAACAAACTGTATTGACCCACCACAGAAATGAAACTCAAATCAAAACCTTCTATCTGAACCCTCCAGATAACTGAGGTTTGGATAAATCAGAATCCAGTGCCCAATCAAGGTGGTTTTGCAAAGCCAGAAAAGGACCCTCCTTGGCCTATACCTAGTTAAAACTGAGGACGGCTTTCTGCAAATGTGGCATACCAAGAAAATAAGAAAGAGCAAATGAACACACTTCTCTCTCTAGGTCCCGGATACCAACACTGGGACCAGCTGGCATTCCAGATATGGCTGGAGAACCCCAAACACCCACTTTGCCTGCAAGTTGCAGCTTCCAAACCGAGTGGTATCCAGTCCCACTTTGCCTATAATGTTCTAAGCACCTCTTTTGTCTTCTGCATGACCTGTCCGATATTTTCAGCAACGGCCTTCATCACAAAGTACCGAATGTCATCATATTCCATGTATTCTTGAAAACGAGATATCAGGAGCGAGGAGTCCTCTTCCCAAGGGATTAAGCTCTCCACAATTAACTGGTAAAAGGGTTTGGAAAAAATAAAAAAGCAGCAAGTCAATATCTAACACACACCAACAGAGATATTTTTGTTAGCCACGAACTACCCCAGACCTCTGTCATCTCCGACAACATAAGAGAGTCGGCGTCCCGTCTTCTATGGAGACTGCGCACGAAAATACGTTCCAAAAGTCCACGTTTTGTGCATGGTACAGAGTAACTGACAGCAACAACTTTTAACTTCTGCCACTCACTTTTAAAAGCTCACGAGGGAAACCGAAACTCCCCTTCCATTCTGCTTTGACCAAAGGATATTTCCCTTCCAATTCAACGAACTTCATAAGAGTAGAGAGGGATAATTCCTTTAAAAGGAGACAAAAGAAAGTTGTTTGTTTGTTTTAAACCAACACAATACATCTTAGAGATGCTCACTGTCATCAGAATGAATCTGACGACAGGACAACAACAGACGTCCTAGAAATATAGGTGTTGTTTGAGGGAAGAAGGCAAGAATGCTTTATGGAATGGGAAGGATGATCTTGGACAAAGAAACAACTAGTATATTAGGCAGCACAGAAGTTGCTGAAGGACATCGTATCGGTTGTGTCTCATCCAAAAGACTGCATTCCCAGCAGCAGCATGTCCTCTACCACCGGGCTGGGACACTGATTTAAGACTGATTGGGAGAAACAACTATTAAAGCAAACATCTTCTTCCCCAGGTTCAACTCGAAAGTATCTCATCTAAGAACTGTGCAAATTCTGGAAGGGACACCTGCCACGAGGCAGCCCATCGTTACTAAACTAACAACTTACCTTAACCTGGAAAGACTCATGGCCCATCAGCTCTGCCAAGCAATTGACACAACTGTTGTAACGATGCCTCATCCATATTTTGTACTTGTCTTCTGCACTGTAGTTATCTGAAGGGCAACGGATAAAGAGAGAGATTTCTAAACGCCCACAGACATGACTGAAGTGGAGCAGGTCGGAGAAGTTAATGTAGTTTCCGACAGTGCCACTCAGCGAGGGGAGCAGTCTAAGGGTTATAGCTGGTAACAGCAATACAAGGCATGTTCCATCCTTTGTTCAGCAACTACCTCAACATGGGAGCTTTGGCAAGTTACACCACCACTAGCCCACAATTTGGCCATTTGTAAAAGAAGAATCTCGGTCATCTTCCATCAGAGGATCTCAAAGAGGATTAATGATAATTAAGCCTCATCCTATGCTGTGGAATAAGGAAACATTATCCCCACTCTAGTTAGCAAGCCGCGGTGCAGACAGGTGAAGTGACTTGTCCAAGGTTTCACAAGGAAGTCTGTGGCAGACCTGGGAACAGAACCCAGATCCCCTGGCTCCCAGTCAAGTGCTTTTGTTACAAGCCCATCCTTTTCAGATAGTGACTAGGACTTATAGTTTCCTGATATCTGATACTGATTACACTATTGTGAGCGATTTCGAGACAGATCTGGTTAAATCAGTGCAGCCCCCAGCATGAATGCAGTTACGTTCGTGCTGATATCAACATGGTAGGACCACGTCCACACTAGGGGGGTGCACTGGTCTAACTACATTCATTTCTAAGGCTTGAGCTACACTTGCAAGCCACGCTAGCCCGGGGTGTGAAAAAAACCACATTCCTGATCAGCACAGATCCGCCAACACAACCTGTGCTGTACAGCTAGTGTTGCTGAGGCGGTGGGGTTTCCTACGCCGTAGGCACACTAAAGGACTGTGCGGACAGAGGCTCCGTAGCGTAGACATCCCCTACTTAAACCGCGGCAGGCCCTGTACGTAGGCCAGGCTTTATCCGGGGTGTTGATAGATCTGAACTGCTCAGATGAGAATGCCAAGGGGCGCCGCGATGGGGCAATGCTGGGGGCCAGGGCCACACGCCGGCCCTAAGCACCTGGCCACGTTTCCAGAGAGCGGCCAGGCACCCGGCTCACCTGGGAGGGAGGACTCCTGGCCAGGCAGCTGGCCCGCAAACAGCTCCCCTCTCTCCAGCAGCGCCCCGAACAAGCGGCTGCAGGTGCTGATGGCGCACAGGACGACCTCCTCCTCCTCCGCCTGCGGGAGAGCACAGGGTCAGGGGGATGCTCCGCGGGGGGGGCGGGGAGGGACACCTTCCCGCGGGGGCGCCTCGGGCTGGCCAGCCGCGTGGGGATCAAACTGGGCCCTGGGACCCCCCCACCGCCTCCTCCGGGACCGACATCGTCCCACTGCAGCCACCCCACCGCCCCGGCCCCACTGCCCAGCTACGGGGCCCCCGCTCCCCACTGCACGGCCCCCCCGATCCCCCCGCTCCCCACTGCACGGCCCCCCCGCTCCCCACTGCACGGCCCCCCCGCTCCCCACTGCACGGCCCCCCCGATCCCCTCGATCCCCACTGCACGGCCCCCCCGCTCCCCACTGCACGACCCCCCCGATCCCCACTGCACGACCCCCCCCACTCCCCCCGCTCCCCACTGCACGGCCCCCCCGGCTCCTGGGCCCCCGCTCCCCACTGCCCGGCCCCCCCGCTCCCCACTGCCCGGCCCCCCCTCGCCTGCAGCAGCTCGAGGATGTCGAAGACGCGGTTGGCGCCGGCCCGGCTGCCCAGCACCGCGCCCAGGCTGGAGGCCAGCGCGGCGGCCGCGCTCGGCCCGGGCAGCGCCATGGCGGGGCCACGTGCGCCGGGGAGGG
>ML675640.1:4900643-4966273 GCA_007922155.1 Mesoclemmys tuberculata
CAGGCCCCGCCCCCAGCAGCTCCGGCCCCGCCCCGCCGGGGGGAGGCCCCGATCCAGGCTGCCCCACGTGCCCCCTGCGGCTCGCCCGCCGCTCGCGCTCTGCCAGCCGGGCTGCGGCTCCGCCCGGCCCCTGCTCCCTGCCCCGGCCGAACACGGCCCCTGCCGCACGGGGCACCAGAGCAGCCCGGCCCATGGCTCCCCGGCCCCATTCCTGCCCCCCATGGGCTCGGGCCACTCCAGCGTCCAGCTGCGCCCACCGATAGCCACCGCTGGCCTCGCTCGCTCTGGGGGCAGGGCTTAGACCGCAAGCTCGGTCGCGACACACCAAGACGTGCCCGGGGGGCTAGCCCTTCCCTTGAGCGAGTCGGTGCCAAGCAGCACCTGGCCTGACGTCACACCCACTGCCCCGGTAAGCGTGGTGCAACGGGAGCGAGTTACCTGGCACGTATCTCAGAGAGCCTGCTGGAGACTCAAACATCTCCCCCCGTGCGCTGTTCGTTCAACACCAGCCTATGAACCCCTGCCCGCTCCTGCTGGCTGTCCCCGTTTAGTCCCTCCCTCCTGTTATGCAGTGTATAACGCACACACGCAGCTGTGGTTTTCCGCAGGAGAAAACCAGTGAAGGAAGGGGGGCAAAATTGAGTTTTGAAGCAAGCAGCAGTGGGAGAACCATGAAACACAATCCCTTGGTCACATAACCCAGGGCAAGATCCCCTTAGACCCCCCACCAGCACCCAATGATGGCATATACCCCCCACTAACAATGACAAGCCTCTCCCCACATGTGAACGTCCCAATTAGTGTTAGTCTTACACACATGAATTCAACCAGTCCAAATTAACATTTTAAAAAAAAAGGCAAATCCATGGACAAATATCTTTTTCCAGCACAGGATCAAATTACTAGCAGCCACTGTTAGTTACTTGTAAATGCCCCACCCATTTTAACAAAAAGCAGTAAAAGTGACAATTACATAAATATAGGGCCAAGAGGAAAGAACGTAGGTAACATGAACAAAATATGGAATGGGAGGGGATGAGCTGAAGTGGAGTTTTCTGCATGATCAATACTCTCTTCAGCAATCTAGTGCATATGAATATCTACTTATACCTTTCAAAACACTCCATTGTATTTAACGATATTTACCCTACATAGTACTGAAATGACAGATTTGTTATAAAAATGTACACTTTATTACACCATCAGGTAGGATACATCACTATTCCTTACAATCCTACTGATCAAGTACAAATATTTATGTTCAGAAGGTATTTACAGGAAAACTGACTTTCTAACACATTCTTCAGAAAGAGACAGAAAAAAAATGTGATTTTCATCTTCATTAATTGACCTTAACAACAAAATTGCCTCTTTAGACACCAAATCAGACCAGCACATCGACGTAGTCAGCAGTTTTTTTCCCCACTGTTGCAAGTGTTTCTCCTCTCCAACTTTCAACATAAGAGCTGAACACTTAGAAGTAAAATCGGGACTTACTAAGCAATACTTTCAGATGAGCAATAATACACGCTGTCAGTTATCTTGTCATTGCATTTTAACTATTCCACTGCCAGCTTTATTAGTTTGTCTCAGAGCTGCTAATAAAGTTTAGCTAATGGCCCTGGCTCAGGTAAAATCAGGGGAAGCTAAAAATTGTTAGCTAGTTTGTTCATGTACAAACTTGGTTAAAAAGAATTCGACAACCTGAAGTTCCAGGAAAAATAGTAAAATGCAGGAGAAAAGAGATAATGGGATTAAAAAAAAATGAGAAACTCTGCTTGACCCCCGTGTTTACATTCTGGATCTTAACCAAATGAGACATTTCCTACTTAAAGCGGAGCTGCTTGTGAACTTTCTCTTATTTAAGCCATTCGGGCTACTGTTTGATACTAACAACTGTATATCTATAGCTATAAGAACAAAAGATATACATATAATTTTTCTTTTAATTAGACTGCCCTCCTAAAATATTAAAAAGATTACAGAATGGGAATTTTTTTTAAAAAAAAAATCAGTTTTCAGAAATGGAATGTTACCATTTTAATTAAATTTCATGTCTGTCATTCAGTTTTGTGGCCAAAGTAAAACAAATCTATTCATCCACCAAGAGCTTTTTGAATCCTCACTCAGTGCTGTCTGCAAACAGGTTTTTGTAGTACTTTTATGCAAAAAAAGTGAACAGAAACCTCTCCCCTCCCCCAGTTCTATGCATCTTTTTGCTCATTTGTTTCATAACAATAAGGCAAACTGATGTGGAGGAAGAGGCCCCACCCTATTAGCATCCAAACTACCCGCCTGACAATACATTCATCATTAGCTTTAGTAAAAGAATAGTACAAAAGTTAGATCTTATTCTTTATGTAATTGAAGAATTAGTCTTAGATTTAAATTTTCTATTCTCCACTCCTCCAAGCTGAACGTTTAAATGTGTCGCAAGAGCAGGATTAAATTGATGTATTAAACTCCATCTGTTTGCGATTTTCCAATTTCAAAGTCCTATAAGAAACAGCTAAGGATCATTTGTTTAGAGATACCAATTAAACAATTTTTACAAAAAATGGGATACACTTTAATACACATCTACCATCAATACAGTATTTAGCACATGCCTAGAATATCCATTATCTTAAAGTGAAGTATGAGAGTGAGTGCAGGTTGGGTGCGTCAATAAACTGTACACAAAACTACTAACAAACATTTCAAAAGACTTACAAAAATGGAGGATGAAAGAGGATTCTTTTCTTTTTAATTACAGATACTTACATATTTTCACATTTATTGGCTAAACTCTGCAGAGAGAATTTCAAATAGAATTGGTTCTTCTGAGATATGATCACCTCAGGTGAGAACCACATGTGGCTTTCAGACAGGTGGAAAGCATTCTGCTACACGTGTCACACTTTGATCTTGGTATGGCTTTGCAATGGATATTAAACGCTCATACACATTACAGCTGAGGACTGCAAATTCTTACTGGCAGTTATACAATATATTACATGGATTAATTTTACTGACATTTAAAGAATATCACCTTTTTTTTGTGAAGCAGGATAGAAATTAAATGTAAATAACATTTGCATTATATGGTTTGAATGAGCATAGAAAACGAGATCTTTCTGCTGGGGCAGAATATGCCTTGTATGAACTTTATGCGCATTTTTGGAAGGGGTTGTTTGGGTTTTTTTTTTTTTTAATTTCCACCACCAAAATCCTTCTAGTAAAAAATTAAGGAGATTTGTCTTCATTTGGATGGGGACCTGCAGAGAACCTGCCCACGTTGCCATGGCTTAGCAAACACAAAATGCTGTATTTTCATGCTTACTGTAATTTAATCGTTAGTTCAACTAGGTTTGGTAGGTGCCTTTAATCTGACAGCTGGCGTCCTCATTTGCACTTTTGCTTGCTGATTTTGGGCTTCAGACGTTGCTGGCACTTGGCCTGGGTTCTGTACACCTGGGGCCTGAATTTGGGGAGATGCTGTTGTCACAACTTGCTGCTGTATCAATTTCTGCTGGACCACCTGAGCCGTAGCGGTTGTTGCTGGAATCACTTGGACCGCTTGTTGACCTGCAGTCGTCTGAGACAGTGTCACAGTTTGGGGCTGAGCCTGAACCTAAACACATTTAGAGTGACAGGAGGTGAAAAGATGGTTCAGCATTAAATAAAGAGTTCTTCATTAGCATTCTGCACCACAGTACAGCCGTTTACTTGATTGGATGTTCTTACTTCTGACTGACGGGCAGGTGAAACAATCACAGTAGACACATTTTGGGCACGCACGCTCACCAGCTCTTCCACTGGCAGTAAGGAAGGGAGACAGGGTATCTATAGCCCTGTACATCACAGGTAAAAGCTGAGGTAATTATCACCCAGCCTCCTTGTAGTGGGTCAGACAGCATTCCTCCTCCATTCCCCACACGAGAGGGGAGGAGGGACTGGTCATTGGCCAGTCAAACATTCCAATACACTTGTTTTCTTCAGGTGAAGGGAAGAGAGCAGAGCGTGGTAGAGATCAAGGGAAGAGCATCACCCATCGTGGCCAAAGCCACTGGGAGTCCCTTGCCCCTGCCCCCCTACTTGTAGCCTGGTCCTGGCACCTAATCTGCAGAGCTGCGACCAAAGCAGTGGAAGAGGGGAACCCATTGCAGGGAGGTTGTCAGTGTTCCCCATCTTCTCTATCCATTTTGAGATCACAGGAATGAAAATGGAGGAACAACTTCAACTGTCACTGCCTTCATCAGAGGCAGAACGGGGAGGGGAGGAGTGAAGCTTCAGGAGACTATCAAAATCTCACTGCGAGAGGTTCAGCGAGAGCCCTGTCAATCAAAGAGGAAAGCCACCCCTTGTGAAGTGTTGCGTTAAGGGTGCAGAAAAATTGTCAACATTCAAGGTAGTATTTTCCAAAGAGTTTAACTTGGGCCTAACTGTGTTCCCACTGAAGTCAATGGTAAAACTCCCAAGGCTGTAAAATGGGGATAAGAGTGCGCAACTCTTTTGTAAAGGGCTTTGAGATCCACTGATGAGTATAACAGCTGTGTGGTATTGATTGGGAGCAGACTGAGATCAACACTGATCACTTCTGAAAATCTTACCCTCAATGTTTATGTCGGTTGAGAAAAAGGAGGACATGCTTATTGCTAATGTTCGGAAAGCCTTTATTCCAAACGGTTTAAAATCAACTACCAACTGCTTAATTTTTAGTTTCCACTTCATCTGCCTCATCATTGCTTGTGCTGCACTGAATATTTTTTTGTTTTCAGTGAAGCCCCCAACACATCTTTGGGCACTACGAAGTAACGAACAAGCCCGTAACTCTATTATTTTCCCCTATGCTTTAAATAGAAAATAACAGAGTTGGCTGCCATTAATTGAATTCTCTTCCTAGCCAGCATTATCTTTGATTACACCAGTAGGCACTATTTTTAGAAGCGCACGCTCTCTCTCTCTCTCTCTCTGTTTTAAAGCAGTTTTAATTTTTAGAAATGGCAACAAAATTAGTTACTAGGTATTTCATGCATATTACATACATATTGTACATGAGAAAGAAACACTTCTCCACATAAGAAAACCTGTACTGGATTGTGTACCTACTGTTAAGTTCAGCATGAGTGACCCTTACCTGTTGGGAAACTGAAACCATCTGCTGAATATTGGCCACAGTCTGTTGCTGGACCACCTTTGCAACCTTTAGTAGTGTGAAATAGAAAAGAGGCTTATTAAAGAAAAATGACTAATATCTTGTGGCTATCTATTTTCTCTATTCACTTTGTAAAATGGCTTATGATGGGTTTAGTCCATTCTAACTATTATCAAGACACAGCATTATTTAAAATATGCAGTTAATTAACTGTTCTTTGGAAATCCCACCCCAGTGGCACTGCACTGCAGAACTTTGTGACTGGGGGTTATTGTTCTTTCATCAAAAGCATTAAGACCATTATATTGAAGAAATCTTCTGGAGCCAGATCTTCAACCTAAATCTTGTACGTGAGAGACACTGCTTCTCTACTAAGCCATTAAAAAACTGGGGCCTTAGACATTCTTAAGAGTTGCACTGTCATAGCCCTTGATTGTGCAGGGAAATAAGGCTTCCCCTCCTTAATGTCCTTGCTTGCCCTGGTTAAAACTGGAAGCTAGCTGTATGGAAGAGAGCAGGAGCCACTTGCCTGCTACTCCCCACTGTATAGTGTTGCTGTAGCCATGTCAGTCCCAGAATATTAAAGAGATGAGATGGGGGAGGCAATACCTTTTATTGGACCAACTTCTGTCGGAGAAACAAGCTTTCGAGTTTACACAGAGCTCTTCTTAGGAAGAGTAGAGCCAAGGATCTTCCCACTCAACATCACCTCTCTGCCAAACTGCTTGCAGTGAGGAGTCGAAGTGGGTGAGGTAATACCTTTTATTGAACTAACTTCTCAGAAGAGCACCATGTGAGCTCGTCTCTCTCACCAACAGAAGCTGGTCCAATAAAAGATATCACCTCCCCCATCTTGGCTCCTCATGGAGATGGCGGCAAGTAGGAAGTGCCCTGGCTCTACTCCTCGTCTCCTGATCGCTGGTCAGAATAGCTCGATGGGTGAACAGAGGGGAGTGAGCTGCTCAGTGAAAAGAGTGATGTAACATACTTCTTCCCAAAAGCAAGGAGGGCGTGGGGGCGGAATCATGACTGTCCAAGTCACAACTTATTCTCTGACCTGCTCCTGGGTACTAGAGATAACCAGGGCAGACTACAAGGTTGCAATCTCACCCAATGAGTTAAACGACACTCGGGTTTTAAGAACGTATAACTGGTATTGAAGCCAGCGGTTAATAAGACCCTAACCTAGCTATTGCAGTAAGACTGTGGTCTTCGCAACTTCCTAGTAGCACATTATTAACTTCAAGGGGAGGAGCTGTGCACGTGTACCTGTATCTGTGCCGGTAATTGCTGGGTTCCACCAGGTTTTGGGCCCTGGGAAATTGGAGTTGTGTGGAACGAGGGTTTAATGGCTGCCTGTGTGCTATAAGTAACCTTCTGCTGCTGTGACGTCTGCTGTGGGGGTTGGACAGTAACTTGAGTATTTATCTGGAGCAGAAAGATAGGAAATCAGTGAGTACAGCATACTTCTGAACAACAGATATATTGCTAATCAGCTTGCTTCAATAATAAAAATTAATTGGAAATTATTTCAGTTAATATCTAGCAAATGGGTGTTGGTGAAAAGCCTATGCACACAGAAGAGAAAACATTTTTGAAAATGCTATAAACATTTCAGAACTTCACGCAAGGACCTGTAAACTTTAACTTGTAACAAAGTCACTTTGACACTTCCCTCCCTGAGAGCAAAGGCCATGGTAAATTTGATATTTCAGGAATAAGTCAGATTTCTGATATTATTGTGCAAAAAGCATGTGGAAAATGTAACTGGTGAAAATTCAGCAGTTTTCCATATTTGTGTATACCACCCTCCAAACGTATTTTTTTAAAATCAGTTTTGGGCATGAGAAATCAAACCAAATCATGACTTTTTAGGAAAATTAAGTGCCTAAAGATAGAGAGGCTTATAATAAAAGTGCCCTCTCTACCAGAATTGTAGTGTCATAAGTCAGTTTTATGGGAATATACATATCCTTCAGACCCACTCACCACAATTTGAGATATGACAATTTATGAGTAAACTAGTGAAGTCAGTAACTGGAAGACTTCAGCCACAGATGCTGTCACAATGATACAGAGAAATAGCAAACAAAGGAAATACCTTTTGCTGTACGGTAGCTTGACCTTGTGCAACCTGGGGCTGGATGGCTTTCTGCTGCTGTGCTGTTGGATGATGCTTGAGTTTTAGCAGCTGTTGGACATGCAGTGGCTGTGCCACCACTGTCTGCCCTCCTGCAAGTTAAAGAGAGTCTTCATCTTACCATTTCTGCTAGAATGGAGTGCTTTAAATCCCACTGGTCAGAGTGTACAGAGACTGAGGTTCTGTCCACAAAGATTTATGCACATGCTAAACTTTAAGCACATAAGTAATCCCACTGAATTCAACAGGACTTCTCACGTTTAAAGTAATGCAAAAGTCTTTGCAGGATCAAGCCTTAACAGTGCCTTTTTCTCCTGCTGTGACTGCATTAAGTAAATACGAAGCAGCCTTTTAAGCAACGGAATCTATCATGCCTTCAGACAAGAGTGACAATCTAAGCATATTCTGTGAAATAAACTGCAAAGCCTGTGTATCATCAAGCATCACCAACACTGATTTTATAAGACGTGGTAATATATGCCTACTGTATCTAACAGCAGGCTTAAGCAAAATTTCACTGTATTACATATACTAGAAACTGTTCTGAAATGATATCTGGTACAGAAATATCAGTTACATTAAATTTCAGTTTGCTACTCAAATGGCTTTTAACTCTATTCTTAATTAAAAGACTATTCTTCTTACAGACTGTGTGGTTACTACGGTTTTACACAGAAAAACTGTTCATCACGTATTCTTAGAGGGATATCATCAACTTCAATCAATATAAATGCAAAGGACTTCACTTAGGAAGGAAAAATCAAACACACACAACTACAAAATGGGAAATAACTGGGTAGATGGTAGTACAGCTGAAAGGGATCCGGGGGTATAGCGAATTCCAAACTAAATGAGTCAACATGTGATGCAATTGCAAAAGGCAAATATTCTAGGCTGTACGAATAGGAGTATCATATGTAAGATGCGAAAGGTAATTGCCTCACTCTACTGGCATTGGTGAGGCCTCAGATAAGTAGTGTGTCCAATTCTGAGCACCACACTTTAGGAAAGTTAAGTGGACAAACTGGAGAGAGTCCAGAAGAGAGCAACAAAAATTATAAACCTCCTAGTCCTAGAGATTATTTGAGGTGCCAAGGAATTTTAAAAAGAGCAACTTTAAATTACACTGCATGTCAAGAAGCATGTTGAAGTACCTGCTGCTTTCTGTGGCTGCCCAATAGCAACGCTAATCCCAGCAACAGTGACGGGGAGAGTTGTGACTCCTGCAGATGACACAACAGCAGCTGGAACAGATACCACTGGAGGCTTTGCCAAAGCAACCTGCGCTGCCTGGGGTGTTTGGGCCTGGATCTGTCCTTGTGCTTGAAGCTGGGAAGCAGGAACACGAGTCTAAGCAGTAAGGAATCAGGATTATTGTACAGACAAATAATATTTGGTATATTTCACTAGGTTGTCGCAGGATAATTTTATGTTCAGAAACTAAGGGCCTGATTCTCATTTACACTGAGGCCCCTTGACACTGCTCTAGCAACACAGAAGAACCTTAAAGTGGGCTTAAACTACATTTATACTCACTGTGTGTCCCCTTTACGTGGCCAGAAGAGTGCCAAGGGGCCTAGCGTGTATGAGAACCAGGTGCTAAATTCAGACCCATCCTCTCACTCATTTTCACCAGTGCGGAACTAGCTGTTTCAGAGCGTTTTTAACCGACTGTTTGGCGACTTACCAGACGAGCCACCTGCAGGTTTGTCACGGTGGTGCCTGTCAGTACGGCCCCAGGCCTTGGTGCCGTGACAGCAGTGAGCTGCTGCGTTGGCTGCTGCTGCACTTGTGTCGTCTGTTGCTGGGCCCCTGGCTGTGTCTGCTGCTGTGTCGCTTGCTGCTGAGGAAGCTGCAATTTCTGTTTCTGCAACTTGATCAGCTGCTCCTGAAAGCACAAACAAACATTTGTATTGCTTTCAATTCCGTTCCTGGATACACGCACAGTCAGAGTGGACACACACTCCGTTACGGGATGCCCCTCCGTTACGGGATGCCCCTCCGGCCGGAGCAGACTTTGAAACTTTAAGCTGTGGGAGTTCTCCTGCCAGTTTTGAGCAGAGCAATAAAGCTAAGAATGTGGCTCCTTTACAGCGTGGCTCTCCGCAGAAAAAATCCCGACTGCTTGTTTACTCTGTTAGGTCACGCCAGTACTGAACAAACTCGAACTAGTTAGCATGCTCTCTGCCTCCAGGAAATGTTAGTCTCACTGGCAGGGAGTTTGAGAGAACACTCCCGTTTTCTGTCTCGTGTGAGAACAGAGGTCTCCACAGAGCTCGTCACTGGTCAGTGCTCGAAGGAACGGGAAAGAAGAGAGTTCATGTTCGCGTAGCAAAGCGCCCCTCACCTGTGATAACTTCCCTACAGCTTTCATTTGGGCAGGAGACTGGCCTTGTGCCTGGGCCTGAATCTGCGGGACCTGCACCTGAGCGGCCTGCTGCTGCTGCTGCCGGAGAAGCTGGAAATGGGCAGGTGTGATTGTTTTGCCAGAGAGCTGAACTGTTGGTGTAGCTGTAAATCAAGCAAAAAGGCTCTGAAGAGAAAGTTCCAGTATTTGATTCATTTAATCAACCTGACTTAGAAAGTTTTAGTACAATGGCTAAACTTGTCCTTTTCTGCTACATGAATTCTGAGGAGAGATTCAGGATTAGATTAAAGGAAACAAACTGGGCAGGGAGGCTCAAATGTACTTTATAAACAGAAATGCCATAGGATCATTATTAGCAAAACAAAAAGAATAACTAATCCATGTGGATCTATTGCTAAACAAACCCATTTAGAGGACTCACATCCCTAGTTTTACACCAATTTATTGCTCCATACCCCACTATTTCTGTATCCATAGTTAATATCAATAAAAGGTAGGCTGCTAGAGCTCGCATATTAGCAGTTCAGTGATAGCAAACCCCAGCTGACAAAAGATTATGTTAAAATCTTCTTAAGAAATTTATAGTTACACGGCTCCTGCATTAATTCAGAAAAATAAACATCTACTTACATATGTTAAAATAAAATGAAATTTTGCACTAGTACTTTTCACATAACATCTCATTTTAAGATCTCAAGAGCCTCGCAACAACCCTCCCTCTCCCTGTAAGGTATCTTCATTTTATGGATGTGTAAGCCCAAGTACAGAGAGGATCAGAATAGAGCTGAACAATACACAGGAGATCAGACTAGAACCAGAGTCCTAGAGTGAGTCCTCTATTCTAATGGCTACATTATAATTCCTCTAACAAGCTTCACTCTGTCTTAACGTGATGTCTGAATAAACTATAGATAGAATCCTGATGAAGCTGTGCCACAACATTGTTTAATGCTATTAACTACAAACTCTGGTGGGAATTGGAGAATATATTTATATTTGGCAACATAAAATGTTCTCCCTCCATCCAACTCCTCATTTAACACTGAAAACTTTAGGAAGAGGACCCAATTTTCTTTGCTTTGTAAACTTATGCTGTTTATTAAAAGTGGCATAAAACAACGAAGTCCAGCTCAAACTAAGCATAAAAGAAAACAGACTGCAAATAGTTTTTTTTGATTACATAAACAGAGCAAATAAATGTTTGCCTTTCTTGAAAACAGGGCATGGTCAAGAATGATCAGTAAAACTGTATTTGCTGCTCTTGCATATGTTGTTATGCATGTTGATTACGGTAACACTTAGGAACCAATAAATGTATGTTCTCCATTGTGCACTCAGTAAAACATAATGGAGGAACACGTGACTTCGGGCACCAAGGATAAGCAAGTTAAAAAGCTTTCAGCGGTGTTTAACTGTATTGCCGGTAAATGCTGACTCCAGTATTCTGAGGCTGAGATGATCAAGTAAACTACAGGAAGTTTTAGGCACTTGAAGTACACTAGGAAATAACACAGTTATTACCTGGCGCAACCTGAGTCACTAAGGATCTCGCTTGGGTCTGTACTGGTGTTAGGTTGGTAGTTACCACAGCTGATGCAGTCACAGATGTTACTGCTCGAACGCCCTGGGTAGAGGCTATGGTCACCAATTCTGTAGATGCAGCAGGTGCTGTCGCTGTTCGCTGCTGAGTGTGTACCACCTGAGCAGAAGTACCACCTCCCGAAGTCTAAGGAAGAAGAAAACCACGGTTTTTCACTACCTTCAACTGAGATTTAAAACCACAGACCTCCGAGAAACAGAAGAGACACTTTTAGATACCAATGCCATAAATAAAGGCAAATATGCCTTTCCAGTCTACCTGCTCAGACACTTCAGGCAATCTAATAAATGGCCAGTAACCTCATTCTCAGTATTCTGAGCTGAAAGCCCTTAACTGTACCACTTATGTGTGAATTCTTCTTCTTTCCCACTCCGTGGGGTCTACATTTGTATGCATTTCAAAAAGAGAATCAGTGATAAGAGATGGGAGCCACCAGGGATTGGCAGAGATAAAGGCTGGATGCTGTACAAAGTCTATTCCCTCTCTCATTTCTATTATTCTGTCTCTCCATGTATCATTTATAACAAGATTTGTCATGTACCACATTTTGCATCACTCTCTTCTTTGGAGACTAGACTGACTGATGCAGATGAAGTTAACTATGGGCAGAGTGATAGACATAAATTAACAAAAAATTAAATGCTAGAAATGTATGGTGCTGCTACAATCTGCAACTAAAAATCATTAAATTACACTACAACTACTGAAATGTACTCACTGCCAGCGTCCCAGGTATGACTGGTGAAGCCAGACGTTTATTGATAGGCTGAAAGGTAGCAGCAGGGACTCCAGCAACTGTATTCACTATAACGTTCCCACTCACAGTAGCTGAAAGCAAACCCAAGAAAAACATGAGATTACAAAAAAGAGTATTCCTGTATTTCTTCACCCAACCCCAGGGCTGTACTAAAACATCTTACCAGTCTGTATACTTGTCCCAGTGACAGCTGTTTTGATTGTGCCAGCCTGTTTAGAAGACAATTTGAATAATGGTTTAGAGAAAAACTAGAAAACAACTTAGTGCAGATCTTTAAACCTACTCTTCTGTTTAACATAATACAGCTACCCTATCGTGAGCACATTTATTTGTAAATTTATTTAAAAAAATCTTGCAATAAAGTGCACTGTTACTTATGTGTAAGTTCACCATGTTGCAAATGTACAGCTATATACGCATATATTCATCTCTCTCAGAGCTGTGGTGCTCTAATGAAATTAAATCGGCATTGTATGCATACTATAACATACGCGCTCTGTAGCCTTAGAAACATTAGCCCCAATCCTTTTATCAGACCCACTGGCACAGATTTAGAACACCTTCAGAGTCCCACTGAAGTTAAGGTGGCATTTCATGGGCCTGTGTTCGTGGATCCAGTTCTTTTCTCTCCTCCCCAACCACACATGAGCATATGTTGGTTCACACGATCTTTTGGTTTTGAGCTACTTAACAGAATCTGTCGGCAAAATTACTCCTTGGTGTTAATTACTTACATCAATGGGAATGAGTTTGGCCTACAGGTTAACATGTATTAGACAGTCTGTAACAGACTAGTCACACACAGTAGGTTATAGTTGTCAAATATTTTTTTCTCTCATCTTCCTTTTGACCCAGTGAATAGATGGGCTGAAGAAGGAGAGGCAGCACTAGAAAGCCTGGCATTTCATCATGTGATTCTCAAGGGACTTAACCTTGAACCGGTCATCTTGAGGAGAAAGGCCCCAAGTCCTTCTAGAAAATTTTCACATTACTGTCTGAGCTAAGGAACAAGAGTTTCACAAGGAAAATGCATCTTCTGAACTCCACTGAAACATATTCCGCCAGATAAAATCTCTCTATGGGTAGAGGGACTTTTTTAAAGTACAGAAAAATTTATTTGCCTCTCTACTCCCCAAATCATCTGGATGAATATTTTCCTTTTACCATGACAGTATCTGCTCACATTTATCACAGGAAGAGGTAGTTGCACTGATGTTCTTGTTGATGACATTGACTCTTTCACATCAGAGAATGCCACAGCCCATCGTCTCAATTCTGGCATGAATTCTCCAAGGAATCCTAATAAGTGAGTGAGTGAAAACCCAGATACGCCGCATCCCCAGATAAGGTATTGTGAATTAATCTGCTAGATATCGAGTCAGAATTCTCACTTGCGGTGTGAGGAACATATGCAGAGATGGTGCACACATAAGAACTGAAGCTGCTGCTTCAGAAGCAGCAAGCTCTCCCTCTCTTACCAAAACTGCCGTGTTGGCCACAGTAGTTACTGCAGTCTGCACCACTGCCTGTGGCTGCTGAACTCCCTGTGCTTGACTCTGCGGTTGGGCCTGAACTTGTGTTTGCTGTACAGCCGGTTGCTGAGTTTGCTGCGGCCCGGCCTGCTGTTGCTGCTGAGGCTGTGCGCCCGTCTGCTGCTGTGCCCTCTGCTGTTCAGCCAAAGCCTGGGACGTAAAAGGTAAAGGGTTAGTAAATTCTGCAAGAGAGCACCTAACAAACCTTCCCTGCTCAGCCAGGATTTAGCCATCAACATGCTTCAGCAACAGATCTCCAGATATGCTCCACATAGCACGTCCTTACACTAGCTGATGATCAAGAGCAGCGCTGACTGGATGATATATGTGAATGGGGGCTACAGAATAAACAACAATACAATGAGGAAGCAGGTAGCTTTTTGAATGTCTCAGAAGAATCTTCTATGCCTGTGAATACCATTAAATTAAGATGGGCCCATGGGAAACGTCTTGCTTCAGGAATTAGATGTTCAGACTCAACTAAAGGGAAGCTTGGAACATTGTACGTGCTGACCACTGTAGTGGCAAATCCCCTTAAGAGCCAGTTCATGTCACATTCCTATTATTCATTTTCTAGTGCAATTTTATTTTACTATTCAGAATGCAGAAATTAGTGGGCTACTGCTGCGGCAGGATATCAAACAGAAAAGGACTGAGCTCAAAAGAAAACAGAAGTTATATGGGTTAATGACCACAAATTGCACACAGCAAACTTAGAACACGATGTTGACATTTCAGGCACAGGATGAAAGAGGCCATACTGTTACCATGAGACCAGACGGCATCCTATTGTATTGCTGTTACTGCAGTCAGTTCATATAATTGAGATGTAAAATGTACCTTTTTCTCTTTTGCAATACGCTCTGCTCGGAGGGATGCAACCTGAATCGGAGGAAGTGGCTTATCATAGTTGATTCCACTAGAAATAAAAGCAGTAAAAGCATTTAGAAATGAGCATTTTAAAAAGAGAATCCCAGGTTTTCCGGCCTTTAAGACAACTGACTACCCACCTTTCTGCCAGCACAGAAGCATGCTTTGGATTCTTCTGGAAAGGATTCATGCCAAGTCTGAAATTAACCAAAATTACATTACTGGAGAGAAAAAAACCTGAGCATTTTTAATGATATTTCTCAGGCATTCCCAGCAGCACTAGTGGTGGCACATGGATGGATGCATTAAGACAGACAGACTTTTATAGCAAATGTTAAATAAATGTAGTTGACAGGTACTACACAAATAAGCATAAGGTATTTTGCTTATTATAAATATATAATATTTTATATATATAATATATATATTATAAATATATAATATTGCTTATATAAATGAAGGATTTTTGTAATTTAGGGAGAAAGGAAGTGTACTGTATAATAGGGATTTTTCTTAAATGGTATTCTCTACCCCACTGCCATTTCTTCTTGCAACCCCGCCCCCCCCCAAAAAAACAAAACAAAACAAAAAAAAACCAAATAAAAACAACAAGGATAAAAAATTAACCCACATAAGAAAAGTAACGTTCCATCCCCTCACAGCCACACGACAACCGGGGGAAGGGGAAGAATTCAAGAACAGAGAAACAAAGAGCCACGCAGAAAAGCACGTGAACATGTACAACAGGTTGCATCACAAACATGAACAAGTCCTTGGTTGGGACAGTGGTTGAGATAACAGGCTGGGGCACCTTTTGTATATAGTGAAACAGAAAATATCTTCATTTAACTTACAGGGGTTTGATTGGTGGACTTCTCTTTCCTGCAATCATTTTCATCATCTCAAAATGATTAGTATAAAGCTGGGTGTGGGTCGCACCCTCATCTTGGGCATAGATCTGATTGGTACGAAGTGGACGACTATTTTTGGTCTAAAAATGAAAATAAAAAAGCCTCTGCATTTCAAAACCCCTAAATGACACTTTTGTCTATGCACAAATGCCTAGTGGATGTAGATTATTTAAACACACAGTCCAATATAATCTATTGCCTAGTGTTACTTACAATTTACTGACACACAACTCTATGGGAGCTACATAATGAAAAGACAAAATGAAAGCAGTTCCTAAGGTCACGCTGTATCTGGAATCTGTACTTTATAAGTACACAGAATGGCAAATTCTAATTTGAAAGATACTCTCTGTTTTAGTTTGGATTTTGAGAATATAATTCAGTATGTGAAGTCAAAGCCCACAAGCTATTTGTGTTTAGCTATGCACAGCACATACAAGTACTGTAAAATCACGGCACTGCTCTCCCAACAAAGCTATGTTACCCTTCAACACCCCTTTTAGTTCTAGTACTTGACTTCTCTTGAGCAATGACTGCAAGGGAGACACGAACCTGATTACTAGTCAGAAAATGGGACAAAGTCAGAACTTCTGAGTTTACACCCAGTTCTGTCACATAACTTGCTGTATGGTTTGGGCAAATCGCTTAGCTATGTGACTCAATTTCTGCATCTGTAAAATGGGTATAGCACTATGCTACACAAAGCTGCTTCAAGAGTAATTCATTAATTCTACATCACTTAGATCCTAATATGAAATGTGCTATTATAAATGTTAAGTATTATGATAATCATGATGAACTATGTGGGGTTTTGGTTTTTTTTTAAGTGGACGAATACTCCATAGTGATTAAGCTGAAATAACCAAACTGTGTGAGATTTACAATTTAGCTACTAATTACAGGTGCTGAAATCTGGTGTCAATCTACTGTACCAACAAGCAAAAAGAGAGTCAGAATTTTAACTGCTGTTTCAGTATTCAAGAAAAACTCAATACAGATCTTCTACAAATCATTTCCCACCTCTACCAATGCTAAACATCACAGCCTCTAGATTTGATTTTGAAAGAATATCCATACACACCTTATAAATGCTTTTTGTCTTCTTTTTAGGATTAGCTTCATACATCAGCTGTAAAACAAGAAGGAAAGTTAGATCTTTTGTGGCAGATTTTGTTCAGGTGCTTTTTCTTTTCAAAGTAAATCACAAAATAAGTGCCAATCCTAATGAGGATAATCTTACACACTTTTAAAAGTTATTTAGTTATGCTGTTAAAAATATTTAAGAAAAATATGTTTACAGAGTTCAGAAAAAGAACACTATAAACCAAAGTTCAAAAGGGTGCATCAGTCAACTTCAACTCACTTTTCCCTCCTCTCTTGGAATGATGACATTTTCATATCGGTTTCGGCACTGTTTTGGTGAGCGATAGACTCGGCTACAGGAGTTAACAACATCACTAACAAGATCCCAATTGGGCGTGTGTGCCGGTGACATGACAGCAAGATTTAAAGGAAGTTCCAGTAACTGCTTCACTGCCTAGAAAAAGAGAAGGTGCAAAATTCAGGGTGACAAATAAAATCACTAAATGAAATGTTTTCTGTATGTGCTGTCAGGCCATACATTTGATCATAAAAGACAAGACCCAAAAGCTCCTTTAGAGAACCAGCCTACACTCTCGTGCACAGGAATAATCAATGTAAGGTGCTCTTACTCCTCCACACAAGCTGTCCGCAATATTGGTCACAACGTGGGCATGGGAGAGCATCTGCCTGAAACTGAAGCATCTGACGGAAGCTTCTCCCTCCTATAGAGATGTGCAGAACTTTGATTGTATTCTCTAATGCATCAGCCAGCACAACGGATCTGGCATGTACAGGAAGATCTGCCAGGAAAAGGGCTAGTACAGCTTAATTCCTTTATGGGGCAAAGGGAAAACAGGCACTGAATTGTGACTGACAGTCACAGTTCTAGTCCCTGATTGGGTTCCTGTAGCAGCACAGCTAACTGCTGCCCCTCATTCAGAAAAGACTGCAAAGTGCCAATCTAGCCCCATGAAACTAGAAATAACATCACAGAGACAAAGTCAGAAAATAGCCATGTCTGAAGCTAATAACTAAATTATAGCAAAATAATGAGAATGGAAACCAAAGGGTTCATCTTACCTGTAGCAGCGCCCAATCTTCACTGATCAACCACTCAGGATTGTCCTGTCCAGCCTCAGCAGCTGGTTTGACAAGAGTTGGCAAAGGCTTTGCAAACTGTGTTTGCTGCTTCAACAGTATGTTCTTCTTCTGTTCTTTGCCCTCTCGTCGCATTTTCAACATCCCTGGAGTGGCTCGGTCAAAAAGTGATCGAGGAGGAATAACAGTTTCTCCATGGCGCGGCTTTTTCTTCCTACCTGCAGCTAGAAAAGTGATGCCATCTTCAGTAAGATAGTAAAAGAGGGTATTTTGTTAAGGCAAACAAGACATACAAATCAGTAGTAACTAGCTGGCTGTGAGTAAAATCAAACCAACGGCTGTAGGTTAAACCACTAGCTACCTATTAGAAGGTATTGTTTAACTCAGTGGTACTCAGACCTCAGTGGTTCAGGAGCCAAATTAGCGACCAACATTACCCAAAAGAGCCACAGTAAAGTGAATTCATTGTTTCATTTATTATACCATAGATGCTCATTAGTAGCAACATATCAGTATCCTTTTGCTACGTTGCTCCTAAGCAGCTGTTGCTGTTATGGAGAGCGTTGACAACCCACAATACGAAAAGTGTTCCTGGGAAAATGTTGCTCGTAAGCGTAGGTTGCTCTTACAAGGCGTTGCTTCAACTAAGCCTCTACTGTAGTACTATACATATATTCTCACAGCAAATAAATTAATAACTTAGTGCAAGTTGATAACTTACTTAATTAATAACACAGTAAAAGGATCCTGACTGGTTAAAAATTAAATCATGGTATTTTAATATCAGGTGCTGCAAAGAGCTGCAGGAGACACATTAAAGAGCCACTTACAGCTTGCGAGCCTCAGTCCGAGTATCACTGGTTTAACTAACTCTAACATGGCGAATGGTTTTTGTAATTGTAATAACGTGTAATATGCTTAGCAGTTTTCAAATTAACTTTGGCCTAATTGCTATATTAAGCTATCAGGTTTAGAAATGAGACATTAAGTGTTTACAGTATCAAGGAGGACAAAGTAAAAAGAAATCTTAAACAATAAGCCCCAATGTCTGAGTAACAAAAGACAGTTACAGACAAGCTGTAGTTCATGAGTATCTTGTTTTGAAATTGAGCCTGTTTAATAGCTGCAGACAAAACTTTCAGAAACGTCAAATCTGCCCATAAAAAACTATATGATCAGATCTTTTGATTCTTCTGGAGACTATTTATGCGGGGCATGGTGTCGGAAGACACTATGTGAAATTTAATTTTGCTTTTTATTGATAAGTCTCCAAACTTTTTTGAACCAAACATTTACCAGATGGATCCGTTTTGTGTCGCTTACGCTCCTTCCTGACGTACACTGGGGGTAACTTAGACTCTGGAATTGGGGTGGTATCATACATTAGACACATAACAGAATCAATGTAGATGTCATTGTCATCCTGAGGCGGGGTAGGAGGAGTCCAGAGCTGCACAAAACACAGTATACAAATCATTATGATTTGTTAACTAACTGCAGATTTCTTCTCTTCAAATAGATTGAAGCCTAAATGACTTACTGGCATTATTTCTGTTTGTCCATCTGGGCCTTCATATACATATTCCTATGAAGCAAAGAGAGACAACAGATCAAATGATGCCAATGAACTGATGGCATAACACCAACAATAAACAGCTATTAAGTGACACAACAATCACTATGTAATTACCTTGTTGTATGCATCCTCCCGAGTATAGGTAAGTAATTCCTCTTCTTCTTCCCAGAGCATTTTTTCCTCCTTTTCTTTTAGTTCCTTCATGTGATAAAATTCCCATGCTTTTTTTGCAGCTTTCAATTCCACCTAAGTGACAACTCAATCCATTTATAAAACTCTATACAGTACAAGCTGATAGACTACATTTTTTACAGGGACATTATCAACTTGTATTTTGGGAAGCGGCAAATTCTTTTAAATTTCTAATTTTCAGATACAGCATTCTTTAAACAATATAACCTGCTTTTTTTTTTTAAACAAAAATTTTTAAACAAACATTTAGTAAGGCGTTTTCTGCTCTCCACTGATGTTTAAAAGGACCTTTTGGGTTAGCCTGCAAATAAATAAGCTCAGATCTAGGGTTCAGTACCTGGCACCGACACAGACATTTTGTGAGACGTTAAGCAAGATAGTTTTCACTTCATTCTGAAGATGTATCCCTGCTGGTATGTATTGCAGAAGTGTAACAGAATATGTATGCATTAATATCTTACCTCACTTATTCTTGGCTTACTATCATCAGTGGAAACGTGGAAGAGCTCCAAATAATTCAGAGCATACTTCTCAATTGGAGTAAGCTAAGGGAACACATTAGGAGAACACTGTTATTGTTGAGGATAGCAAAGTTACAATGGAAACAGAGGTTACCAAAGCTCCTTTCTTTAAGGTGTAATCATGCCCCACAGAAGCCAATTGGAGTCACTGATTTCAACAGGACCAGTGTCAGACTCTTATAAAGCAAAGCTGCTCTAAGGTAAGAGTGCACAAAGTTGAAGTTTTTGAACTAAAAACATTCCCAATTGTTTTAAGAAAATGTCTATGGAAAGTCATGGTACCTGATCCACAACAGCAACTAACTCTTGCAATTGCGTGGGCTCTTCATTGTACGTCTGTTCACACAGTTCTGAAATTAAAGGTTCTATGCTCGATTCTGCTCTTGCTTCTTGTACATGTTTGTTTGGCTCTCCATCTTCTTGTTCGATGCTGTTGAGAGCCTTTAAAAAAACCGCAGGTTTTAAAATACACAATATACCTTTACAAAAATGTGCTTAAGGATGATGCAAAGCCCCCTGAAGTCAATTGAAAGAGTCCCATGGACTTCAATTAGCTTTCAAGCAATCTAAAGATTGTAAATAAAGCCAGAAATTAACACAGGTACATACAATAAGTGTCAAGCCCTGTGATAATGGCACACCAAATATCAATCATTTTGAATGAAAACTATACACTCTGGCAATATACACCCTGTCAACTTTGCCATTAAACTTGCCCTCCCCACGCCACACACTATAATGGCATTTAAAAAATTAAAGATTTCCAAAAGCTACTTTCAACCATTAACAAATGCACGGGTTTTCTTATTCCTATAATTCAAGATACTACTTGATTTCAAATTCAGACAACAAAAACCAATTAATTTATTGTATAAGGCAATTGCTGTAGTACCCTGAAGAAACTGGTTAAATAAAAAGCCATCATAAAGATACATGCACAGAGGGAGAATTAAGAACAACTTTTGCAGAAGGACTATTAAAAGTAGTAGTTAGGTATTTCTGCTCTCCAAGCCCGTGTGCACCTCCCCAGTGTTAACACACATCATGCACACAGGTCAGGTAAGGAAATTCCATTCTTTACATTCTGAATACGTAAAAAAATATATATATAGATCATATACATGATGCAAATTTTTACATATGCATTCAGCAAAGAGACCAAACAGCTCCAGAGGAATATTCAGCTATATACGTTTTAGAAACTAACATTTTATACAAAAAAAACTAAAAAGGAATTCAAAAGTGAGAATTGCAAAAGTCAAGGCAGACATTTCGGACTCAACTAATACTGTTGTACCACCTCCCCCTCCCCCCCTTCCTCTGATGCCCATTAACACATTTGTTATTTAATTACCTCTATAAAAGGTCTTGCAACCTTGGGTGAGATTGTTTCTGCTGGAGAGGGCTCCTGAGAAAGTACCACAAACTCCTCCGCTTTCACTCGAAAACCAGAATCCTCCATGGGAGAATGAACCTCAAACAGCTCCTGGATAGTTTGCTTAGTGAGAGGGCAGAGGGAGGGGGGAAGTACATTCAGTTCTTCAAGATTATTCAATTTCTGATATTACTCAGAGTTAACTTGGGGGCACAGGGAGCTTATAAGTAGGATCTTAGCTAAAAGAGAAAAATGAACCTTTAACTTTTCTGACAGTATTTCTGGAAAGATGTTCCTTTATCTTCAATAAATTTTTGCTAGAGGGGATAGAGTAGGAGAAGTGTACTTTGCATCTCTAAGGGAATCCTGAAGGCCCCACAGTCACATCTCCCATGCCTGCACTTTATATCCTCATTTTCAAAGCTATGAAATATTGCTGCTTTTATCCTTTCAAGCTCCACAGAACTAAATCAATGAGTAAGAGACCAGGCCAAAATCAAATCCAGCTCTTGAGCACAGGAGCATGTTATCAAGCCACTTGTTGGCCCAAAAATATCTTTTAAGAACAGTGTATTAACTAGACTATTATTAAACTTATTATTTAATTCCACTATCAAATACCAACCTAAACAAATTTCTACTAAACCTCTGGCTTTATGATCCATACGTCGTATCAATTGCAAGAAATCTTTTTGAGGGGAAAAAAAAAAAAAGAAAATCTTAACATAAAAATACCTGTGTTAAAAAGGCCATGGAATAGTCATTTCCCTGAGCAGCTACTTCTCGGATCAAATCCTTAGTGCCATTTTTCAGAAGTTTCTCTTCTACAGAATTACCACTTACAAGCCTGGAAAAAACAGAGAACTTGTTCACAAAATAGCTTCCAGAAAGCAAAGAATTTTAGCCACCAACACCATGAAGAATAAACTTGTAGGGCTTTGTCTAGCGGAGGAAAACGAGTATTCTTAAACAGTGATAGCTAGCACATTTTAATTAACAGGTTTTAAAGCTCTAGTGTAGACAGGGCAAGTTGTATTTTACACATAAGCCGGTCGAGGTGAAACCTAGATTCTCCCTCCCAGCTAACACGTTAAAAATACCCTACAGTTGTAAAACATATTAGTTACAATGTACTAGCTAATATGGTTTATGACACACCTTTTATCCCAGACTAGACAAGCCCGTGAACATCATGTTTACTTTGTCTTAGATTTATTACAATGGGTGGATTCCCATTCATAAAATTTAGACTTCATTCGAAATAACAAGAACCAACAGAATTTGTGAAACATACAATTTAAGCATAAACATTACCAAAAGAATCTATACTAGGAGTTTCCATGATTGAACATGTTACTCAGTGATCAATACTTACTTATGACTTTTTCCCCTCAGTCCGACCTTACTGTAACATTTTCCCTGAGAACCCAAACATATCCATCATAAAACTTTCTATTACCGATCAAATTAACACACAAAAATATGTAATTAAATGTAAATTAAACAGTAATTCAGCTAGAAAAATCAAAGTGATATAGCAGATTGTTTACTTGGATTTTCCATCCTACAGAAGACTTCAGTATAAATGTTTCACAAAATCTATTGTTTTTAAGACAGAGACTATACTGTTAATTAGAGAGAAAAGGTAGGTGAAGCAATACCTTCAATGGGACCAACCTCTGTTGACGGATAGGACAAGCTTATGAGCGTCACTGTAGTTCTGGCACTTCATTTTCACTGGTCTTCTACAGCATGTGTGAACCCCTTATGCTTAACAATCTGTCCCAATATGTATTGAGCTCAGACACGCTGGTTATCTTGTCCAGACTTGAAGAAGAACTCCGTGAAGCTCAAAAGCTTCCACATTCCACCAATGGAAGTTGGTCCAATAAAAGATGAACCTCACCTACCTTGTGTCTCTCATATCCTGGGACCAACACGGCTACAAGACACCAAATAAATGTACTGTTCATTAGTATTTTGGTTGACTTCCTTAATTAGCTCATTAGCTTAATTAAGCTTTTTTTCAATCTGCATTTTCGATCACATAGAAGCAATGTTACCCATTCTAAGTTTTAATTTTAATTTACAGCATGCTGTAGAAAAGGTTGCGCTGTGTAACAGTCACCTGTATATGTGGATGTCTTTGCATCTCCCAATTCTGTCACACCATTCCTGGGCCTTTGAATCCATCACTGGGTTTAAATCATTGTCATAGAACACAACAGTGTCTGCCTCCACAAGATTGACACCAGTGGAACGACTGTGAGAGGAAAGAATGGCACAGAAAATGCGCTTGTCTCTGTTGAAACTTTTCATCAGTTCCTAGATGAGGGGGAAAAAATTGGTAAGCAGAACCATAAACGATTTCTGAAATAAATGCAAACTAACTCTAATGGAATGAAAAGTGAACAAAATCTAGATTTCCTATTCATTTCTAATGACAAAGCAGGTTTCCTGTTTCATGTGTTAGTGCTCAAAAGTAAAAGTGTATTACTGCTATATCTGTGGCTAACAGACAATGTAACCTTACCTGACGTTGTTCATGATTAGCATATTCATCAATTCTCACAAATGTGAGAAAATGGAAGTTCAAGAATAGCTCCAGTATATCTAACATTAGAATCATCTGTGACAAAATCAGCACACGGCGTCCCTCAGCTTTCAGCTTCTGAAGCAAGACAGCAAGAGCTTCCAACTTCCCTAGGTTTTAGGGAGAAGAGATTATAAAGACTTCATACACGGCATTCAGTTGTTGCCAGAGAAAGCAGGTGTGTATAATACTGGTTCTCCTTTACCTGAATCATACTGTACCAGTCGAAGATCAGGGAACTGTAGTAAGTGTGGAGTTGTAATCTGTTGCAACTGATGTAAATATGGAGTTGCCTTCTCTTTAAGATCGTGCTTAAAGACTTTCATCTTATGACTATATGAAGGGGGAGGATTTGCTACATACAAACATGGGGGAGCAGCAACTGCAGCTGGCAACACACAGTGAGCCCTGTAAAATTCAGCAAAACTATTTCAATAGGCAGGAGGAGAAGACACCATTAGCTAGACATCCTCGCAATTCTGTGTGTGTCTTACAAAATATTATAGGTGTCTCAGAGTTAATGCTTTAATTAGTTTTTATGGATCAATCTGGATGGTGGCTACAAAACAACATTTTGCAATAAAACAAAAAAAGGATTAAAGCCTTGAGTCTGCAAACTAAGAACTTTACTCCCCTGAGTAGTCAGACTGTATGCTGGATCAGGGCCTATGAATCTCTATATTAATTTCTACTCAATATTTGAGGAGCTCGTGGAGGTTGAATTAATTTGCATAAGAAAAGAACAGGTGTTTATTCCATACAAAGGAGATTGAAATTAACATTTTTCCTGGCAGTGGCAACGGGTCAATTGCTCTCCAAAGAGGAGACTTGACAGTCCATGCATAAACCAATCTTCCATCGTGCCAAAGAATGGCAGCTCAGACGGCAAGAAACAGCACCAACTGTACAAACTCTACTGGAAGCAATTCAAAAGAAGTTTGAGATTCTCTCTCTGACTTAATGCCCGCTGCATTGTGGGTTTTGAGGAAAACTGCACCCATTTTGCTCTGCACAGAAATCTGAAAGCTTGTATGTTGAGAAAATCTACTCATCTTAATTGAAACACAGAAGACACTTAGACGTACAGGCGACAGTGGCAATTATAAATGACATAGGATTCTAAACTCAGCCATTAAAGAAAAATGTAACGGTTACTGTAATGCATGTCTTCTACCGCAATACTAAATGGCCTAAAATGAACAAGCTATTAATAGGAAAAGGAAGTTTTACAGATGTTTGAAAAGAACTCTCTTAGAATTTAGTAATCTTAGTAGAAATCCATATTCATGAAAATCACAAATTACCTATTAGCAACATCCTTGAGGGATTCCTGCTGCTGATCTGATGTCAGGATCAGGTCTTGCAGTGGATCACTTGGACCTTCAGAGGCACTCGAAGAAAGGCAACAGTTCACAAAGCCAGCCCACCTCCATTTGTTGTCCCCAGTGGAACAGTGTTGTGGGACCTTTCTTTCACCAATCAAAGAGCAAATTCCCAACAAGTCTCTGCCATACACTGGGGCTCTGGAACAACGGCGCTCATTACCAGAAAATATTCTGTCAAGACGCTCCTTTAGAAGCCTGTTCTTTTCTTCAAATGATTCCTTTGCCAAGAAAAAGTGACAAAAATATGTGCTGCTTACACATGGGTATGAGTTACTTTAGTACAAAGCAGTAAACATTAAAACAATGTAGTAGAGATAAATGATGTTTGTATCATTCACTTGCCAAATTCGTATAGCTACTCGGGTCCAACTGATAAAGGATTAAAATGTAATATACAATTTGAAGAGCATAATTAGAGATTAATTTAATTAAAAGGCTAACTTCCACCATAACTTTGTATTTCCTTGTTTTTGTTACTTTAAATTCTATCTTTGTAGTTTCATAAAAAAGTATTTTGTTAACTTATATGGAGCATTCCAGTGAACATATAAACTTCCTAAGATACATTTGACATTCATCCCCTGGAAGGCTTCTCCAAAGACTGCATACAAGTTTGCTGTCTTCTCATGATTTTACAGATTTTCCTGAAAATTTCTCAATTTTAAAACTAATTTTAAAAAAAACAACCCTCTATTTCCAAGTTTCCTCCACGTTAGGAACATACAGGGAATTTGATGGTTCTCATAATTGTTTCCACAAGTAGAGGGAAACTTTCTTTTTATGCATTATTACATACTTACGATCTATTTACTATATAAAATCCTGTTTGCCATTACACACAAGCAATCCATTCACTGCTGCGGAGCATTACGTACCAAAATATGTTTTAATTAATAATGCCTAGCCTGCTTTAAATTCAAGTTTAAACAAAATCTGAAACACTGAAAAAAATTGTTTTGCCTATTCTATAAATGGAAACTGCTATATATTCCATCTGTATTTATTTAGTTTGTAAAATTTAACCCCATATTAGAATAATAAAATTCTAGGACTGGAAGGGACCTGAGTAGGGCGGAAGAATTACTTCCTGTGTCTTGCTGACAACACTCCTGCTAATACATCCCAGAATGATGTTTGCTTTTTTTTCCCCCTTGCAACAGTGTGACACTGTTGACTCTTATTTAGCTTGTGATCCACTATAACCCATAGATCCCTTTCTACAGTACTACTTTCTAGGCAGTCATTTCTATTTTGTATGATTGCAATTGATTGGTCCTTCCTAAGTGGAATATTTTCCATTTGTTCTTATTGTATTTCATCCTATTTACTTCAAATCGTTTCTCCAGATCATTTTGAATTTTAATCCTATCCTCCAAAGCACTTGCAACCCCACCCAGCTTAGTATCATCTGCAAACTTTGTAAGTGTATGCTCTATGCCATTATCTAAATTGAAGAAGATATTGAATAGAACCCAGACACAAAACTGATCTTGTGGGACGCCATTTGATATGACCTTCCAGCTTCACTGTGAACCACTGATAACTACTTTCTGGGAATGGTTTTCTAACTAGTTATGCACCCACCCTATAGTAGCTCCATCTAGGTTTTACTTCCCTAGTTCATTTATGAGGTCATGTGAGACAGTATCAAAAGCCTTACTAAAGTCAAGATACACCGCATCTACCACTTCTCCCCTATCCACAAGGCTTGTTAACCTCTCAAAGAAAGCTATTAGGATGGTTTGATACATACACAGCAAAATAATTCCAAGTACCTGTGATTGTCCAACATGGGTGGGTGCAGGTTTTAATGCAGACACCGTATCACCTGATGTTAAGTTAGCAACTGCAGTTCTACCTGGAATACAAACTAAACGTAAGCCACATGTTTATATTTCCTTTTAAAGAAAAATGTTATAAGTCGACACTTATATCTATAGTTATGTATCAATAATGTACAGTGGTAAGAACCTCTGAGTATGGCAATATAATATTCCAACAATGCACCAATCTTGTTAAGATCTAAACAACTGATGGTTGTTTATACCAACTGCTTCAAAATAAACAATAAAGCCCTCAAGACAGAACAAAAGGACCCCTGAACATCCATCAAATACTAGCAAATCAAGTTGGATTAGGACCAGTGACAGAAGTGAAAAATTGCATAGCCTGATTGTTCTCATTTCTGCCAGAAATTAACCTGCTTATGCTTCCACTTCAGTACACATACTGTAAGAGTTTCGTCCATTTAAAGTTCTCTTTGGGGGGGGAAAAGCCTTTGCTTTTTGTCTACTGTTTTGCTCAATTAGCTTGCTTTTCCTTTTGTGAGGAAGTCTCATTTGTCAACTGGACAGATCTAAAGGAAGAAGTCGTTAAATTTACAAGATAATACAGAAGAGGTGGAGAAACTGATTTACAGTCAGGTGGACTGAGCTTGTACTAAATAATCTTAATTTTTGTCCTCAGTTCCATTACTAGGACTTTGATTTATCTTCTCTTACTAGTGCATCAGTTCAGAAGCTTGGTATATCAAATTATTCTGTTGTGATTAAAAAAACCTAATTTTGAGTCTGATCCTATAGGACTGTCAAGTACTATCCATGAGCATTTTTTTTTTTAAAGATGGTTGGTCTTTTGTGTATTTTTTTTCCTTGTGTTTATTTGTTCAGGGAAGAGTGATGTGAAAGAGCCAGTATTTAGGATTAAGATTTTACATTCAGGCAATTTTTTTTGTATTTTACCATCTACTACCTGCAGTGTATTGCTTCTGCAGGATTTAAGCAGCAAAGAGATGTTTAAATGTGATGGTGAAGTACCTGTGCCATAACAACTTGGCTCTATATAAAGCATGTTGTTAAGAACATGTTAACATATTGCCAATATTCATGTTAGTATTTGTCTGACTTCCTTCCCTTTCCCTACCTATTTTGCACACACACACACACAAAAAAACAATTGTCCTGTACAGGTACACTAAATGTGTTCAAATATACTAGTGAGGGTGTTTTCTTCTTTCTGAAATTGGACCAAGTAGATGTACAATCAACATTTTGGAGCAATGCCCTTGCCTGGATTTTGCTTTGCTTATGCAAAGACCTGGTGCTTTCACTATGTGGTGTGTATGCCAATTGCAACATTATTGCATCAATCTGACAACTGGATAACGATCACATTTTAAAATAAAACAAAAGGAAAACTTTCTGTCAGCTAAAACGATGCTGTCATAATCTTAAGGATTTCATAGTAATTTAGATCTTCTTTCCAAAAATATATCAATTCAGTATTTATACAGTAAAACACGTTTATATAATAAAAATGCAGCTATTTATCTTTTTCCATAACACCTTTGACTCGTCTTGCAGCATGAGTATGAATGCAATTATTTCAAAGTGCTTTCCCAGAACAGCTAAACCAGCAACTAGTATATTACACAATAAAAGTAATGTAATCAAAATTCCATAGTGTCAAGGATACTGTTCGTCCAGTGACAGATTACATGACAACACTGTACTGTCCTTGATTTCTAGATAAGATGTATAATTTCCTATCTCAACTGCCACACACAGTGAACTCAGTAGAACATTACTACAAACTATTCAATTTGAAACTGCATTTCAGTACTGAATTGATACACTAATGAACAATTATACTCAATTAGCACAATCTGTGACAAAATATACTGTGGCAAAAAGTTAAGAGGAATAATCAACTATAAGGCGCAAACAAAGGACACCTTCATGTTTCCACATTTTTACACTAACCAAAAGAGCTCATTTGAACTTCCAGCATACATTTAAGTTTGTAATATACAGATAAAAACAAACTAGGCAATTATGGCATTCACTCAGCATTTTAAGCAGTCTAGAAACTTAAAATAGACACTTGCAAAATATTTTTTAATTTGCTTAAAAGATGAATCGTGAAAGTCATTCTTTACTTTTCCTTTATAATATATAAAAGTAGCCTCAGTCATTTCAGAGGGGCTCTTTACTCCTGTTAAAAACAGAATGCTGAATTTTTTTACTTTATAAATGTAAGGTCTTGAGAATTACCTGTTTTTCTTGGAGGACTTTGGCAATATTAGTTGTACCTGAAACTGCCCTGAAACATAACATCATGGCTGGAGAATGAAAGTTGCCTGAAACTCGACATCCCTTACCTCCTCTCTCCCCACAAAAGTTCCACAAAAAAGAGAAACCAAAACCTGACTGCAGCCAGGACTCACCACCCACACAGGAAGTAAAAGGCTGCTGGGGTGCCAACATCCCCACCCAACCGGGGAGCTGTTGCCGGAAGCCCAGCGCTGTGGGCTAGGAAGGAAGGCTATAGCCCAAATGACAGGACTTTCCATGGGGACACAGGGTGACGGAGGCCCATGGCATCTCTCTATGCGCTCTCATTGTTGCGTCTTACCCCGGCACCATGGGGTGGCAGCCAGGGAAAGAAGTACTGAGATGTGCCAAGCTTTGGCCCCCAGTGTGAGGGCAGGGCACAACCCAATGAACACAGGAAAAGGTCCCGGGCAGCTCCTGGGACCCCCAATGTCCCTAGTCCCTGTGGAAAGTGCAGGCACCCAAACTACAGTCTCCCTCCCCGCTGCTGCCCTGCCCGCAGCCTCCCTCCCAGCCTGCAGCCCCAGGAATCCAGCAGCTTCTTCCACATTGCAGAAACCTGCATGAAGTTGGGGCCTTTTCCCCGCGAAAAAGTTAATAAAGCAGCATGCCTGTTGCCAACCTCTGAATCCCATTACCATTAAAGTCAATGGGATGGCACTGGTTCCAGCAACACGTTGCTATTAACTGGAAGTTGTTAATAGCAGAATGGCTACGAAGAGGCATCCGCTATAGTGAACAAATCACCACCTAGATCCTACGTGGAAAAGTGGCAAATATTTTAAAAGTCACCTTTTATTATCCAGGGCAATTTGGGTTAAGACCTAGTCTGTAAAGAGAAATTCTGAATATTAGTGCAGCCTCAACCTCTCTGAGGCGAGAGGCAGAGCATGCATCTTTTCCACTCTGTTTTGGTTAAAGATTTGTGTAAATTTCCAATTTAAGTCACTCAATCCCCACCACTCAAATAGAACAAAATAGCTCCATCACTTACATCGTGCGTGATTCTGAATTAACACTGGCAATTACCTGGTACCAATTAATAAGCAGCTTGAAATACAGAAAAAGCAATGTTGCTAATTAGATGTCGAATTGGAGATATTACTTCAGGACAGACACCAACCTTGCTGCGCTGCTGCTGTAGAAGCTGGTACACCTGCTTGATGCTGGTTTCCCAAGGCATTCAGAGCATTTTGAACAGTTCCAGCTTGAGGAACTGTCTGCATGACAACTGGGCCCTGAGGTCGCAAGTACGGCTGGCCTGGAGCCGAAACAATTTGAAGAACACTTCCTGCAATAGTGAATTAAATTAAAACAATTAGTCAGCGTAAAATGGAAAAGAACGAAGAATCTTCCCCTGTAGGATATCCTACCACAACGGGTTAGGCATACCATGCTGGAATATCTGTTTCAAAGAGACTGAATGTAAAGGTACTGTTCATCTAGTGCAAGAATTAATCTTAAACTAATCAAAGAAAGATCTTAAAATTATCCCATTCCCTTACAAGCCAGACTTAAAAGGCATCAAGGTAATTAGGCATCTACGTAGGTATTGGTTTTTAAATTACTCCCAATTATCTAATTTCTTCCCTTAATACACAGTATTTTAACCCTAATTTTGCTGTAAATCTGATTTACTTACTGGATTCAAAATTTAAGATTTTCTACTGTGAGGACAATGTAATTTTTCTCAAAATTATATACAGAAATATCTCCACTTCAGAAGAGAGCCTCAAAAGGTAAAATTCTAAAACTAGGAAAAGCCAATCACCTTCCCTCCCCAATTACATCTATTTCATGGGCCTAATTAAAGCCTCCTCTTCTGCACCACAGGACTTCCATAACCAGTCATAGAGGGGCTGGTTCAAAGCTAAATATTGTGTTTCAAGAACTCTGCACACAGCAGTGGCTGAGTTAAAATATAGAGACATTAGTTTATTAGAGAGAAGTAAAAAGTAATGTTGCAGAAATAAGGTTAAAGATCACTTGAATTTACTCCACGACTGTATTTTCATTTTTAATTAATGCATTATTTTACTCTATTTGCACGATATACATGTAAGAATATATTCATGAATGAAATAGTCAAATAAAATGTATAAAAATGCTGTAACCACATTTCCTCTAACCGGTGTATACTTTTCTAGAGATCTACCTTACTGCACACGTATAGAAAAGACACAGTAAATGGTATCGCCATCGGAAAAAATACCTTCTTTTTTAATATGCTTAAAGTACAGCAATGAGGAAAGCCTTCCCTGCTCCAATAATCTAGCGTGTCAGCATTAGAAAACCCACTGTTTGAAGCTGGACAGAAGAGTACCTTGCAGCTGCAGAGGCTGCCCTGCTGTAAGCTGGCGGAGTTGACTATGTGATAAAGTGAATTTATTCCCTTGAAACTGCAGCGTTACAGGTGTCTCTGGCTGCGCGATTCTGCCTTGTGCTCCTGCTATGGAGGCCAGATGGGCTATTTTTACTACCTCACCACCTGTTAAGGAGGGAAATATACATTAAGGAAGGCTCTTCAGTTTCCACAACTCTACATGTTGGTTAGTACACTGGTGCTGAAGCGCCTTCCATGCATAATTATATTTAGCGCATCAAAAGTGTCATATAAAAGTTCAGCAGGTATTGCTTTCTGTATTTGTTGGACAAACTGGAAAAAACTAATCATTTAAAATTCAACATCAGCAATTGAGAAGTTATCCTTTCACTTTTGGTAGCAAAAAGCATAAGAGCTACCTGAAAACTCATGTGACACTTTATAAACAGAAAAAGTATACATATTAAAGTGATCGCCACTGCCTTTCCAAGAGCATTAAGAAAGGTTTAAAGAAAAACTAATCACACAAAATAAAATGAGAAAGACATTTTAAATAGCTGGAAGATTCAAATTGGCTGCTGAAGCAAGATTTATATTAAATGAGCTGCACTGAGAATATTAAAAAGCTCTAAAATGATATGTGTCTCAAGATTTTTGTGATTTAAATGCAGAATGTTCACAAGCAAAAAGCATCAAGTACTAAAAATAGCTACAAAATAGTGGCATGAAAACTTAGCTTTTGTAAAGGCAGTGCATTACCCCAGAGATAAAATTAATACATCGGTGCTCAGTATTCTATATACATGCTAATAGGCAGAGAACATACAACCTTAAAGCAAAGCCTCACTGCTTTTTTCTGCCTAACAGTTGTGACTTTTGTCTCTGAGAGAGAGGCCTTTAAGCAGATGGATTAGTGTTTAATATGAAAAGAATAATTAGGATAGAGCTAAAACATTTGGTCTGAAGAAGTCTTGCCAGCAGAGGAAACATGCAGAAATAGGAGATTAAGTTGACACCACTAATGTATGTCCACAGCAATTCTATTGTTTCTTATCCAATTTTTGATTTTCCTTGGTCATAAGCAGTGTAGTGAGCAAGGCTAATCAGAAGAGTGAAAAAAACAAAGATTCTGTACACATTTTAGGGTGCCTCGTAACTTAACCTCATTGTAGTAAAAAAGGTGGGAGAAACCTTGAAAGGGGAGGCCACTTACTAGGCAACCGTGCCTGGGCCTGAGAGGTCAGTACCAGCCTCTGAGGCAGCACACTTTGTTGGATGGTGTGCGAGGGGGCCTGTGGCTGGGTCTGGCCTAGCTGCGAGGTCTGTGCAGTGGTCTGACCCCGCGGTTTCACAGGATTGGCTGTGCTAGTTGCTGTGGTGAAGGTCGCGGCTGGCTGGTGTCTTGGAGCACTGGTAGAAGCCTGAGATGTCTGAAACTGTGCTGCTGCAGCTGCAATCGATAAGGTGTGTTTGTGCAAGCTGTTCGAGGCTTTAGCTCCCTTGTCTCAAACAACCTGCATTAAAAAGAACCCTTCCGACAGGATATTACAACGGCTAAAGGAACAGCTTTTCCTGACAGACTGGGATTTCTACCCAGACCTGTCACTCCACCCTAGTTTTTACAACACTATAGAACGGGTAAGCGTTTTTTTAAAAGACTAAGTAAATACCAAAGCACTGTAAATCTCTAAATTCAACACACCATTGGGGTTTAAAAGCCAACAGTATATTTCATACCAATAGTATATTTCATGCATTATCAGTTAGCTTAGCTTTGCACTACAATGGTAGGTCACACTGTAGCAACTAGTGGGGGAAATTTACTAGCTATTAGTCTGTTTGTATTTTTTTTTAAAAGCCATTAGTAATCTAGACCACCAAGCTAGAGGAAAGAAGAGTTCTATTAACAGACTAGCATACATCAGTATATTCAGAGATTTAACTAACTAAGGTGGCAACCTTTCCTACCTTGATTTGCAGATACTGTAGCAATGGGTGATCTTCCTCGCACTTGTCCCTGCTGAGTTACTGTTGCTGTGGTCACTGTTCGCTGTACCTGAGTGCTTGGAAAAACTACAGTTCTGCCCTCAGGCTTCTGCCCATACTGCACTGGTTGAAACAATCTGTAAAGAGTATGCAAAATAAAAACTTCAGAGAAAATTATTAACCAGGCCTTTAAAACGCTACTCAGTTTTCCCACGTGAACAGGGAAACCAAACCCATCAATTCCTGCCCCCCCAAAAATTTTTTTTAAGAAAAGCTTACAAGCTTTCAACTGATGCAATGTTGAGTTCTTAAATCTGCAGACCAACAGCTCAATTGCCCATGCTGCTACTCCAAGATTTTCCAAGAGCAGCAAAAGCATGACACTGAATAAGAATCGTGTTGGCTTTACTTACTACTATTCAGAAACCTTGTTGACAGCAGTGAAACCAACTAGAAATCGCAACCACTGTTTCTTAGGAAAGCTACGACCTGTAACACCTAGGTGTGGAGTTATATGAGGAGAGAAACCGAAAGGAGGGGAGGGGCAGAAATAGCCTACCACTCTACACAGCTAAGGAGATGCCACAGAAGAAGGAAGGAAGAAAAGAGGAGAAGTTTCTTCTCCTTCGCAGATGCAAACATCTACAAGGGAGCATCTGAACAGGACTCTACGCTGGTAGGAATTCCAGCGTCACTCTTCAGCCTTCACTGATGAGTGTCTTTCCAATCACATTTGACACCAGACTGGTAGGTAGATAGCTTGAAAACATTTTTATTAAGTACTAGAAAACCTACACGTAGGCAGAAGTGCTGCAAAATTAGTACACTAAGCCCCAAGAAGAGAAATTGCCACATTTCATTCAACAGCAAGTCCCAGTGATATGGTTCCAGCCATATACTTGCGTAGTACACATGCAGAAGAATTAAAACTACTGTGATGAGCTGCAAGGATTGGGGCTAAAAGCAGGAGAAAGAAGGGGATCCTCAGGATTTTCAACGGGAAGTGGATCACACCTCCATCACATCTCTAGAAAGAGAATCTCAACCTCCAGATTCTTGTTCTTTGGTTCCGTAGAAGAGAAATACTGTTAGAAAGCATACCAGTATTTGTTCCTATGCTATTGTAGACACAGCTAAACACCTGAAGAACTACCTGCAAAATATTCTCTAATTCTGCAAGAAGATTTGCTTTCAGTATTGTAGGATTCCTAGAACAGCAGGAGATTTACTTCTATAGAACTGTGAACCATATCACCACACTGGCCAATGTAAAAATTCAGCAAGTCCGTAGATTGACTCAAAGTGGATCTCAGGGCTTGTTTTACATTGTGCTGCAGTGAGGCCTATGAGAGTATGAACTGCAGAGCACGCTAAAATGTTGCACTCTCAGTGCCCCAAGTGGATGCTGCTGACATGAACTAAAAGGTACCTACTTGACATTTAACATAAATCGTGCATCTTTTAGTTACACGTACACAGGGCAGCAAAGACACAAAATTTTAGTGCCTTCTGCATTCAGACCTCCACAGTCCACACTGCGGTGCAGCATAGACATGGCCTGCATCTTATATTTAACAAAGCAACTCCATACCACATGCCTGTCATGAAGGTGCATCATGTCATAATGATGTGTGGTGGTTCTTCTCGAGGCAGCTAAATCAACCCCTATCATCAACATATAGCACCCTAAATTTGCTTTACTAAATCAACATCCTAGTTCTGAGGGAAAACAAGCTGAAAGTGTGCCATACAATACTAACAAAATAAATACAGAGTATGATGTAATATGGCAAATGTAATGCATTATCAGAAAGGATATTAAAATCTAACAATCAGTTTCATGGTTAAACATTAAACATTTTGAAAATACAATGAATGCATAAATCAGATACAGGTAGAACTCAATGACGATGGCTTGAAATCAACTGAAATCAGCTTGAAATCAACTGCCTTTCTTTTAAGAATTATAGCTCAAAACAAGAGTATTTTCATATACAATGGGGCGTACCTGCTTGGTTTGAGCTTCACTGAGGTGGGTCTGGCTGGATGATGAGGGGAGCTGTAGATCTCCTCAATAAGCTTTCTGGTCACCTTTTGTTTTGGCAGCACTTCTGCTTCATAATGAGTCATTTTGTTTTCTACCCCAATCAGATCAAAAAGACACTTGTCTGTATCCTAGAGTTATTGTGAAACAATAAAGTTTACAAGTCAGCACATAAAAAATAAAGTTCAGCAAGAATGATACAGAATAATTAGACTCTCGCCTTTTGGCTGTTTAAAGTGCAACTAACATTGCTCATTGACAGTATATATTTCAAGGGGGAAATATCAGGATTACTCTTCAGCTAATAAAAGTTACACTGAAAACACCAAATCTTCAGGTATTTTTTGGTCATACAGTTGACAGTCCCATCTTTAGTGTTAAATTGACTAGGAGAGGAATTACATTGATAGGGTTATGGAAATCAATTGCAGTTTTCTTGGTATTTCAAATATCACCAATTCAACTAAATACCAGGAAATACAGTTTTTAAATACTAAATTGGACTACAAGGCATACATAGATTTTTAACAGTGAGGAAAAATGTTCAACTGTCTTTTTAACATGTCAATCACTATGTAGGCATAGTACACACAGACAGCAACAAATCCAACCAAAGGGACCATGACTTCATCTCTTAGACTGCTTTAAGTGAGGTTGTTTTCCCTTGCTCATCCCCAAGAACAACACCGCTTCTTTGGCAATAAGCCATCCCAAGCACCACCATTTGTGCTAACACAAGAACGAGTGCACTGAATAGAAAGCTCTCATCCTTGTGTTAAAAAAGAAAGTCCTACTGTCCTCTAACTATTATAAATCCTGAAAGCAGAAAAAGTAATTGAAACCCTGTACTTAAGTATATTGCTACAGAGTGTATCTAGATTTTCTTCTTAAAGGGTTTTTGGGCACAGGAAAGCTCCCGAAGACAAAAAACATGTAATAATAATACAAAATGAAGTCAATTTCTCTTCGGACAGCTGGAACATTAATACCAGCTTACTATTCAACCATTTCTTAAAACTCAAACTGTAGGGAGAATGAGAGATGTAGTAAAAGTGCGTTCAGTTGGGGGGGGGGCCTCAGAATAGCAAATTCTTTCCACTTATAGTTTGCAGTTGGCTTGAAGCACAGTCCCACAATTAAGAGACTGATGCTTCTCCACTAAATTCTGCAAGGGCAATTTTTAAACAGTTCACTTTTCCACTCACCTCCCAAAGACCCCGTTCCAGTGCTTTTAATACCAAAGAAGCAGTTCCATATTCTAATGCCTCGGACACGTACGAGGAGCTGGAAAGCCTAGGATTTATCAGGTCAGGGTGATTGCAAATCCTTTGCAACTGCATCAGAACGTAAAGGACACTGACGAAATGTCCACTTTTAAGAGCTTCCTGGGTACTAGCAAATAAAAATCATGTAAATTTCTCAGTTTAAGCATAGTTTTTATAAAGCCTGAAAGAAACGCCATTGAACTTATAGGGCCAGAAGCTGACGTTAATGTGTTGCATAGCAATCTGAATATATATTTAAGTTTTAAATGGAGAGATGTTTCAGGAGTATTTAGCATAACATAACATAGCTTCAAAATGTGTGAACGTGAATTTGGGATTATCATGAAACTGAGGAACGAAGGATACAGCCTAAAGCCAGAAATAGTCTCAGCAGACAGGTTCCGCACCACACAACTCTGTTAATCTGCTGCATCTTTACCCACACCATTAGTCTCATCGTTTCATTCCTGGACATCTCCTGAGCACAAACTGACTCTTCTGTTGAACTCTGGTGGTTTTGTGGTTTGGAGAATCATCCACTGGGGATAAGAATTATCCCCAGAACAGCCTCGATTTTAGGCTTCCAGAGGTAAATGGTTGCTTTTTTCCAAAGCCCATCATATCATCTGGCTTGAACGTTGGAGGTTTCAGGTGAGTTGTGTCATATTCTTTGGTCATGACGACACGATTAGGAAAAATATTAAATGCAACCACTCAGGACATAAGTAGATTTTTAAACTTCTTACCCAAAGAGTAGAATCATAACCTTTTTTAATTTGCTATTTGAATTCCTTACCCTGGTTGCAATATGACATCTTCATACATAGCCTTTTGCCGATTAGAAAGACGACACTTGAGCACATGTTCGTATTTCTTTGTTAGTTGCTTTTCAACATCTCTCTTTGATCTTCGCAAAATAAATGGCTGAATCATCTGAAAAATGTCATAATAAATTAAATCTTCCTTCACATTAAAGTTTGACAACTTGAAGCTAACATTATCCAGGCATAATGCGCAGACCTGAGTTATGATTAACACTAATTCTTGCATGCAGCGGCAGAAATTTGGGCAGAGTAAGGCCTACTATACGCTGGTTTAACTAAAGGTGTGTCTTTATTTCAATGAGAACAAAATCCAATCAATTTAAAACTGGTCTATACTGATTTAACTTAAATCAATTCCTTGATAATTTCAAACAATTTACCCCTAGCATGACTGAATTTATGAGTGCCCACAAAAGTTTGCATCAGTTTAACTAAATTGATTTATAATTTAAATTAACTACAATTTAGTTAAACTGTTGCAACTCGGGCGTGAAGACAAACCTTAAGGTGACATGGTTGCCAAGGAAAGGAACAGGAATTGAAAATCTTTCCTTCACACTCCTATTTAACCCTACCCAAAAGGAGTGAGAAAAGAGAAGATTCATCCCTTTTTTGGTATAAAAAAGCCTCAGCTGCCTTCTTTGAGACTAAAAATCAAAAACCTCCACCCCATACTGTCCTAGGTGCCAAAACCACACAATATCCCTCTTCAGCTCTCAAAACTTCCAGCTTCTTCCCAACAACTTCTAAACTGCACTCCTGTCACTATAAAATTCTGTGGCACACAATGAAATTTTATGGGCATAATATAAAAAGCCAAATTTAACATGGAAAACTTTCTTAAGGTTTTACTAGTGATTGTACTGGATTCTCTGGGACACGTGGCTTGGGAAGATCCCTGCTACATAAATACCAGGCTCCATGCTTTCAGCCCAGTGTCCCACAGAGTACACAAAGCTTTGATCAATATTCAACACAATTCTTATAGAAGGAGTTCTTGTATAACTGATCCAAGTGTTAAAAAAGGCAGAGAATTGTGAATTAATCTGAACCCTCCATGCCCGAGTCAAATGTGTTTGAATATTGAAGTAACGAAGATGAGAAAATAATTAAACAACATACTCTGTGTAATCTTATGACCAGTTTATGGCAATAATCCTGATTTTCCTCATTGGCTGCCTTTACTGGGAAATCTAGGTAAAGTCTGGAAATTCCTGGAATTAGAAAATGCACCATGGTCCACAACTCCATCAAGGTGTTACGCAAAGGAGTGTCTATCAGGAGCAAACGATGCTGGCTGTGAACAGTAAGGCAAAAAACACAGTAATGAGGTTCAACAATTAGGTAGTTTTTAATAAAATAATGAGATACTTATCTGAACACTTTGGGTACCTGACAAAATACTTAAAAGAAAATGGCAGCCCCTTACCACACAACAACACTAAGTAACCACAATAAACCAAATTAACACAAAAATAAAACTAACAACGTTTTCCCTAAGCATTGCCTCCAATAATATTTGCATCTTCAGTAAATAATCAGTTTGCCTGAAAGCGTCAGCCATAATGGTTAAGCCTAATGCTAGTTATTAAAATCTGAAATTAAGATTAAATGAATCAGTATTATATTAACATTTAGGACAGTTACCTTTATAGTTATAATATTAAACTGCAGCGTTTCCTGTCTACTTGAGTGTTTTAATAAAAATAGTTTAAAAAAATGTTTTATCGTAAGCCTTCTGACACACTCATTGGTGCTTTCATGCAATCTTAGTGAAGCATCCAAAATAAAGCAGTTATCCAGCAAACTAGTTTCTCATTTCCCCAGTATAAAAAATTGTAAGAAATATTTCTGCTAGAGCAAGTTAAGGTCCAGAACAGAACATCTATAGTGCTATGTTAGCTGCTACCACATGCTGCTGAGCAGATCTCTGTATCTTGATTGCTCAAGTAAAGGGAGTTCTACAGTGTATAACTAACCAACCATCCAAATAAGAAGCTAGGCAGATAAAAAAGATGTATGCAGAATTAATTATTCCTAACAGAAAAACTGATCTAAAAGCCACATAAAGGAAAAACTGTTGATATGTTCCATACCTTCGGAGACCGAAGAGTACCTCCCAGTGCTTCTCAGTCATGTTTTTAATTTGCTGAATTTCATCTACAACTAGGTACTTCCATCGCATTTTCATGAAGGCATGGTTGCTTTTAAACAGTTGCTTGTATGAAGTGATACATACATTAAAGCTGTTGGGTTCCATCCATTCCTACAAAAACCAAAACAATGATCCATACAAGTTAATACAGATAACTGTTAATACTAGTGGGACAGAAAAGTAATGGCATAATTTCAGAGATTATGATTGCATGCTGTCCGCTTAGCAACTATTAAAAAATGCATCCCAAATGATTTATAAACAAATCTTGGTTTTCAAACTATAGTTGGTCCAGGAATTAAGTAAAGTGCTGCAAGTATTGTGCAATACCGAAGACACCATGTTGCTGCTCTTGGATTTTCAAAGAGATTTGTGGATTAGAAGCTCTTGGTAAATGCAAGCAGCTCACATTTCATTACTCATTTCTTGTTATATCTCAACAAGAACAAGCTACATAAATCTGTGTACTTAAACAGTGATCTAGTCACCACTAAAAATAAACCCTGAAAAATATAATACCTGTCTCTTTGCTCTAAGCTCTCTTTGGCTGCCTAAGTACAAAAGAATTTTCAATCCAGGGCACCAGCGTTTCAATTCAAGCTCCCATTTCAGTATGTTACAACTCCGCACAACAACAAGATGAGGGCCCCAGTTACCTACAGGAGAAAAAATAAAGCAGAAGACAACACAGACATGGAATAATTAAAATCCATTTTCTCCCTTCTGCTCTTAAAGTTAAATCTGCATGTACTGAATTCATTGTTAAAAGGTATGCGTGAGCCACCACTAATATCAGTACAGTACTATGATAAGAATAATTGTTAACTAGTCAGAATACAGAGCTGTAATTCAAGGTTACAAGTCAGTAACTGCAATTGTTTATCAATGGCTGAATCTAAGAAAGGAATTGAGTCATTTGTTCATTACATAATTTTGATATTGGGATAACTGCTAGAACAGTATATACAGTCACACCACAAAGGCACCGGAGCATCATATTTCAGTAAAAATAGGCTTTTCCTAACATAATCCTCCTTGTGCATACATTAACTAAAGTCTGATTTGAATCCACAAATCAAAGGGATTATGAAGCAAGACTGAATCTCTCTCTCTCATTTTGTCCAGAGCACATTAATTTGTTGGCTTCTGCTACTATCCCCACCGATCTCCCTTTCTCAACAGTAGCAAATCTAATCCTGAGTCACTTTCCGTGTATCTGAATAGCGCTTTTTGCTTCCAGAACACTAGGTGTGCTGCATATACAATTCTGCCTTGGATGAACCTCAAAAGGGTTTTGGACTGAGACGTATCAGTACTACTTAAAACAAACGACACGAATCGTAACTGGGAACCCCGGATTGGAAGTACATTGGAAATGACTTGTGCCAATCTGAGGAGGAGTGCGGTCAGCACGGTAGATGCAGCCTGTGAGATGTTACCATTCTTTTGTCTTTGTAAATAATATGTATTAAAAGTACAGATACTAGTTTGCAGCACCTTTAATTAGGCCTCAAAAGAGCGTTATAAATACCTCACCCTTCACCACTTCTGGAGATGAATATCTCTTTCAAACCACGGCAAACAAAGACACAGAGGAAGCCAGGAAACTACAAACCCTTATACAATGTAATGCATCTTATTATCAAACATTGGTAAGTGTTCTGAGTATCTTGAGCATTTTTCTTAACCAAATGGAAACAGTTTAAGAATGCTTGAGAACAGCACTTATGGTAGCCACTCAAGTTACAGTAGCTGTTCAAGAGTGACTAACACTACCAACTTTTTACCAATATTCTTGAAAGGAATCACCACAATTGTTGGCGAAGTTTCAAGAAACTTTTAAAGACAGCTGTGAACAGGCAAACTAATGATTTATAATATTAATGTTGGTCTACCTTGAATGAAAGTTGTGTGAAACAGCAGATTTAGCTTACCTTCATTACTAGCCAGGTGCGCAAAAAAAGCAATGACTTGCACTGTTTTCCCAAGCCCAGCCTCGTCTGCCAGAATACCATTGAGATTCTTTTTATACAGCTTCGCTAACCAGTCCAGCCCAATCTTCTGATACTCTCTAAGAGTCCCATATAATAATGACGGAGTATTATATTTTACCTGTACCAAAAGAATATATACATACATGTCGTTGCTTTTGATCAAAGGTTAGAGTATGATTAAGTTCAAGGAAGCAAGTAAACAAACATTCTCTGCTATGATTCCATAATTATGAAGATATTTTACTATTCACTGATTGTTAAAAAAATAAAATCCCTTAAAAATGCTGTAAAATTTCTTGAAGAAACAACAAAACTAGTTCTCTACTTCTAGCACTTTTTTTAGATCCCGACCCACTCATAATTACGCCTCACAACACCGTCAATGAGGTACTATACATTTTTGCAGATGGAGAAACTGAGTAATAAGGAGTTAAGTGAATTGTCTAAGCCCAAGATCAAGCCAGTGGAAGAATGGGGAATGGAATCCCAATACTTTCAATTCCTATTCTCCTCATTAAACCAGGCCATGAGGTTGCATCCAATATTCTGTTGGCTAAAAGGTGAACAACAAAAGACATTCCTTTATGTTCTTTATGTAGTATTTCCAGTTTTAACACTAAAACTCTTTAAAAAAATCTTTATGCACAGACAAACAACATGCTGCAATGGAAAATAAGAAGCTTTACCGCTGTCAAGATACGAGCACTCCCTTTAGGTAACAGCACTTCTGCAGCTGCAGCAACTTCTGTTATGTCTTTTGTGTGTTTCTTTGCAACATTTGTTCTCTCTACACTCTTATGCTGATCAATGCTGAGAAGTGAATCTATGAGTACCACTTCCTTCTGAAGGCTCTCCTGGTCTCCTGTATGGCCTTCCAATTCTAAATAAGATGCAAGTTCATGATTATTTTACACACAGACATAAAACACCAGAAATAAGTTATGAAATTGTTTTAACTGTTTCTATTGTCCTCTGTTTAGCCAAGATAAAATGAAAATCAAGTTAAATTCAGCACTGTGTTCTGAATGCTCACACTAACTAGGTTGTAGGGGCTATTGGCACATAAATAAGTTTTTACACTCTGTCTAAGAAATCCTCTGGCTTTTCCCAATTTCCTAAAACTGAACCCAAACTGCACAATCCTGTGACCAACAATATCTATGACACATAATGATAAGAAAAGCAGCCACTCCACATACAACAGTAAACTTTATTTATAGGCTTTTCTATGGCTACCTTCACTATAGTTTCTGAGCAGCTCTCAAATGTTACCAAATTTATCCTCACAACATTCCTACAAGGTACGCAAGTTTTACATTATCCTCGTTTTACATATCGGGAACTGATACAAAGATATAAAATGCTTTGTGCAAGGTCATACAGAAAATATTTTGCAGTGCCTGGAATATAACCCACAGTTCCCAAGGCCCTTTCCAGATCTTTAACCACAAAACAATTCCTCATTTCATACAATCCTATAGACACCAGTACTGTACTTTTTATTAATTTCAGATGTGACTTTACATTTGTTCTCCCATAGTGAGAACCATCTTGATAAGTTCAGTCCAGTGAACAATCAGTTGATTTCAGCATGAATGTTCGTGGCCTTCTTCTAACAAAAAGAACAGAAAAACAAACTTACCTTCTTCACTGGTATCCTCTTTGTTGTCAGGCTGAGGCTGAGGCCAGTGAAAATTCTCTGAAAAGGCACCTTCATACATCTTTACTAAGTCATCCAAAGGCAACTCAGCTGAAAGTTATTGAAGAACAAATACAAGGATATTAATACTAAAAACTAGCAGTTATCAATTACATGTTTTTTAATAATCAAGGATACTTGGTATGTTGTAATCCACACAATACTCAATTCAGAAATTGACTTTAAAAATAATTAACAGGTGGAAGGAAAGCACCATTTTTAAAATCAGTAGACTCAAGCCAGTAGGTTCTTACTGCAATACAAACCCCCTATATAATATGACAAATCAGTTATTATTTAGGGGAATGACAGCATTGAAGAACCAGCAGGTTTTTCTTCTCTCTTTTTTTCCTTTATGCTGCTTTTCCTCATGAGGGTTGCAGCAGCAGCATGGAGAGTCAGGAGGACTAGACCTCCCTTTCTTCTGCAACAGATTTCAGCTCCTCCTGGGGGCTTCTCAGGCATTCCCAGATCAGCTGGGAGATATATTCCCTCCAGCGTGTCTTGGGTAAGCCTCGGGGCCTCCTCCCAGTGAGTATATCCTACCAGGGGACATTCTTATCAAGTGCCCAAACCACCTCAGCTGACTCTTCTCGATCTGGAGGCATAGAGGCTCTACTCCGAAGCTCACCCTGAATGGTTGAGCCCCTCACCCTATCAAGGAGAGTCAGCCCAGCCACCCTGCAGAGCAACCTTATTTCTGCCATTTGTACCTGTGAACTTGAGCTTCAGGTAATGACTGAAAGGACATAACCACAGGTGAGGATGGGAATGTAGAATGACCTGTCAACTGAGAGCTTTGACCGAAAATTTAGCTCCCGCTTCACACCATGCATCGGTACAGTGCCCACATCACTGCTACGGCCACACCAAACCGCCAGTCAATCTCACACTCCCCTTTACCATTACTTATGAACAAGACCTCTAGGTAACAGCAGCCTTGTTCGACAACAAAACTGAAGTAACATTGGCAATCTCTCTGGGGTACTTTGCACAGCACTGACATGTACCTGCCTCTGAATAATATTATGAAAGGGAGGAAGATACTGGCCGAGTGTTGACTAGAAAGACCTCTTTCCCTCTGAATGCTTAGTCTGTCAAAACTGAAACAGACCAAATCTGTTGGCCTTCCAGACTTGTTGCAAAGCCATTATGTTTGAGCAGGGACTGGAGAAGAGCCAAGATGATTGAGGCTGGGTGAGATTTCGATCTAATGGGAAAGTGCTGTGGAGGATTTTAAGCAGCACTGCTCACATGACCAGTGATCATGGAAGTTGGGAAGAAGGACAAATGCTGCCACTGTAGTCAATTTTTATTTTGCATCTCCAATGCTCTTATGTTTTCAAGGTATGTCAAGGGCACTTGGAGCTTTAGATGGGAGCCTTTTGTTGTGGAGCTTGTATAGGAACAACATCTAAATAAAAACAAATTACTTAAGAATTAGCTAGTCATTATACATACCACTCCATAAATAACATTCATCACAGTCCACTATCAAAAAAGAACCAAAAACACTCTCACAAATGCAAACTATACATAGTGTGCAAGTTGAATGCATTCAGAAAAACAAACATGCATTTGATAGCTATCATATTTGCAAATACCTGCTATATATTTTCACATACTACTCCAAACCCCACCATTATGTACAAACCTGTGTCTACAGGCAATCTGCACACCTACCTTCTTTTGCTAAGTTAGACAGTTCAGTTTGATGGTTTATATTTCCTTCTTTTGCCTCTTGCTCTTCAATTGTCTCCTCTTCATCTTCAACTAACACCAAAACACACATTTATAAAGCCAGCTAAGTTAAACTATAAAAAGAAAATCAGAATATGATTCTATACACGTAATAGTTCTGCCAGTTTAAACCTGTTTTGGAGCTTACTCTCAAGTCAAAGGCACTGGATGTCAGAGTGGAGTTTAGCAAGAGAGAAAGGTTAAGCTAGCTTCTTCTCAGTATAATTGCTGAATTTTGGATAAGTGGTCACAGATTGCAGCATCTCCATTCCTTCGTATCTGTGATCTAGCGAAGTGTACAGGTTCATAAGATCTCACTTACCAGCTCAGAAAGCTACACAAGTTACTATCTAGCAATCTGTCAATCTCCCTAACACAACAGGATATCACTGAGAACCTTAGCAGGATTCCAAAAATGATTAGATATTTATATGAACAACAAGAATATCCAGAGTTACAGTAATATCTTTAAAAAAAAAATGTTTGGAAGGGAGAGAAACCTTCATGTTTCAGGGCATAAGCCAACCTCGAACTATTGAGTGTTAGAAGGAAACTTTCTCTAGGGACAGGTTATCCCATAACTGCCAATTTCTGGAGCTTTTCCTCTCAAGAAGCTTGTATGCTGTCAAACAGGATACTAAACGAGGTGAACCACTAGACTGATCCAGTATAGCAATCCCCTTGAAAAAGCAGTGCAAGAAACAACTAAAGAGATTGGGGAGAAGCGGGAAAGAAGAGGAGGAAGGAAAAACATAATCAAATATACTCATGAGGGAAAAATTTCTTCCATTCCCCAGTTCTAGCACTACCAGTATCCATGCTTCTAAAAAGTCTTCTTTACAAATATTATTTTGTTCTTCAAGTGACAATTAGAGCTCAAGCCAGCTGCTATTTTAACAAATGAGCAGCAGATGATGGAAGAAGCTAACACCAACATTTGTTTTTATTCATCTCTTTCCTTAGATCTTTAGGGAGGGATTGGGTACAACATGTAATAGTAGCAAAACCTTGGTAATAAAACCTCACTGAAGCGCCTCAAGCTACTATTTCATCTTTGCCAAGAAGTGGGTGAGGCTGGCAGTTATATTGCAAAATACATAGGGTATCTGGATGGGCTGGTGAAAATTGGTGTTCATGTTTTTTAATAAATAAAATACACGCACACTTCCACAGACAAATACTTCATGCACTGTAGACTCAGTTTTGAAAAGAGACTAACCTTCTTCATCAGTCAAAGATGTGCTTGCCTTTCTCTTCCTTCTCGATGACAGTGAACCCTAGCATTAAATAATTTAAATGTTCAAACACATGGTGTATAAAGCAATATGCTGACAGCCTAGATAAGACCTAGAGGACAGGAGCAGACTACATCTCCATCCAGCTCCTCCTTAAAATCTAGCTATCCGTATCAGTATTTGTATAACAAGCTGATCGCCATATTTGGGGTCGGGAAGGAATTTTCCTCCGGGGCGGATTGGCAGGGGCCACGGAGGTTTTTCGCCTTCCTCTGCAGCATGGGGCATGAGTCGCTTGCTGGTGGATTCCCTGCAGCTTGAGGTCTTCAAATCTCACTTTTGAGGATTTCAATAACTCAGCCATGGGTTCGGGGTTGTTATAAATGTGTATGGGTAGGGTTTTGTGGCCTGCCTTGTGCGGGAGGTCAGACTAGATGATCATATTGGTCCCTTCTGACCTATGAGTCTATGAGTCTATGAGCAAAGTCAAAGGCATCCAAGGAGTGGAATCCCACTGAGGTCAGTAGGACTCTATGCAGGTATAAAGGTCCACCTGCAGAGATCACTTGGTAGGATCAGAGCCTGTATATGTGACTGGGTAAATAATACGCTGTCTAAAAATGTCCAAACATCTTTTTCATCCTAAACACTAGAATGAATGCTTCAAAGCCATTACTGGTTCCTTCATAAACATTGACTCTCTTTTCAAAAGGTAATATATTATCAATCTCAGACACACAAAAAATTCAGAAAATGCAATATCAAAGGTTTATGGTTCCTAACATACTGTGCTTTTTCCCCTGAATGATGAATTATTTAAGGCCAAAAATTCAGCATGAAACTTCCAGAAATCTGTTTAGTGTCAGTTTAACAGAGGAGCTTTAACGTTTCTTTGACATTGACAAAAAATTAAATGTTATTTCACAGAAGCAGTAACATCTAAAATAAATCTGAGTAAGTACCAAAAGAGACTTACCATCTCACTTTCTTTTTCCAATGAAATATCCTCTACAGGTTTTGTATCTTTCCCTGGAAAATTATTACACAGACATCCAATAGTCACTCAGCAACTTTATATTTCTTATGTTAATATTTAATTAATTGCATTCATGAGAAAAAGCATCAAGGTAAGCAAAGTCTAACAGTAAAACACAATAAATAACATGGTTCACAGTTTGGATTTCTATTGACAGAAAGATGAGACCCCATACTTGAATAAGTAAATGCAAGTATGTAAAAACCATAGAGTGGGCCATTAATTTATACTCCAGTTTTAATAAACTGAAATACAATTACCTTTATTTGAACTTTTCCTTAAATTCAATGCTTTTTTCCTTTTCTCTTGAAATTCAATTTGCAATTTTATTTCAACAACCTAATACATAGAAATGCAACAAAAATGTGATTAGACCATTCAGACTGTAAAGGACTTTAAAACAATCTTTCAGTCCCAAATAAAAAAATTTCTTTTTAAAGTGGACAGTTTACCTGTTCAATATTTGACCAGAAGTATTCTATTTCTCTAGCAATTGAAGCAGCAATACACCTTAACTTGTTTTGGTCCTCTTTTCTGGCTCTCTCTTCATTAAGTTTCTTTTCCTCATGGTGGCGAGCCACAGTTCTCACCATCTAATAAAAACATTAGATGCTGAATGAGGTTTCCTCAGAATACATATCACCACATTTCTTGAAGTTAGGTGTTTTACCCATCAACTAGATTTTAACTGTAGCATAGATCAGTACACCTATGGTCTAATTACTCTTCAATATTTCTATAATCTTTCTGTCAGAAAAGTAAGCAGTATGAAATTAAAAAAAAAAAAGATAGAAAAGTTTACTAGATTATGGTCTTATTTACCTTAAGGCTACTTTACTAATGAAAAATTAAGTCCTGACAGGTTATAAATATAATTTATAAGACTTGTTTTAGAATTTCCTTGTGGAATAAGTATTTCAAATCCATACTGATTTAAAAAAAATTAAAATATTTGAACGACAAGATACCAAGTGGTGAACTGCGTTAGGATATTGCCTGTGAGAAGAAGGGGGTCTGAATTTATAACCATTTAAAATACAGAATAGGAAATGACATACTGAAGTAAACCAGTGGTCCTAAAGCTTGTCACCATCAGAGGCCAGTATCAGATGTTTCAAAGGAAGGTTCAAAAATCCACACAATGGACAATCGCGGAATTACATGCCCTGATGGGAAATTTTTTTCTATCCCTAGGGACTGAGGGCATGTGTACACAGCAAAAACAACCCTGCAGTTAGCCCATGCAAGCCAACTCGGGCTTGGGCTGTTTCACTGCTGTATAGACTTCTGGACTCAGGCTGTAACCCGAGTTCTAGAATCCTGCAGGATGGAATGGTCCCAGAACTCAGGCCCAGCCCAAGCCCAGAAGTCTCCACAGCAATGATACAGCCCCACAGCCCGAGCCCTGTGAGTCCATGTCAGCTGGCATGGGCCAGCCAACGGTTTTCCTTTGCTGTGTATGGAGGCTGGTTTATGTACTGAAGTGTTAAGAGTTATAGCCCTTTTTAAAATGAACTTACCAAATGTTAACTGTGGGTGTTCTCATCTACAGAAGGGTAATTCTTTTCTGATTTCAACTCAATGTTTCTACTCAACAATATCCTGTGGCAGCATGCTCCAAAGGCTAATTCATACTTTTTAAAAAATATATAATTAATGCATTTCCTTATCAGTTTTAGATTTATCTTTCAGTGCCAACTCTTCTCTTGCTTCTGTATTATGAATACAGGTAAACAGTAGTACCTGATTTACCTTTTCTGTACTATTCATTATTTTACATCCTTCATTCAGGTTCCCTCCTATTCATCACCTAACTAAATTAAAAGTTGTCACTTTCCTCATATGGAAACCTCTCCATACCTCATTTTCATTGCCTGTCTCTGAACTCCTTTGATTTCTGCAATATTTTTTTTCTGAAACAGAACTGAACAAAGTATTACAAATCAACAGCTCCCACTGAATATGTATATCTATTTGTAATAGAAGTGCTATACATTTATTGTTGGAGTGGAAGCAGTGGCTGATGTGAGACAAAGGCCCTACTGGCCTCAATTTTCAAACTTGCCTAATGTTAGGATCCTAAATCCTTACTGATGCACCTAAATAAGTGGTCTGATTTTCAGAACTGCTAAGAACCCAACATTTGCCACTAGAGTCAATGGCAGATGCTAGGTACTGAACACTTCTGAAAATCAGGCCACTTATTTAGGTGAAATGCCAGTACTTTATTCTCCTGTCACTCCTCTCCATCTAAAACATAAGGATTTTATCATAGCTAGACAAAATACTTGTTTCAATAGCATTTTTTACAAAGATGGCTGACAGCAACCCCAATTATTTATTGCAAAAACATATTTCCAAAGTACCTTCTTGGCAGTAACCATCTTCCACCTTCTCTCTTGAGCAAAATCAGTTGCCATCCATTGCATTTCTTCTAGCAGATAATCCCACTGAGATTTAGGTCTTGGGGCCTCCTGGAGTTTGGGCAATCGTCTCAGGGACCACAAGCCTTCCTTCCTCAGCTCTGCTATTCGTTGATGGATTTGATTTTCCTAAAAAAAACCAAAAAGCCCTCCACAAATATGTCATGTACAAATATATTTGCTGCAGCTGCAGCTGTGATGGTAGCTGAATATAAAAAACCATTGTTATAGTCCAAAAATCATAAACCAATTTTAAATTGAACACTACACCATGGGAAACAAATCAAATCTGGACATTGCATCTAAGTGACAAAATTAACAGACTCAATGAGATTCAACTGTAACAAGAATTACAATAGTTCAAACTGTATTCAACGAAGTGCCTTCTGTAACACAAAAAAGACAGACGCCCACATGAAAACACAGTAATCAACTTACAAAACCTATGCAAACTACAGTGAACTATCCTTTTTTACTGAAATCAGAACTTTATTATATTTTCCTTAGATAGTAAAAGGACAGACTCCTTCACTACAAACCCTCCTTACCTGTTTGGAGAAACAAGATCTACCAGGATCCCATTAAAGAGGCAGAATGAAATGGCTGTTTTACTAGAAAAGTTCTCTTACCACAGCAGCACATCTTGAGTGATCAGGTGTGATCAGTATGATGAAAATACAAAGAAAATTGCATCTAGCAAAGTAGACGGCTTTCATTAACAGCTTTATCATTAGCTTCATAAAGTGCATAAAACATAAAAACCAAAAAATGCAAGCAAAAATAAATTGGAACTCTTCTGTGTGTATTAACAGCTCAACAATGTAACCTTTCTTGATGTCAGCATTCTTTAGGTTCTGAAAGAAAATATCTTACCAGCTTTACTTGCTCAGCAAGCTTGTCTTGAGAGCTGTCCTGTGGTAACACTGCTACATTCTGAGCTGGGCTCTGTGTTTTAGGTGCTGTAGTTACGGCTAAGCCTGGGGGTTTTGATGCAATAGGAGACAGTGACTTGTTAGTTGCTGGAGAGGTTCTGTTTGTCTGTATTGGGTACGAAGAAAGTGGGGCTGTGCCTGAGAGAGTTGCTGGTGAGACAGAGGAGGTAGGTGGCAATGAATTTGCCGTAAGACGCTGAGAAGTTTGGGCAGCATCTGTAGATGGTCGTGTCAGTGTCACAGTCTGCCCAGGAAACAGACTTGTTAGATGGAGAGATAATGAACTTTACAATCAGATATTATCTAACATTGCATTACAGTAGAATGTGTTGGCCAAATGTTGACCTTTTAATCACTAGAAATGCTACACTTAAAATGCTTTACCAGGCAAGATTTTGCTGTTTTACTCAACAAGCTACATCCACATCCGTTTATTTAGTCTTGCAGAGTTTAAAAATGTCAGCCATTTAACACCTTTCACATATTTACAAAAACAGACTGTCGCCATTCTGCCAGTTATTGCAACAAGAGATGTTTTAGTAGTAAGCGTTTCACACTAGATGAACTTTACACACAAATATTTACATTCACAGACCTGTTGCTGTACTGCGGCTTGTGGCTGGGATGCTTGTGTTGGTGTCTGTCCTTGTATATGCAGTGCTGGCTGAACCTGCTGCTGAAGTGGTGCTGGGAGCTGGCTATGTGGAGCAGAAGTGATGGGTACACTCTGCGGCTGGGTCTTCACCTGAATCTGGGGCTGTGCGGGAGACTCTACTATCTGTGGCTGTTGCTGTGAAAGCTGCAGTGCAGCTGGGAGAGACGTTATGGGGACATTAGCAGGTTGCAGCCTCCCTGGCAGCTGAGGTGGAGGAGTGTGTAGACTTGCCGCATTCTGCACAGGAGGCCCTTTGGATGGGTCGTACTGTTGTTGGCTTTGTTTCTGTCCAGTGAGCTGTACTGCTTGAGGAGTTGGAGGCATTCCACCTGCAAAGCAAGAAGAAATCAGCACAGATGAATTTCTTTACAACTTTAACGAGAAAGCAGTTAGACTGCCAACACATTTTGACTCATTACTTACTTGGCGATAAGATACCATCACTTTGAAAATACCACATCACAATGACAAAACTAAATCATAATTACACGAAACAATACAATCTATCATGCAAAGGAATGCAGCCCGCAATTTTTTAATAAGAGTCAATTACAATAAAATGCGTTATCTTTACTAAATTGTCTTCTGGATTTCCTAATTTGTTTTTCAACTATTGATGAGTTAAACAGAGCTCAAAACACACTCAATTTTATACACTGAAGATGCCGTACATTAACACAGTTGGACCAAAAATGACTGTCGGTTAATGAACACCAGCAATGAAGTAAAAACAACATGTGTCACATATATTGGAAAGTAGGAGCTACCTTTTTCACAAACCCATGGTTTAGACCCAGAGCTCTTACGCTAACCATTTTTCAGTCAGAATCTGTGACGTACTTCAACGCCCACATGCACCACTGGAGCCTGTCATTCAGCTCCTTAAACAAACCAGGCATTGCATACCAAGAATTAATTTACAAGGAGACATCTATGGTGGAACTAGGACCTCAGAAGACAAGGAGCCTAGGTTTCTAGTCCCATCACTAACATCTCCTTGTTAAATTAATTTGCAATTGGCATGTGGTGATAGTACCTTGTGCCGTTGGCATTAGTTGTTGTAGAGGAACTCCTGAAGCCACACCTGGATGCTGAAAAACCATCCCATGACGGCCCACTTCAATTCGTGGTCTCTTAGACGAATCTGTGATATTCAAATTCCATTTATGGCATGGTATAATGGAATGGGTTCAGTTTACAAGGCAAACTACTACACAATTTCAACATCAGCTCAGAAAGCTATTAACTCTACTACACATGTGAAGCTTTCATGAGGAACATGCTTCAAGCACAGAGTTCCTTTATATTTCAAGGTGGGCATCTTCACTTTCGTCTGCCAAATGACAGACTTGTTAATTTCTACATTTGCCAAATCCAGTCCTATTTGTTGTGAGTGGAACACTGCACCCCACCAGTCACAACAGATAGACCAAAGGATCTGGCAACTGCCAAAGTGAGACAAAGCTATATTTCATAATCATGCAATAGCGTGTCTTCTATTCTCCTTCCAAATAAAATTAATTTTTTTAAGAACATACCTGCTGGAGTTAGTGCTTGCTGTCTCTTAAAAGCTTCAATTTCTATGGTATTCACAGTCCCCGTTACTGGAGTCCCTGTATGTGTTTGCTATTAAAAAAACAAAAATCATAAAAGTTCAGCTATCTCATCAGTTTCCCTTACAACAACACGTGAAGTTAGATGTTCTTTGCATTCACTGTACTTGCAATATTAGCTCTTCAAAACAATTGTATACTCAAAAAAGTAAGACCCATTCAATATCTGCAGGCAATTTTTAAATATCCATATTACAATGCTATATGAAGTTAACCAGACAGTCTTTCATTCAGCTTTCAAGATAATTATGTTAACTAAAAAGAGGAAATCAATTGTGTATCTTATAAACTTTGAGTTTCACGGAAAGTGCTATTAAAACACTTGTTTAAAAACTTGTTGCATTAAAAAAAGTCATGTCAAAAACTGAGTATATTTACTTCACTACAGAGTTAAATAGATGGCAAGTTAGACTGGGAGAAACTGCCCTTGTATGCTAACAGTATCAGTTACTATCAAATATGGTAACATGTAATAAAGAATTTATTTTTGACAGTTTTTCTTCAGTACACAGGGCTAACTTTAATTCTGTATGCCACATATTGGAAAGCATATGAATGAAATTAACTTGGATCTTGAAGGGTGTTTAAGCTTACCATGAGGCCATCAACGGCCCATTGTGGGCTTCAACAGAAGCTGGCAGCTGGAATGCCTCAGGATTGAGACCCATGAGTCAACTGTTTAACGTGGCCAAAAAATTGCTCAGAATGAAAATGTGGAATAAAAAAGTCTCAACCGAGATGCAAATTTCAACTCCACTTTCCTGAATCCCAGACTTAAACTTATTTTATTGCAGCTGACTATAAGACATAAGCAGCTAACTACTAGAATGTAATGGCACTGATGGTAAAATGGATATAGGAATTTTAAAGTAAAGCAGGGTGTTTGTATGATCATTTACGTGCTCTTTTATTTCACAGTAGTGCTGGTGAGGACTTGAAGTCTAGGAGAGTTTATGGGTGCACCGTTGTTTTGTGCGAATTTCCAAATCAGATTGTTAGGTCTTCATTTTTAACATCCATGCTATCACCACATATTCTAGTATGAGATTAACTATGCAAAAAATAAAGGTTACCCAAAGAAAGCTCTTAAACAGTTTTCTTTCTTTCTTTTTTTTTTTTAAAGAAATTATGCTAGTCCTTAAAAAGTAGTTAATTTACCATTTTGAAGTTCTCGAAGTTCAACTAGCTGTTGAAAGTGGCTACAATTGTACAAATGCATAGTAAGCAATTCCCAAAGGATTTATCACAACGTATAAACATACCTTTTATATATCTAAATACATCTTTACCAAATGGAACATTTAGTGTATTCACAATCGGTATGCGCTAAGGGATTCCCCTTCTTTCTCCCCCCCTCCCTCCCTCCCTCCCCCTCCCCCCCTCTCTCTCACACACACACACTTAAATAAAGCATAAGAAAGTGAACACAGAACTATATTGAAATAAATTGTAGGTGTCCAAAAATCTACAGTGTCCTATTGTACTGTTGGTGGTAAACTAACACACACATCTACAATGCATGAGTCTGTAACATCCCATTGTATTTTAGTACTGTAGCATGTATTTTGCTCAACCTCACATATTAAGATCCTGTCCAAGTCTAGGGATAATAGATGGACATTTATGACCATCGTATTGGTATGTATATGGTATTAATATGTCTATCTGAGTTAAGAATTTTTATGTAAGCATGGTGGACATTGCTCAGAATTATGTCTTACGTGCTCATCCAATACAGTACTCATATGGTTAAGGATTAACTGTCTTGCCTTCATTGTTTCCTTTTTAGTTCACTACTTTAATTTATAGTAATATACATAATAATATGCACATTCAATATGAATGAAATTTTTCAAAAAAGTTTCAGTCTGAAGTAGATACCTGGCATGGAAAATTTCAGCCCAAACAGTTATGTTTGGCAAGGTATGATACATTTAGACATGAACAATATGACTGATTTCAAATAATGTGTTATACTAAAGAATGTATACTTTTTATACAGCCATAGACTTACACAGAATTGATTAACATCTCCATCTCAGACATAATTTGCACCAAATGTCTTTCTAAGCTACACCTTAAGCAGCCCTTCTCCTTCAATGCCAACTCTAAAACACATTTATTTCACCCACCCTTCATTTACCGATGACTGACTGCTGCTAGCTTCAATTTACACATCTGTTTGGTTTAGGTTTCTGGTCTGACACTTAGTATCTGAATGCCTCCAACTTATTAACACTATTTTTATTGAATTTTGAGTGTAAGCTCTTGAAAGCAAAGAATATGTTTTATATGAAAAGTGTAATTGTACACCACCGGCACTAGAAAATAAACTGTTCTAAGTCTACTTAACATAATGAATAGTTCTGGGTACTAAAGGCGGGATTTCCACCATAACAATCTTGACTAACTGTAGTTCACAACATTCAAAATTCAAGGACAGATCTGATCAAGATACCTACTATGTTTTATAAACAGCAACAACACAGACAGAAAATGTAAGGATGTGGGATGTAATGTAATGCTTTCTGCTAAAAGTTTAGGAATTACATTACTCACAGCACTTTGTATATTTTTAGTGTGTGTTTGCTATTTTCATATTCAAGTAATTTAGTTCCTATGGAAACTATGATGTCATTAGTATGGGCAGAGCTTACTGCCCGAGTTATACAAAGATATAAAAAGATCCAAGTTATACAAAGATAATTGATACAATGTTTTCAAATGTATATATTTTAAACGGATTGAACAAAAGGCGACATACGACTGACTTTCAAAACCTTTGGAAACCTATGTAATTACTGACCACACTAAAAAGCACTTAAAACAAACATCTTAATTAAATTAAATTAAAGAAATATTTTAAAAATAATTTTAAGTTAAATGTACATAGCATTAATTATATTTGTGCATACAGTCAACACTGTCTTGACTTGAAACCCTACAGCAACTTGAATGAAGTTAGTGAGGTTGCACAAGTTGTAAGGTCCGGCAGGAAATAGAGCCATCAAGTAGTTTGCTGTTAAAGATCTTCTTCACCAAAATAGAAGTGCATAGCACTTGAGACAAATGATAATATTTCAACTATAGGAGAATTAAGGCTTATCCTTTGTGGGCCAATTAATTGTAAGAGGGCAACAGTCGGTTACTTTGGAACAAGTCTGAAACATCCAGTAGAGGACAGTGGTGTACACACAAGCTATCCTGTGTTAAAAGTGAACCTCCATTGACCTAGAACTAGTTCTCTTTATAGGTATCATTCCTCTCTTTAGATAACTTCTTCAATGTGCTCCCATCCAAAAACTTCTGTCTAAACACTTTTGTTTCTTCTAGTTGATATCTATGATAAATCTAGTGAAAGTGAGGTGAGTTCTTACAGAAGTTGAAGTACTTATGATGACCCATTTTAAAGTTTTTTGGTAGAAAAATGTATCATACAAAGTATAGCAAGAAAGAAAAATCTAATACCTTGTGCAGGCATATACAAAAACCTTGAATCAATAAAGAAAAAAGAAAAGAAATTGAAAAGAAATTCACAATTACAATACCACAGACAGATGAATCCAAACTACTACTATGCAGAATGCACAAATGAACCAAATGCATTAGGAAAACAAACGACAAACAAACCAAAGTGGAAAACATTCAAGCTGAAAGTTAATGAAATAAGCCAGCAACTTGGAGACAAGAAAGATTTAACTTCCTCAACACAGGATAAACATTCATGCATTTCAAGATTTGAAGTTGTTTTTGTTTTTGTTTGTTTTAAATGACAACGGATGGGCTCTTGGGAAAATACGAATTCTGCTAAGAAATATCAAATCTGAATGAAGAAAAAAATCTGGGATGAGACTACATTTTAGAACCATTTAAAAGTACCTGAAATGGTTGCTGCTGGGATGAAAAAGCAGCAGAAACATTTGGAGGAAGCTGGGTTGCTATAGCAACAGGAGTACCAGTCTGCCCATCCTTTCCTGTCACAACCTTTACCTGAGAGAAAATATTTTGAAAAAAAAAAAAAAAAAAAGGGAGAATCATTTTCTTTTAAAAAGTTTTTAAAACTGATCAGCACACCTGTTTTGCACTGTACTGATGGCACCTCACTGAAGAGGGGATTAATGCTAAATGACCGTCAGTGCAGTTTGTTTTGAACAAAGACAAATTTGAAGAGTTCTGTTGCACTTTTAATAGCAGAACAGAGTGAGGGATAGACTATTTACAATGACTCTCACCGCTGGAAAACTGTCTTAAATCCAGATTAAGTAACAGTGGGGGTTAAATATATCTCAGTTCCTAGCTGACAACAAATTAGCATGACAGACAGTCTGAACTCAAGAGAGCCCCAACATTTATTTAAGCAATGAGCATAGCCACCATTCTCTCTTCCTCATTAATTTCCAAAGTGATCAGCCCTTCCAGGCAAGGGATGAGGTGCATTGCTTTAGCAGAAGGTGATAAAGAGGGGGGAAATAAAAGAGAGGAAGACCAAAAATACAAAGAAAGAACATACTCAAAAGGTGCCATGATTTGTTGTTAGAACAGTCAAAACAGTTTATTGGCACAGTTTGCAACATCCTCCAACAGTTAAAATGATTAACAACTTTCACAAGCTATTAGATGTTCAAGTATAGCATAAATATAACTGTCTCTATAATTTAAACTGTGCCTTAGAACTAAAAAGACTGAGCAAACTTGAAACCTAAAAGACGGAGAGGCAGATCCTTAGCTGGGGCACATTGTCAAAGCTCTAGAGCTTCAAAAGACCTATGTCAATTTACCAACTGAGGATCTGCCCCTGAATTTGCACAACAGAGCTCAACATACCTGGCCGTTTCAGCTGACGACAAATAAATAAACCAACAATGACAGGTAAACAATTTGACAATAAAATTCAAAGCACATGGAATAATTCATCGACACCTATTGCTGATTTAAAAAAACAAAAAACTCAAACACCCTGTTACCACAATTTAAGTTAGTTTTGAAGGAATAATTTGTTTCTGCACACACTATCAGTACCTGATCTTAGTCAGTTAAATTTCTTCTCCCAAACATATTAGATGCTACACATTGTGCTACAACTTCTGACCTATCTGCAAATTCAAAGAGAAGAGGGGACCACTAATAATCCTTTAGTTTAAAGGTTCGTCAACTTTTCATTGAAGATATATGGAACTATGATATAAATTTCAAACATACTTAAGTATTTTTGGAATGGAATTTTTTTCAAACTGGCAAATACATTGTCTTCCATATTTTGGATACATAATTTTTAAAAGGGTACTTAAAAGTTTCAAGTGGTGCCAATTCACTAGTTGTGCCAAACGTGACATCACAACTACTTGCTACACAACTGTCAGACTCTGCTCAAGACAGGTTCTGCTTAGGCCACACAAATAGATTAGAAGGGATACCACAGATCAGGATTAATAATGCACTGATAACTATTTAGAAAAAATTGATCATCTTCTGTATACACCGTACTTGGTTCAAGTCACTTGCCATTACTAAGCATTGAATTCACTCAAGGAACTTTAAAATTTTGTTTTATTAAAAAAAAGAAACTGATTTTTTAAGCACAAACTATAAATTCTTTGGACAAAAGCCAAGTTCCAAGTTAAGGCTGTTTTTCATGTTTTTTTTTCAAATGTACGTATTACAGTGATAACTTACAAATGAAAATTACTCTATGATATATACGGTAATCATTTCTGATAAGTTAACATGCTTTCTGCAACAATTTCCAGCTTCTGTGGGTTTAAGATAGACATTAACTATTTTGTGCATGGGACTTGAATACCGACATGAACTTGGTCAATGATAAAACAAGTGTATTTTCCTTCAATGCACTAATTCTTTCCCCTTCCATTAAATTGCCTCTAATCTTACAATATATGCTTCCAATTGCATTCTCAAACCAACCTGCAATTTCAAACTTCACGGAGCAAAATTATAAATCTCTCAGAATCTACAATAAAAAGTCTGCTATATTGTTTCAATCAGAAATAAAATTTAAGATATTTCTAAAGCATCTAACACTTTGGTATCCAACTGCCACAATTTTATGGAATGTTTTATTCCAAAGTATTAAAACAATAAATCTCCTACCTCATCATTGATAACCTCAGATTGTTCCTCCTCTTCCTCCTCCTCAAGATCCAAATCATTTTGCCTAAGGTATGCTTGTAATGGAACACAGTGTTTCTTCTTAAAAGCTAAGAAGTCCATCATATTCCCTTGAAGATGTTGCAAGAAAAATAATTCAATTAAATATTCCTTAAAAGTCTCCTTCAGAATCTCCATCTGTTTGTGGTGATGATCCAAGCACTGCTTTCTCATCTGAGCAGCTTCCTGAGTGGCAGGTGGAATCTCCTCCAATTTTTTAGGTTGTTTTTTCACTCCTGTACTTACTGTAGGAGTAAGGGGAAGATTAGACAGACCCTGTGGTACAGTGGCTCGTGAAGGGCTGGTGGGAGTGGGCGGTGATGTCATTCCAAAAGCAGGTGGTCCTCCAACTCCAGCTATTAATCCACCAGAAGACCGATCATATCCTATGGATCTGCTCAACTGCTGCCCTTGAAGCACTTGCTGCTGCTGCTGCTGCATGAGCTGCCCTTGAATAATATTGCTGATTTGTGGTGGCAAGTTAGTAGTTGTAATATGACCTGGGCTAGTCAAAGGTTGCATATTTGCTCCACTGGCTACAGGACTTTGAGGTCCAAGATGATGAATGGTGCCACCAGTCTGTGAATGCGGTTGTGAAAGTCTGCGTTCTCGTACAGTTGCAGGTGCCCCAGAAGATGGAATCTGTACCTGTGCTGTAGCCCCTTGAGCAATTTGTGCAATTCCAGATCCTTCTTGATATACAAAGTGTCCACCATTTGAAGGGCTCAGACTGATCTGTCTCACAAGCACACTAGCATCTACAAATCCTCTAGTAGGGCTCTGGCTGCACATACCCAAGCCAGAACCTGGAGTGCCTGCCCGAACATTTGGTAATGACTGCACTGGTACAGGGCTGGGTTGTGTAGGGCTTTGAGATTGAACCTGCTGGGGCAATGGTGAAGTAACTTGAATATACGATGGAGATCCATGCTCAAATCTCCTTTGCTGAGGGCTAAACTGAAAATTTGGTGACGTTGGATTTGGTATTGGCAATGGGGTAAGCGTTATCTGTTGGTTTCCTGATGCGACTGGTCCAACGTTCTGCAGTGTGATGTTCACATTCGGCCCAGCTACCGGACTTCTACTCATTATAAATTGCTGTATTTGGTAACTGGGGGACTGAGGTGCAGATGGGCTTGCAGAAGGAGCAAATGAAGTTGCAGGGGACTGTGGTAAGTTTGTCTGCTGCTCTTCTCCCTCACTGCCTGTGAAGGATCTGGACCTCTGGAGCTGACGCTGAGCATTCTGAGGACCATTGCCATGGTGCATTTTCACCTTTTTTGTTTTTTAAAGTAAATTCTAAAGAAAAACATAAAAACAGACATTTAGTGAAGGTAAAGATACTCTTTTTGTAACTGACTGTTAGAAGAGACACATTTAGTTAAGAATTTAGAAGTTTTTCTGCTTCAGAATTAGGAACCCAATCTAACTTTTCAGTTAGTTAATTTAAACAATCTTCATGCAATTATTCAAAATATCGATGATCTAACACACAAACATCCCAAATATATTTACTATCTATACATCTGATACACTTCTCTAGCTAACTAAGACATTCTGGAATAACCAACAGCAAGATGGTATTACAAGTTTTACATTCCTCTTTCGACCATCCAAGATGAGTTGAAAGAGTTCAAAGACCCCTTTCTTCTTCCAATTTTTTGTGGAATATCCAGAAGGAATGAAGGCTCCATTTTTAAACTTATCTAAACTATTTGGCTCAGTTCTTTCCGAAGTTTCAATAACATTATTAGTATTTAACGCTACTTTACCCAAAACCTGGTTGTTGTACAAATGTACAGGTCATTTCCGTGATCAAAGGCTGAGAATTCATGGTGAAAAGTGGAAACATACTACTACTTGTTATTTTTCTCGCTATAAGAACAAATAAAATGTGTCACTAAAATCTCTCTCTCGTCCAAGTGACAAAGTCTGGAAAAATATTGTACCTGATATATAATGCTGCCTTCTCTTTCCTTCACAACTCCAACACCTTAATAAGACAAAATTAACTCAAAATTTAATTGTATTGAAAATGCTATTTACTGGACAAAATAATCTCAAGGGAAAAATGTTCTGGTTTTCAAGTTATTTAGCATTCCAATACAGTACCATCTCACTAATGTACACTGACAGGTAGACCGAGTGCCAAAAACCATGCACTGCAAATTAGCAAAAGAATTAAAAAAAAAAAAAAAAAGTGAATATTTTGCAAAATGTACCTTGCTCATTTATTTTGAAAATTGCAGTTCCATTTCTAATTCTTCACTGCATACAAGTATGTGTTCTATAGCATGCCATGCGTCTTCGCTTCCCTATCGCTGGTCATGGTTGCTGGCTATGTTAATTCTAAACTCCAACCACCTGTTATTTTACATTGTCTGTGCAACACTAAGCCTTTTACAGCAATCTGCAAATCAATGAAAATGCCTAATAAACCCCTTGATAATGAGACCTCACCAGCACATCCCACCTCCTGACTGAAAAGCAAGGAGAGAGATTTTTCTTCTGAAGGATGCGAATCAGCTGGATGCTCCTGTAACAGGAATAACTTCGGGCAAATGAACCCTCATGTGTCAGACCTCCTAATGTGAGCAAGCTGCTGCGGCCCCGCGCCCAGTCAGTGCAGAAACCAAGATCTGTCTGTAGAGACTGGTCCTGGATGTGCCAGGGACCCGCACGGCATCTGAGTGCGTGTGTCTCTCTCTCACACACACACCCACACACACACACACACCCTCCTGCACCCCCCGCACACACCCCCTCCGCTCCACACCCCCGCACAAACACTCCCTCCACCCCGCACCCCCCGCCCCGCCCCCGCCCCGCACCCCCCCCCCACCCCGCTCACGGCTGCCGCCGGCGCCCAGCGGGCGGAGGCTGCTCCGGGGCGCCGGACCGCGGGGCGGGGCGGGGGGGGCCGTGCCCTTTTAATTCCTAACGGCCCCGGGAACCCACACAGCCCCTCCCCCCACCCGCCCGCGGCGGGGAAGCCCCGCGGCCGCCCCGCGCGCTGCGGTGCAGGGGTCGGGTGACCCCCCCCCGGCGGGCGGGGGGCAGAGACGAAGGCCCGCTCCGCACCCCCCGCGGCCGGGACTGGTGCCCCGCGGCCGGGCCCGGCCTGAGGCGCGGCCCCGCTCGGTCTCCGGACGGCGCAGGGGGGTCGCCCCCCCCCGCGGGACCCACTTACCCCAGGGGCCGGGGCCGCACTTTCCATTCCCCCCTCACAGGAAGCGGGGCCCGTCAATGGGGGGGGGGGGGAGGGCAGACATCCGCTACCGGCGGCGGCAGGAGACAAACCGCGAACGCCGTCCCCGCGCCTCGAAGTCGGCTCGCACGCTGCGCGTGCGCAGTGGCTCCACCCCTCCCCGGGGGCGCTGCGCGCGAGCCGAGCAGCCGGAGCACGCGCCTGGCAGCGGGGGCCGCCCCGGGACCGGTGTGCTCCGGGGGCTGCAGCCAGGGCGCTGCGGGAAGCCTCCCGGGGCTTGCGCCGCCGTCCCTCGGCCTCCAAGGCTGGGTGCCCGGGACGTGCCCAGGGCCAAGACTCAACCCCCCGCCCGCCTCGGGCACCGCGCTGCGGGGAACGGGAGCTGCACAAGGAACGGGGCAGAGGCGGCGATTCGGATGCAAACGCAGCGCGCTTTATTGTCCCCTTGTCGCTCCGCTTAGGCGGCACGGCCGTGGTCCCTGCGCTCCTCCTTCAAAGCGTGGCAGATTCAGCCAAACATTGGCCGTTTGCACCTTTGCATCCACTGAACATGACCGCGGTGGAGTTAAAGGGGGGCTAAGAAAAGCCAGCAGTTTTCATGGTTACACATTCCATTTAGACAGAGCAACATGTACTTCTGATTAAAGGATAAGGGACTCTTTGACTTCGCTCTTAAGACAATTGCCTAGCACGATGAACACCTTGACTACCTCTGTCACTGTACTGTGCTCATTCCAGAATATCAGCAGAATGTATTTCAGTTTAATAGACCTTTTATCTGTAAATTATAATTAATATATTTCTAGATGTTGATTAGATCATTTTTTTCAAATTTCAGTAGTAACTCTTCTTGCATTTATGTCTTATAAAAAAAGTTTTCATTTGGAAAATTAAAATGGACAACCGGCAGATTTGATCATCATGGATTACTATACTTCTCTGCATATTCTAATTTAATCATTAGTTTAACAAGGTTTCATAAATGCTTTCACAGTATAAAAGTATGTAACCGTGTACACTTTTACTGTAATATTTCAGAGTTCACAAGCAAAGGACAATGTCTATCAGAATTTCCAATGGAAAATGCAAATGTTCTAGTGCAGGAGGCCTGTGACTGACCCTGCTAAAGGTTAACAAAAAGAATGTACATCATCTCCAACCAGGGGGATTTTAGAGAACTCAAGACTGTGCACTCAGATAGGCCGTGAACAATTAGCTGAGTATTTGAAATCTTTTTCAAAATGGTATTGTTACACACAACAGTAATAGATTGCTCCTGAACCATTTCAGAGCTTTGACATTTTCACTTAAAAAAGGGTACTGTTTAACTACATTTAAAGGATTTTATAAAGTAAAAGCTTTAAATTAACATTCGTGCTTCCTGCACTTAATATATCTTTTCCTGTCATGCTGGATGTATCCCTAATTGGTGGAGATTAGAATCTTGCAAGGGAGTAGACCAGATGATTTAATAGGCACGTCTGCACATCTAACTGATCTGATCCAATTTTAGAGCAGCATAAATTTTCTCATTTTAAGTGAATATAAAGACTCCTTGCTTGCTTAACCTGCTCATGCAACAACACCAAGGCCCCAATCCTGCAATCAGATTTGCTAGCACGGACTCTTGCACCTTTGTTAAACTTCACTGAAGTCAACTGGACTTTGTAAGACCATGGGGATCCAGGCTTGCTGAGACAGTTGCAGGACCAGAATCCAGAAGAGCACACATCTGCAGGTGTTAATGTTAATGGCGGAAATATCCAAATTGCAGCTTTCGAGATGCTTGGTTTGAACTAATCCTGCCAGGTTGGCTATCACAATCTTTACTACTAACAGTGGTTGCTGCACCACCTCTTTTATTGTTCCTGTAGTTGAGTGCTTGCTGTACAGGTGGTTGCCGAGTTTGCAGTTGGCCAGCCTGATGCCGCTGCTGCAGCAGCTGTGGGCCTGTCTGCTGTTCAGCCAAAACCTAAAACAATGGAGAAAGAGGAAAATGTTAATTGTTGCTACCTTTTCCCTTGTTTACGTTATAGTGTTATTTGTTTATTACAGCTCTTCACTGTAAAAATCCTGCTGTCTCTTGCTAAAGCCAGTAAAAGATACATCTTGAAATAGGCCATTAGTTGTATGTACCAAAAATTGGGTCAGAAGAGTTTGAATGATTTCATAAAAATACTGCAGTGTAATATGGTGCCTTTCTGCTTCTGACCGGGTATCATTTTATGAGCATTTTAAAAGACACAAGGTCTGAAAAAAAATGGATCTGGAATTAACGTAGAAATGCCGGTAGCTTTGATTTATTGGCCAATGGGTTTCAATATTCTAAATTAGTACAGAATGATTTTGAAACTTGCAAGAAAAATACAAATTTTCCTCCAACCCATTTAAATTTTACTAGTACAAATAATATATATTTAAGGCACATGATGACATCATAGGATACAGTAAACCTCTAGAGTGATAGAGTAAAACTCTATCACTAGGTTCGGTAGGCTTTTCACCTCTACTTACAGGTCTTTCCACTCTTTTGCCAGAGACGGTTAGTAACCTCTTTTGTAATGGTTGTCCGTAAGTAGCTCACCTAGTTTCGGGGTTTCATACTTTAGTTCTCTTTGCTTGGTGTGTGCTAGTTAAATCATTATGCAAAAGGTACAAGGTCTTATCTTTGCTTCGTTGCTATGGTGGTGTTTCATATTTTTCAATCTTCCCTTGCGGTACTGTTCTCTATTGCTCCGTGTGTCTTTTCTATCTCCTATACTTAGACGGTCAAGAATGTTTTAGGTTATAGGCGGGGGTAATCATAGTTTTATGGGGGGTTGATTTGGTTTATTGGAGCACCTTTTGCTCTTTTGACATGTATTCTGTACAGCAGGATGCAGCCTGAATCATGGAGAGTGGCTTGTCACCGTTATTTCTAGTGGAAGTCAATACGACATAGTTTAAATAGTTGACTTGATAAAGGCTGTATAAAATCCTCCAGGAAGAGAAAATCTTGCATCATGATTAATGGCTTGTGAATGAGAAAAGATTTGAGTTGAGAATTTGGTCCTTGCCCCCTTGACTGCTGAATTATAGACTCA
>ML675640.1:4971273-4992710 GCA_007922155.1 Mesoclemmys tuberculata
CGAACCTGACAGCAAGCTGGCCCTTGTTGTCACCTCACTAAAAAGAAGTAACTGCCTTGTCATTTTTGTTTTTAAATTTATCAACTAATCTGTTATTAAATAGTCACTTCCATAGTGATTTTCACTGTCAAGTAATTATGAAAATATCAGTTAAACCGGAAAACACCATGTAAATGTCCTCATTTTACAGATAGAAAACTGAGTCAAAGACATGAAATGACTTGTACAAGATCATCCAGCAAGTCGGTGTCAGAGCAAGGGATAACATATCAGTTTTGTTCCCAATGATCAGACCCTGTTTCTCTTTTTCTGCAGAGAGAAACGTATTTGCATAGATAATAAGTTCTTATCTGTAGTTCATCTCTCCCCTTAAGGACTCAAGAAATGTTTTTATAATAATAGGTGTGTGCATGCTATCTGTCTGTCTCTCATAACTCAACTTCTCTCAGCTGTTAAAGTTAAAATAATCACTTAATGATCACTGGATTCTCTCTCTGACCGGACTGCAAAGAAGTAAATCCTTTCTATTTATGAAAGAAAGTTAGGAATTTTATTTTTAACTTGTTTACAATATAGTGCAAAATTTAGTTTAATGTGTTTTTTTCAATACCATCAGGTGTAAACTCTCTCTCTGAATACCACATTCATAACTAGTTTTTGCTTTCTCTTTTAGATGACCTTCACAATATGTTATAAAAGAGAAGACATTGTTACACTATTTCAGTTTTGTTTTTTGCACAAATAGCAAATTAACAGTAATGCTTCTAAACTGTAGAGACAACATTTCAGGGAGCCTTACTTATGATTCAGTGTTGGTATGTAGTAAAATTTAATATTTTGAGTCCAAAGAATCAGTTTCAGAAAGATACCATGAGTTGAGGAGGCACTAATTAGAGCTGACCCAACCCTGGAATGCTCTTGAAACCAAGGAATTAATGATTTAACAGTAACACTTTCGCCTCTACTTTGTATTAAGGCAAGAGTTGAGTGAAATTTTTTTGGTGAATAGTCAACATTCACCCAAAAATGCATTGGGGGGATGGGCACTGAAACAATTTGTGAATTCAGGTCAAATTCAGTAAATTGTTTCAGCCAAAAAAACATGAAAAAAAAATGGAAACATCGCGGTCATTTTGATTCGACTCATCGTTTTGACAATGTCAATTCAACAATCTTGATTTGATTTGACATTCAAAACATTTCATAGCCCCAAAAAAATATTTTGTTTGTTTTTTTTTGGGTGAGGAAAACCAAAAAGATTTACTTTTGGTTAGAAACCAAATAAGTCTTATTTTAAATTTGTGGTTTGACTACCAAATACAAAATAAATTATTTGCTTAGCTCTAATTAAGCACTAAATTAATTAGACTCCACAGAAGCTGGGAATAACTTTGGAGGGAGAAAGTCAGAGAAAAGTTGTTTCTGGAGTCAATACACAAAGTATGATTAGAAGGAAAAAATGTTTTAAAAATAATGAAACAGAAGGACTGTATTACTTATAGCAACACCCAGTCTTCACTGGTGCACCACTCAGGACTGTCTGTCCAGCTGCTGCCTGTCCAGCCTCAGCAGCTGATTGACAACAGCAGGCAAAAATGTGCAAAATACATTTGCTGTTTCAGGAGGACGGTCTTTTACTCATTGCCCTTTCAATGTATTTTCAGCATCCTTGGAGTCGCTTGGTGAGAAAATGACTGAGGAAGACTAGCCATTTCTCCACGGCGATGTTTTTTCTTTGTAACTGCAGCTATCAGTGGAAAGAGGGGACATTTTCAGCAAAGTTATGGATGGAACTTTGTTAAGACAAAAAAGCCATTACAAAAAAAGATGACTGCACCAATCATCTGGCTACTGGAAACAATACTGTGTTCTGAATGTAAAAAGGTGTCTACCTTCAATTTATTGTCAGCTATTAATAAATTTAATAAGACAAGTGATTTCTAACTTACTCTTCAATCATAATAGCTTCGACTTCCTTCAATTACTACTAAACCACAGCTACTGTTGTTTTTCAGTTTTGTTTGTACTGTAGCTTAGACTGAATTGGTTCTGAAGATAGGAAAACGTACTGAATTGGTTCTCAAGATAGGAAATAAGTAATTGGAGAGGGGGAAAAGGAGAATAACACAAGTTTCACTGTTCACTTCCTGTTATTTTCATTCAATCATTTCTATTTCTAGATGTTTTACAGTGGAATTGACTTTAATGGAAGCAGAGTTCAGCCAACTTCGAGCACTTTTGAAAACCTCACCCCAAAGCCATTGTTAGCAGCACTTCTGTCAAATCAAATTTTTTTCCCTTTCCGTTTTCCAGTAGCTGGTGGCTTCTCAATACTAGTGTTACCTGTATATGTGGATGTCTTTTTTCCCCCCAATTGTATCACACCGTTGCATGCATCCGTGGATCTAAATAAGTGTTGTAGAGGCAGACACTGTTGTGTCCTATATGACTGACACCCATGGAAGGGCTGTGGGAGGGAAGAATAGCACAGAAGATTTGCTTGTCTTTGTTGAAACTTTTTATCAGCTCCTAAATGGGAAAAAGTTATAGCTACAACTCTAAACTGTTGTACGTGAAATCTCTGAACTATCTTTTATGACACTAAGAATGAGAAGATCTTAAACTGCTAATTTTATTATTTATTTCTGTGATCTATGTCAATAGTGCTTACAGCCTTCGGGTACCTTTTGGTAAATATTTTATAAATTGACACAAATAAATAATCCTAAATTAATTTACACACTATTCTGAAATGTTTTTGAATCAAGTTTTAGTTGACCAGTCTAAATACTACAGCTCTATGGCAGTCATTCAATTTATCCTCCATAGAGCACATCACAAATAGCTTTTGTTGTTACATCATGCACACATTTCTTCTTGATTTCCCTTTTTACTTGCTAAATTGAATCTTCCCTACTGCACAGATTGCTATGCTGCTTCAAGGCAAAATCTTTTTCTTGACATTTTACATTGTATCTAGCTCAAAGCACAGTTATATATATGAGAAAGAAGAACTAACCATGTTATTGAGGTTAATGTTTGCTCAAATTGTAGACCCCAAAGGAAACCCACAGTCCTATTGGGGAGGGATATGAGCATAATTTTAATTTATCCTCAGGCAATGCCAGGGCACTATACATGCAAAAAAGCCCCTGGAGTAAGGCTGAGGAAAAGCCACCACAAAAGTGTAATCAAAACTTAAAAGCATTCACAGTGTATCCACAGACAGTATCATCAAAAGCATTGAGTCAAGAATATGATTAAAACGCACAAGCTACTGTTCATCTGTGATCAAATGATGTAAGACTCTCTACAAGAAATAATCATGAGGCAGGACAAATCGGGATATAGTCTTGGCAACTTCCTTTCTTCCTTGACACCGAGCAATTTAATGTATCTGTTTTTACAAAATATGTTTTCTGTGCTACCGCCGCTTGGTTCTTCTACCAAAATACATAGTAGGCTTATGGTACTGCCAAACAGGAAGACTTAATTTTTAAAAACATTATGGAGTGCTGTCGTATAACCTCCTCTTCGGCTTTTTTCCTCCAGTTATGTGAATTAGTAATAAACAGATGTTAAGAGGCCCCTCTCTCAGCAGATATTGCTCACAGTTGGCATTTTTTCATCAATTCTTATCTAGGTAAGAAAATGGACGTTCAAGAACAGCTCCAGTATATCTAACACTAGAATTATCTGCGTTAGAATCAGCACACCGTGTCCCTTAGATTTCAGCTTCTGAAGCAAGTCAGCAAGAGCTTCCAGTTTGCTGTTTTTGAAAGAGAACAATACGAAGCTTTTGCATGCAGCTTTCAACTGCTAGAGAAAGAAGGTATATAGAACACGGCCAATCAGTTTCCTTTACCTGAATTCTACTGCACCAGTCAGTGGTCAGGGAACTGTGGTAAGTGTGGGGCTGTAATCTGTTGCAGCTGATGTAAATAGGGAGCTGCCTGCTATTTAAGATCATGTTCAAAGATTTTCATTTCATGCCTATATATGAAGGGGGGAGGGTTTGCTCCACACAAATATGGGGGAGCAGCAACTGCAGCCAGCAGCGCACACAGAGCGCTGTAAGATGGAGCGAAACTTTAATATAGCTTGAGCTGCTAAAAAACCCCACTGTCCATATGAAACACTGAGCTAAAAATATTCAAAACATTCAAAATTAAAAACAGTATTAAAATATTAAGAGTCTGCCAGAATAAAACCTCATACACAATCCTTTCTCAGGTTTAATCACCATTAAATCTCACGTGTGCTTCTCTAGGACATAATTCTTTATGTTCTTGTTCCCTATATTCTTTTATACAGTAGTAATTGATCATCCTGCAATCCATTTTCTTAAGTATAGGGTGAATCGATGATTTTACCTGCTGCAATGAGAAGGTAAGGGAATGAGATTATGGGTCGGAGAGTGAAAAAGGCACTTGAAAGTGAATGGATGGATAAAAGCTTTACGTCATTGCCAGGAGGAAGCAAGGACTCCTTGGCATACCTACCTCTAGGGATGAATGTGGGGTAAGAGAAATCCTAACCAATGAGATACCCTCTATCCTTCTGCCCCTTTTATTTCCTCTTTAGTTTATCTTTTACTCGTCTATATTTGTAGTTCACTATTAACCCTAGAGTCAACTTTTTTTTTTAAAGTAAAAAATTTGTGTCTGCTGCTTCTATAAGGAACTGGATGCTATACTTGGCATCAATCTCACCTCCACCGCCGAGAGCCCCATGGATACTGTGGGTGGGAGGAGGGCTGCAGACAACGAAATAGTTCACTAACCAGTCCAGCCCAATCTTCTGATACTCTCTCAGGCAGGGTCTACACTGACGGTGGCAAATTCGCTGCCGTCAGTTTGATGTCTCTGGATCGACTTAGCGGTCTACGTAGACCCGCTCAGCGGATCCAGCAATTGATGTAGGAAAACCACCCTGGTAAGTGGTGTAGCGGTGACAGGAAGGCTGTTCCCTTCGGCACAGCGCAGTGTGGACAGCGCACAGAGCAGACGCAGCGAAGTTGACGGAAGATACGCAAGTGATTTACGTCACTTGCGTATCTCCCATCGACTGCCGCTGAATCCGGAAGGTAAGTGAAGACCGGGCCTCAGTGTCCCATACAACAGGGATGGAGTATCACCTTTTACTGCTGTTGTGATCCGAGACCTGTCTTTAGGTAACAGCACTTGTGCAGCAGCAGCAGCCTCTGCTAGGTCTCGCATGTGTTTCTTTGCAGCACTTGTTTTGTCTGTCCCCTCCTGCTTGTCAATTCTGGTGAAGTAAAAGCAAATCAAAATGAGAGCAAGATTCATAAAGCGCGTGAGTCTCGGTATTATACCTACTAGAAAAAAAAGAGATTAAGGGATACTTACGTCACAAAAGTAAATCCTTAAGAGAATGAAGAAACACTTCAGGTTACAAAACAACAGAGTTTAGTTTACCTTCAAACTTGACACAGTAGGAGACTCAGGAGTAGACAAAAAGATTACAACATTATTTCTTTTCTCCAACAATGTATCAAATTTAATGAAAAACACTGGGAAAATACATCGTTTAGAACTGCCGAACAGTTTTTTAAATAGTTGCTAAATTGGAAAAGCAATTTTTAACTTGTATCTGGAGATAGATGACAGTTACAGGAGTATATCTCCATCTGCTCTTGTGTCACAATCTTTACCTGAGAGAAAATATTTTGGAAAAAGAAAAATGATCCTTTTAAAATTTCTCAGAACTACGCACCGTTTTGTTATAATACTCCATTATACAGCTGTGTCACTGGAATTTTACGAGGAAAAAGCATATTTTGCTGTGAACCACGTATTGTTTCAAATAGGATTCTGTCACAGTGGAAGAGTGCAGTTATGAAAGCCTCTCACAACTGGAACCATTTTATTAAGTTATTCTCAAATCAAAAGGGTTTCTAAGGATCCTTCCTAATATATAAGAATTTAGGAATTACAAAGCTTCCCATGGTAGAAATCTATAACATTTTATCAATAACAAGTACAGCAACCATTACATTTGTTGATGTTGGAGATCATGGCTGAGGTGCAGAGACTACACAGAAAGTGGTTGAGAGAGGAGGAACAAAGCGAGAAAGAAAAGGGAAAATGAGTAAGTCCCTATACAGGTGACAAAAAATTAAACCTGTTGTATTTCTCTTATATGACCAACTTTCTAAAAACATCAACACTAGATAAACTAATGAATAATTTTGGAAGGGAAGGAAAACAATTCGGTTTTGAAATGAACACTAGGTTACACACTGCCAGCAGTGGACACTGTGAGCACAAAACCTGCTTCTGATCACAATGGGGCTGTGATCCAAATAAGAACACAGCTAAGGGACACAATTAAGAACAAGAATGTTTCAAATTAAACAGAGTAAAGGCTCCCCCACAATAGGTGGATACATCAAGACACATTTATGCCAACAAGAATTAATCTCATTCCCAAAGTTAATATGTTTTGTCATTAAGAAAGGCAGTCTTCATGAGGTCTTTCATTTTGTGATGGCTTTTTTTTTTTTTTTTAAATAAAATCCAGGTACACCTGCCATAGTTACACAGTACAAAAATGGAATCTTCGCTTGTAGAAAAGACTCTTTGCCACATACACACAATTTTAAGAACCCTTAAGTCTGTTCAAAAAGCAAACCACAATATAATTAAACTACCTTGAAGATTTCATGAACTGGTTTATAATTACTTGCCAAAGGTAGCAGACTGCAATTTAAAATAAAGTCAATGATAATGCAGATTACATGAGGATGGACACATTAGCCATCCTGATTCTTCTCCTTCACACTAATTTACCTCCAAATGTGTTTCTAATGGCCTTCACCAAATTCTTCATTTGCTTGAAAAACTCTTCTCTAGTAAAGCCACCATTCTCTTGGGATCTCATGAACAGGGTACAAATACTTTTGCCACTTCTCTGCTTTCACTAATATTTCCTTTCAGATCCCCACTCCAAGTCATTAAAGATTTCTTACCTCATGATTGAGAACCTTAGCTTGTTCCTCCCACTCAAGATCCATACTACTTTGCCTAAGGAATGCTTGTAATGGCACATGGTGCTTCCTCTTAAAAGCTAAGAAGTCCATCATATTCCCTTGAAGATGTTGCAAGAAATAGTTCAGTCGATTAGTCCTTAAAGGATTCCTTCAGAACCTTCATCCATTTATTGTGGCAATCCAAGCACTGCTTTCTCATCAGCAGTTTCTTGAGTTGTAGGTTGAACCTCTTCTAGGTTCTTGAGTTGTAGGTTGAACCCTCCCACCCCACTGCTGCATAGCTGTAATGAAGCAAACAAAGTTAAACAAATCCTGTGCAACAGTAACCCAAAACAGAGGCGATGGCCAGCCAAGGCCTTAGAGGCTCACTGGCCCTCCCATCTTCCCCTCCCACTGCCAGCCCATGGGCTGCCACTGAAGATCAGCTGCCGAAGGTACTAGGCTGCTGGCCACCCAGACCTAGCTGCAGTCTTTTCCCCTCACCCCAACTCAGAGCTTCTCCCCTGCCCCTCCAAGATAGCCCCTCAGAGTTCCCTCCCCCCACCCTTTTCACTTCCAGCTATTAATCCACCCTTACCTCCTATCATCTCCTACAGGTCTGCTCAGGTACTTTCCTTGAAGCACCCGATTCTGTTGAACAACCTGTCCTTGGATGCTAGTACTGATTCATGGGGGCAAATTAGTAGTTTTAATGAGACATGGGCTAGTCAATGGCCATGTTTGCTTCACTAGCGCCAGGTCCAAGCTGATGAATAGAACAATCGCTCTGTGAACGAGTTGTAAAAGCCTACATTCTCGTACAACAGTAGCTGCTACAGAATATGGAAGTTGTACCTGTGCCGTGACTTCTTGAGCCATTTGTGCAATTCCTGACTCTCTGATACACACAGTATCACCATTTGAAGGCCCAGATTGATTAATCTCACAAATACACCAACACTTACAAATCTTGGGATTACATACTCAAGCTACAAGGTCTACCTGGACATTCGGTAATGATGGCACCGTCTCAAAGCTAGATTGTGTAGGGCTTTGAGAGTGAGCAATGGTGAAATAACTGGAATAGATGCTGGAGATCCATGCTCAAACGTCCTCGCAAAGGGCTAAACTGAAAACTTGACAATGTTGGTTTTGGCCCTTCCCCAACTCAAAAGCTTGTTCCCGGCCAGGGTTACCAACTCCCCATGTTGCCCTCTGGCTCGGGGTAAGTGCTGTGTGTCCGTAAGCCCCCTCTCCTGGAGTCACGTTACTGTGGAAAAATTGCAGCTGGGTGCGCTGGGGGAAAAAGGTCGACAACATGACACAGCTGCATCCTGCAGGCACACAAGGCCAATAAGAACCACATCATGTTTACTCTTTTTGTTATATTGCATTAGTTGTGGGGTTCTGCTTCACGCTGCTCAGAAAGGGGAGCTGGGCCAGGCTGTCTTACGTGTAGTTGGTCTGCACCAGAAAGGTAGGGCAGCTTAACTACATGGCTCAGGGCTGTGAACAATTTCATGCTATATCCGAGTAAGTAAACCGACTTAAGTCCCCATGTAGACAGTACTAGTTCAACAGAAGAATTCTTCCACTGACCTAGCTACCACCTCTTGGAGGGATGGATTTACTATGGCAATGGTTAGGGCCGCGGCAGCTGCAGCGGTGCTGCCCGTAGCACTTCTAGTGTAGATGTACCCACGGACACGGGGCTGCTAGGACAAACGTGTACCAACTTTTTAATTTTATAAGGCCTGTTCTATACTAGAAGAGTTACACTGGGGTAACTACGTAAGTCAAGCTATGATTTAAAAAAAAAAGAAATCATTATGAGTACAACCCCTCCTGCAGTCAAAAGAAGCTTCGCTTATTTCGCTTCAGAAACCACAAGACGACGTGATCTACGCTACAATGCTCTGGCAGCATACCTATGTCTGCTAGGGGTGAGAAAAATTCACAAAGCCCTGGGCAACGTAGTTATGCCTGCAACATCCACTGTTGACATAACTATGCTGACAGAAGAGTGCTTTGGCAATTTAGCTACCGTTCAGGAAGGTGGTCGTAGTATGTTGGCGGAACACCTGCATCTACAGTGAGGGGAGGGAGGGATATGCTGACAGACTGTTGTTTGAACTTACACTTCCCACGTCTCATATCTATCACAGTTCAGTGCACATTGATCTGAAAATCTGCCTGTGTCACGATGGGAGCTGCTGGCACTTGAGCAATTTTGAAAATCTGGCCCCATTTGGGGATGGGAAAGTGGGATTGGCAAAGGTCTGAAAGCATTTAAAATCCAAATGAGTGATCTTCAATCTGAGTAGCTCTTGTGAGCAAGGTTTTATTTCTTAGGGCTTGTGTACATGGAGATGTAGTGCATCCCCACTGAGGCTACAGAAAGCTTACTGCTTTAACTATACTGGTACACTTAAAGCAATAAAAGACCTTCTGGTAGTGTACACAAGTGCTAAAAGGATTTGTTATAAAAGACCCACAACTATCTTCAGGAATCTTTACATTAAATTTTAAAAAGTATCCCACTGAATAAACAATGGGTTTATTTGCTTTCAAATCAAAACATTCCTGTGTGGAACTTACAACCCAAACACCGTAGTACTGTGCCAGTGAATGAGAACCTAGTACTGAAACTGATCACACCCTGTCCAAGCTAACTGAGGGGCACAAAGTAAAACACCACACACAGCAAACAATGTAAAAATGTTCAATTTTAATGATCTAGGGCACATTTCTTAGTTTTCTCTAAAGGCTAAGAATGAAAGTTCCCACTGAATTGGATTTGAGTTGACAATATTCCCGGGGTTATTTTACTACGAATGACTCAAACTTTGTTCACAGATTGAGGTTGATTTAAATAAAAAGAGAAGGAAGATGATAAGGATGATGTAAGTTGTACAAAATACTGAGGGACGTAAAAGAAAAATCTAGTGGGAGTGCATCTCCTGAAGGCACACTGAGACAGATCCCTCACAATCCTGCTTTTACATACAAGACAAAATATGGATTAAGACCTTCCGGGGATAAAAATAAAGCCCTAATTAAAATGCTACAAAACAAAATCATAACGTATGTAGCAACTAATTGAAGAAAAAAGGACAAAATACTCTGGCAGAAATTGGTTCCAGAAGGAATCACAAGTCCAAGGGCCTTAGATAGAAACCATTTAATACGTTTCGCAGAACTGAACAAAGGAGACAGCACTTCAAAGAGAGAACAGCATTACATTCAATGGAGACCAAAGGCTTAATTCACACCCACAGGTGGAGTGAGTTGGAGGCGTTGTACTTACGCAAACAACCCTCAGGTTGTGCCAGGATGAATTTACATTCACTGTTGTTGCCACTGCCCTGTCCCATAGTACTGCCCAGAAAAGGAGCTTTAATTTACACAGCTCTGAGCCTCCTTTGAAGCCCAACTGGTGAAGTTTAGCTGGGAAGGGTTCAATCAGCATGTTTCCTAGGCCTGGTCCTCACTTAAAATATAGATTAAAATAGCTATGGTGATCAGGGCGAGTGAAAAATTCATACCCATGAGTGGTGCTGCTATGCTGACCTAACCCCTGGTGTAGATGCAGCTAAACTGATGAAAGAATGCTTCTGTCATCCTACCTACCGTCACTTGGGCAGGTGGCGTCCCTACAGCAAGGGCAAAACCCCTTCTATCACTGTAAGCTGTTTGGAAATGAGGCTATGGAGGTAGAAATTACCACATCTGAGGTAGAAGCCAAACTCAAACAGCTTAATGGGACTAAATAGGGGGCCAGGGTGGATAATCTCCATTCAAGAATATTAAAGGAACTAGCACATGAAATTGCAAGCCCATTAGCAAGGATTTTTAAAATCAATCTGTCAACTCAGGGATTGTACTGTATGACCTGAGAAATGCTATTATAGTTCCTATTATTAAGAAAGGGAAAAAAAGTGATCGGGGTAACTACAGGCCTATTAGTTTGACCTCAGTAGCATGCAAGGTCTTGGAAAAAATTGTGAAGGAGAAACTAGTTAAGGACATCAAGGTTAACAGCAATTGAGATAAACTAAAACATGGCTTTACAAAAAGTAGATCATGTCAGGCCAACCTGATCTCCTTTTTTGAGACGATAACAGATTTTTTAGATAAAGGGAATGCAGTGGATCTAATTTACCTAGATTTCAGTAAGGCATTTGATACGGTTCCACATGGGGAATTACTAGTTAAATTGGAAAAGACAGGGATTAATATGAAAATTGAAAAGTGGCTAAGGAACTGGTTAAAGGGGAGACAAGAACAGGTCAGACTGAAAGGTGAACCGTCAGGCTGGAGGGAGGTTACTAGTGGAGTTCCTCAGCGATCAGTCTTGGGACCAATCTTATTTAACATTTTTATTACTGATCTTGGCATAAAAAGTGGGAATGTGCTAATAAAGTTTGCAGATGACACAAAGCTAGGAGGTATTGCCAATACAGAGAAGGATCAGGATATCATACAGGAAGATCTGGATAACCTTGTGTACTGGAGTAATAGAAATAGGATGGAATTTAATAGTGGAAAGTGCAAGGTCATGCATTTAGGGACTAACAACAAGAATTTTTACTATAAGCTGGGGATGCATCACTTGGAAGTGACAGAGGAGGAGGACCTAGGCATACTGGTTGATCACAGGATGACTACGAGCCACCTATGGGATGTGGCCATGAAAAAAGCTATTGCTGGGTTGAAGCCGACTGAAAAATTTGAATCTTACATTTTACACATTTAGGCCAAAATGTAGCAGAGGGGGACACTAAATCAACAGCAATGCAACTGGTGATTTACCACAGGTAGTACTGAACCCCTTTCTAAGGTTTCATACTTTGGCTTTGTGATAACACTTACACAGTACTTTACATGTTGAAAGTGGTGTTTAATTAAAGGGTCTGTGAAACAATTACTTGGGCTGGAGATACTCAACATAGATAACATATAAATCTATGTTCCGGAATTGGCCAAGTGTAAGAACGCATTGGAACCTTCTACTGTTAACAACATCTTTAAAATAAAAAGATCAACATATCCCCTTATATGTGCACACCAGCCCACTTTCCAAAATTAGGAAAGTTAGTCTCACCCTAGCCAGAGAATTCAGGGCCACTAGTATGACAATAGATTTCTGACCCCACATAAATTGCATGTTAAAGTCACGGACAGTATATGCAAAATAAAATAAGTCTTTGTCAAAGTTTGGAAATACCTCCAGCTACAGATTAAGGAATTCTGTAGACTAATGAGGCTTTTAAAATAGTACATAGAGCTCTTCAATCTATAAAACAAAAAGGAAAATCTATTTGAAAAAAAAATAGTTTTGCACTTGCCTTTATGTAGAGATTACACATGTTTAAATAACTGTTTCATATAAGCATATTTTACTGTAATAAAAACATCATTCCAATTCCATAATGAAAACAATTCCTGCATGACAAGATTCATGCATGAAGCACATTTTTTGTTATTTTAGTTTTCAAGTATTCCACGTTCCAATGCATCGGTTAGTGGTATAAACAGTCAGTTTCAGGGTCACTTCTGCATTATTTTTCCCCCAATTCCTTTTGGTCATCTGTGACTACTCACTTCCAGCATGAAAATAAACCTCTGCTTTACTGGATTGTTGGATTTAGAAAGGCCACTTAGTTTTATGCAAACTGAATCAAAGGTCCCAGTTCCTGCCATTTACTGACTCAGTCAGAGTCATCGTCACAATCATCACTGCCCTCAAGGTCGTTGCTCTGCAAAGAAGAATGAAAAAAATGGTTTTGTCATCAGTTTATTATAGACCCAATCAAAACACTGAATTGAAATCGCTCTGAAGTCTAGGGAAATGTGACTCTGGATCCAAACTTCATGACCTGGACCCACCTTAATTACTACATTTGAAATTATAAGGGGGGGGAAGTCTGCCTTTTACTTCTTATTGCAGATAGTTAAAGTGAAGAATCCAGTTCCATGGAAAAATTACTTATGGGGACACTGTCAGATCAAGTTAGATGCCAAATAATATGACCAAAACTGTTACTCCTAGTAGCACAGTAGAGCCAACACATCTAAAACAATAAACTGGATTTTATTCTCTAATACATCGTTACTGGAATTGTTCACTAAATTCTATGCAATTGCTGAAGAACTCTATAGTTAACTGTACAATGATGACAACTTGTAGCATATTGAAAACTGAAAATGCCAAAATGTATGTGATTGTGCAGTCACATCCTCCTGCATTTTAAAATTGTTCTTCCTTCCCCATTTGCCATGTGCAAAACCCACAGAAAACAGTGAAAGGACTATACAGAAAGTGTTGTCATATCCAAATATAGAGAAATACATGTATTTATGATTTTTATAGTCTAGTCTCTAAGAGACGGTTATGTTAGGTGGTGTAGGGACTGCAGGTAAAAGTGGTCAGGAAGAAGAGCATTTTTTTTAAAGCAGACAACATCCCTTTAAAAGGTAATAGCTTCAACCGTTACCTTTGAGTTTGTGTCGTTGGCTTGTACCCCTGAAAAAGTGGCACTGAAGTCATGGATGGAAAGGGTGCTGAGCCAGTTCACCATGGATTGCTCCTCCTTTTCCGTATTTATAATAGTGGGATAGATATGCTGCTCTTTGAAAATAGCGATCTTCTCCTCCTCGTCTGCCCATTCCAGTGGCTCATGCAAACCATCGCTTCCAAAGCGTTTATTGTACTTTTCAAAGTGAACCTTTTCCAAGACCAGCCCAAGTCCTGGAGCTTTGGGGACATCCACCTTTTTCTCTCCCCAGCTGCGCTCCATGATGGACTCCGGTGCATAGCCTTTCACTACAGCTATCACCAAACCGATCATCTTCCTTATTTGGTGCATCATAAAACTCTGTCCTTTCACCTTTATCACTGCAAATTCCATGCCTTCCCTCACAAAGGGCTCTTCGCAATACATCTCCATTATGTACCGTTTGGCACTGGGGTCTTTGGGTCCCTTCTGAGAAGTGAAATTGTGGAAGTTATGGGTCCCTTTGTAACAAGAAAGAAGCTTGTTGACTTTCTCAAGAGTCTCTTTGCTCAGTCGGTAAGTTTCATCTTGGATATCATGGTCTTTATGGGCAAAGGCAAACGTTGGTAGCATGTAGAAGTAGGTTCTGGCATCACACTTGTTCTTGGAGCTGAATCCCCCGGTGACTCTTTTCAGGCCTCATTTTAAAAATGACATTTTGTTAACAAAACTTTGCCATCAGCCAATTTCAGCCACATTACAATCCCCACCCACCAAGAAGAATCTATATAAAATAGAAGGGGGAGAGTGGAAAAACAATTTAAGAAACTTCCACTGTAAAGAATTCCCCTTTAAATTAAAATCAGTGTTTGCACACACTGCTGGAATACCCACTTTTCATTATTCTTACCCAGAATTCTGATATGAGAAGGAAGACAGTTATTAATCTTTTCCAAAACATTATCTATCAGCCAGATCTTCAGGGACACAATCTGTCCTGCGGCAGACACGCCCTATGAAAACAAAAACAATGAGAACACACATTGGTAGTTGTGCCATGATGGAAAAGCTGAATCAGAACAAAGATTTAATGCACAGTCTGACGACATTCTCTATCCATTTCTTTGCTGTTATCGGTCATTGCAAACTGAAGAAGTGAAGCAAAGATGCTACCAGGAGGCACTGACCCTGTAGTCAGAAACCTAGGGAAAGACACATCAACGAATTCAGCACCCCTACAAAGCTAAGATGCGTGGTGTTCTTCCCCACTTGTAAAACTGAGATAATCAAGAATAAGAGTTTAAGGCATTTTCCTTGGGTCACATAGAAAGCCTATCATAACAAAGCCATGAACAGAAAGAACCCATCTCTCTCAACCCTATGCTTCAGCCACAAAATCATCCGTCCGCTCATGAGCTAGGTGGGTAGTTTGTTTGGTTAGCGTGGTGGAAGGGATAAGGTTGCAATTATATTATACTTTCACCCTTCTCTGTGGCATTTCACTGTATTTGACTGATACAAAACCAAAAATGTGCTGTATGCAAGTTTGTATATTATGGTAGCATTTATGAATTTCAGTTAAGAATTAGGACCCCATTATGGTAGGCACCAGATAGTCAAAGAACAAACAGTCTCCACCTGAAAAAATGGGTAATATATCGAACAGGATGGAGAAGACCAACAGAGCAGGAATGGGTTAGCAGGAAAACACAACAAATAAATGAACACAGTTAAAGGAGAAAAGGCAGAGGTCACAGCTAAGAGGATAAAGTAGCAGCTTTATAAATTTTACAGATATCTAGTCACTACCCCTGTATTTACTAACAAGTAAATATTTATACTTTAATGTATTAGAAGATGAAAGTATACATTGCAAATACCATTTTATCTGTAGTGGAGTTATAAATTCCCTATCAAATGGGAATCCCACATCATAAAAGTGATCTTATTTCTCATCTGTGATCCAAAATGCACATGTTCAGAGCCCGTCACAAGAATCTCAGTGCCGCTAAGCTCTGTAGAGAACTCTTTGACCTGGTCTACACTAGCCGCGGATTTCGGCAGCAGTTGACAGGGGATACGCAAGTTACGTACAGTTGACGCAGCACTATGCTACTTGCCAGGATGGATTTATGGAGTTGACTTCCGTGTTCAATTGAGCAAGTTTTTACTGCCGCTCAATCAAACCTGCAAAAATTGATCCTGCACTGATGGCTATACTGCCGGCAGTGTAGATATGGCCTTTACTAAAGCATGAAAGAAAGAGCTTCAACACCTTGTCTGTTCGCGCACACCTCTGAAAAGACATTTTTTTCATATCTTCACCATGGTTTTCTGGGATGCAGCCTGACTGAATGAGGGCAGATACTAAGTCATCCTCGATCGTCTTGAACTGCGAGGACCCCACATTTCGCTGAAGAGAAAGATAAATAGATGAAAAAAATTAATACTTTCTTTGAAGATCCACCATTACCCAGAATCCAATAACTATTTGAATCCCAATTAATTTCCAATTTATCTCTTCACAGAACAAATAGCATTGCCACCCTTCAGCAAACCCTACCAATTATAATTTACCTGGAATCATTAATGAGACAGATACATTTTCAGTATTTCTTTTTGCTATTGTAGCTGGTAATGGACAGCAGTGATTTCAGGGTGATTCCTCAACCCCTGTCCAAACCATGAGTGACTGGATTTGTGTGGGAATCAATACAAGTGACCAACACAGCACCAAAGCAGATGTTATTCCAATATGGCCACTGTCATTCCAAACTTACTACACCAAAATTCTGGGTCACTGGATTCATAAATTAGATTTATACATTCTTAAATTTTTAAGCTAGAAGGGACCATTATGATCAGTTAGTCTCACCTCCTGCATAATATAGGCCAGAGAATTCCACGTAGTTATTCCTGCAGGAAAACCTGCTCCTTGGCTCACAAAGGGTGCAAAGACACCCATTTCCTCCCTACAATACCATAACCCTCAGAATGGACACCATTCCCTTAAAAGAAGTATCAATATCATTTTTCTGTGCTTGTAAAGCACCCAGCACAATCATGGTATAAACAAACTGTACATCAAATTTAAAAAAAAAAAAAACCAGTGTTACTACAACATTATGTAGTTTAACACAAGTAATCTGGCAACTGCAACATTAAGGACATCACAGAACTATTAATTCACACGAATTACACCCACTGTATATACTTAGACAACATTTAATTCTCTAACTAGCAATAACAGATATTACAGATGTGCACTGTAGATGGACAGTTTGCTGTACGCCTTAACTTTGGCATTCCTTGATACCGTGCATTTAAATAAGTAGCCTCAATGTTGCATTAACACCGTTGTAAATCACATTTTTCTGCTTGTTGGAAGAGTAAAAGAAAAATCCCATTATGTTCATACTGGCCTCTATCAAGCCAGACTTTGAAATTCACACCTCATTGAGATGAGCAGATTTGCAAGAATTAAAGTTTGCAATTTGTTGAGATAAACAGGGAGTGGCTCAAAATTTTGCTGCTACTACTGCATTGGAAAAATCATTTTCTGCAAAGCTTGATTAAGAGAGCAGCCACCTATCTATGGGTTTGGGGATCTTGGAGACACTTGTAGCAGTGTTGTTATGCAGATAATACACCAATGCAATCCCACCCCCGACATGTAATTAACTACATTAGTGCACTTTACCCTGTTTCCAAACTGAAGTAAACCACTCCAGCGCAGCACATCAAAAACAGGGAGCTGCATTAAGGAAAGTATCCCCAGTATAGACAGATTCTAAAAGTGCAACAGAAAGATGCAGAAACGTAATCTGCATGTTTTGGAGTATTCCGCTATAGTTTAAGACCCATTTACACTATAGTAATAGTTCTCAACCAGGGTTACATGTAGCCTTGGTGGTATGTAGAGGTCTTCCAGGGGGTATATCAACTCATCTAGCTATTAGCCTTGTTTTACAACAGGCTACATATAAAGCACTAGCAAAGTCAGTACAAACTAAATTTCATATAGACAATGACTTGTTTATACTGCTCTATATACTATGCACTGAAATACAAGTACAATATTTATATTCCAATTGATTTATAATTATATGGTAAAAATGGGAAAGTAAGCAATTTTTCAATAATAGTGTTCTTTGACACTTCTGTATTTTTAAGTCTGATTTTGTAAGCAAGTAATTTTTAAGTGAGGTGAAACAGGGGAACACACAAGACAAATCAGATTCCTGAAAAGGGTATAGTGGTCTGGAAAGACTGAGAGCCACTGCACAAGGGGACACATTCAGCCATGTTATGCTTATGCCCATTTTTGCCTGAGCACATTTTAGAAATGAAATGAGGAGGGGTAGGAAAATCCAGGAGCCACTGAAATAGCCACAACTACAGAGCCTCAACGAGAAAGGAAAGGTAGTAGGGGTGTTATAACATAGCACTAGGATCATTAAACAAACTGGTGGAGCTACAGCACGAGAGTCCACACTGGAGGCTTATCTACAGCAAGGTTTTTCTGAAACCATTGTTGCTACAACCCAGTGTAGTTATACCAGGATCAGGAAACCTAAGCCTATCCAGAATCAGTACTAGTGGGAAAGCTGGTGTAGACCTACTGCTAACCTAACATAAACCAGGTTCTCTAGCCCGGCTCTAAAGGACACTAACACATCTGAATCTAAGGGTATGTCTACACTGCCAATGACTTGGGGATCAATCCCGAAAGTGCTCTCCAGTCGATGCGATTAAACCACCTCCCGAAAGAAGTACGGCTGCATTGACCGGAGGGTGTCTCCAGCTGACGCAGCACAGTGAAGACGCCAAAGTATGGCAACATAAGTAAGTTGACAAGAAATACACAAACTGCTGTCGACTGCCAGCAGCAGTGTAAACCAGGCCTGAGGTTGAGCTATGCATGCGCCAGCCTCCTGGATATTTGGAGCTTACAGCGGCTTGACATTCTTGGCTATCACCTCCCTCCCCTCATTTCAGATACTGCACTACTTTGAGCATACTGATACATTTGGGGTGCCTGCCTGTCTGTAAGAGGCTGAATAGCATTTATTGCCTAACCACATACTTGCATGCCATGGTAGCCTTTCCCAGAATATGCCATCAACAGAACAATCTTCCTTTTGGGAATTTTTTTATTCTGATCCTCCACGTCCTCTTGGCATCTCTTGAACCTTTTGTCCTGGTGTCCATTTTCCTCTGGCTTTTCTGTCTCCTCATTGCTGCTCTTTAGTCTTTTTGCCTGATTGGCAACCACTGTTCTCATATCTCCAGCCATTGCAATCCACTGAAAGGGACAGAGCAGGAAGCAGGATTCAACATGGAGAGGAACAACAAAATGGCATTGTCATCAGTGTAATAAACAAACAACATATCACACCCAGCACTTGGGCTGCACTTCAGTCTCTTTGGTTGTGAACCAGAGAAACCACGGGGAAAGTAATTAAGAACATTTCCACTTAGGTTGTATCTACACTATGGAGACTACACTGGTATAGCTATGTCACCATAACCCCGTAGCATAGATTAAGCCTATGGGATTTTTCCCATCAGTGTAGGAACACCCCCAGGACCTCCAAGAAATGGCGGCTAGATTTTTTATCACCCAATATCAATGTAGCTATGTCAACCTAACTTTTAAGCATAGCCAAACCTTTGTCTGTATTTTGCAATTTGGTCACATTTTCACCCTCTCTTTTCCAACATTAGTCCAAACAGGTCTGGACTGCTGTTTGTACACAGCTGTTCCTTGAAAAAGGTGCCCAAAGGGCTCACCCTGTTTATAAATAATCTAACAATTCCTAGCTCTTATATAGAACTTTTCATCCACTCGCAAAGCACTTTACAAGCGCCTTTAGCCCCATTTTACACATCAGAAAACTAAGATGTATGAAAAGGGACCTGGCCAAGGCATCCAACAGGCCAGTGACCAGGGCCAGGAATGGAACCCACCTCTCTCCTGGGTCCCCCTTCACGGTCTCAATCCACTAGGCCACTCTCTCTTACGACGTTTCAGTCAACCAATGAGCAAAATCCAAACTGCATGACTGGCATATGACCTGACACATACCACGGTCCATGACAACACAGTCCAAACCACTGACGCACGCACAACCCCACACGCACACGCTCAGGCAGGGTCTGAACAAGTTACCAAGTGCTTTTTCAAAAACCACGTTGGCTTTTCAGATAAACCACAAGAAGAAAAAGGAGCTAGAGCAGCCCGAGCAATAAAATTGGCCATAAGCAATTTGCCCAGATTTTTGATGGCGATCGTCCACAAGGATGACAAGAAGGGGTGACGGCGCACGCCACTGCATGCGTTATCCAATACAGAACGCCAGAGAACAGCAACCTGGGAGGGATTGAGGCCGGGAAGGACATAAGAGACATAGCGTCATGGAAGTACAGGACTGGAAGGGACCGTGAGAGATCACCTGCTCCAGTCCCCCGCGCTCAAGGCAGGGCTACCGAGCAATGAGCCCGTCCCAGACGGCGTTTGTGGGGCTCTTAAAAGCCTCCGAGGAGGGAGACCCCACAGCCTCCTTCGGCCGTTTGTCCAGTGCCTAACCGCCTTGACAGGAAGTTCCCCCCAAGGCCCCCCTTACACCTCCCCCTGCCACTGAAGCGCCGCCGCCCTTTGTGAGAGGCGGCCCAGCACAATTTCCCGCCCCCCCCCCGACAACCCTTGATGGGCATGGAAACTCCTATCGCACCCCTCCCCCCACAGACGAGACAAGCCCAGCCCCCCTCTTCCCTCCCAGCCCCGGGGGGGGCTTTCACCGTCTGTGCCGCCCCTCTCCGGGCTCCCCCCGCCCCCAGCTGTCTCGAGACGTGCGGCCCAGCACCGGGGGGGCCCAGGCGCCGATTCCCCTCCCCCGCCCCAGGCCGGCAGCGGGCGGGCGGGCGGGCTGAGGTACGTACGCTCGGCGCTTTGCTCGGCCGCCCGCCGCCGCCGCGCGTAGATCCCGCCGCGGAAGGGAGGCCCCGGGCCAGCCCCCTGAGCCAGCGGCCGAGCATCGCCGGCCGGGCCCGCCCGTGAGCGCCGGGGCGGCTCCCCCTCCCCCAGCCCGGAGACGGGGCGTCCGTCAAGGGGAAACAGCCCCAGTCCCTCCCCCTCCCCCTCCCCCTGTCACCAACCGGCCAACCACGCAAAGGCGGCGCGCGCCCTGCACCTGTGCCACTTACGCGGGGAGCGACTGCGGCGGCGCAGGAGGGAGGCGGCTCCCCTCCCCCCGTACGGGCGCCGGGGGCGGACAAACTTCAGCCGTTGTCGTAGGGCAGGGCGGCCGCAGCGCGCGCTAGTCTCTCTCTCTCTCTCTCGTGCGCGCGCGCTGGGCCTGGGCGGGAGGAGCGGGCGGGGCCAGCGCGAGGCGGCCGCGCGGGGAGCCGTCAACCGTCGTCCCTCTCCCGCTAACCTAGCAGGGCTGGGCCCGGCGCGGCCCCGCCGCCTCCGCCTCGCCGCGGGCCGCCGGCCCCGCCCCCCAGTTCGCTCTGGCGCGCGCCCCTGGCCTCTCATCCCGCTCAGCCCTCAGCTGCTCTCAGCGTGGACAGCGCCTTGCACTCGCGGGCCGATCTCTGGCTGGGCCTTTCCCGGACTGCCAGCCCCACGCGCGTCTCAGCTGCCTTCACCCCTCTCCTCCTGCACGCCTTGGCCTGGCTCCTCCATCCCAGGGGCCAGCCTGCCGCGCCCGCCTCAGCAGCCACCTCCTCCGCCCTTGCGCTCACACCAGTGGCGTAGCTGTGGGCGGGCCGTGGCCCCCGCTTTAAAAGCAGGCCCAGCCCGTCAGATTTTAAGCAAGTCGGCCTGCGGGGTTTAGCAGCCTCGGTTTCGCTGAAGTTAGGACACCCGTGTTCTCCACAGGCCCTGCCAAAGATCAGCCTTCGCCAGGCCTCTGTCTCACGCTGCTCTCTGGTGGACATCCCATGGC
>ML675640.1:4996608-5092077 GCA_007922155.1 Mesoclemmys tuberculata
ACAGCTCATGGAAGGTTCATTATATTCTGTCTCTGTTGTGTGGGGAGGGGCTGCTTGGTTGATTTTTAACACGGAGAACTGAGGCACAGAGAGATTAAGTAACTTGCCCAAAGTCACACAGTAAATCTGTGGTAAAGCTGGCTCTCCCCACACAACAAAGGATACAAGCCTTAATATTGCAGTCGGTGGTGTAGGTGGCTTGTGTTTTCCACAGTCTATTGTTGGTGATGATCATGAAGTCTGCGTAGCCCCGGAACCAGAGCAGTAATGTGGATTTGATTTGCAGTACACAGATAGCTCTAACCTAGAGTCTTTGGGAATGAAATTAACAAGCGATTTAATTCCCTGCATGTGCATTTCTGCTGCATAACCAAAACTAAACTGGAGTCAATATAGGAAATCATAAAGTTCCCTAATGTTCTATGAGAACAGCACAATGTTTCGTATATGTTTAGTCGGAATGATAACATTAAAGTGTGTTGAATGGTGCATCTGCCTGCCCTGAACCGCAATTGCTGCTCTCAAGTTCACTCAGCAGTGAAATTAACCTCCTAAAACCTTTCTATGGATGCAACTGAATCCAGGGACTATGGGAAGTTTACACTTGTGTCAAACAGCAATGCAGAACAGCATGACAAATAGCTTAGACTTCCTTGATGGGAGCAGAGAGAGAGATTAGTGCATATGGATTATTTTTCTAGTGTGAAACTTCTCCTTAAATGTAATCAGTATCATTCCTCGCTCTCACGGGTTCAGTTTATAAAAGAACTTAGCTCCCGCAAACCCTTCAAAAACCTCACTGAGAAGAATCCCTGGGTGCATCCTCCTGAATTAATTACTCAACTCAGCCTCTTCACAAGTACTGTATCTTCTGCCTGCAGCATACAGTACTACGTACCAAATTCTGCGTTCGGACCCCACTGGGAATGTAAATGAGAGCAGAATTTGAACTGCTGTCTGCTATAGGACCATGGTGGGTGCTTTGCAGCGTGCTGATGTCTAATCGATCTAGAGCCTCCTGTAGCAAGCGTTAAAACACTTTTCTCGTCTCTGCTTGCCAATGGCAATAGCTACCCCGAGAAATGGCCTGCTGCAGCCGTGCTCTGCTTGTGGGCACTCTATGGAACACACATACTAAACTCAGTATGAGCCAAATTCTTTGCACCGTGTGCAAAGAGACTGCCTGCGCCCAGTGGGCTTACAGTCTGTGGGAGTTTTACTCTTGACTTTATGGACACAAAATTGGGCCAGTGGTCTCTGCAGTGTGGACACTCAGAAGGTTTACCTGCTATTACTAGTCAAAGGCACCACAGATCTCATAGGCCACATTGCTAATTAATCATTCTGATAACCCGCCCCCCACCCCGTAGTTATGCTTTGCACTTGCTGGCTGGACATGTCTAAAGTGGGAAGGGGCCAGTTGTGACGATGGTTTGTGGCGCAGAATCTGGCTGCTGCGAATAGCTGGCAACTGAGTCCAAGCATCCCTCTTAGAGGGAAACTGCAATGCAGTGAATGAGACACGCTAGTCACTCCATCTAATTACAAATAAGAGAGAATAATTCTTTTAAAGGCTTAAATATACTAATCAATTAATCAGGAAATGGACATCTTGCCAGTTGTGTTCTATAATGTAAGGGTTGGGGTTTTAAGGTTAAACAGCAAATTAGCTAATGGTAAATTAACTCAATTTTAAAATAAAGCACAATTGACCTTAGCACACTGGAAATCTCCAATTCTCTTCTCCTTTCAGGGCTGAGGTAGGTTCCTCTGTCTCAGTCCATTGGGTGCAGTTCAAATAACTAATGGTAACAAATTCACATTAGACATGAGATATGGAAAAAATACAGAAAAGGAATGTCTGAGGAGCTGTTCTGAGAATCCAGATATCCTTTTACTGATGTGTGATATACTTCTCTGTGTAAGCTCTTACAGCTAACCGTAGCGGTCTTGAAAGTGATCCCGCATGCCATTCTCAACGTCTACCTTCGTAATTACTTTACCTAGAGTTCCTTTCTGTTGGTCTTGGTTTTACAACAGACATTCGTACTTTCCGCTTTATTTGCCTTGTCACCAGGTTTCTTGTTGGTTCCCAGGATACCCTTAGAGAAGGCCTGGAGTTCCCCAGCTCCCTCTCACTGCTTTGCATTCACTTATTCAGCAGTTTCCAGACTTGAACTGACCCTCCCACTGGCTCCCTCTAACAGAATTGGTCATTGTCCTTAAAAAGGTTTCCATATTTTAGAAAACGGGCACCTGTCATATCCTCATTCATTGCCCCACCTAGCAGCGTTGTAATGCCTTCTCCATAATTTATATTAGCGTAGCGGCTGGGAGCCCCAGTCATGGGCCAGGACTCCATTGTGCTAGGCCCCTTACTAACATAGAATTAAAAGGCAGTCCCTAACCCTCAAGGCTGACAGTCTAAATCCAGGACACGAAACAGCAGATAGATACATAGACAGGGCAGCTCAAGGAAATTATAGTGGTCAGCATGAAAGGTTGTGATCTTGGCCCATTAGCTGTGTAACCATGACCAGAATAAATTATTTTAAGCTGTCAAGATCAGTTCTCAGGAGCAAGCACATTGATGGTGAATTGTTGGGTTGAGCTCGAAAGAATTTAATGATAACTTGAGACGTGTGTGTTAGAAATGTTTTTTTCCTTTAACATCCCAATATTAATAGCGGGAGCCTGTTTGGATTGCTTTTGCCCCACGAGTACTGGACTCATCTAATTTGGGGGTATCACCCAAAATATGCTATGAATTGTCTTGGCAGAAACAGACAGACGTTTTACAATCCACGGGTCCAGAAGCTGGACACTATAGCAATTTTGCAATGAGTCTTTAATGCCAACCTGAATCTAATCTAAAGCAAGAACATGAACCAGCAGGATTAAGCCAGCAGATGGTGCTCTTTTGCAACAGAAAAGATCAGAGTGTGACTTAAAAAAACCAGAGACAAGGCAGGTGAGGTAATATCTTTTACTGGCCTGACATCTTTGGGTGGAAGGTACACGTTTTTGAGCCTCACAGAACTCTTCTTCAGATCTGGGGAGGAAACAGAAGTTGGTCCAATACAAGATATAACCTCACCTACCTTGTGTCTCTCATATCCTGGGACCAACACAGCTAGAACCCTATTAAAAATGTACACATTTATGGTTGTGCGTGTGTGTGTCTGTCTCCCTTTAGATGGTGCTGGATGCATCTTTTCCAGTGAAAATTAGCTGAAACTAATTGCCTGCCTCTTGAGGCAAGCTGGTGCAATTCATCAGCTCCGCCATTGAACCACAGGAGCAACTTTGTGCCAGCCGTGATTTATAGCAATGCTCAGAGAGTGGGAGTGATTAATGGCAGCTGAGAAATCCCCATCCCTCCTACGTGTTAAGTTTTGCTATTCTTATCTCAGGGAGTTGCCAGACAGGCCCTTCTCTGCAGTTTTGGGGATAAAAACCAAGACAGGTTACTACATAGAGATGAAGGGAGGCAGCTTATGACTTTCATTGAGGCAAATCCATTCCCGATGCTGGAAGGCCTCATAGCAGAACCAATGTGGCTCTGCGATATGGAGGGTGATAGAGGATTTGGTAGCCAGGCAGAGAAATGAGCACTCCCATTGCATCAGAAAGTCCAAATTGTACAGAGGCTCCCTGAGAACCATCATGCAGGCTTGGGGAAGCAGAGCCGCTGGGTCTCCTGCTATTCCTCCCTGACCACTCCAGCTGGAAGGAACAGGGACGCAAGTTTCACATGCCCTAAAGCTGGAGCAGAGGCTCCACAATGGCGCAGGAGGCAGAGAACAGGAGCACTTGCCTTGTTGGCCTTGGAGAATCTCCACAGTGGGCATCAAAACTCAGCCCCACGTTCGCTGCAGCCCAAACTCACTGTTTGGGCGTGGGAGCCCTTCTCCACTTCAGGAGGGATGTAAAACAGCACATTCCCATTCCCTCCTTGCCAATCTGTCCCTACTGTATGGAGGACGCAGCCAAACAGCCCTGCCATCTCAGCAAGACAGGTCTCAGCAACCCATGCAGTCACGGGCCTCAATTTTAATGACATAATAGAGGGCTGAGATCTGACTAACCACTTAGCATGCATTAGACAAGGGGAACTGAAGTGCAGTGGAAGGAAGCAAATCATTTGCTTCTGCAATTTGCTGTAATCTTTTATTTGGCCCGTGAAATATTATTTGTTTGTTTTTTAAACCTACGGTGCCAAGGGAACGCGTCGGTTGTGAATTCCGCTCCCCAACTCCTTCAGACACACACACTCCGTGGAGTGGAATCTGGCTTCTCTACTTTAGCGCTGGCCTCTTTGGTTCGTCTATTTGTGGCTTTTTAGAAGACAGAGTTTTTAAGGGTTAAAATGCATTTGAATGGGAGATCAAGGGGGTTACGCCCTGGGCCAGGAATTAGGAGAGGCTGTGGAAATTTACATTTTTTTTTTAAATGGCTGAGTTTTGCTTAGTGAGTTCTTCCTTCTGCATTACTGGCATTCTACCAAAGTATTTGTTTTGCCTGTGCAACATCTGTACGTTTAACAACTTGGTATATCAAGATCATAGATCACATCAGAGAGTTCCGACTAAAACCAGGGGAAATTACCTTTCTTTTATACTGTATATTGCATCACCTTAAACTGCTAATTGTCCAGGTGAAATTCAAAGATGGCAGCTCAAAAATCCACAGTGCCCCAATTCCTACGTTATATAGAAAGCAATTTTTTTTTTTAATGTCAGAGGAAACGTAGATCCTGATTCAGCAAATAACATAACCATAGGCCTAACTTTAAATCCCATAGATTTCAAAAGGGAATAAAAGACACACTTGAGCGATTTACTTAGGAGAGTCGGACTTACGCATGTGCTGAAGAGCTTTGCTGAACCAGGGCCCAACTGGGGATATAGGGCGAGATTTTATATACTCTTGTCAAAGGGTCTGGCTACACTGCAAAGAAAAACCCACAGTGCAGAGTTTCAGAGCCAAGGTTAAGTGGCTCAGTCTTGCAGGGCTCAGCCTCCGGGGCTAAAACTAGAAGTGTAGACATGTGGGCTTGGGCCGTAGGCCCAGGTTCTGAAACCCAGGAAGTGGGGAAGGTCTCAGAGCCCAGGCTCCAGCCTGAGGGGGAACATCTACACTGCTATTTTTAGCCCCGCAAGGCTGAGCCAATTGACCGGGATCTTGAGATTCGGCACCAGGGGTTTTTCTTTGCAGAGTAGACGTATTCAAAGTGGCTTTGTCTTGATTTCATGTTATCATAGAGCAAGTTTGCATCAGAGAAAGTTTGCACAATCTGCCAGGAGGAAGTACGGCTCTCTTATCTAATCAGGTTAGACATTAGCTATGAGAATTTGCCTACATGCAGCGTTGCACCAATGTAACATACCGTGTAATTCTCAACCGATGCAAAAAACTAAGGTCGACACTCTTATCTGGGTTTAAAGCAGGCTTTCTATGGTTTAGCTTACATTGATTAAGACCAGGTTTAAGCTACACTGAAACTGCATATGTGCAGTGCTTAGCATTACAACTGCTCAACGACCAGCATTTCTCTTCCACAAGAAACTCCTCACATTTAAAAAAAATAGTTCCAATTTGTAACAAAAATTCAAAATTTCCTACAAATATTCTGAGTAAAATTTGTTGACAATATAATTTCTATTCATTTTGTTTTGCTAGTGTTGTTTTGATTCATTTCATTGTGACATATTAAAATGTTCAATATATATTTTTAAATTAATGTTAGTATAACAAACATAGAAATGAATCAAATCAACACTGTTGAAACAAAACATTTTGATTCCCCCCACCACCACCACAAAAATTGCCAAAATCGACATTCATTTTGACACAACTGCATTTTTCAATGGAAGATTGGTGCCAAATTTTTCAGCCAGCGCTTCTCAGAACAAGGGGGCCCTGATCTCTTGGCACTACTGTAATACAAACAATTGGGACAAAATTCTGCTGGGTGGAAAAATAATTACATTAAAAATGGGTCTAGATCTCTGCAATCAACAGGTCAAAATATTGCTGGTGGACATTGCTGAAGCATTCCTCCAATCCTCATTTCTGTGGAGGGGCTGTGCATCTAAAGGGCCTTTTGTGAACAAAATTACATGATTCCACCTACAAACGCCCATTTGCATTGCATAGGTTGGGGGCATTGCTGGTTGAATGGCCCCATGCACCTTCTTAAAACGTACTTCAGTAATTTGGCCCCATCAGATTAGTGGCATTTAAACCCTTTCCTTTCCTTTTGCAGTGAGCGATAGCAGATCTGGCCTAAGCAATGTCCCCATCCATAGTTGTGCTTCCATCTGGTATAACCAGTCTAACCCATACGTGTGCCAATATATGGAGATGGGCCTGAAATGCATGGGAACTTCCCACCCAGGACTGAATGTGTGGCGTTGGCCCATCTCTGATCTGTACAGTAAAGCCTTCAATCTGAAACATGCTTCCTTGTCAAACCTAACAGCCCAGCTGTCTAGCTTATTAGCAGGACTTGACGAATATGCATAGTGTCTTCAGCTGCAAGACCCAGAACAGCTGATCCAACACAGCCTGCCTGAATTGCACACTACCCTCAATGCCACTTTCTCATATCTCATGCCTGTTAGGGTTCAGAATCATACATTCAGCAGCTGAGTGCTGCTGTTTGCAGAAAGATCCATCATATTCTGGCTCAGCAGTAAGAAATACAGCATTCGGTGGCCCACCGTGCTGCGACAGATGTGCCCCATGCTGGCTTTGCAGCGAAGGCGTGGCTGGAGCGATGTCCCAAATCCTCTGCCCATCAGGAGAACACGGGAGAATGTGCCAGCCAAGCCAGCACCTAGTAACCACACTCCATTCATGACAGTAATACGTCAGACGCACAGAGCCCTCTAAAAACCCAAGCCGTGGGGTTTGTCTGAATGGTGTTAATTCTCCTCTGCCCACAAAATCTGTTTTCGCATATTAGCTTTTCTTCTGCACCATCTACTACTTGCCCAAACCATCCCTCAGTGCTCCCACCAAAAAAATCTATCCTTCATTAAAAATTCTACACCCACCACATGTGATCAGTTCCAATAGCGCCAGCAGTCAGCACAGACCTAACAGTACGTTTCAACTCCCGCTGAATCGCCAGGTAACTGTGGACTAGGCCTAAGGTCTGCTCACTATAAACTAGCCCCAAAGCATGGATGAAGGGGAAGGAGGTGGACTATCACTTTCCTGATGGCAGTTTGAGGTAGGCGCCGAATGGTTAAAATGTGCTTTGATTGAGTTAACTCCCCCTTACAAAAAAATTAAGCTTTAAAAAGAGACTTTATGTAGCTCCAGTTGGAACGCCTGAGCTTTGTATCCTCTGGGATTTCAAACGCCCACCCCTTGCCTGCTTCCTCAATGTCTCCACGCTCCTCCCTCTGAACTTTGATCGGAACATATTTTTACTGCTGTGTTTACCAGCTAATAAATATAAAACCAGAACAGAGCCAAATTTGCTGGAGAAATTTCTTGGCTTAAGTTTTTAGGCTAAATCAATAGCTATGAAATAGCTCACGGTGGTCTGAAAGGCTGCCCAATTTACACTAGCGTCACCGAAATCCACACGCGCCTTGGACGCATTTTTAGATGACAGAGAAGAACGTTGGTTTCCATTGTGTTAATCTCTTCCCCTGTGATTTGCTGCCTACACACAGAGTCCCATGGGCGCAGCAGAGAACAGTTAACCTACTGCGTACATAGCTCATCTCTGACGTTTGCTTGCCTGGAAGTTTTCCCCACAGTGCTTTAACTCCCCAATGGGCAGCTTCAAAAGAAAAGGTCCTCCTCAGCCTTGGGTACTTTGCAGCATTCAAAGACTCTGCTACATACTGTTACAACACCTCCAATTTTTGCCCTAACTATATCAAAAGGACTTGATGCACGTCTCAGGATGATATCCACAAAGCAAGGTTTTATACCCATTCAAAATAAATACATGGCTTCCGAGCGTGCCTCAGGATCTACACGCTAGGCTGCAGTGTATTGTGCGGCTGAGACAACAGTTATTTCAATGCTTACATGAGCTTTGTTTTGGCTGGAATGTGTAGGGCTGAGTGTGTACATTTTACAAAATGCTTGTCAAAGCTGTGCCAAGATGACTTTTCCCATTGCACGGGGGAATTCTGAGAAAAACAAGCCCTGCTTCTCCTAGTGAATGAGTCAGTGTAAATGTTAACTTATTTAATGCCAGTGTTTCAAGAAAAAAATGTCATCACCATGAGAATGTATTGAATTCAATTCCCTTTGGTGGGAAAGCCCGGGTTCGGTAGTGGAAATGACAGCAATAAGTAAGACTGGCTAGAAAACAGTAATTCTGCTTCATGAAGAACTTCAAGGTTTAAAGTAGACCTTCTGAAATTTTTAATGAAAAAAACACCAGAAATCCAGACCCACCCCAGATTAGCCAGTAACCGCATGGTTAGGTCCACTCAGAGGGGGAGACAGGTTCAAGTTCTGATTTGTAGAAGAGTTTTTCTCATCACAGCATGCTCTAAATCATGCAAGATCACGGACTTGAACCTGGGTCTCCCACATATCAAGTAAATATCCGGAGCAGCTGATTCTAGAATGTGAGAGAGACTCAGATGCTTGCTGGCTTGCTTGTGCGCACATACAAACACGTATGTTTCAGCATCCCTGAAACACCGTATTCTGATGCAACCTCATTTCATCAAACCATTCTTGTACACTATTTCACACGCAAAGAACTATGTTAAAGATTAAGGTTGCAACATCAAGCACTCAAAAATTAGGACATTAAAAATTAGACATTAAAAATGTCTTCATTTGCCCCCCTCCCACCATTTCCTAACTTTTGAGTGCTTCACTTTGCAATGTAATAAGGACCTTTTAAATATAATTTTATGGGTCATTTCCCAAGTTTTAAAAAAGCAAACTGAAAAAACAAATTCCTTGATGTGGCCTCAGAGTGACACCCACCTGGTCAGCAATGGGGGTGGAAACTTTAGATCTACCACACAGACCTCTGCCACTGGAGCTAACAGAGTAACTGACAGCAGCAGTATGTTGTCATCCCCTATGAGGGCTGGCATGAGAAGGGGATGGAGAACACACTGTCGCTGGGTTTCACAGATACTTGCCAACAGCAGAGGAATGGGGAGGCTCAGAAGTCTTGAACTGTGCTCTGGGGCCTGGATGGGAGTGTGCTCCAGTGGGCACAGACTTTTTTTGCCCATTTTTTCCAAATGTGCCCTCCTCCTACCTCACCCGTCAAACCTCTCTTGTCCTAGTTCCATTTCTTCCATACCCCTGGCTCCTCATCCCACTTCAATTCTCTTCACCTGGCTAATCCCAATCTCCATTCCTCAGGATTATGTTCCCATCTGTTTGCACGACAAGTCCTATTCTCACCCCTCAGAACTCCCCATCCCACTTTCCCTATCATTCTCCCCCCCAGCTCCTTGTTCCCAGTCTCTTTGCCCAGCCAGTTCCAGTCTCCCACACCCCAACTCGTTTCTCTCCCGCCTGCCCTGCCAGCCTCCAGTCTGACTCTCCCCTCCCCAGACTCCTTACCCCCATCTACTCCCTCCCGCCCATCCACCAGCCCCTCCATCCTCTCTCTGCATTCAAACCAGCCAGCTTCCTCCTCCACGCTGCCGAGACACAGGCTACCTGCTCCCAGTTCTGGCGCGCGGCTGCAGCCGCCCAGAGCTCCAACCAGAGCAAGTTGCCTCAGCCCCAGGCTAGAACATGCCCAGCTCAGATGGACCCTTCCGTGAATTTAGCTGCAAAGCTCTAGCAAGTCTCTACTGGGCATGTGCAAGCTGCACATTTTCAAAGGCTTAAAAGCTTGGCCAAGTGTGGGTAGATTTTCATGGGGAAAGGCAAGAGGCACATGCCTATCACAAAGGCCAGTCCCTGCCAAATGTCATGTCCCTGGTCCGAAGGATGGGGGCACTCGAGCTTCTCAAAGGAAATTGTTTTAACATGGACAAGACAGTGAATTTTTCACAGAACCATTTGGGTTTAAATTCCCTCTCCCCTCCAAAAAAACCAGAACATACACTAAGGCAGACACCGGGCATGGAAAAGCTGGTAGAGCAAGGGAAATTTTATTACTGTATCAATGAAAAACGTTTTTTTTTTAAACGTGACAAAACCACATTTCTAACCATTCGTTCTTCTAAAAACGTGCAAAACATAAAACACTGCACACAAAGCTAGCATTTGGAACATCACCTGAGGGCCTGCTTCTAACCTGTCCTCCAGGCCTCTTAACCATGACGCATCACGGTAGCATGAAAGTGCAGCACATCGCTGCAGCACCCCAATGCTGCAAACACTTAAACACAGGGGGAAGCTTTAGTTCCCCGGGACCAATCATACGCACAAAGTTAAATCCATGCTTAAGTGCCTCTAGGGTTGATGGGACCTACCTGTCATTTACTTCTTACAGGAATTCCTCAGCAGTAAAACAGGGAAAATGATACCTGACCCCCACTTTGAGTTCCACTGATGAAAAGGGTTCGAAAACAGCTAGGTATTAACTAGTGCGAATGCTACCACCAAAGTGAGACTGGAGAACAGATACCCAATCACTAGCAATTTCAAATCGGTTTTATTTTCTTAAATCGGTGTTACACAATTTAAAGCCAAAAAAGGTCACACCAAACACAAATTAAAAAAAAAACAAAAGTTGACAACCGAGCATTACCTTATAAAGAGTGACATCATACACTTTCTCACAAACCTGAAGATACGTGTTATTAGATTGAGGTTTCTTGAAATCTATTTAAGACGCTACATACAAACGCTGCAACAAGGAAACCCATAACGATAGCGAACAGGCTACACTAGCAACTTCAAATTTTCTTTTCTTTTTTTTGCATTCCTTATTTTGTCTACGAAGCAATAAATACTATTTTTATCCCCCCCAAAAAAAAAAGTTGGTTTCACACTACATGCATTTCGATCACAAATAAAGTCACCAAAGTGATGGCAAAAGAAATCTGGTTTTTGTTTTGTCTTGTTTATTTTTTTAAAATCCAAGCACAGTGGCTAAGTTTCAAGTATTGAGAAAATATATCTATATACACACATATATATTTACTTATATATTGGTTGAAGATCTGTAAACCACATTTTTGGAGCAATATATATTTATATTTGTTGAATGTGGACAATTTTGATACATTCAAGTAATTAAGTACAGCTGGAAGTTTAGTGCTGAGTTTGCCACGTACACGGATCATCACACCTGTGGCATAAACACGAATCCTGGGGTGCAACTGACTAAAGCTTGGCAATAAGCTAGTAAATGTGTGGGCTCTCCGTGGCATTCAGTGTGAAATGCATGTGTCCGCTGGGACGTTTGTCCTGGCTTACTGTTTCCACACTGCGTCCAGGTTAATTGACTGCACTTGTAGCAAAGCTCATTGCTGGACTGGTGGCAATCCTTTCCAAAGTGGTCTGCTTGTTGTTTAACGTCTCCAGCAACAGGTTTGTTTTTATTTAGGCACAGGCACACATAGCCACAGCAATAGCAGGCTATGAATGAATGAAGCAATGGAGGCCTGATGCTGAAGCTGCACATCATTTAATCAAACTCTCTGGGAGAGGGGTGGGGGGTTATTTATTTGCTCTTCTGTTCTGCCACCAGACGCGTCCATCTTGCCACAGATGCAGCTTCCTCACAAGTCAGAGTTGTTCCTTGCATAATATTTTTTCCAAAAAGGGTCACACAAAAATGTGCAAAGAATTAGAGAGAAAAGGAACGAGGACTTAACCAACATGTGCAAATGTTATTAGATTCCAAAATCTAAGCCCAAGGTTTGCATTTCATCCACTTCGGTTACTTTTGCCGCTCAGCACAAACAAAATACTGCCATGACTCTGATAAATTAAAGAACTCACGCACGCACACACAAACAGAAAGGCAGCCAGTTTTCCCCTCACTCACGCACTTGCCGCATCCGAGCCTCAACTGGTCTTCAACCACTCACACCCACAGCCTTGGTTTGGCTGCAAAGTCTCTTAAGAAATGCTGAAGGTAACTGAACACTAAAAGGGTTGGTTTCTTTTATAAAAATGAAGCAGCAAAAAAATTAAAAAATGCATTTTCAGTTGTACGTATGTAAGACCTCAATGTCTGTTCTTGAGCTCTTAAAAACCACGAAGCTTTGTACTGACTGTCCTTAAAAAGAACATTTAAATAAAAAACTCTCGGTACTGCAGGATTCCAAGTCAGCTTTGCCTGGCACGGAGGAGAACAGCGCATGGACCGTGTGACTGCTGTTTGCTGCACACGCACAAGATACAGTACAGTTAAATACATAACAGTGACACACACCTGATATATCAATACGTATTCACCCCGAGGAATATGTATTAATATATACACACACGTAGTGCAATAAAACAACCAGGAAACGAGGAATAAAAGAATAGCATTCCTAGCAGGCGTGAAGTTCCTGGGTCACCATGTGATGCAAAGTCAACTTGTCCAAGTTCCCATAGTGTGTAAAGTGCTCCTTTGATTCACAAAGTTAGTGTTTTTGGGGGGGAAATGGGGGACAGGGTTATCTAACCAACAGCTGAAAGCAGGGCAGCATGGGTGCCTCCTCGTGTTGGATACGTACTGATGCGCTAAGCTGTGCAGTCAAGGGTCTAGGATACTGACTCCACTGGGGGGAAGAAAACATCTTGGCTGCTTGTAATGCTAGAGTTGTTTTTAAATATATATACACAACTTTGTCCTTTGTTGCTCCCCGTCCAGGTAGGGATGTGACCCGCCTCTTCACGCTTGGTACAGGTGAGCCTCCCCAGTGGTGACGCGGTTCCAGCATTACTCAGGAAGTCTTTAGGAAGGCTGCGGCTGTCTTCAGCAACGTTCCAGGAAAAGATTGTCCAGCTTCCCTGCATTACTCCTCTCCACCACACAGGAAGGGCTCCGTGGCATGACACACAAGAAAGACGAGTGTGGAGAGGGGGCCGGAGAAAGGAGCAGCTGCAGATCAGCCGAACGTTCCTGAGTGCTTGGCTATCAGCAGGGATGGGGAAGAGATGCAACTGGCCTTGAATTATACCCTTCTCAGTTTACTTAAAAGTCCACCTGAAACTTCCTGGTGCTGTTTCGGCACATCCACTGCCAGCAACGGATGCGCCGCTAGAATACTCCATCTCTGAGACGAAGGGCTAGGCAGCAGCCATGTCTTTTAAAGTGGGAGGAAGGGAAATTCCATCCTTCCCCCTCCACCAAGAGAAGGAAAAACCCTCCTCTCCTATATCTTCCCCCAGCCTATATGGTGGGGAAGCGCTTGCGATCGCTGCTGTCGTATGTCCCCAAAAAGAGAATCTGGATCCCCTGTGCAGAAAACCTTCCTGATGACAACATACAAGATCAAACAGTTTGTCTTCCAGGTTCCCCACAGCCAGGCTCCTTCTCCACCACTGCCAATCGGGAACTGAACATGATCGGCTGGGGTGAGGTTGGTGGCCAGCAGCCCTTTTAAAATCACGCACAGATCCCTGATAACAGAGCCGACAGCCTGCGTTCAATACACATCTTGCCTGTTGGAGAGAAAGGACACAGGAAATCAGTCTCTTGGTCCCCCCCAGCGATATTAACGCTACCAAAACAAGCAGGAAACATATTCAGGGTCAGATCCTCAGCCTGTGTTAATGGGTGCAGCTCTGTTAAAGTCAATGGAGCAACACCCATTTACGCCAGCTGAGTACCTGACCCAAAAAGTCCTCATACAAAAGGATGCATGAGAAGTGGGAATCATTAGAGACTTCAGGAAATAGTACTTCGGGCAGTGTACCCCATCGGGACTTTGAGTTCTCATAAAGGGCCCTAATTCGTCTCTAAAATCAGAGTGGCCATGGCTATTTAAATCAATGACGTGGTTGACGCCAGTTGTGAAGATGGCTCAAGATCTCAACCATGTGCCAAGGCCCAATCTGGGACACAAAAAAATGAGGGTCTGATCCCAACTCATTAATCAGATCCTTATGGAGGCAGGAAGTTCAAAGCTATGTGGGATTAAGTCCTCTAGTCTAAAGATTTTCTACATCTTCAGGCTCATGACTCCAAATTCCTGATGTAAATAATTAGTACCAGTAGGTATGGGGAGCCGGGATATGTATTGGGATCAGCATGTCACACTAGAACAAGAGACACACAGGAGAGACGGTCTCATTCAGGAAGCTGTGAAATAAACTGGGCTGAAATAGACAGTGGTGTTGTGGCTGTGCCAGTCCCAGGATATTAGAGAGACAAGGTGGGTGAGGCTGTATCTTTTATTGGACCAACTTCTGATGGTGAGAAAAACCCGCTTTCTGAGACTGTATCTACACTACAAATTACTGTGGTATAATTTATGTCACTCAGGGGTGAGAATAATCCGCACCCCTTGAGCGATGTAAATTATACCAACCTAAGCGCCGGTGTAGACAGCAGAGAGCTCCTCCCGCCGACATAGCTACCGCCTCACAGAGGCAGGAGTTATTAAGCTGACGGGACAGCTCTCTCCTATCGTCTTAGAGCATCTCCACCATAGATCTCTGTTGGGGAGAGGTTTCTTTCAGGTGGATTAGCCAGATATCTCTCTCCCTGAAGAAGTGATAAACTTGAGACTTGATGAGAAGCGTCTGCAATAGAAACGACAGAGCATTCCTTAATAATCCAGCTGGTTTCTACCATGAACTGATAAAGCAGCAGTCCCCGTCTCTCGTTATTAGCATATCGGATCAGCTGTTAGAGTTGGATCATTATTGGCATTATTTAATTGACTGATTGATTGGGGGCGGGAATTCTCTTCTTTCATAAGGTACCTAGCGTCACGACCATAGCGTTTAGTGTTGATTACGCCAATGGAACCGCTCTGACGCGATCTCATTGGCAATGTTTGGTGTCTGCAGGGAAAGAGTGCAATTCCCCCGCAGGAAAGCCAGCCAAACAACTATCATCGTTTTGCCATTGACGTTAAGGTGCCAGATTGCTCGTTCGCTTGCTCTTTGACTTGCTGCTAGTTGGACTTTCCCCACGGCCCTGGTACACCGAGGCGGATTCTGTACGGGAGCCGTGCTGCCCACAACCCAGCTGGAGGGGGCAGAGAGAACAGGCTGTTCGCCTGTGCTAGCGCAGCACTTTCAAAGTGACACCCAGCACTCCCGCCAGCGTGGGGACAGAGCAGCGGGCCGCAGTGCCCATCCGCAAGGACAGAGGGAGGCTGCTAACCGGCAGGGATCTGTTTGTCTTGGGATAGGAAAACTAAGGGCTGGCTTGTTCTCTCCTGGGTACAAAAAGAGTCTCAGTGGGGTGTGTCGGGGGACAGTAAGGAGGTTGGAGGTCAGTTTTCAGCATCGACTGCGGATGAAAGATAACTGCCTGTCACCATCTCAGCCACTTCGGGCTCTGCAGTTCACGGAGGGGAGGGAGGATTTGGCAAAGGGTTCGCAGTGATTAGGTCTGATTGGAGCTTGGGGTGTTCACTGCTCCTTTCAGCGCGGTCAAAGCCGGCACGGCTTTACATACACAAGCCTGCAGCGCAGAGGGACCCGGAGCCACGCATTTGAAAGAGCTGCCGCGGCCCTTATTGTGCCATGCCCTGGCCCTCATGCAACCGCTCCTGCTGTTGTGCTTTCCGGAGTGACTAACGGTCCCGGCTGGGAACCAAACCCACACCTTCACTGCTGCCAAACCCTCTGCCCTGGGCCAGCTCTTCCACACAGCAAAGGCAGCATTTCAGCCCTGGCAATCTCTCTGCCGGGGCAGCTCCCAACAGGACCAGGCAGCTGCTCTGTAAATGGGAGGCAGGTGGCTGGGCGCTGAAGGCGTTATTCCAAACAAAGACAGCATTGGTGCATCCATAAGGACTTAGCGCTGGTGGAAGGAACCTTGGAGCCTGAGACCCAGGATCCCGAGGAGGAAAAATACACTGTGCTCTAGAAAGAAATGGAGCGCCCGCTGCTCACATTTATTGATGTTCTCGATGTCTCCCTGCTCTGTTATGATGTTCAAGAGCCCCTCCATCAGCAGCAGAGCTTTCTGGTACCTCTGCGCGCAGTCCTCTCTGTGATGGAACATCTCGTCCAGGGCCGCAGACTGCACCTGTGAGCATAAGCCCCGGCCCACAGTTAGTCCGTGCATCAAGCACAGGGGAAGTATTGCCACGGAGGCAGCCGTTACACAGGGTTCAGCAGCACACACATGGAGAGCTGGGCGCCTTTTAATAGTCAAAGCCTTTAGTCCCCAGAAATGCAGGCTTGGTAGATACAAAACCATCCCCGAATTTGTGTCGAGTTTGCCGAATAGTTTCGACGGGGCTGAAAAATCAAAATGGGCCGAGGGTGTTGAAAGGAAATGGTTTGTTTCAACATTACCCAGACATTTCCGGCTGGAGGAGGAGGAGGAAATGGTGGTGACAGCTTAGTCCACAGTGGCAATTCATAGCCACAATGAACAATCACTCGGCCAGGGAGTGGGAATGACTCTACAGACCCGTGGTTAGGGCACCCACTGAGGAGGTGAGAGCGCCACATGAAAGTTCCTGCTGCAATAATGATTTAATTTTTTTTACTATATAAAAAATGGAACAGCTTCAACAGGAGAGACCTGCCTCAGAATGTCCAATAGCCACTTACCAGGCAGTGGGGGAGATACAAGTTCAAATTCTTTCCCCACATCAGGCAGAGAGGGGAACTGAACCTGCTCCCGTATCCCAGGTGAGGGCCCTAATTACTGAGCTAAAAGCAGGGCACCCCCACCACTCCTTCCCGCCGTCCGTGAACTAGTGCTTCACTTTTGTTAAAACACCCAGGTTGAAATGAAGAATTTTGAGTTGGGTCAAACAAAATGATTCATTCAACCCAACTCTAAAAGTTTTCTGACTTTTCAATCCACTAAAAATTTGGTTTTGGTTTATCCAGAAATGAAACTTTCTTCTGATTTTTTAAAATTGCCAGCAACTGAAAAATCCATCATTCACCCAGCTCTACATACGTCCCTTCCCAGACCTCCAACACGCAACGAGCCCGGCATTAAACCACCCGCCAGCACCGTATGTGCGCTGTGACCAGTCATGCTTAGCTACGATACGGTCTAGGCACTGCTCCTACAGAGCTGCGAGATCTTTACCATCTGCACAGCGTAGCTGAAAATGAGCTTCTCCGCTGTGATGCTGTTGATCCGATCCATGAGCTTCTGTTTATCCAAGAAGAATCTCTGGAGTCTCATGTTCAGAGAATGGCAGGCTGACACGCTGGCTTTATAAAGTTCGTTCAGCTTCTTCACAACTAGGGCAAAAGAAACAAATGTTTGTCTCCACTTCCTGCTTTGCCTCTTTCACCTGCTCCTCATGCTTCAGGCCTTGGACGAGTGTCTTAAAGGTGCTGTGTTTAAAGCAAACCTTCAGCCATTCAGTAACATAGATTGTGACATACCCCCATTACTATCCTGGCCTTTGACTTAGTTTCTTACGGTAGCTTCAAGGCTCTTACCTGGAGACACTGACCCACTTCCAGTTCCCCGCCTCCGGATCTAGTTTAATCTTTTAGCTGCAACAAGGTTTAGGCAATTCTCTTTGTGCACTGTGCCTCACACGCCACTGGGAACAACCAACACCCCAGAAACGAAGCCTCTCTTATCCAACGGCTGGTGACAGGATGCAAGGCAAGCCTGACTCGTGTATGGTGGGTGATGGCATCTACAACACCAAGAGTAGGTGGAGCTACGCTGAGTGGTGACAGGGATATAACAATTATTTGCTGAGCAGCCCTGAGGGGACTTTGCAAGGGCAATGTACAATGACCCTTCCTTTCCAGCAGGGCAGCCAGGAATGTAAGCTCCAGGACAGCATGACAAAGAGCAAGAAGAATTTATTTCAGCGTTATTGTACATGGCCGGCAAAGACAAAACAAATCGGTGTTCCACAAAGCTGGAGACCGACCCACTTCCAGTAGCTGATCCATGCCCTAGACTAACACAGAAGACTTTTCTTTTTTTTAAGACACTATCTCTATTCTATTTATTTATTTTACAGGAGACTTTTTTTTTTTAAGACAGTATATCTATTTTATTACTGTGTGAACAGGACTTTCTTACTCTGTAATCATATGTAGCATCTGGATTTTCATCACAGGCAATAACTTGTACAGCCATCCAGTACGGGGTTCCAATAAAAGTGTTTCTCCTGCCAACCGTCCTGTCCAGCTGGGCACTAACACCAAAATCCACAAGTTTCACCTCTGCATTTTCTGTTAACAATACATTCTGCCCTCTGATGTCCCGGTGAATCACAAGGTGGGCATGAAGACGTGAAATCCCCTGAAAATCTCTCTGGAGATATATGCTATCCAATCTTCAAAGGCACCCATGGCAGCCTTGAGAGCCAATGACACTTGGTGCCTTTGAAGGTCTCCCCCAATGGATACATTAGATTTTACATGTTCAAAGGAGGCTGTACATCACACCTTGCAAACTCCTCTCTCTCTCTCTCTCTCATTTACTTTCAGGCCTGCAATTCTCACGTGCTTTCTGGGGAGAGAAGGAAGGATGGAATTGCTTGTCTAATTCCCCACATTTTGGTGAAAGTGCAGCTACACATCTAGAGGCTACATTCTGTCCATGGAGAGGAATGATTTGTTAGTCAGGCTACAAGGACAGCCACGGTTCTGGCCGGCCACAGCTTCTGCTGACTCACGTCGATCCTCCCTGAATACGCTCTGCTTGAGAGTTCGGAGACGATTCCTCTGTTCTGAGAGAGCCTGGTGGAGGTAGCGACTAGCACCAGCCAGCGGATGGGGTAGGGTAACGTGCAGCAGATTTGGGACTCGGAAAGTTTCAGCCTCTGCCATCGTCTCTTTCCGGGGGGAGTTAAAGTCAGTTACAGAAAATCCACAGAGTGGAGTAAAATCCCAGCCACTGGGTTTAGTAAAGCAGCATTTCCTTTGGTCACTGCATCCCGCCTGAACGCTACACTGCGCAGCTAGAGTCACTGGGCAGGGACAGCTAAGCACTGCGGCCTCTGTGGGGAAACCGCTCTGCAGAGGCTCCCTTGCACCCAGAGGCTGTCTCAACCTTTCAGCCAGAGAACAGGAGACGGTTTTCTAAGCGGGCAAGGAGGAGACTTAGCGGCACCACTTTCCGCTTACACGAAAGGATGTTGCATAGCTAAGTCCCCGCGGTTGCTGTTGCAGAAAGAGAGGATGTGCTATTATTAACACCACACACCCCAGTGCCGAGAGGTGGATTTCAAACTGGGGTTGGGAGTCTGAGTCCCAGGGATAAGCCAAGACCCCAGCCAGGAGCTCTCTACTGAACAACAGTCGCCTTGTGTGATGACCAGAGATGCATAACACAGAACAAAGGGAAGGCCCTGACCAGCTTCCTGCCTTGCCATTGGGCATTTTTACTTCCTGTTTTGTTGCTTCTTTCACTTGAAAGACACCAATGCCAAAAAATGACTCAACTTGCCAAGCACCTGTTAAGAATACACACAGCATGCAATTACGTTGCACCCCCATTGAGTGGAATTAAGCACCTGTGTGCGTAGAGATGTGCAGAGATATTCAGATCAGAGGCTCTCTTTCTAATTAGCAATGAGGATTCATCGAGTGGCGCAAGCGGGAACCTGGGATCCTGCATCTACTGAATGCCAAGCGCGGCGCACGTCCCTTGGGATGTATTAAAAGCATCCCTGAGGAAGGACCCGCTGCTGAAAACAAACACTTCCTTCAGAGAGCAGCCCTGCTTACATGGGTAGTGCATTTCCCCTGGGAGTGGGCAGCATTCATGCTGAGTAAGGAATTGCAGAACTGTTGAAACCAAATGCTTCATGGCTTTGGTCATGCAGAGCGTCAGTTTCGAGCTGGAGTGATAAAATCCCTAAACGCCTGGATTTTCAGTCTGGAACACACAGGGGAAGGATGCGTATCGAGCATGTACAGAGAAGTCTTAACCTCTCTTTTCCCAGATGCTCGTTAGGTACCTTGCAGTCCCTGCTGTCCATCCCCGGGGACTGGCAGGCGAACCTGACGAGATTAAGAGGGTTTGTGTTACTGTCCTTTACCACGTGTCCAGGATTTTCTGCTCACACTGCGCTGCCACTTCAAAACCAGTGCGCAAGGTGCACTAAAGAGGATCCAGGATGTGTGGGGTAGGGAAACCCTACCCTGGTCAGGTTAAATGCTCTGGGCACCCAGCAAACCAGACAGGGCACAGGCATTGTGCCATTCCTCCGTCTTCTGCTCGTCCTTTGAGGGGCATTCCTCTTTAAGTCACCACCTGTCGCTCAGGACAATGCCCCAGCATGCACTGTGACAAACCACCCCGAGAGACGAGCGTGAGAGCGTTCAGACCGCTTGTCGTGGTGCTGGGGTGTAGTTTCCAGCCATCCTGGCTAGCCCTGCTGCCAGCATCCGTTAGCGCTCCCAGCAAAGTCGGGGAGCTCCCTATGAAACGCACAGCAGCAACGTCAGGCTTTTCACACCCTCCTCTCCCATGCCACAGGGCAGAGGGCAGGTAACTCTGCAAAAATGTAATACTTGGGGAGAGACAAGGAGCGGGGGCTGCGTGTAAGGAAACTGCCAGCACTTGTGGGTGAAGAGGGGCACGGGAGTGTGAGGACGGCTCCTTGCATGCATCAGCAGTGCTCGCTATTGAGCGTGAGGCCACTCGCCGAGTTCAGTGGCGCTGGCTTTTGTAAGTGGGTGCGGGAGGAGGCACGCCTGTGCACACATGTAAAACTGTTCCTCCAGGAGCGCCAAAGAGGTTATCCATGCAAGTGATCCCGGACAGCCCGCACTGGGTTTGTCCACCACATTCAATACGGAACATGGAAGCTGAAAGGACAGACTCCGCACCCCGCTTCTCGGTCTGCCCTGGCTCCCGCTGACCTCTTACTACCCAAGTCTCGGCAAGGGAGACGGGCGGCCTTTGGGCGGGACAACATGCTCGCTCCACGCTCTGGCCCTGGTACTTGGGCCCAGGGGCCTTACCTTGTTTGACGGTGGAGGAGAGGCACAGCTTGCCTGCCTTGATCTGTTCTATGGCGCTCTGCAGGCCCGAGGACAGCAGCTCGGCAACTTTCAGGTACAGCACCAGCTGCTCTGCGTAGCTGCAAAGGAAGCACATTTCAGCGCAAACAGACCAACGGGCCGGGGTATTTATAGCACGACCGCCGCAGGAAGCGTCCCTGAGCGCTTTGCAAATGCACACACAACGCACGGGGCGGAGGGAAGCAATGCGCCGGAGCCAGGGTGGCTTTGGGAAAAGGTCAGGGTCTCCTGGCTTCTCCCTAGCCCTCACCTCCATTCCCTGCTGAGAAGGCTGATCTGGTCAGCCACCACGCTCTCCTGCAGCTGGTACTCGGAGGCCACCGAGCCGCTCAGCTCGCCAGTGCTCCCTTTGACGGTGGCGATTTCCATCACGTAGTGGACGAAGGCCAGCGTGAAGCGCAGGCTGCGCAGGATGTCCGTGTGCTCTTGCTGAGGAGGGAAACACCAGGCCAGAGGTTACGGGTGGGAGGTCAGGCAGTCTGAGGACGCAGCCCTGGGTTACGAATGCAGAAACCGAGGATGCAGTTCTGACAAGGAGCGGTTGCCGTGTCTGGACATGAAATCCCGGGGTTTGGACCCGAGCCCAGACACCACCAGCTCCTCCTTCACAAATTAAAGGAGTACAGCTTCAGGCCACCAGTTTACAAGCCGTTCCCCAGAGAAGCTGGTGAGCCAGGCTGCCACTAACAAGCTAACGCTGCTCAGGAATCCAGGAAAGCTGAGGGAAGTGTCCATGAGCAGCAGGCCTAATGCTTCTTACCGTCACTGCGGCAAGCAATGGAGTTACTCGCTTCGGTGTGCGACTGAGAGCGGAACTGGGCCCGCACGGAAGCGACTGGCTTGAACTCTTATGTACATAAACCCCACAAATACTAGCCTCATACCAGGCTGCCGATACAACACAAAACCCCACTCCTTAGGGGCTTCAGTCTGAGCGGGCATTGTCACGGAACCAACGTCTCCGGCACAGCTTCCCGTCTCAAGTGAGGAGTGAGGCGCGCTGACCGGGCATGGTGGGCAAACCTGTCCTGATGCTGCCCAAGCATCTGCTCTGGGAGGGGGTGAGCAGTGGACTTTGGCCTCCTGGCTCTCAACCCAGCACCCTGAGCGACAATGCACCTTCCTTTAATGGGGGGAAGAAACGCCACAGCAATGGGCTCAGCTCAGAGGGGCACTTCCCAATTTCTTGGGCCTTTCACTGAATAAACCTCATTTTAATTTCACCTGAAGGCGAAATACTCCTAGGGTCTACAGTACCTATTGGACCTGTGAGCTGATTCTACGAGCTGTCAGAACTTATCGCTGGAACTTCTTGTGAAACTCCCTTTTTGGTATTTTCTATCAAAATGACCAGAGCAGCAAGCAGGGCTGTCATTCGTTCAACGGATATATGCAGTGTTATCGTCGCCGTGCAGGTCGCAGGGTATCAGAGAGACAAGGTGGGTGAGGGTCCATAAAAGACATCATGTCACCCACCTGGTCTCTCTAGTCATACAATGGGCCAGTCCTCTCTTAAAGCAGCAGGTTAACACCCTTTATTCTCTGAGTTATGGGCAGCCATCAAAGGCAGAAATACATTCCTCATATGGCATAACCCAGTACGTAGGTTTCTTCATTCATTCATCAGATCAGCTTCTTGGTTCATGGGTCTCATACGTACATGGCCCCATCTCAGTTCAGAATTTGTAATGCATTTACTCTCACAACAGCCCAGTGAAGTAGAGGAGTGTTGTTATCTCAGTTTGATGGACGGGGAACTTTGGCACAGAGAGATAATCCCTTGGTCACATATGATGGAGCAGGAACTGAACCCAACTGCCTGGCTAGCACCGTACCTTTTACTTTCTCTCTACCATTGAGTGCCCATGTTAATCAGATGGTAATTTCCAGGCCTGCTATCAGTAATCATTCAGAACCTCTCCTGCCCCAGTCCCCAATATGTGCCCTTTTTAAAAAAAAAAAAAAAAGCATCGCACATCAAACTTTTAAATAGAGCCTTGAATTTGTCTTCTTTTTCCCGAAAGGAACTTTTTCAAAGAAAAACATCTACTTAGTTCTTACAACAAAACCTGTGCTAAATCATAGGTTTCAAAATGCCAACATTTCAGTGCTCTGTAAAAACGTCAGCAGAAAGCGCTGGTGTGGAAAATTTGTCAGGTTGGCATTCCGGACAGATCTGCAGGGCACCAACGGGGTTACAAATAAGCCAAAAAGGTTGGGTGCCAGGGAGGTTTTGCAACGTACGAATGGATTATTAAAGCCCGCATTCAGCAGAAATGAGGACCAAACCAAAATGACTCACTGCAGACCGCTAAAGCAGAACTGCACAGCATTAACAAGATCAAGCTGACATTTCTTTAGGAAGATTCTGTTCAGGCCTACAGAAGAGGACTTGCTGCCATATTGCCATGCTTCTAGGACTCTTTGACAGTGGCTGGAAGCTCAGTTCACTCCCATGGATCACATCCATGTTAAATTTCAGCCCCATGGCACTGCAGGAAACTAAGAAGATGAAGGCAGCTCAATGCATACCTGACAGCTCAATTTGACCTTTCATAGTCCTAGATGCACTACAGGAAGATTATGAGTAAAGATGAAACCATGCCTTAGTTTTCCCCCAGTTCCACTGCAAATGGCTAACCTGACTTACCTATCAAATACATGTTGACTATGGGAGCCTTTGAATGCTTCCCGGTCCATTCACTTTGGGCAAAAGGGGAGGCTGGCAATCTTTCACCTTGACAAAGATGGTTCAATGGCCTATTCTGTTGGTTCAATCTCTCCCTCTCCTGCTATCAACGCAAGTGTCAGGTTTATTTTCTTTTAGGTCCTTTCATCAGAGATTGTATCACTAACTAAATCCCCAGTGCGTGTGGAAGATAGTAAAGTGATACATTAAACAGCTCACTGGCTGGATTCTAAAAAGATACAACCCACAATTTCTTCACAAACAGCTGACTTTCCGTCAAAGAACATGCAATATAGAGTGCGGTTTCCAACCTTCAATTGCAGCTTTAGAAATTATACCCCATCACACCAATAACTGGCTACAAGGACTAAAAAGCTCAATATCTTTGTTCCCTCTCAGACAAACAGGATCAATGTGCTGAAAGCATTTCTGACTTATTGACCTTGATGGGCCAGATCTGGCATAAACTGGCCTTGCTCCACTGAAGCCAATGAGCATCAGCTGAAGGTCTGACTCAATGTGCTGCAAATATCCTGTATGTTAGCCTATTGCTCTTGCTTTTGGTGACTTCCCCGCCCCGCTCTGTCCATTTTAAGTCCACTGGATGTACCCACCTCCATGAGCGTCTCCTCAGGCAGCTCCGGTGCCTCGAAGGTAACTGCCCCTTCCAGATTAACCGCAATGGGATCAACAAAAGTGCACCGGAGACTAGATGGTGTTTCCATGGCATCCCCTCCGGCTCCCACTAGCAAGGGTCTGCCGCTGAATGATCCTCCTGAACTCAGAGAGCTTGACGACCCCACTGAGAAGAAAAGCACACATGGCAATTACTTAGACATTAATACCAGGCAGAACTGCAGCACCGCCATGGCTCAGATTACGTACAATCCTCTCCACCACATGGACTGAGTGGTGTGTTGGGTTTCTTGATTAAGTGCCTGACAAAGAAAGCAGTAGATCCCATGCAACATAACTGCGTATGCCACAAGCTTGGAGCCCATTATTTGCCATCACTAGTAGTTATGACCCTGGGACAACAGCATGTCACTCCCCGGGCTCCTTGTTGTGTGTGTGGGACTGTTCTCTTCCACCAGCTGGGCACAGGAACACGGGATTTGCCAGACCTGGTCAGATCCGCCGTCCGTCTAGTTCAGTCGCATGTCTCTGAGGGCAGCCAGCAGCAGATGCTTCACAAGAAGGGGTAAGCACCCCACACTAGCAGATGTGGATAATCTGTCTCCCTGCCATACTGGGTCTCATCCTGGTCTCTAATAGAGATTGGCCTAAACCCTGACGCCCAAGGTTTAATATCCCTTCTGAATTGTTCATTATTAATTATAACAGCTCTGGAGAGTCGTTATCCATATTAAATGTCCAATCCCTTTCTGAATCTTGCTCAACTCTTGGCCTCAACAACTAAAGCCAGCACTATCTTGTGCAGCAAACTGCTAGGACTTGAGCGATGGACTAACTGCAAGAGAATTCTTACCCTTTGTACGAGAGAGGGCCCAGGATTTGAAATGGTGACCCCTTGCGTACGAGATAGGACGCTGTCTACTCGACCGCCACGCTACTGCGATTATCCCCATGTTACAGAGGGGGAAGTGAAGCACAGAACAGATGAAGCGACTTGTCCAAGGCTCCACACTGTGGTCTCCTGAGACCCAGTCCAGTGCCCCATCAATTAGACCACTACCATCCATGTCCCCATGGGCCAATCAGACTGACGCTCAGCCAGCCTGTTTACTGGAAGATTTAGCAAGAGCAAAAGGAGCTGCAGAAGTCATGCAGTCATAATAGAATGAAATATATCCACCATTACCTCCATTGCGGCATATGCTGTTGGTGGGGAACGTTCTCTTTGAAACAGAGGATTCTAATCCTGGCTGTGCTGCATATCTACCCAGCTGTGCAAACTCTGAGAAGGTGGGGTTCCCTGCTGTCACTAAAATTCTCAGTCAGAAAAGGCACATCCTTTCCCCTCTGGATTCCGTCTGCTGCTGCATACTGTCTTCAAACGGCTCAGCCACATAATTTGCAGCTGGGTTACTAATGGACAGTGCTGAATGCAGTTTTCTTTCCCCCGTAAGGTTTCCCTGGTTGAGAGCTACACCTCAAAGCTTTCAGGGGCCAGCAAAGACTGTCTGACTATTTCTGGTTCTTTGTCAACATATTTATCAACAGCCTACGGTTCCAGGAGCAGCTGCAGGGCTATTCCTGAAGTAGAGAAATAGAGTAAAAAAATATTTGCCTCTCTCTTGATCACCCACATTCCTCCACGAAGCAACGGAAAGAGCCATCAGTGAAAACCCGTGTTAGTGTTAGCCAGAGTTATAATCTGAATGGCAATCAGGTCGGTAACAAATGCGCGCTGCTAAACCTTTCAGTGCTGCCAGAGCTCCAACAACAGAACACAACGTCTGTGGCACGAAGGCCTTCCAGACAGAGGCACCAGAGCAGATGGTAAAGGCCATTACCTGAAAACATCCTGGTCCTAGTGGTTTGCGGTGGTGTCGTCCCACTGGGAGGGGATCCAACAGTGAAGATCACTGGGCATGGGCTCACAGAGCCCCCAACCTTAGCCCCACAGTACAGGTTTCCTCCATAAGCAGCAGAGGGAGCTACAGAGGAAAAGTGAAAAGGAGCAGCTTTTACTAGCATGATTAGTCAGAGAGCAGGGTTCCTCTCCCAACAACCTCAAGCTGTTCCCACCCACTCTTTTCCGATTCCACAGCTCCCTTTCAAAGCACCCCACTGACTATGGGACTGGAACAGGCTTGCACAGATAGGGCCCAGCCTAAGGGCACCAGCCACGTTATGAGGCACCACTGCCAAGTGGATTGCTAAATCCTGCAGCTGTTCAGAGGAGGGTTCCTGCCATGCACTACTTGGCCACCATGCCCCATCTGGGAAACGGAGATAATATGTCCCCCGGCCATACAGGGTGAGGATGAAGGCTCATTGGAGCTGCATCCAAAGCTTATTCAATCGTCACCATTAAAATATTCATAATAAAAAAGACCTCTGTGATCGTAAGTAGTAATGATACCCCCTCAGCTCTCCCACAGCGCTTTTCACAGGTTCAAAGTGCTTTATAAAGCAAGTGGCATGGTTATCCCCATTTCAGATACAGCAGTCCGTTCCTGCTCCACGGCTCGGAGACCAGAGACCTGCCATTCATACAAAGCCTGGAAAGCAAGAAACGGGCAAACCTGGGACAAGCGACCAAGCCCGCGTGGGCCTTGACTTGTACCTGTGATCTCCATTGGTCTCTCATTGTTCAGGCTGTCGTTGCTGCCAGCTTCTGAGATCTGAGCCCCAAAGGCAGCCTTGAGAAGCAGATCAGTGAGGCGGCCGGTACTCAGAGATCTGGAGAGAAAATTAAAGGTGAGACAGGAAGTTTCAGGAAGGTGTGAGGTTTCAGTGAACTTCCACTCCCCGGTCTCTGCCATTCCACTTCCCCGCCTGTTCTGCACCTTGCACGGCAAACGGCTCAACGCTAGCAAATGGCTAGCGGCACAGATACGCGCACGAACGCCTTCCTTTTGCTGATCTCTCCTTCAAGGGGCCTGATTGGTGGGGGGGGTCCCCCATCACCAGCTAAAAATAGGCCCCTTTATGGCATCTCAAGGGGGACAGCCAAATATCAGCACACACAAAATCACTAATCACTTTTGAAAATTTAGGCCCTGGCCTGTCTCCGCCTATAAAAATCAGGGTAATATGTGCCCGCAACACAGGGTATTGGGAACATTAGCTGATGCCTGTAAAATGCTCTGCAGCCGTGAGTGCTGCTCAGTCGAAGAGCTGGGGATTGTTTTCCCTCACATTTATCAACCAAGTATCCCAGTATGACCTACTTTATGACACCGCATGCCAGTATCTCACCTGCCCTTGATCTCTTCCACAGGCCTCAAGCCCAGGCTGGCCTGTTGGCAATGGAAGTGCCCCATCTCTGGCAGAGTCTTGTTCCGCGTCGGCGCCATCATGACTCCCTGCTGGGCCAAGAGCGTGAGCAGGTTCTGGGAGCTGGGGGTTTTGGAGAACTCAAAAGGGGACATGGCCTAGAAAGGAGAGATTTGGGGGTTTCTCGCTCAGTTATTTGTAAATATTCAAATCGAGCTGGTGTTGGCTTTTGCTAAATGAAGTTGTACGCACAAAAACGTGACAAACACCGTGGCCCTCTCCTAGCCCCAGAGGAAAAGCAGCTGCCTAAAAGCTTTTTAAATTTTAAGTGCCTCTTGTGCCTGACCGACTGAGTTCCCTGCCACTGAATGGGCCGCAGATATTGGGGGCACCTCGACCTCTCTGTTCTCTGCCTTTGGCTCATGGCCAACTTAAGTCCCTTGTGGCCTGAAATGCTCATCTAATCCATGCTATGGGGCCGAGCACGTTGGTGAAATATAATGGCCTGTGAGATACAGGAGGTCAGATTACATGATCAAATGGTCCTTTCTGGCCTTAAACTGGGTGAACTCTAAAATAAGTGGAGCCCAAGGTGGGCAGGAAAGGTAGCTATAGTCCCCACTTCACACAGAGACATTCGGCCTGCCACCGTTTCAACAGGGCTTCCATCTCTACCAGGGCCTCGTGATACAAACCCAGCCACGGGGCAGCTCATTTTCAGTGCCCAGTCCCATCCTTGGACTGGTTTCTCAGGTTGCCAAGTGAGATCTGTCCACTAGGAATGAGCACTGACTCATTGCACATGCGGCACTCAACGGCCCTTGAGGGACAATGAAGAAGCCGTGGCAAATCGGCGCCAGTTTTCTGTAAACACAGTCGTTTACCCTAGAATAACCCATCAGACTGAACTGCAAGAGATCCTAAAGCAGGCTCCAGGGATTACCTTTGTTGGGGAGCCAAGGATAGTTGGCAAGGGACTTCTCTGCATGAATTCAGACAGCTTCGGTGAGGACCTCAGCGGTCGGCAGGGTTGCAAGCCATGAATCTGCAGGGGCTGGTTGACTGGAGTGTGGCCAAAGTGAGCAGCCACAGGGTCAGAATGCTGCTTGGTAATCTTCTGCCTGCAGGACTGCAAGTCTGACAGGTTGGGAGCACTGTGAAGCCGGCAGCCCATCCCTCGGGGAGAGTGGTCAGGCCCTGAGGTGCCTAGAGAGTCCAAACACCCCCCAAACCCCACATCGTCATTCACTGGTTCTAACTCTCAGAGCTGATTGATCTCAGGACCTACAGGGACACTCCAAGAAAGCAGAGGAGACAAGTTCGGCCTTTGGCAGCCTATGGAGCAAATCCTTCAACACCCGGTCAAGCGCAGATTCTGTTCTCAGCAACGTGCCGCAAAACTTCCAGGCCCGATTTAGGCATTGACCTTTGGGTGCCTAAACTCCCGGGGTCATGAAACGGGAAGGCAGTCATTGCTCGAGTGCCTCTGCTGGGGCACGGCACGGCCTGGCCCAGCAATGAGCGAGGAGGATTTAGGAGAACATGAGGGTAGGGAGGAGGAAGATTCAGGACTTCCGCTGGGATTCCACACTGCACAAACCAGTGACTTCCCACACCCAATCCACGAGCACCATTTAAACATGTTCATTTCATGCCACTGCGGTAGAGGGAGAGCAACAGCTGGGGAGTGGGGGGAGCCAATGGGGAAGGATCCCCTTCTCATCACAAAGCATTTCCTGTCTGGGAAAGCATCAGAGAAGGTGACAAAGGACAATCTCATAGCCTAGGCTCTTTGGAGAGCACATTTCTGACGTGTCAGGCCCCTTATTCATGGGAGGGAGGGAGATAACCACAATATAAACATACCAGGTATGGGGATCCTGCTTCTCATTTCTGCTCCAACTGGGGAGAAGAAAACAGTCTGGCCAGGCTGCTCTGGAATGGTTCCAACTTTAAGGGAGACACAATCAACAGATTTATACAGTGCTAGGTTTCCCCAGACAGTGACAGAACAACATTAGATAAATAATAAGTGACAAGTATCACCGCAGACCCATCTGAGAGAAAGAACCACTTAGACAGCTACGTCTCTCCTTCTCCCTAGGTGTAGGATAAAAGGACTGAAAGGCTTCAGGGAAAGTGTGAGAAAAGAATTTGTGAGTGTTAGGAAGTGTGATCAGAAGCTCATCGTAATGAGCTGGGGTTCAATGAGAAAAATAAAATAGAAACAACATTCGCTCCCCAACTAGGTGAATCCTGTAAATGTGAGATTGGAGACTTCAGAGATGTAAAAGCTCTAGTAAAATCAGAGTCCGTCCCTTTACATAGTTCTCCATACCACAACACACGCAGAACAGGGTTAATCTTATCGCAACATGCCCTGCCCTTGAATCGCCCTGTTGTGTCTGGGTCAGGTGACCTGATAACGAGAAATCTACCCCTGGGGAGTCCATTGCCTCTGCCAAAATACTGACCCTCTGAAGTCAACAAGAGTTTTGCTATTGACTCAAGCAAGCCCAGAACATGAGCCCCTGTTCTTTAATCAGTAACGACACTAAACACCGATAAAAGGGAATGGATAGTTGTTGGAATGTGGATAACGAAACCCAACTCTCTGAGGTAAAATTCATTTCAGCTGTAATTGGCAGTGGAAAAGATTCTGGAGTTCCAAGACGCACACAACGCACAATGGGGACCAGATTTTCTAAAGAGCTCCAAAGCCAGCAGGTCTCATTGAGAACAAGGGGGAATCCACCCTCGCTCTCCCCCCAATAGCAATGGGAGCTGCTGGGTGCTGAGTTCTTTTGAAAATCTGGCCCTTGACTTCTATCTTTCATTTCTCTGCAATCCTGAGTCCCGGCCTTTGTTGTAACCATTAAGCCATCTTCCTTTTCTAGTATGCCTGATTTTGTGCTGTGCTGTGCTGGCATCTTACCTTGTGGGGATGGTGTGTAAGGCTTAGCACCACCGAAGGAGAACCTTCTGGAGGATGGCACGGCTCCATGTTCTCCAGAGAAAGGAGGGGAAGCACCAATTTTAGCAAAACCAACAGGGCTTGGACTGTTTGATCTTCGGACTGTAACAGACCTTATCGGAAAAAGCAATAATGTTATTCAATACACCATTGAAAAGGGGCAAGGAAAACAACATCACCAGCCATTTAATTTGAGCTCACCCTGCTATTTTTCCCCAAGCCAAATCTTCATTCATTGTTTATTAGTTGTTTTGCAGTAGTGCGTAGGACCAGGCACCCATGCCCTGTGTTAGGTGCTATACAAACATGGAACAAGAAGATGGTCCTGCCTCAAAGAGCCTACAATGCCAGTAAAATCTTGCAATGCAGCTGAAAAAATAATTAGCTTAGCTACAAAAAGGAAATCGGGGTTCTCATTATTTTTAGGCTCTCTCTCTCTCACATACACTCACACACACACACTCACTCTCTCTTATAACAACTCCTTTGGAAGCCAGAAACTCAAATTTTTCATGTTACCGGTTTCTTTTACTAATTCTATCAAAAACACCCATTGGTTTGTTACCCTAATTGTTGCTTATCAGCGCTGGGCTGCACACATTCTGGTTACAGTCGTCTTTTAATTCGATAGCTCCATAGGCACACATGGCATTGTATAATAGAGGAACTGGGCCAAATGAATTACGGCCCCAAAATGCTCTGAGTCAAGTCCGGAATGGCTACAAGGCAACACAGAGTGGTGTGTGGCCATTACAACTGGAATGACTGAGTGCCACAGAGGAATTTTTTTTAGGCTCAGATTTCCTAAAGAGTCGGAGCTACTAACTCCCTTAAGCTCCTTTGAAAAACCTCAGCCTTAAAGAGTACAAATTACACAAATCTGTACAGAAAACACATCGGTCCACCTAAAGTACCGCCCAGACCCTGCAAACAGATAAAAGAGGAAACAGAATAGAGAGCATAGTGGATCCAGCCAAATCTTGATCCTTTAAAGAGACAAGAGTACTATTTTTGGTATCTCTATTTTTTCTTCACAGGAAAAAATCTCGCCCTCTCACTCACGCACACACAGAGAGAGAGAGAGACTTCAAAGAACAGAATGTCTTTTTGCCGTAGCAACCTCCTTCACCACTCAGACTTCACAGCACTATGACTACTTGAATAACAAAAAGTCTCTTTTCTCACCCTGAATCCCTATTTTCACTCCCAGTCAGCTCTTACAGAAAAGACCCTTAATGGGATAAGTGTGTATACCCCAGAGGACTCATTAGGTATCAAAGATTAAGAATATCATTGGTTCACGACTGAACACAGTGTGTCCTGAACTTGCTTCAGCATAGTTCACAGTTGGCCCATGAGAAGGAAAGTTTAAAAATGGCAGCTGCTTGAAGCTGCTCGGAGACCTGGAACATTAGAAGCAGTCCAGTCAGAGAGATGGAATTAGCAAGCAGAGAACAGGTGAGGTGGCCAAAGAGAAATGCCAATTACCACGTGGCTATCACTCCCACATGTCACACCTGTCCACAAACAAATTGCACACCATATGTACATACCTTCCTGTCACACTGTCCCATTATTTTGTTAACGGATTCAACTTCCAATCTGTCTGCATCACGTGGCCCTTGCGCATTTGGTAAAATGATCAGATTTTGCACCCATACTGGCATTCAACTTTCACTGGCTTCTGTGGGAGTTGTGAGCAAGTAGCTGACAGCCGTATTTTGAAGACATTTGGCCAAATGACTGACAAGGAAGATCAGCCATTAGGGTCACTGTCCTAAGTATGTTTGATAGGCAATGAGAATCCCAACTACAGCGTTTCGCTTGATGAGGTTGTTCTTGGAGGATGCATACAGTACCTCTGCATGGAGGAAGAGACAAATCTGCTGAGCACAAGGTCTCCTGGAAACAAAGATGCTCTCTGCATGAGGCTGATAATTTTTAGAAGGTGCTCAAAGCAGTCAGTGGGTCTTGTTTGGATGGTGCAGACTATGTTAGTCTCATCACTGTATCCACGTTGAATGAAGCAGCCTAATATGTTATTTTCATCCCAGATCGGTAGGATATGATTTGTGAATCTGAACCAGCACTTCTGTTCACTGGTATCCATGTCACAGGTACACCCTCTATATCTGCACATTTTCCAGATCCTTGACTTTGTGGACAACAAAGATTTTTAGGGGTAATGGCCAATTCTTTCCTCACACTTAACTCTCAACAGCTGCAGCGAGCTCTGCTGCAGGAAATATGGGGCATCGAAGAATTGAAAGAGTTATTTATCCAGAAAGTAAGAACTTGTTCAAACAGCACTGGTACACCATGATCTGTTTGCTGATTCCTGGTTAGGTTAGACTGACCCATAATGTCTCCAATGTTATCAGCCTTTGCAAAATAGGTTGAGTCCTCTCGGGAGACCAGTCTGACAGGCCTATTAAAGCCCTGCTAAAAGCTAACCCTAACAAATGTAAAGCAGAAAAGAACTCACCTGGGCAATAAGTCATATCTCTGCTGACACTTAGTTTTTTGCTTGCTGCTTACACACTGCATCTTGTCAGTAATTTGAACATGTTCCACCTTTGGTACATGGGCTTTCTTTAAGGTCTCATGCTTCTTGTATAGTTCCCCTTTCAACTGGCCTTTGACTGGGAGAGCCATGGTTAACCCATAGGACAAAACTGTAAGACTGAAGTGTGTGTGGCACCCTCAAGAGACAGAAGCCTCAGAAGTGTGATCCAGCGATGCAGTATGCAAAGAGTCACTCCCATGGTCCAAGACTAACATCCGGTTCATTCTGATTGGTTCCCAAACATGTGCTCTATCTCTCAGGCATGAGTTGCTCATGAAATAATTATGTTGCACAATCACATTAACATGGAGGCGTCACACAGGACACAACGCTCTGTGGTATGACTAAGCGTCTGAACACATTTTTATAAAAAAAAATCAGGCAAACTCCGCAGTTTCAAACATATTTTCAGTAGTTTGACCGAAAATGTCGGGAAGTTGAAGCCAATTGCCAAATAAAAGACCATTTTCCCTTGAATGTTCCATCAGAGAGACTGATTGGACAGTGGGGAAGAGTGTCAGACACAAAGGGACGTAGGGTAGGCAACTCCGATTGAAATCTGAGGGGAGCTGAGTAAATGTCATTTGTGCCTTTGGACACCCCCCCCCACACACACCCCTTTACAGTGCTCGGTCACAAACAAACAGATTCTATTACTGGTGTAAAAATGTCACAGACATAATGTTAGCACATGGCATGCCAGGCTGGCCACGTACAGCAAGGGAGAAGGCCTGCAATACAGGCATTGTCTACAGGGATGGAGATGGGTCAGACTGTAAAACCTTATTAGGACATACACAGCGCAGCGCGGAAGGCTCCTGCAATGAGCAAGAGGTGCTATTACCTCCTCCCCACACCTCAGCACTTACGGTGGCAAAGCGTGCTGATGGGGAGACTGAAGGTTCTGTTCGATCCTCCGGTAGTTGTGGATTTGCGTTGGGACCGGGATGGGGACAGAGTGTTCGTACTTGCTGCTGGAACACTGGCCTTGCCGGCTGTGGAATTCAAAGAGAAATCAAGACTCTGGTGAGGAGACGGCGTTTAATGAGGTAAGTTGGCGTATTAACTTGCTTAAGCGACTGTCTCCAGGGGGAGCGTCCACCTTGCTCCTCTCCTCAGGTTGCGAGTTTCGTTAAAGGAAGGGAGTTTTCATCAGAGGAAGAGTCAATTCAAGCCTCCTAAAACCACTTGCCTCTCCTTCCTCGGGGAGATTCCCGCCCACGGACTGTGCTAAACACTGCATGCACCACACCCGCCAGGACAATTAGTTCTCAGCTATTTCAAGCTGTGACCGGCCTACTTTCAAACACCTCAGATCCACAGCCAAGGATCACCTCACTGAACAAAGGCTAAATGGCCGTGACTCACAAAGGACACTGGCAAAGAGTCATTTGTTGCCCAAAGCGATTTGTGATTCATGCTGCATCATCACTGAAGAGATGGCTTCTCCACAACCCCCAGCATCCCAAGGCAGACACACAACCCTTGGCATATGAGAGCGTCTGCCAGTGAACTTAGGTGTGGGGATGGTGACCTGCTGGAAAGGAAATTACACGAGGCCTATTCGCTATACACTGTGTGCAGAATTCCCAGAGGTTAACAGGAGTTGGTGTGTTTTTTACTCATTCTGCAAACTACACATTGCTTTCCAGTTAAGTTTGAACATGCTACTTAGATCAGGCAACAAACAATACCTATTCCCTTCAGCTGGCAGTTTTCTCCATTACTCTTTGTCTGCAGACTATACTGCACAAAAGTATGAAAATGCACCACTGTGCGAATAAACTGAGTAGCTCTTTAACATCCTTCAGGGAATTCCAGGTTAATTGCCATGGCAGTGTCACTCACTGCAGCCAAGACCAAATAAGTAACTGTTGCACAGTTATAGGAAGATCTTATCGGTGACAGAGGTTTCTGTAGTCTTCTCTTTGTCAGGGATACAGAAATCTTTTGGGATACAGAAATCATTGCTCTTAGGAATTTGGGTCCACCTTTTAGAGGCAGGTGGCCTAAACTGCCAACAATTCTCTGGTACATAGCCCAGAGCAGAAATGCTTCACACAAGCAGCAGAGTGAACATAATGAACTAAGTAAAGAGACAGAGAACAACGGTGCTGTCTTATACAGCAGCCAAAAGAACCCAAAGGCCAAAAGTGCTTTTTGCAAAGGCCAGCTCTACGATGCGGTTGCTGGTAACAGTGTCTGGCAATGTCTATATACCATAGCTTTGTGGCAAATTTCCAGGACATGGTCCATAGCCCATGAAGAAGCCATTCACCACTGGAGCAGCACCAGTGTGCTGAAAAAGACCCTCTCACAAAACCGGAAGACATAAAAGTGACCCCATTTTCCCCTTCTCCTCCTTAACATCTGCTGTTCGCTAATTCTGTGTAGTTCTATATTCTGGTTTGTGTGTTCGTGGTTTTTTCCAAACCAAGAGAGAACAACTCCCAGTAATGTCAGTGCAAGCGCTCCAGCGACAGAGCAAGACACAATTACTTCAGAGCCTGGTTTTCAGAGATGCTGAGCACCCCCAGTTCCCAATCCAATTGATGTGAACTACAGCTGTTTTGCATCTCCGAATAATCAGGCTATGCACGTCCCATAAGCTCATCCCCAAATAACAAGCTAGTCTGCTAGAGCACATGCACACAAAAGGAGCTGGGGGGGGGGCAGGAATGAGGAAATAGATTTCAGGTCCACACTATCAAGGAGCTTGTCAGCAGAACAGTGAGACCTTGACAAGGGGAGTTTAGTCTGTCTCAAGGAGGAAACGTCTGAGGCCTTGACACCGCTCATTACCACACAATAAAATAAGGGCTCTGACTTTTCTGGCTGAATTTCACACAGCTTCACTTTCACTACAGCAATCCATCCCCAGAGCAGTTGAAGGGCTAGGACAGAAAGCGCATAAAACCCTGGGAGCAATAAGCTAGACATCGAACAGTGATTTGGCTGAGGTATCTGAGAGCTATTGTGGAGCCATCTTTGGGGGAAATACCCGACGTTGTAAGGCATAAAGGAGGGACCCTCCGCCTTGTATGTTGTCTGACTGACAGCTTCTAACCCTGTGGGGTTGATCCGGCCCACATCTTTCAAAGAAGAGATGTTACTAAGTCAAAGAGTGGCCTTATATAAAGAGCTACTGTACATCAAGTTCCACTCTGGGTCAACTTTCCATACCGCAAGTAAGCTGCAAACAAGGTCAAACTTAGATGGCATGTAGGGAACTTACCAATTGGTCCAGAGAGCAAATAGCTGGTAACCAAACCTGAACCCAGGACGCCTTAGACACTGGAAATATCTGGAGGCCTTTCAAACCACAGCGATCCAGAAATTCTCAGTCCCCCAACAGATCAAGAGGGAAAGGGAGTTCAGTTCATTAGTTGTAACTGAAAGTGCTCTCAACGTGGCATTAAACCCATCACGTTGGGATACACCCAAAGAGGTACATATACACAATTTTATGATGCATCTTCAATGGGGAAGTGATTGAAAAAAAAGCCCAGCCGTTAATATGGGTTAATCCCGGTCAGCTGACATTCTGGTTGACATTCAGGAGTGTAGCTCTAGAGAGCATACTGACATCTGGAAGCAAACACTCCACTACCAGCCAATCTAAAACGGCCACTGCTATCTGTCCCACTTGGGCTGCGTCCAGCGCTGGGGACAGGAGGAGGGGAGAACGCTGCTTGCAAGACTAGAGCCACAAACAAAGGGAGCGCTCCTGCCTACTAACAAGCGGTGCCAAAGGGAGAGTGAAAAGCCAGCGTGGCCCCCTGCGGCCAGTGGCGCGCAGCAATGCGCTGCAGGCCTGCGTGGCAACATACAAAGGGCAGCAGAGCCCATACTCAAGGAGGTGAAGACACATCTCAGAAGCACCCGTGGGGGCAGCAATCTCAGGAGTAAGGTCCACAGAAGTGAGATGCAAGCGAGGAGCCCTTTAGGGATAACCTGTCCTACAAAACACATGCTGGTATTGGAAATGTCCCAGCCGAAGGCCGTGTTTTTGGGTTCACATGACAGTCGCCAGCTTGACACCTCGATTTCAGCAGCCGTTAGAGCAAGGCATAACATTGTTTTGTGGTGAACAATCCCACCAGCTTCCTTCTTACCCTGCCGGGCTGGGAGAACTGCTGTAAGGGGGCGAAGGGGATGGCGTCCTTCCCTGGCTTTCCACACCTGCCGACGTCACCAGAGAACTCCTGGAAAAGGAGAGAAAGGAATTGTTCTGTCAGAGCCTAGGACGCGACAGCACTTCCCTGGCCCTTTTCCACCTAAGGCGTCGTGTTGTTTTCACACGACTGAGTGTAAGTTAACTGTGCCTTATCGCACAGGCCCCTGCGCGGCCTGTGGGAAGCAATTCACTCCCCTCACCATTGTCCTGCCTGTGCAAGGGGGCCATAAAGTGGTGTACATGTAATTTCTCCCTGGTTTAAAAGGGCCTCCGTGTAAGTGAGAATCAGGTCCTAAGAATCTTTTTTTCAACCACTCTTCCTTCTCCCTCAGCTCTGTCCCAAAAACCCCAATGAAATTTCAACTCAGTTATCAGTAAGGCTGTGAATTTGGGAGAGAGCAGACTGAGGTCATATTAAATCCATAACAGAGGGATGGTAATGCCCGCATCTGCTGCAAACTCGTCGCGTCTTTAATCAGTCCAGTAATAAATGGTCAGCCTTTATTCCTTGTGCCACTCCTTTCACATAGGGATCTCAAAGCACTTTGCAAAGGTGTATGGGTACTAACTCCCCCCATGTATACCCACACCATCAGGAGGTTAAGGGACTTGCCCAAGTCACCCAGTGAGTCAGTGGCAAACTCTAGAAGGAAACCCATGTTTCCTGACCCCCGGCCTGCAGACTGGATAGGGCACGATATTGCCTCCTCAGGATAAGGCTGAGGGACTTTGGGGCATCATCACATGGACAAGTCACCAACCGTTTTCTCAGGACCTCTGTCCCCAGTTTCTCCAGAAAACAATTCTCCCTGGCAGAGGGGTACAGAAGGGAAGGGTCGGGGTTTTCCTATTATTGACCTCATTATGGATTCTAGTGCTACAGCAAGTCTCCACGGCTTTGGAGATGGACAGGAGAAAAGGGCTTGGGCACTTTGCCTGGCAGATGGAAAAGCGGCTCGCCAGCAAGCTGGGCTGAGTCCCAAACCAAATCTCTTCCAGTGAATGCTGGCATGCTGCTGGGAACGGAACCAGACAGCGCTGCAGTTCCCCACTCTCCACGAGTCGCTAAAATGCCCCGTCCCGAAGATCAGGAAAATTGTGACGATTTCTCTACGCTAAAAATACAGCCCATGTCTGGGAGCTCCGTTACACGGCTCGAGACTGCTGTACAGACAGGACCTTTTCACATTGTTCCTTAAGGAAACTCCACGGTGCAAACAGGAAGCATGTTGCAACAAGGTCACGGACAGAGTCGTAGCTGAAGCAAAGACAGGGCTTCAGATATAAAGTTAAGTGAGCAAAATCCCTTCTCCATCCTCCCAAAGCTAGCAAAGTTGAATGCAGTCTGTTCCATTCTAATTCTTAACAAGCTAATGCTCTTACCCACTGTACATCAGGCTGTCGTGGATGGGTTTCCCTCCTGCTGCGTCAGCAGTTATATCACCTGTGTTCCAAGAAAGTGGGGAAATGGATTAGGTTTGGGTCATGTCCTTAAAAGCTTCTATATGTGCGGAGTAACTGAATTTAATCTCCTGGGTCTCCAAGACCAACAGGAACTTGGATACCAAGAAGCCTGTAAGATCTCTGTTTCGCTGAACCATCGCAGCCAGCAGCTGGTTTAATTCGGATCCCAACGGCCTCAGGCTTTGTCGGATTTGCTTTGAAAGGAGGTATTTTTGGAAAGGGGCAGAGACTTGACAGAGGTGTTTTGGAGCGTGGACACACATCCCGTGGTGCGAACGGCTAGCTGCTTCCCAAACACAGCGACATGTTTTGCACGTAGAACTCAGGCACATCTATGCCCCAAGTGGCAAAATTCCAGTCCGACCACGTGCAGTGGCAGCTGGATACACAGAAGAGCTTATCCCTGCCATATCCTCAAAATGCTGGAAACGCAAACAGGGTCAGACGTTACAATGCGGCTCCCACTGCAGTTATTGGAAACAGCAAAAGCAACACTGAGCTCTTCACTCACACGCTGATTACACGCATGCACGCACAGCCCCCGCACAGGGCCTGTTCTCCCTTCCAAGCCCAGAAGTAAGTACAAATGTTAGCGAGAGCAATAAGTAAGGGAGTTCCCAGTTCAGCAGAGCACCTTGAGCACACGCTTAACTTTAAGAACATTCCTCTGCGCTTCGCTGAAGAGACACGGACCTAAGCACGTGCTTAAGTGCACTGCTGAATCAGGGCCCTGTTCTTTGTGTGTGCGTTTATGTGAACACACTTACTGTTCTGCGGACGCAGTTTGTGAGCAGAGAGCGCACACAAAGAGACGTTTTATGACAGAACTTTTAAAAAGGCCAACTTTCTGAGTAAATGAAGAAATCATCTGTTGCTGGGGCTGTCACAACTATAAAAACCAGCCTCCAGATATGATCCTGTGCTGCAGTAAAAAACCAACGGCCAGAGATTGGATGGAATGAAAACAGTTTCTGGTTAAGCACCACATTTACCTGGTAAACTGACATTTCTACTCCCCCACGTGGGTTTTCAGGACTCAAGCTCAATCTATGTCCAAGTCCTGAAAGATTCCTTATTCTCAGATCCTTTCTCTGAAGCTATGTAGTTACAGAATGTACTACAAAGCAATCAGCGTGCCAGATGTTTCCTCAGTCTGGGGAACCAAAATGTTCCCAGTTTACAGTCAAAACGTACAGATCTGTCAGTGTTTTGGCTTTCTAGAAACAATCTTCAATATACAAACAGCCCTACTGCTGCACTGTCTCTAAACACACTTCAAAAAGTTTGGCTTACTTGAGAACTGTGCTGGGACCATAACAAAGTCGTCAGTGTCACAGGAGGAATTCTTGCTGCTGCTTTCAGCGGAGTCCTTAGACCCATGCAGAAAACCAGGGGAATCCTGCGCAGGAGACGCCAGAGCCTTCTCCCGTAGCTGCTGCATCTCTCCTAAGGACTGCTTCAAGCAAGGAAAACAAACATGGGCTTTAATACAGCTCGTTTATCATGCTGCTACATTCTCTAAATGAAGTTGTGCAACGCCACAGCCAACCCTGCTGATAAATGGGGCTGCCGACTCGCCATGAAGAGAGGCTTCCTTTCCTGAGGGACAAAGAACAGTATCCTTCAAAACTCAATCCAAGTCAGAACTTTTGATCACCAACACATGACACGGGTACATCAAAAGCGCCTCAGATCAGAATAAGTTTCTCTGAGGTAGGCATCACTCTTTGCTTAGCTTTTCCTGAACAGACCACCAGCTCCCCAATGAGAATTAGGAAGAGATGGATGTTTCGTTTTGTGGCTGGTACATGGCTGGTACCCACTCACTCCACAGCAGTAGCTAGATTTTGGGAAAGAATATGTAATGTAGGGTCATCAGTGAGGCACTGATCTCTGCAAATACGTTTCATTGGGGCTGCGACTGCTTTGGAGGCGATGGGGGTTTGCGGGGAGGTGGCGTGTGAGAAGCAGGGCTTGCACGGACAGAGAGCAGCTCACAGGGTCAGTAAAGACCAAGTGGTCCTTTCAAGTGGCAGAGTGCCTCTCTCCAGAGAGCTGCATCGTACCCTCCTCAGCCAGAAAGGGACAGCTGCTATAATCCCCACACTTTACGGATGGGAATGGGGAAACATGAATGACACAGCAGAACGCCCATAGGTAGGAAGTATATCTGCCTTACAGGCCTTAGCTGTCACTCAGCCCAGTCCAGTTTGGGGCTCAGAGAGATCCCCAAGGGATTGATTTAAAGCATCTTTCCCTGGGGGCCCTAGACCAAGACTTGTATATGAAACCTCTCAACAGGCGAAGAATGAGTTTGTACCACTCACTGTGCTGCTCAACTCCTCCAGGCTAGGAGCTCTCTCCTGAGCATCCAGACCACCACAATGTTCTCTAACCAAGTGTGATGACCTAGATCAGCCCCCTCCTGCCCAGACAGGAAGGGTGACAATTGCAGGAAGGAGCAAAACGAAGAAAACTCTTGCCTAGGGTGACCAGATAGCAAGTGTGAAAAATCGGGACGGGGGTGTGGGAGAATAGGAGCCTATATAAGGCAAAGCCCTGAATATTAGGACTGTCCCTATAAAATCAGGACATCTGGTCACCCTACTCTTGCCCCCAGTGACCCAACTATATGAGGGCCAAAGGATATGAAGGGCAAAGAGCCCCTCTTCCAAATCACACTGCACATCAGTGCTCCTGGCTTCGCTTAGAGCAGTGGCTTCCCAACGTTTCCCATATCAGGAACGCTCACCCCACCCGCACCCCAGACTCTCATCCCATCATAGCCCCTTAACACCCGCTCACAACACCACCTGAGGAGTGTAAACTCCACGTTCAGAACCCCTCCCTCCTCTCCTAGGGACACGAGGAAGAACACAAAACACTGCATAGGAAAGCAATATTGCCAAGGAGGGACAAGAGCCACAACCGCTGCCCTCCCCAGACCCCCACCACACATTAATATTCCTCTGCACAAAGACGTTCAAAAGGCAACTGTCACCGACAGTCTCTGAAATCCAGCTTTCACCTCAGTGCGCCGGGGGAATGTCACTTTGCTGGCAGTTAACATTCAGTCCTTCAGAGGAGAGTTTGAGTGGTTTCAGGTAACCAGGGGGGACAGTCGTCAGTTCAGATCCACACTGCTGAGTCCACCAGACTGTGGCACATCTGGGTCAGAGCAGACAGCTTTGGCGAACGTGCTTCTGGGCAGTTTCACCTTGCAAAAGGTGGTTCGTGCTGTCAAACCGCACAGACTTGGCTTGAGGGCAGAGAGCTCGCAGCCAACACAAGACGCTGAATTAATGACTGATTCTGGTTCTTAGGCACCTGACAGCTCTCCTGACACCAGCTGGTGTCATTAACGCGAGCCTCGCTCACTCCAGGCTCTTTGCATAATAGACAAACACAAAGCGACGTGCTCCTAGTGGAGAGAGAAAGTCACGTTCCGACCCCCAGCCCAGCACGCCCTGTTGCAAGCTCCTCTGCCGTAACAGACCGAACTACGACGGTGTTCCATTCTTCAGCAACGTCAGGCAGCAAAAGCAATGGACCTGTTTCCAACAATCAAATGAGATGGCAAAGCAGAAAGGGCCAGCCAGCCAGTCGAGCCGTCAAGAACGTTAAGAAAAATCCCGTAAGTCTTCGGCTTGTACTTACGGGAGGTGAGGCCAGGTGGGAAGTGGAAGAGCTGCTGGAGGAACTCCCAGAGCCAGAGCTTGGATAAGAAGGCATCGGCACAGGAGCTGCTGGGAACAGAAGGCAACTGTCAAACGTCCTGACCAGGTCACAATGCAATGATTGACAGGGCTTTTCTAGTCTTCTTCCCCCTCAGCTTTGTCTCGTATACCACATGGTGCCATTTAATGGAGGAAAGAAACATTTGGTCCAGTTTAAATGGGAAAATGTGTCTCCCTCCTTCCCTCCCCCTTCCACATGACATTTGACATTGGTTATCTTTATCGCGGAACCCCTGCACAGCAAGTCCCCTTACTAGTTGGTCCTAGGTCTGACCCTTCGCAGTAACCTGGGAAATGTTTTTATACTTTAATGGTTTACCTGAAGCCTGAAGATGGTAATTTCACTTCTCTTCTCTCCCACCTGCATTGTCAGAAAATTACAGCCCAGTTTTATCATCATCTCACAGGACTGGACGTACCGACTCCATGGCTTAGTACACAGAGGAGAAGGTAATAACGGAGAAGAAAGCTTTCTGTTTAAAGTAAAACTGCTTCCTGGCTAATGATGTTAAAATAGTACAATGAGGAACTCGTCTTTATTCCAACAGCCAGGTAACTACACAGAAATATCTTCATTTCTTCAAGTGGAAAGAGATGGTCTACTGGCAAGGAAGAGCTGGACTAGGATTCCTTGGGCTGTTTACAGGGCAAAAGTTAAAACTGTTCCCCTCACACATTTCTCTTTGTCTGGCCTGCCTGACAAAGAGACCTTGCCTCACCTCCCCTGCCCCAGCTTATACCGGTAAGAAGTGGCTCTGTGATTACAGGCTAGGAGTGAAGATCAGAGTGAAGGACCAGGAGCCGAAAGGGGTGTCCCAAGAGAAGATAGGAGGGCTTCTTCAGCAGCCAGAGATAAAGGAAAGATACTATAAAGGAGGCAGAGCCATTGATGGGCAGAGGAGAGGAGAGAGATGGATCTCCCGTCCCCTGAACTGGAATCCCAAGGATGTCATCTATCCATCCTCAGGGTTCCAAGGGTTAAGCCCACATGCAAAGAGATCTTTCCTTCAAGGCTCTGCAGGAGGAAAGCTTCCCTTTCTTTAACTTGCACATCTATTCCGAGGGCGGGTTTGATTGCACATTCAGCAAGCCGTCTTGTTATAACACGCCGCCTTGCTGCTGTTGAGGAAGAAAAGCATCCCCAAAACGGGAATTCCAGAAGGAAGGTGCGAGGCTTGGGGTGCTCAGTTAAATATCAAATACCCAGAATGCATTTCCAGTTCCTAGCTCTTACGGCTTGGCTGATTCTCCCTTCTTGTGCTTGAGAAACAAACCAAAAAATCTGGGTGAACTCGTGTGTGGCGAGCCCACCCCCATGCAGCACTTCCTTTGAAATCACTGGGATTCCTACATGTACAGACATTCCTGTCTAGCTTGCAGGTCAGTCCCAACCGTCTTCTCCATGTCTTGGAAAACAAGAAGCCTGAAAGGATCTCCCCAGTTTTAGCGTGCTGACTGTTACAGGAAGCACAAAAAACTGCCCTTTGCAATCTGCATATGAAACTGGAAACTCCTCACCGCTTAGAAAAGGTCTAACAGACGAGTGCTGTCGTGACATCTCCTATTACTAAGTTTTCATTGTTTTTACAATAAACTGAATGGTGTACTGTATACTGACTGTGGTATATGCTTTACTGTTTATTTTCCCTAGGATGACTATTATTACAATTATTGATTTGGAAACTCTTGGCTGAATTTGGGGCTTTTCTTTCTATTCTGGTGTATTTGCACTGGACAGGTGTTTCATAGATGTAAGGGCAGAAAGAAAGCCTTTTCCACCACGTAACTGAATTCAAACTAAATTACAGTCGCTAAAGTAAATGAACTACAGGCATCTTTGGAGGCAGCGTCCTCGATTGTTATTTGATTATTTCCTCCCGGGCCCCACATTGACTTCATTGAAGGACTGGAAGGCTAACTCACAAGATTTGGTATTTACAACAGGGGCTGTGAATTAGGCAGGTTCCACTGTAATTATACGTTCGACTCCCTCTTTATCCAAAAAAAAAAGGCACAATCAGATAATGACAGCACGATATGACCGCTTGAAAGAAATGCACTCACTCCTGTTTTCTGCCTCCGAGGGCACTCACTCTCAGTTTAAAATTTAAAAGGAATAAACTTTCCGGAACATGATTTTTTTCACCTGGAATCTGGATGGGGGGATAACATCAGGAATTACGCTCCCCACCCCAAAACCTAAAATTGCCAGTCATCCTTTCAACGTCAAGGCGTTTGCTCTTGTCACATCTTCTCCAGCTTGTCCCAACAATGGATCTATCATCCGGGTGGTAGCATCGTTAGTATTCTCATGTCAGCAAGTTCCAAAATGGAGCAGTGCCCACAGGAGCGATTTTGCTCTGAAAAGCAAGTAGGCACACTCCTTCATGGTTCTTAGCGCAGGACTGAGGCTTATGCTAAAGCATTTGCAACCAATAGGGTGCCAACTTGTCCAGCAGAAATTTTATTTCACCAAGGGCCTTATAAACGGTCTTGAGAAATCATCTGGGGCTGAAACGTGGTGTAAAAAAAACTCTCCAGGCATCCATTTGTCATATAAACCAGCTGGATAGAATTTTGTAAACATCTGTAGTGCTCTCTTTCTCTCTCTCTTTTAAAACTACTGAAGCATCAGCACTTCACGATGAGAGTGTTTTGGGCATTGCAGGAAGCAAACAGTGAATTCAGCAAAAAAATTCCTTGAAATCTGTGTTTCAGAAAATAACCCTATTTGAAATGTAGCTATTGTAACATGTGACCGTCATGAGATGTACAGATGATTTTTGCTGTTCTCTGCTTTGTGTCTATGCACAGTAAGATCAGAAAGTTGGTATCCGAGCGATAGTAGGTCAAGTGGACTGAACTGAACATATTGTTCTAGGCACCGAACCATCTCGCCGGTATTATGTATCACATTAATGCATAATATTGTTCATGCAACCTGGCATCTCTCTTGCAAGCCAGGTTAGAGGAGACATCAAGTTATAGATCAGCCATTAAAAATGGGGCAGGAGGGGGAGAGGTGACATTATGTATCTGTGCCACTTAAAGCAATTGTATTTACTGAGTTAAAACAGGAACAGCAGCTCTAACTATGCCTGCTTGTGTTCGGTTATGATAATGCACTGTAACCAATATCCAAGACCCTACAGCACCTATCTACGGACAGATGACATTCTTACTAGAAGGGCACATTTTAGGATTTTATTGGTCTTTTTACACTTCCAAGATACATCTCTCACTGCAGGTACAAAACGCATAAGTTAAATAAATAACAAAGACAGACAACACAAGTTAACAAAACCCCACGCCCTGAACCCATCACTCAGGCTAAAAGCCTGTGGCAAGTAGATAGCTCTTGCAGCATGCCCTGAAGGTCAACAGACTGGGGGCCCTTGTCTCACCATGGAGGAGGAGGGACATGGGAGGGAATTACGCCTCAGAACCGCAGAGGACAGGAGGCCTGCGTTGCATTTTCAGCTCTGCTGAAGACTTGCCGCGTGAGCCCTGGGCAAATCACCTCGCCTAGTCAGGCCGGTTTCCTCTCCCATCCTCTGAAAATCAGGCCCTTTCAAGGCTGGGCACCCAAAAACAGGGCCCCCAAAATCACCAGTCTCTGCTGAAAATCTTGGCTCCATTACTTAAACAGGAGCTTAATAAGAGGGCTGTAAAAGCAATGACCGTGCCCTCTCTGCAGTGCTCTTATAAACGTACGTCTTTAAGCGCTGCGCCTCCCACAGCTGAGCTTAATTGGAGCCGCCACCTGATACACCGATACAAATATTTAACAACAATAATTGTTCCTTGGAAACAAACTGGAAGCCAGTGCAGGCGACGGATTACAGGTGTGCTAAAGTCTTGGACAGAACTGCTAAAGACCCGATCCTGCTACTACTGAAGTCAGTGGCCATTTTCTGATCAGTTCCGGGGGGAAGAGAATATCAGAGAAGCGACAGGGCAACCTCTACAACTCTTCCCATTATGATCCTGGCGTAGGAATTTTCATTCTGGGAGCAACACACCCTCGATCTAAGGTCAGACACAGCTGCCCAAACCTCGCCACCTCCTCAATCCTCCCTCCACCCACGTGGCATGGAATGGCTAGACGGACTAACAAGAGACCAACAGCAGTACCCAGCCAGGTCCGCGTTCTGCACCCTAAGTCAGGGAGATTCATTCCTGAGCTAGCCCCGGATCTTGGGTTAACCTGCATGGATCACAAGGGACAAGACTTCAAGTGACAGCAATATTACAGCCCACGCCCCTGGCCTACCACTAGCAAGTTGGCTCTTCCTGCCATTTCTACCCTACACAGGGATCAAAAGAACCCCAAGTTCCCACAACTAATCCCCCCCATCTCGGCTCACAGCTGTCCAAGCCACACGCCCCAGGAACTCTCTCAACCTCCCAAGGGCCTCCATCCATTGGATGCATCCACTTCAGCCAACTGCAAGAGTACAGCCCTCCCGGGCAGGCTGCAAGAGCCATCCATCCAAACAACAGGTCTCCCCACAAAAGATGACAGTCCAAGACCTCGGAGGATGACGACGGGAATGGTCTCCCTCTCTTCTTTAAAGCGATATCAGTCTTTCCCTGTCCCAGGCTTTACACATATGGCTGGTGGCGGGGACGGGGCAGCCTGGCAGGCGACTTCAGATAAGGAAGATCCTTATGGGCCCGCGGAGGTGGCCGCTGTACAGGGCCAGCGCCCCGCACCAGTGGCCTAGGTGCAGTTGAAGGTGAAGGCCGAGCCAGAAGAGCCCTCCCCTGGCTGTAGTGGTGCTCCTGCTTCCCGCACTGGGAGGGCGTGGGTGACGCTGGAAACGGAGGCCACGTCAGGAGAACCTTTTCCTGCTTGCGTGGGGTTCCCTGTGGCACAGGGCTGGCCCTCCATGGCGACAGTGCAGCTGGGCATGAGAGCTGGGCCGGCGGGTCAGCAAGCCACGGCTGCAAGAATCCTTGCTTGCCTGAGGGAAGGGTAGACCCTGAAGGCCTCCTCCCCCAGACTTGTAGTGTGGCTAGCGCCGAGGGCTGAGCTGGCTTGGGAGTGTCCCTAAGCAGGCAGAATCCTTCCCTGTCTGTGGGAGGGTCAGGCTTTGAAGGGCTGGTCCCCCACAGGGGTGGCGTGGTTGGTGCCGAGGGCCTGGCTGGCTTGGGAGTTTCCTTAAGCAAGCAGGGTCCTTTCTTCCCTGCTTTACAGTCCTGCTTTATAGTGCTTACCCCACCTGGCGATGGCGCAGCTGGAGGTAGGGGCCGGGCTGGCTTGTAAGTGGCCCTAAACCAGAAGAATCTTTTCCTGCCCGTGGGACGGTCACCTAAGCACACAGTTAAGGTGGGGGAGTGTTTACAACACATATCAGGGATAAACCAGAACTCCTGCCGTGGAGCCATGAGTTCCCCAGAGCAAGACTGTCAAGATCGACAAGTAACCTTTAGGGACTTAGTTTTTTGGGTGTCTACCTTGAGACCCATTAAAGGGGCCTGATGTTCAGAAAGCGCAGAACATCCATCCTCTGAAAAATCAGGCCCTTTCAAGATTTTTCAAGGTAAGCACCCAAAAACGGGGGCACCCAAAATCACCAGTCACTGCTGAAAACCTTGGCTCCAATATTTAAACAGGTGCTTAATTAAGAGGCCTAAGGAGAGTCCTTCTGTAAAACAATGGCTGTGCATTCTCTGTAGAGCTCTTGGTCAGAGGGAAAATGACCCAGCACAAGGATAACAATTCTGGATCAGACAGCTCGCTTAATTCCACTTTTAATAGAAAAAGTCACGAATAAAGCTGGCTGGAAAATTGCAACAGATTAAAAAAATTATGACCAAAAAAAAAAAAAAAAAGGAGAGGGGGAATTGCCAGTGGAAAATATTTTTCCAGTTTTCAACTGGCTTCAGTCACAAGTATCCAAAATAAACCCCTCTAAAGCAAGAGAGCTTGGAAGAACCTGGAGTTAAACCCTGGATTTGATCCAAGTGCTCTACAGTACTTGCTATTCAATGCAGCCCAACAAATGGGTAAGTGATACATGGGTTGGGGCGTTTTCACTATTAGTTTGCATCCTACCCACCATCCACTGTTATTAATTATTTTATACATGCAGATGAAAGACAGAAATATGCAGAATAATTCTGTTTGCCTATAAGCTTTTGCAGTGGTCAGTCCTTTCCAAGAAGGAAGCCATCCGCACACACACAGAAGCTAGATTTGCTTCCATTTTAGGTCCTTAAAGAGACCAAGGAAATCCAGCTTTTGAAGATAATTCAGCAGAGTCAAATACATTTCAATGCAAAATCCAAAGATCTTGAACTCAACCCAGCGGTGATTCCCAAGTCAATGTTCAAATATCCAAAAGGACATGGAGACCGCTCTCTCTTTTGGGGCTAAGTGGTTAGGGGAAGATAAATCATGACTTGTTAAAATGTTAATAAAAATGTTAACACTTACATTTTTTCATAGAGGCACTTGCATCCAAGAAAGGGTGATGGAAAAACTCATCTGAAAATAGAGGAATAATAGTACAAGAAAGTAAAATACTATACATCCAAACAGTTTACAAAGCTGGAAAAGTTATTTGGTATTTTTGCATGCTGCGATCTACAGTCTGCTTGTCGCAGTTACACACACACACTGCGATTAAATTTAGTATTGCTCGAAGGAGACAGGTTGGGAACTGGATGGAGAGACAACTCAAGGAAGCCTGTTGTGTCCTGTGAAGTCAAGTAAGTGTGCGGATTGCAAGATGGGAAAATTCAGCGCATGATCTTCTCCCATTCACCTACACTAAGTCAGCTTCTTGGCAAATCAGATGGGTAAGGGCATTATTAGACATGTCCAGAATGGATGCTTTTGTGAAGGAAGTAAGAGAGATAGTGGGTGATAAGGGGAAAGAAAATACCCTTGGCCAAAACATGATAAAAGAAGAATTATCCTGATTCTTCTGGAGGCTCAAGATGTCACCACAGAGCAACTCTTTCTCCATGGCACCGGAGGACGAGTAGACAATCAGCCAGCAGTAATGGGCCTCTCTCTTGTCTGCACATGACGGTAAACAGCTGGACAAGCTTCACTGCCAGCTTCACTGCCACCCCTGTATGGTGTCTAGCACACGTTCAGAGCCTATTAACTGCATCAGAAATGGAAGGAGAGGTCTTTCTGGATACCAGACTTGTAGTTTGATTGGGGCTCACCAGCTGCTAGGTTCAAGATGGTCTCCCCCACCTGCACTGAACTCTTGCACCATGGATCTCAAATTATCATCAAGGAGCAACAAGTCAGCTCAAAGCTGTTTGTCCTCTGCACTATACAGCAGAGGAGCCTATACACTTATCACACTGCATTATAACCAGTCCATAAAGAAGGTGGGGCCTCCATGACTTGCAATCAAACGTGCAGTCTCGGTGGCCCCGCTGCCTGGATGGTCTAACCAGTCCTGCTGCAACAGGCAAGAAGTTCATTTTCCAAGGCTATCCATCCAGCACTCAGGTCGCAAGCAGAGAGCCCTGGACTTTCCTAAATGCCAACTGCAGGCACCCAAGTACAGCTGTCGCTTCTTCTCTTGACCGATGACAGCAGAACACCTTTTTACCCCCCGAGTGCTCCTATCCTCGCTCACGGACGAGACTTTCCGCACGTTTTTCAGCCCTCACTTCCAACCCTCCCACCTACACTCACTCATCTGTCACCTTCTTCTGCCCCACACCGTCACCCCTCCTCCATTAGTCAGTAACGATCATCTTTCAGGGTTCCGCAACATTAGTCACTGACCACAGTGGCTCATCTGGCTAGCCACAGGTGGTTCAGCTTGTTTTTCCAGTCAGGATTTCCTGTTGCAACACGCAGGATTTTATAAACTTTAGTGTGATGCAAACAGCTGCCAATCAACAATGGGAAACTTACAAGCCTGGGACTTGTGTGGTTTTCCTTTAAATGATCATGGTATTAAGACAGGCACTGAACCATGGAGACCAGGCTCTGTGTCTCCTGGCTGCTTGACAATTGTTATGTTCAGAATATCATATAATGCTGTTACGTGAATTTCCTGTACCCCGGGGCACTATATGCTCACAAGGCCATCCATGCACCTCAAGGGGGATTAACAGGAACCAAGATCCACAAACTGCTCCTCTCTGAGAACTCCAGGGAGAAAGGTGAAACAATATAACTCAGTTCTCACATAAGAGCTCCTCACTAATTAATCCTGGGTGCTTATATATTCTAATTTTATGAGCACTAGAAGATGTAAGTCCTCCTCTTATAAACCACATAGTTTTGTATCCACTTGCTGGATACAAGAGACCTGCAGCACAAAAGAAGTGGAGCCATTTTCATTCGTTTTGGCTCCATAACTAGAAAAAGTGACTCTCTTACCAAAGTCCATGCGGTCCTTATGACTGCGTTGCAGAAGACCCAGTAGTAGCTGTCTCAGGTGGCAGGATGTCTCCCTGGGGATGCTAGGATTTTTAGACAGTTCGAAACGGAAGTTAAACTTGCAGACACCTTTCACAACTCTTAAGTATTAATTAATGCAAACTAAAAAGCCCATCTCATCTGCTGGGCTAGAAACAGAACATACGCCCACTGCAGAGGAGCTGGAAGAGGAAACCACTTTATTTTCATCCCAGTAGCTTTCACATCCAAATCCCTATTTTGCTAGCATTAAGGCTAAAGGACTCTTCCATGTGCATCTGCAGAGCCTTGCTTTTCAGAATGATTTTATACTGATCTGGGTTGGTTCTCAGTGGTTTCTCGTCCATGTTCAACAAATAGCACAGAGCAAATAGAACAGAGCATCAAGAAGGAGCGCTTATTCAACAGACGATTCCGTTTAAAGCCCACAATGGTTCCTGGAGATAAGTTGTACCAATTTACTACTGATTTCATTGCATATTTATTTTTAAAGACAGATCGTTTACTTAAGACCGGCACTCGTCCTTAACAAAAATGATATATTCAATAGGATTTATAGTGGGTACCCCAAAATCTGGGCATTTGCCACCAAAATAAGTTAAAATGAATGCAGTATTTTCCCCCTGTAAGTAAAAGGAACAGTGGGATAAAGGGAAATGCCATGGAGGGAAAAGGTCTGTTATGTGCCTTTTTTTAATAGCAACCACAGCACACACAAGCAAATCATTCAGCACTCTTGGGTTGAGCTTAGAGGCCTGGGGTCAAAGTTCCTGATATGCAGCGAGGAGTGCAGAATAACTCCAACAAGGGTTATGCATCAGGGAGGGGAAAAACATCAGGGAGGGGAAAAGCTCATTCAGTTTTTGTACAAGTGGACACAGCTCTGTTGATTTCACTTGGGACTGCTCTAGGGAATAACGGCTGAGACCTGCCCCTGGAAAGAGCAGAGCTCTCCAGATGAGACGGAGACAGATCCAGGCTCTTTTGGCATGAGCTGTGTTTATCGTGGCTGGGCACCACATCATCCCTGCAGTCCCACAGCCTGCCCTGCTCTTCCCTCCTCCCCCTCATGGGGTCAGCTAAGGCAATGGCATGCGCAGTCTGCACCGTGATCGTAACTGTACAGAGCCCCCAGCCAGCGCTGTCGCTGCACACAGCCTGATCAAGCCAGCTCCACGACGCAGGGTCGACCCCGCTGCAGCAGACAGAAAAACTGAACTTGGAGAGGGTGTGCAAACACCTGTTTACCCCGGCCGCTAGTTCTGCACTATCCCCCCCCTTTCCCTCTCCCCAGCAGAGGTATGAATGAAAACAAAGTGAAAGGAGAGGGCTGGTGAGCATTAACACAGTCAAGAGTGAAACAGAAGCCATTAAGCAAGGTCTATATTTGAAGGCTTTGAAACGAGCCAGTTATTTTTTCTGCGAAGTCCTGGGCCTCCCTCATGTAGGAATTTGGACCCAGCAATTCCTAGAACACAATCTTTGAAAGCCTCACACCGGCCTTGTTTGTGCAGGAGGAGGTGTTCTGCAATCCCTCTCCGTCACAAGACATGAATAAATGCCTGCCCAGAGGAGGGTATCTAGAACCTCAGAGGGGATGCATCTAAGGACATTTATGTCGCAATCACGGGGCGTGATTGCAGAATGTGTAGGCATTGCTGATCTAACTTAAATTAGCCAGTTTAGGTCCTGGACCAGCGCAGCTGGGTCAGAGAGAACTTCAGCGCAGGCTGGCCCCGGATCCTAGGCAAGCCCACACTGAAATCCACGCTGCTGTGACTTCGCTGCTTCTTGACCTGAAGGAGCTATATCAAAGCTAGCTCAGGTACCTCTGCACGAGCTGCAGTCGCAGCCCGTAACTGCAATGCAGACATCACCTAATATTAAACTGAGACTGCACTTGGTCGCAGCCCAGAGGACGTGGTGTTCAAGGCACTTGTCAGAAAGTAGTGCCCCCTGGGAACACGCTACACTCTTCCATTGCAGCAACCCAAGACCCACAGCGTTGCGAGATCAGCGGCAGTCCTGCAGCACTCCGAAGGCTAACAAATTTAATTTCTGCTGGCATAAGCTTATGCGTGCAGAAATTACATTTATTAGTCTTTAAAGTGCTACAGGACTGTCGTTGATTTTGCTGTACACAGACTAACACGGCGACCCCTCTGGAACTTTTCACTTTTGCAAGCTGCCCTGGACAACAGATCGGTGCATATGGGCTGCAGTCCCTGCGTGTTGTGGTGGCAGTTTATTTATCCATTACGCACAGGTGATGGATAACATAAATAGCTCATCTCAGGCACCGCATCCTTTTTCCGGCAAGGTTCCGCTTTTATGTAGTTTTACAGCCAAGAAACAGGCAGGTCAAGTGCTATGCCTAAGGTCACGTGGAGAAGTACATCCACGCTTCAAGCTGAGGGTACATCAACCAGCTGGAGGAGGCATACTCTGATTGAGTTAGTGTGCTAAAAATAGAGTGAGCCAGCCTGGGTATGTCTCCTCATCTTGGGAATCATACCCCAGCTGCAAGTCTAGACGCATCTTATGCCCTGCCTCTAAGAAATTACAAGCTGGGCCAACCCATTTAATACGAACAATAACAACAGTTCCTCCCACACCCCTCCACACCCCATCCGCAGCACGTAACTCGCTGTGCAAAGCCAGATGATGAATGTTCATTATTCTGACCAGTACTAAATGACAACAAAATAACGAGGCCGTCTGGCTTGCTGTTACAGGTGTGAGCTTCCCACCTCAGAGTGGCATTTTACCCATCAGCAATCACGTCAGCTCATGAGGGACAGACATTTCTAGGGCGAGTTGAATGAGACTTCTTCTCCCCACCCGCAAACAAACCACACTTCTTAGGTGACTATGCCAGTGGGTGGGGGAACAGGTGTGCCACGCTGATTATCCCAAGGAGAAAGTAACAAGACCCTGGGACGGCCCAGGCAGACTGAGGGCGAGGGCAGTTTGGGGTTTCACTAGCAAGGCAGAGAAGGCCGTTTTATTCATGGTTACTAAAAGCAAGCACCAACTGTGGCTGGCATTAGAAAGACACTCTCCAGAGTTCGTTAGTTGGAAGATGAATGGCAACACAAGGAAGGATGTGCTTTTCAGAAGGGCCCTGTTAATTCAAATGCAGTGCGGATAAATAAGGGTGGCCAATCTCTGTCTCTCACTTTATATATCATTGCCCAGCTTCATTTTTAATCCTCCCAAGTACTTTGTAATTCACACTGGGGCCAGGGCAGAATGGTCCTACTGGTGGAAAGAGGCTTTTTCTGGAAGTGATTATATTTTACAGCCATTAACATATATAAACTCACTGATTTATTTCAGGCGATGAGCAGGGAGGGCACATTCGCTTCGCTTTCTGCCACAGGCGCCTACTACAATAAAGTTGCTCTGACTCTCATGAGCCCTTCTGCTCATGGAACAAGGAAGGGGCAGGGTTGCCTGGTGACGTTCACCATTTTGAGCAAACCCTCATTTTCGTCTCAAGAAAAAAAACAGTGAAACTGAAAAAATGGAAAACAGTATGTGCACCGTTATGGATTTATAAAGCTCTGACTTCTTGACTCTCTCTCGTGGCTGCTTTAGCTGGTAAGCTAACTATACACATCCTGACACAATGAATTCGTGCCCTATGCAGCTGAAGACACGGCACCAATTCTGTCTAGCAGCTCAGTGTATGATGTCAGGTCTGACAAGACACTTATGTGTAGTCCTGGTTCCTTTGTGTCCAACTTCAGTTAAATGTAATGATGGGTTTGAGCGTCCCAAGTTGGGATCCAATTTTTTCCAAGGTTCAAAGGATCATCTGAAGTGTGGGTTTAATCCCACCTCTAGAAAGACTGGGGGAGGTTTTTAGAGAAGACAGAAGGCTCTAATTTAAGAGCGTAGCATCAAAATAAAAGCCTTCAATTAAAAAAATAGCACTCTGTGTGGCAGGTACCTAATTATTTCAGTAGTCAGTTCATACCACTATGGGATGAAAGTGCTGTTCTCCTGACACACACCCTGGGAATTGCAACAATTTCCATTTGCACAGGGCACATACCTAGCCCTGTACTTCTCTCTGAAATGGCGACAAGCACAGGAAGTTGCTTTCCTGGCACGTGGGAAACCGGGAACGTGACCTACATACAATGAGTGTTACAGGATTGGTGCTGCTGGGAGAGACTGCAGTACTGGACGTTACCCTGGGAAGATCTTCCAAGGGGGAACCATGGGTCTGCTTGAATCCAGCAGGCAGTACACAGGATGGCTGACTTGCACACAGGGAACAAGGCCCTTGGAAACAGCTTGCAAAAAGCCTCTATTCAGCAGGGCAGCTTCCATACAAACCATGTTGTGAGGTGCGTGCAGCGGTGAAATGGGTGTATGTGGGAGGAGACCGAGCCAATTCAGGCAATCTAGCAGCAGCCTGACTCTTTCTGGACCACATTGCAGCTGGCTAAGAAATATGGAGGCAGGCGGCCAAATATTTTAGTGAGAGCTCCTGCATGATGAGCTGATGGCACAAGAGGACAGGTGTAAATACAGGCAGAGTAAGCAAGGGGAAAAAAATAGTAACGCTGCGAGAACGCTTACTTGGGCATCAGCATCTTGTTTTTCTCATAGTAGAGACGAAGATCTTGAGGGCTGCTGGCCTATGGAGAAGAAAGAAAACGTGTCTAGAGCAGCTTGCAATACATTCTTTTTTTTTGTCCTATTTCACAATTGCTCTGAAGTGCACAGTGGTTGCTTTCCCACTGCTGAACTAGCACTGAAAGCAGCTTCTATTTCAGGAGCCCCGCCAGACTGCTGTAAGTTGTAATACCCAGGCTGCAACATGGACTGAAAATACAGCATCTCAGCCGCCTGTATTTTTGTCCCTGACCTGATTCTATTTTCCTCTAGTTTTTGGAAGGCTCAGCTTCATTTCCATGAGTTCTGCGGCTCAGTTCTAAGCTGCCCTAATAGCCTCTCCCAGGAGGTTAAATAATTGCAGACGTGACAAGCCCCAAAGGATGAATGGCAGCTCCTGCAGAGAACATGGATTAGTGCTTCGAGGCATTTAGAAAGGGGGCAGGAAGGTTGTTGATGTGAAAGGCAGCCGTTCTGTTGGGAAAACAGGGAAAATCAAGACAACCAGACCCTAGAGTCTTTTGCCTAACTCCAGGAAACCAGCAGTTCTCAAGCTCCAGCTGTTATCGCTGATGGATGAGAGACAGTTTCTGGTCATGATGATAAAAGATCTCAAATTCTGGAAGGGAGAGAATAATAATGCAACCCACAACAGAAGTTAGCATCTAAGGTTAAAAATAAAGTCTCCAGGAAATAAGCGAAGTCCCATACAGCCTCCTATACGGGACCTGAAAATTGCCCCTAGAGCGTTCTCAATGTGCAGAAGCTTTCAGACCAGACCAGTGCTCTCTAGTGCAAGGCACCGTGGGCGGGTGGGGCTGGCAGGCAAACCCCAGATTTAGAGGCAAGTGGAAACAAGAAAGAGAAAAGGGGAAGATTCATGCTCCAACCCATCATTGCTGCAGGATGCACAGTTTGCAAAACGTGGATGGTGCTGGGAGGTCACATGCAATTTGTCTTGCCCCTTGGGACCGCAGAGAACCGGACAGACTTACCAAAAGACCTTGAGCCCTTCCTCCCAGCCAGTTCCATCTCTGAATTGGAAAGCATTTCAGGTCAACTAAGATGCTTAAGGAGCCAGCGGGAGGCGATGCAGGCAAACCAAGCTGTGCACAGGTGTGAGCTGTCTTTACGTGGCACACTTAGGGGCTGGACAAGCAGTCGCATAATTGTTTTGCCATGGGTGTTTAGCCCACAATTCCCATTTGACACCCGTTTCAAACGGCACTCGCACTGCCAGGCGAAAACTCCGCTACCAACAGCTACTAAGGGGCAAATCCAAAGCTGAGAGAAGCCAATGGGAGATAAGTTGACTTCTTGAGATTTTGGATCAGGCCCTAAATGAGCTGCAAAACTGTGGTTAGGGTACTCCCCGGGGATGACAGACACCTAGGTTCAATTCCCCCCCTCCCCGCCAGATGCGGAGAAGGGATTTGAAGTGGGATCTCTCACGTTGCAGGACGATGCCCTAGACGCGGAGCTAGGGACAGCTTGGAGCAGGTCTCTCAACTGTTCCTGTTCCACTGTTTATAAATAATTAAATGGTCAGCGGAGCTGGGAGGCGAACCTAGGTCTCCCACAGCCTAGGTGAGCACGCTCAGCAGCAGGCTAGAGAGTCCTTGCCATTTTCTTCACCCCCGACTAGCCGTTGTCCTTGTGAATGATTCTGCATAACTGGCCATGACCTGCTGCTTTCGGCGTGCGTTTAAATCGGCAGAGTTTCCCCAAATCCCGCAAAACACAGCAGCAAGTCTCATCCCTAACAATGCAGGACTGGCTCCAGCTACCTCAGTTTGCGGCTATAAAGCCAGCCTGCTTTCCAAACAAAGGTCCTGTTTGAAATTCCGGGTATAAAACCCTTGCCTCGCCGCTTGCAGCGAAGGCCTATTTCGCAGTGTAAATTCTTTGTGGTTGTTATAAATGGCACATAATCCCAGTACTTATATAGGCAGAATTAACTGGGAAAGAATAGCACAGCAGGCTCCGTGCATCAGGCTTGGAAATTAATTTTTCATCTAGCAGCTCGCTGGGGTGAGAACACACAGACAGATTAACTCTTTCAGAGCCGGCAAACCAGTACTTTTCCAGTGTTGGAACTCTTCCATTCCTGGACATTTGGTGCGCTCTCTGGTGTGATGAATAGCCAGGCGCTGGGCTCCCTAAAACATCTTCCCTCTCCTGGATGCAGAGGGTACCACTGAGCGCTTTAAAAAGACACAAGCCTTTAAAAGCCCCCATTCGAAAACACAGGCTGATTTTTAGAGGCGCTGTGCACTGGGAATGCCCAGGAACATCAGTGGCACTTGCGCCTCTGAAAAAATAAATCGGGACTGTAAGACTTGATCAAGTCTTACAAATAAATCAAGGCTGTAAGGCACCGAGTTCATTTTTAACTCTTTGCGCTCTATCCCCAGCCTAGGGCACAGGCCCCTGACCTTGGGAATCAGGAGATTGATTCATTTCCGAGCTCTGCCATTGGCATGCTGTGTGACCCTACGCAAACCTCTTCTCCTTTCTGTGTCTGTTCCCCCCACCCCATGGTCTGCCTTGCCTATTTAGTCTGTAAGCTCTTTAGAGAGGGACTGTGTCTATGTCCAGGGTGCACCACAAAGGGGCTCTGATCTCTGTTGGATTTTCTAGATGTAACACAAATAAATAAAACAAGAGCAGGGAGCACACAGTGCAAGCCCTTAGCCATGGAAGGCAGAAAAGCCAGAACGCTGGGACGCCTCCTCACTTGTTAGGCCACGTCAATTAACAATTCCACATTAATACCGTGCTCAGCCAATCCATTGATAGAGATTATGAATCCTATTAATCTCATCCCTCAAGTGGGCTTTTTGTTTTGTTTATGGACATGTTTAATAAAAAAAGCTCCTTAAGAAAGCTTGGACGGTCAAGTTACCAACTGTCCATGTCTGACAATCAGACGTGGCCCATGTGTCGGGTGCGGAGAGGAATGGTGAAGTCAGGGAAGTTGGCTCGGGTTACCTGGCTACTATTAATTTTAATTTTTACAGACTGCTATAAAGAAGAAGAAAACCCACCAAACTCTCTTCTGCCTCGATTTACAATGGGTCAGGCAGGTTACATTTCCCGAATAGAAAGGAAAGACAGCAGCACTCAACCTTTCCATGTGTGCTAGCTCTTTATCCATCTACCCAAGTCCCTTCTAGTCTCTATGTTTGAAGACTCATCTTCTTGCTGAGGACAACACTGGGTCCTTTCGCACGTACCGCACACTCGCGAGCCTCTCCATACGTAGCAATGGATGCTATGCCAGGCGAAATGTAGAGAGAGGATGTCTGAGGGGGTGGATTCTGTATTCCATCGCACTGGGGGAAACGGCAGGCGGCCATTCTCTGGCTCTGCTGAAAGTCTTACAAAATCTTGCATGTGTCCTTTCCAGGAACTGGCAAAATAAGCTTCCTAGGATGATGAACAATCTTCCACCCAGAAGGGTGAAACTCAAGGAGAGCTTGCTCTTTAAGACAGCAAAAACCTCAGGAAACGGAGAACTGCTGATGGGCAGCCACCGTCTCCTGCTGGACCCAGCCAGGTTTTGGAAAGGAAAAAACCTCAGACGCTGGCTACTTCCTGAGGAAGGATACTGGACTAATGGGCTCGTCCAGTCAGTTTCTCTGTTCCGCATTTGGGTTAGTTCAGGATCCACTCAAGGCACATCCCAAAAGGCCTCAGCTGGACAGCAGAAAGCCAGCATCTTTACAAGTACAGGAGGGATACGGTTGCCTCTTTATCTTCTCTCCTTGGCAGATCTGTCCAGGTGGGTCTGGTGGGAGCACCACTTAAAACCACTGCCACCTCAAGTGGTGCTAATTTTCCTGCTCTGCAATCCTCCCAGAAATGTTGAAACTGAACCCTGCTTCAGCCAGTCAGCACCTTACCAACTTTGGCACTCCATGTTCTTCCCACTCTCCCAGACTGTTTACACAATTGATTCCTCTCACCTCCAAGACCTTCAGCCCTTGCACCAGCTCTTGCAAAGCCTCCAAGGGTGCAAATGAGGGAATGAAGTCCTTTAACGTTTAACTAGCTCTCCAACACCTGCCACAGGCAGGCTTCATCTGCCTAGAACTTACAGTCCGGGAAAAGCAGTTGGTAACCTCTGTCCTAAGTGTAAACACACTTGTTCTCAACACACACACATACTCAGAGGACCATCTGGCCTGGGCTTTGCTTTCTCTCTGATCAAACAGATTTATAATGGTTACTGTAGTAACAAAACAGGGCGCAGTATTTTGTTGCCAAAGCACAACCCCCAAAAGATAGAGGCAAGGAAGTCAAGACAGATGTGCAATATATACCACCAACATTCCAAATAACGCACACTGTATCTCTGCCTCACAGGCTCTTCTTCTCATGCTAGGGAGGTATGTGGCCCCTTCTTTCCCTATGCAAGCTAGCCAAGTTGCTGACCACACAGCCTAAGGGAGTGGAGGTGCCACCGGGCTACCCTCATCTGTGCGTAAATAAGACGGCAGATAAATAGGCAGAGCTTTGACTCTCCCCTGACCTCCCTGCCCGACCCTGAGTCCAAGGCGTTAGCTGGCAGAGTTGAGTACAACAGGCTGGGAAACATTTCCCACAAAACATTCCCTTGAAAACCATTTTCGAAAAAGAACAAATATTGCCACGTGGAAATTTCCATTTAGTTAAAAAGGCACTAGTCACTGAATAATGATGATATACCTAGAGCTTTTCAAAAAGTCAGCTGTCCCATGGCTGCATGCGAACTATTGCCGAGTGCAGAATGCCTACAATGCCTGCTTTGGCCTACAAAGTGCGTGTGGTCAGGAAATTTACATCAGTAGTTTGTGTGGAGCTTTGCGATACTTTAATAGCGAGCAAGGAGCTCAGTTATATGTGTGAGTTTCCCACACATACAGGGGTACACCCCTTTATTTTAAATATGCACACAATGTTTATTTTCTTTTCTCTTAACATTTATTACTTCCCCATTAAAGAAAGATGTTGAGACTGAGAAGAAGAAAATGTAACCAGCAACTATGAGACATTCAGAGTTTTCATGCAGACTAGGAGATATTGTAAAACCAAAAATGACACCTCCAGTGAAGACGAAGGCTTGCTTCCGTTATAGAACAAGGTAGGCAGCACAGAAAGTATTGTTAGAGATCCTTAAACTGAGATGAAAAAATAACCCCGGCATCTAGGAAGGAAACCATGCCCTCAGAACTGAGATCAAACCAAAATAAAAGCCTCCCTTTATTGCCACACTCCCACACTCCTTCCTGTAAAGGCTTCCCTTATCCCTCCCAGTTACATAACTTCATAACGTTTGCAATGTCCCTTTAAACTGTAAAAGCTTGGAGTCCACAGCACAGAAAATCCAGCATCTCATAAAACCAGGCTTCTGTCACAACACAACAACTGTCATTTTCAGTGAATCGGTCATTAGGATGGATTGGCTGGGGAGGGGTGGGGGGTGGAGGGAGAGAATCAGGTTTCAATGGTCACTGTAACAGTGATAGGAACAAAGAAACAAACCAAAAAAAGCCTAAGATCAATTCCTGTCTGATGAGAAGAAGGGAAGTTTTCATGTCAGCTGCCCCCATGGTTTGATTCTTGGTCTCTGGCTTCCTGGGTTAAGAAGGGACAGGAGCTCTATGAAGCTCATACACCGAGACTGTGGGTAGATCTACACTGCAGCTGGGAGGTGCAGTTTCCGCACGTGTAGGCAGATCTCGCTAAAAATAGTAGCATGACCGCTGAGGTATGGGCTCGCTGTCTGAGTACGTACCAGGTTCCTGGGTGGGACTGCACTCTGGGGCTATGCCTACACACGTTGTCATCTCACCTCCCGGCTGCAGTGCAGAAATGTCCTCTGAGAAGCCGGATGCCAATTGCACATCCCTCAGCAGATGCACCCATCAGCTTGAATGGAAAGGCTCCAGCAGAAAGCTCCTTGACAACACTACTGTGGCTAGAAGGGTGGCGATCACGCGAGGGAAAGGTTTTTAATGTGTGCATATGTCATGGGAAAGGGGTATGGAGTGGGAGGATCTGGGGAGTTCAAAATATATGTGAAGGAAACCATGGACCCCTGCAGCTTGGCAGAAAAGGAATAAATTGAGTATGCCCCTATGTGAGCAACTGGTGCTCAGGAGGAAAGAACGGGAAGCTGAAGCTAGATACATTCTGAATGGAAACAAGTTGAGCAGGGTGGGTAATTAACCATTGGAACAATTCATCTATGGATGTGCTGGATTTTTCACCGCTTTAAACCTTTAAATCAAGTGTAGGTGACTTTCTTAAAGATAGGCTTTACTTCAACCAGAAGTTATGGGCAGGACCGGTAGAATACTAAGGTCTGGGTTAGATGCAAGAGATCAGACTAGATTCATAACAGTCCCTTTTCTGGCCTTGAAAAAGACACAGAAGACGCCTCCAATCAAACCTTCCTAATCTACTCCAGAAGCCAGGCTTTTTGAGCTACAAGGCACCATTTCAAGCCAGGGTCATACCAATCCGTAATAGATCCCTTACGATTATTTATCTTCCTCATTGTCTTTGTACCTTCAGGCACAACAGAAAATATATTATTCCCTGTGCACAGGCATAAAGGGAAATTGATTTTAAAGCAAGCTGCTGGGGATGCTATTGCTTTAAATGGTCCAAGACAATCTCAAAAGATGGCCTGTCACAAGAACATATGCACATGGGGATAATATTTTCCCCACTGCCCCGAGGTAGAGTCAGGAGACGAAGTGTCAGTCTACACCAATATCTACAACACTGCAATAGATAGAGCGTCCCATTGTCTTGAGAATGAATGATCGTATCTCACACAATGTGATGAGAGACAGACAGGCTGGCTTGTCTGGAGTCTGGGTTCCTTGCACTTAATATGTGACCCTTGGAGCTGGTGAAATGGATGAAAAACAGCAAGAAACTCATCAAGCATTAATAACCACACAGTAACTCACCTGGAAGGGAGCCTTTCCTGTCAGACACTGGTAAATGATGGTTCCTATACTCCAGAGGTCAGCTTTGGCGTCATAGTGTTGGGACATAATGACTTCTGGGGCCTGAATGGAGAGAGAACACAGAGCTTTGTTTATAAAGACTTGGCTCTTTTCTTGGCAGCTACTGGAGAAACAGAAGCCCCTAATTTTGAAAAAGCACTGGGCCAAGATTCCACAAAAGAAAAGGGATTAAAGATTTTTTTCTCTATCTTAAAGTACTGAGTTAATATTAGCAAGGAGGCAGTTTCATAACCCTAATCTGGTTAACTAAGGCACGGTTTCACTTTAGGCACACAAAACTGCCTATTCTTTCACCTGATGCATTGTAGGCAAAACAGTGTTTTCCCTTCTCAGGTATCATCATCTCTGTTAAATCAACTTGCAAACAAAGGAGTCCCTTCCAAATAGCACAGACACCCCTTCTAAAACAAAGCAAACGCCCAAACGCGCACACTCAAAGTTCAAGTCACAATTTTCCCACTTAGAGCCGGAACAAACAAAGGATTAAGTTGGTCCAGGTAACTCGGCATTTCTGCTCCATGGAGCTCTTAAGACGCTGACCCAAGCAGGCAGCTGTGGCAGTAGCCATGCCAGGAGACATAACTTGCGTTCAGAAGCAGCCCATGTGTTTATCCAAGAGAGGTTAGTCCAGATCTTGCTTCTCCACAGTCTCTGTGGTCTGTAACCTTCTATGAGCACACCACTTACTCCCTGCGGTTTGCTCCAGAAACTAAAGAGAGCATGGATTCAGAGCGATCAATGGAGAAGAATGCAGTACGCCTCTGGATCTGTGCAGAGGGGAAGGTGGGAGAAGGACAGGCTAGTTTAAAACCTATCTTTATAAAAGACACTTCCTCTAAGGCTCATAGGAGGCAGGCATAGAAGGGGATCGGTTTTCTAGCTCTGCCACAGGGCAATGGCCAAGGAAAGATTTGTTCCGTTTGGACTGGGGCCAGGGAGAAAGGGGACCAAACAAAAAACAGGATACCCCACTGTGAGCAAGGCTTGGACAGGAATAGTCAATGCCCGTTAACACTGCCTCAGAACCAAAGAGAGTCTAGGAAATGGTTGTCAACAGCAGATGTGGATGCTCAGGACTATTCTGGATGAAGACCCAGCTTTCCCTAGTGATCGGAGACACAGCACCCTTTGCTGCTACCCATTCCATCTATTCCGACAGGGCCGGCCAGAAGCATGCATGAGGACGTGGCTAGGGAATATGGAAGTCCCCCCCGCTATCTGTCGCTTGCCACACACACAGCAGAGAAAACCCTTGAATGCCTCCCACAACTCAGAACACATTGGACTCAGAACTTCACACCCCCGCCCCTCCCAAGAAATTCACCGTTCAACCAAGAACAGAGACCATTTTAAATCCAGAAAGAATGCCCAAAGTACTTACGCACAAAGAGTCTCCCCACCCCCACCGCTTTTACGAGTGAGCCAGAGATCTGATCTCCTCTCAAGAGAGCATAAAAGAAAAAGTGTCACTAAAAACAGACAGTTCAGGAAAGTCTCTCAAGAGGAAAGAAGTTACATCACTCCTATATACAGCACAGTCAACAAACAACATGCTTCAGCAATTAAGCAAGAGGAAGCCAGGGTTTGCTTTGGTTCGCACAGACAGATGCAGTTTTGAATGCCGTGGAGCTAACCACCACAGTGTAATACACGTCTTGCGCCTGGATGAAGGCCCAGGCTGGGGGGTTTCAAAAGGAGCTTAAGGGAAGCAGGCACTCCAACCACATTGAAATTCAATGAGCGTTAGATATCACAGATTTTTTTAGCATGTCTGTTTGCAATCGAAGCAAATATCCTTCAAGCAACTGGCTCGGTTAGTGACCAAGGCATGGAGTAGATGCAGATCGCAAGAGAAGCCAGGTGAACTCCATTTAAAGCCATCGTTTTAGAATCAGGTTAGGCTGCGAAATATATTTAGCAGCAGGTTTAAAAGACTGTAGAGGTATCTTGTCAAGGCTACACAGGGAAAGCTGAGAATTCATCCCTCTCCCTGACAGATGGGTCATGAGAACAAATACCCAGATATTTATAACTCTAATTCTCTCCAGTTTGGAGTTTAATTTTAGTGCTTGTGACAACGAGGGGGTGATATAGAAAGCAGTGAGGTGCAGGCATTGTGCCAGATTCCTAACATAGCCCTACGTTCTCAGCTAGTCACAATCCTGCGATCCTACAACCTCCTTTGTAGCTTGTTGTAAACACATATGAGCAAGGTCTCCTTCGTTTGAAAGCAGGTGTCACCTCCTATCTCAGTGACCTGCTACTGAAGCTTAGCCCAGTGCAGCAGAGATTTCTAATCAAGATTTGTAAGGCTACAATTCTTCCATCAGTCCCACTTGATCCTTCCACTAATGGGACACAAAACTCTTCCTGACAACAGGGAGATGTCTATACACAAATACAAGGAGTATAGGGAATAAACAGGAAGAACAGGAGGTATTAGTACATAAGCCGAAGTATGACTTAATTGGCATCACAGAGGCTCGGTGAAATCAGTCTCACAACTAGACTATTGGTATAGAGGGAGATAGCTTGATCAGGACGGGCAGAAGGGTAAAAGAAGGGTAAAAAGGGAGGAGGTATTTCATTATACATCAGTAATATGTACACTTGTTCTGAGACAGGGATGCTGTCATGGTAGGGATCGACGATGGACTGTCAAATTAGGAGAAGAAGATGGAACATTTCTAGAACAATGTTTCTCAACCTTTTAAGTAGCAAGTACGCCCTAACTTCTGAAAGTTTTAATAAGTACCCCAACACTGAATTTTCCATGGGATTTTATATTTACAGACTAATGTAAGCCCTATGTTGGAAGAAGGGCTGAGAATATAAGGCGGTGACATGACAGATGTCAGATCTTGCGTGAGTAGGGTTACCACTTTTACACCAGCGGCGCGCAACTCAAGTATGTATCTGTGCTAGAGGTGATGTTGGCCTAAGCTGGGAGGTTTGGAGTGGCTTGCCAAAGCTGGGGAACATAAAGCGCCACACCAAATTTTTTGCCGTAGATTTGAGAGGAGGAAGGGCTGAGAGAGAGACAGGAAAAGAGGGGAACCGGTGAAATCTCGGGCTGTTATAGTTGTTAATTTCACTGCTCAGCTAGAGCAGTGGAATTGACAAGATTTCTGGGCACTGGGCTTTGGGCCAAGGAGCGGGGCTGCCACCTGGACAAGTTGTAGGCGGCTGCTACCTGGCTCCCAGCTCAGGACTGCCACCCAATCCAAGCTGGGGCAGAGGAGGCTTCCGCGCTGACTGGGATCCAAGGATGCGGGCAGGCAGCTGCTGCCTGTCTTCAAGCCGGGGCACTGGAGGCTGTCCCTCGGCTCGGAGCTAGGGCGCGGGTGGCTGCCACCCAGCTGCGTGCCCAGCTCGTGAGACGCAGGAGGCTGCCACCGGGCTCTGACCTGGGAGCTGTGACAAGGCGGGAAGCGGGGAGCTGCCGTCCAGCTTCCCCAGAAGTCTGTAGCTGCCGCATGCCTTCCCTTCACTATTTTTCCCCAGGTACCTCCTGCCTGTGTCTCATGCATCCGCAGGAGTACGCATACCACAGGTTGAGAAACTATGTTCTAGAACAACAGAAATAACCAAAACACAAGACCTGGTAAAAAAGGGGGACTTAGCTACCCAGACATCTGTCGGAAAACGAATATGGCAAAACACAAAATTTCCAGTAAGTTCTTGGAATGCAGCGGGGTAACGTTTTGTTAGGAAAGTGGAGGAAGGAACCGGGGAACAGCCATTTTAGACTGGATTCTGACCAACAGGATGGAATTGGCAGTGAGCAGGAAGGTGGAAGGCAATCCAGGTGAAAGTGATTATGAAACGATAGATTTCACAATTCTAAGGAAAGGAAGGAGCCAGAGAGCAGAATAAAGGACAAAGCAGACTTTGACAGACTCATAAAGCTGGTAGTAAACGTGCTCTGGGAAGAAAATCAAAGAGAAAAAGGAGTTCAGTAGAGCTGTCAGTTTCCCAAAGAGACAGTATGAAAGGCACAACTGCAAACTATGCTGATGCGAAGGAAAGATAGAAAGAATAGTACAAGGTCAATATGGCTCCATCAGGAAATCTTCAGTGACCTGAAACATCAAAAAGGGAATCCTACAAAAAGTAAAAAACACAGACAAATTGCTAAGGAGGAGCACAAATGAATAGCACAAGCATGTAGGGTATTACTGCTAAAATGGATCTGGGTGTTATAATGGATCACAAATTGAATACGAGTCAACAATGTGACGCACCTGGGAAAAAGGTTATTGTCATTCTGGGATGTACTAACAAGAGTGTCGTATGTAAGACGTAGGAGGTAATTGCCCTGCTCTATTCGCCACTCGTGAAGCCTCAGCTGGAGAAGTGTGTCCAGTTCTGGGAGCCACATTTTAGGAAAGATGTGGAGAAACTGGTGAATCCAGAGGACAGCAACATAAATGATAAAAGGTTTAGAAAACTTGACCTGTGAGGAAAGGTTAAAAAACTGGGCATGTTTAGTTTTGAGAAAAGAACCTGGTAAGAGTTTTCAAATATGCCAAGGGCTGTTATAAAGAAGATTGTGATCAGTTTTTCTCTATGTCCACTGAAGATAGAACAAGAAGTAAGGGGCTTAATCTGCAGCAAGGGGAATTTAGGTTAGATAATAAGAAACGCTTTCTAATCGTAAGAGTAGCTAAGCACTGGAATAGGCTGTGGACTGTCTATCCCTGGAGGCTTTTAAATACAGGTTGGACAAACACCTGCCAGGGTTGGTCTATGTTCACTTGGTCCTGCCACAATGCAGGGGGCTAACTCGATGACTTATCCAGGACCTTACCAGTGCTGCATTTCTATGATTCTATGTTTACATATCACACAAGATAAAACTATCCAGCTTGCTGTCATCTAGCCCAGTCAAGATACAGAGCAGGTGCCTCACAGGCTGGCTGAATTACAAACAGACACTGGGAACAGAGCGTTGCAAGAGAGGACACTTTTTCCAAGAGGCTCTTTATCAAGGCATTACCTTGAAAAAAGCTTTATGGCTGCAATGGCATTCAAGTTCCTGCTTTGCAGCTTTGCTACTCAGAAGGCAGTCAAGAGATAACACTGGATTGTGGTCCCAAAACCTTAGCTGAAGGGCCCTGCTTCCCATATGGAAGATTCAATTTCTGAGTGGGGTCAATCACTAGGCTAATATTATTTGCCAGTGGTTGCCTGAAAGGCAGATGCCAGCACATCGTAGATGTTTGCCATCTCGCTGCTCAGCGCATCTCTAGCAGGTCTCCCAGTAGGGGGTCACTCACAACCACAGCTTTAAGAACACGAAACCCAGATCTCGGGGGACAGTGTCGGAGGAAAGGAAGAACCAGGCTTAATGGTTGTACAGAGCTTTGAATGGGATAATCTGAATAACCACTGCAGGTTCCCCATGTCGGGAAGGGCCCGCTCTTCGCTAGCCTATGCTATACATCCATTTGACCACAAAAAGATACATAAGCAGAGCGCGCTTACCATGTACATAGGCGAGCCACACAGCGTTGCGGCCATCATGTTGCTTTGCAAGTACCGGGCAAATCCAAAATCAGCTACGTAGACAAAGAAAAGAGGTGGCCCAAGGTCAGACACCAGTTCTAGAGAAGCACACCCTTTCTTCAGCGCGTCCCATGCCTCAATCCCCAGCATGGCCCCTCCTGTTTCTCCGGGGTCCCTCCATACACAGGTACATCCCCCATTCTGAACACAAAACGTATACTTTACCCCGAGTGAACTCATGTTTCTCTCACTATTACTACTTGTTCCATACAACGGAAAGGGTTAAGAAAACGAAGCTACAGACAGCATTCTGTGTTAACAGGAGTGAATCCCAATTCACTTGAAGGTGTCTGCAGTCAGTATTTTTCCCTGCCTCTGGTGTTCAATGCTTGTTCTCGTCAGGTGGACTGCAGCGGCCAGATTCTCAGCTGGTGGAAACTGGTGAGCCTCTATTGATTACAATTGAGTTAGCTGTGCACTAGCTGAGCATCTAGTCTGAGACTTGTGAATGCACCCAAGGTCCAGCATAGCTTGAAAGCTATTCCCTCATTACTCGCTGCTACCTCAACTTCAGATTTGGGCAACTGATAGTTACATTCCGTTATGTACGGCAGGAGGCAGGGTTGGACCACAACATAACAAACATCAGAAGGGATCCACCACCACCTGTATCTTTGGAACACGCTCATTTGAAGTACATGGCACCATGTACATAGAAGAGCTACAACAAGACATTGCAAGAACGCTGGCTTTCCACAGAGCATATAAAAAAAAATAGCTGAGCCATTAGTTCACCATAGAAAACGCAACGTCTATGAATGCTAAAAGGATTTTTATCTGCAGGTTACTCAGCATCTGATCATATGATGCTTAGATGTTCTTTAAGGTTACTAGATATTTCAAGCAAGAGTTATTTGACACGGCTGTTTATACTGCCATCTGTCATTAGAATGATATATCGGACTAGTCCCACGCCTGGACCACACGCTGTCCTTCTTAGGGAAAGGGAGTGGTTAAATAGCAGTGTGTGTAAGAGGTATGATGAACTGAGATTAATGCAGCACACTTTAGCTAGGGCTGCTGTTTAGATGGCCCTCCCTTTTTATGCATCTCTGAGTCATTAGACACTTCTACTTTCCAGCCATCTCTGAATTGTGGAGAACGCTTCAAAATTTCAAACAGTCTTCTCCCCCAGACCTCATTTCTCAGCCAAAAGACACTAATGCTTTCTCCACATGACAGAATTGAAACAAAGCATGGTGTAATTTAATTGGTGTCAGAGTCAATTTGTTCAACTCGCAGTATAGTCCAACAAATGTCCCTGAATAAAGGTATGACCATGCAGCACTCCCTTAAGAGGGACGTTGGGCTCGATAACTGGGTTTCTTGTGTGTGTTTGTATAACCCATTGATCAGCCTATGTTACATGTCCCTCTTTGTGCTTGATCCAGAGGATGTGGGTGCATCACAGTCCCGCCATTAGAGAACCCGGTTCTTTAGCTTAAGCTGTAAACTTACATTTTTAGTTCTAGAGGTTTCTGGTTCGAGCTCTGGTGTCAGCCAAGATGGCAGCCATCATACATGCTGTTTTTTAAATCAGAGCTTAGTGTTCATGACGTATGTAGGGATAACAGTCTTGGGACACCAGAATTTTCTACCTCACCCTGCCGGCATGCCCCACTTCTGGTTTAAAAGCCCACGGCAAATCAATACCACTGCCTGGACAATTGTTACCAACAGAGGAGGGGGAACTGAACGCTAATTATGACTGGTTTTCCTGAGAAAGACACCTCTCAGCTTGTAACGGGACAGTGTTTATGAAAACAGGACACAAGGAAAGGTTCTTACCAATCTTTATGCGAATGTTGTTAGGATTGGACTTCTTGCCTCCAGCATAAGAAAGGAGGATGTTCTGCGGTTTCAAATCCCGATGGATGATACCTTTGCTGTGTAGCATTTTCATGGCGCCTGCTATCTGCTGAAGAAAGAGCCTGATGGTATCTTCGCTAAGCGTCCGCATGGCTGGAAGGAAAAACAGACAGAACAACTGTAACGCCAGCCATCACGAAGGAAAGCCGAAGGCAGCTTCTCCACAGAGATGAACAAGGCTAACTCGGGATCCAGCACTTCCAGTGCCCCCTCAACCTACGCAGTAAGGAAGTCACTAGATGTGGCTTTTCTTTAACTGGTTCTTGAAGAGCAGCCCTTAAAGTAGGGATGGCCAGACCGTGTTGTCCTCCATATCTGAAATGATGCAAAGAACCATGAGGCAGAGCCACAGCTTCTATAAATAAGCATAGCCTCACTGACTTCATTGGCAGCTCCACTGGCTTTGGTGGAGCTACACCAATTTACACCGGCAGAAGATCTGGCCCAGTAAAAGTATGCACCAACAGGGACGAGGCTGAATATAAACAGCTCTCAAACATTTTAAGTCAACTTTTTCATAAGCTTTTTAAAAAAATTAATACAGTTCTATAAACGTGCATGCAGATAACTGCATTCTCCTGGGAGGCAAGCTTTCTAGGATCTTTTGATTCTAAAACAAAGAAATGCTGAAAGAATCAAGAAGCTAAACAGGTTCCCACATTTAATAAATTGATACAAAATTAACCCCAGCTATTTTACAAATCCCCACCTTCCCCCCCCAAACTTTGCAAGCACATCTGCATGACACGCCTACCAGAAGCGGGGTCCAGTCCACTGAACATAGAACAATCCTCAATATTAATACTCTTTGAGGCCTTCCTGGGTGGATGCTAACATTCAAGAATAAATAAGGTTCAAAGAAATACATTTCACTTGAATGAAACCATCTCTCTCATGAAGGGCCCTGTAATTATTGGGGGCTCCATGATTGTTGCTCCAGCTGTTCTCCAGGAAGGCCTTAAAGTAATGCTAATGACAAGAACATCAAAATACTATTCTACCTTCTCAGCTAACGTGGAGGAATCCTTAGGAAAACACAGACTAGGGCTGGAGTTGTTTTAGCATGACACAGGAAATTAAATATTTTACTTTAAAATATGTGCATGGGAAACATCAAGAGACATGGGCTGACGGAACAGTGTTTGGAATAGAAAACAAACTCCCATCCCAACTCCCAAATCTTCACAGGAAGAGTCACAACGAGCAGACCTAAAATGTCACTCTGTCTACCAGCTGGCCACTGCTTCATACATGTGACACTCACGTACAGGTGAATGGAGCTTCTCTTCCCTCATAGGACTCTGTTCTCATGAGCTGGCACTCACTGGAATTTATAAGATGCCTGCCCTTGAAGTGGAGACTTGGTGAATGGAAACACACCAATTTTTAAAAAGGCATCTTGAAATTTTGCTCTTACCAACCCTGACGGTATCCTACATGAAAAGCATGGCCTCATCTTCAACACATCCTCTCAGGTGATCTTCACTTAGTGTGCGTTAGGGTAATACTCCATTCATGTCAATGGAGCCATCTTGATTTACACCAGCAAAGAGACTGGCCTAGTATGTCTAATAAGGCTGGTTACATTCTCCTCCCTGCCACTTCTCATGTATAAACTGTTCCTCATATTGATCCATCCATCTATGGTACTTTTATATGGCTCTAATCTCCTCACAGTCTTTAATGGGTTTCTCCCTGCGAGGTACAGATATGCCATTACCTCGGTTTAGCAGATGGCAGAAACAAAGACCCAAAGAAACTAGGTGACTTGCTCAAGATCACACACGAAGTCTATGGTGGAGCTGAGACTTGAACCCAGGTCTGCCAAGTCCCAGATATGTATCCTAACCACTGGATCATCTGTCTTCCTAATGCCTTAACTGATTAGAAGACACAGTTGACATATCTACAACCATGACCATCAAGTCTTCTGAACAGGAAACACCAACCCCAGTAATCTGCTACAGAATCTTTGGAACTGGGACAATCACCACTAAAAGAGGAGGACACGCCCTCCCCCTCTGCAAATAATCTCTTTCAAGACTAATTTTGGATCCAAAACTCTAACAGGCCCACTGTTTCATTCTCTGCCTAACAAAAAAGCAGGACTCTACACTCAGCAGTTCTTACGCTGTCAAGTTAGCAGGCTATTATAGATTCCTTTGGCTAAATACACTTTGCCTCTAGTAGTTAAACTGTCTTGTTAAAGTCTTGTTCTGACCTGCAGATCCACCAGCACGCCACAATCTTTTCAGTATGTTCCCCTCTCTGACCTGCTTCCATACAATTTAGCAGCTAAAAGAATCGAATGCATTATAAGCCATCTCCCCACCCCAAACATGTTAAAAATACATAACCTGGAGCTGATCTTCTACTGCTTTACACTGCTATAGGGATTTTAAAAAATCCACCCAGAGAAACTTCTGCAGAATTTAAGCTTTCATTTAAACAAAGGATAAGTGCCAAGTTCTTAAAGCTTGTGGAGATATAACCTTCCACACATGAGAAGAATGTAAACCAATGCAGAGCGTTTGCCTTGAACTGGCAGACAGACTGCTCCAGTGCATCTGCTGAGGTTTTGCAAAGCTACAAAGCAGCAGCAGAAAAAACCTGATACAAGGATGAGGTCCGCAGCACAGATGCTGCCACTCAGAAGCCTATGGGCAGCAACAAAACCCAAGGATCAAGTCAGGTTCATGCTGCTGTCAGTTGCGAAAGAGTTGCAGGATGGGGAGTGCTGGGGAGGAAACCCCCTTTCCTCACTCCAAAAAAAACACGAGAAGAGAAAAAGAGTTTTCCTAGCTCTTGTTTACCTCTCACCCCCATCCCACCATGCATCAGCCAGGAGGCTCTGGAGGGGTAGAGTGGCAAAGTTCCCTCTTGCTGCACTGCTGGCCCCACTCCGCTCTCATGAGTCGCTGGACAGATGGGAACGGACAGAATGCTCCTTTCCCTTATAGTGAGAGTCTCCAGAACCCCACTAGCCAGAGGCAGAAACAATACACGGCTTAAGTCCTGGCACCTTCCCACCTCCCAGTGGCTATGCCTGACACAAGCACACAATCCCTGGATCCTGTTGGTAGAGTTTCCCCAGTTGTAGCTTCCTTGTTTGCCCTCTGGCTAGTTGGTTTAGTCCCCACACTAGCTGTCTAGCAAGATTTTCTTGCCCTGCTGGGCTAACAGACCTGGGAAAGTCCCTATTCCACCAGAAAGGTTTCTGAAGAGCAGTAATGTGCTGTGGTTAGCTTGTGACTGATCTCTTGCGCAGCATCCCAGAAGCAGAGGGAGGGAGAAGATACAGCAGAGCAGACCTGTCCAATTTATGGGCCTTTCATGCAAACTGGAGCATGATCCAATTGAACACTCCTCTGCTGTTACATCCTCGTCCTAAGCAAGGCACTTGCACAAGCATCCCTATAAAGAGAGGGAGCCTTAACTCATCTTCACCATAGAATAGCAGGTAAGGTATTACATATGCCATGGAGATTGGGAACCGCCCCCAACCTGTGCGCCATTAGCCTGCATCCTGTGCAAGATGGCGTTACCATTTCCCAAGCCTCGCTCTGCCATACCTAAGAAGTAACGATAGTCCTGCGGTTATTTTTGCAGGCTTGACTTCAGCAACAAGCCACTCAGCTCACTGCCTGGGGACTGCTAGACAGGTCAGTAGAACAGAGCAAATATTTACAGCAGGTCAGTCTGAGGCCCACAGGGCTTAGAGCTCACAGCGGGCTGGAAAAGTGCCCTGACCAGCGCTCCGTGGACACGAAGGACTGCCTGCCTTACCTGCCCTTCGCCTGCCCGCAGACTGCAAGGTGAGAAAAGGCAAACACAGGGGGCTTGCATCAGCTGACCCTAGCACAGACACACTGAGCGAGACGTGACAGCTTTCCAGAAAGGATATTTGGGAGGGGAGGGAGAGAAACATCCCATCTTACTCACAAGTGTCAGCTAGGTCTAGCCTCAACATTACTGTTCTTTCGGGTGCAATGGAGAATTAAAACAACACCTAACATTTATAATTAGAGGGCGGAATGATCTGTGGGTTTAAGAGCCTATTCTCCCAATAATAAGGAGATTTGCATTTGAAGCTCACGTTAGCATTAACAGGAATTACCTGCAGAAATACTCCATGAATGATGGGAAAAGAGATGCCACAATTAAAGAGCATGATGCAGCTATAAAAATAAGCGCAGCAGGCACGTCACAGCTCCCTATAGTCAGGAATTCGGGATATCAATGAGAAGTTTGCTTGGGTTTTTGTACTTCACTGACATGCACAGGAAGAAACATGAACTTTCGGAAATGCTCATCAGGGGATGAGCTTTAAAAAAGAAATATTACCTCAATCCGGGCAGGGAACACCTGGTCAAATGGCAATACAAACGGCCGGGGGGAAACGGGCAAACCAGCATGATATAGGAAGGGCTCAAGCAAATGTTGCCAAGGCAACAGAGATGGACATTCCAGGCCTCATTTCCTTGTTCGCTGACTCGTTCTGGAAGTTCGCTAAAGACAGGCTGCCAAGCCAAGCAGAGGAGCTTGGGAGAAGGTGGCTGGAGGTGGAAAGGCTTAAAAGACAGCTAAAGCAGCCCAAAAAATCTTAAAAGCAAAAACTAACTAAGCTGAAACTTCTCCTTGCTGATCCTACAGAGGTCTGAGCACTGCACTGCTTGAATACAACCCTAAACGATGTCTCCAATGTAATTTGGAGACAGGATCTGCTGGTAAAAAAATTTCCCTAGAAACAGGGTCGGATAAGGATCAGTACTTTTGGTTTTTGAATCTATGGAGTTCATCTTATGAAGTTTTCCCTTTGGTGCATAGAGTTTAATTTATGTTTTATTAGCCACTGTTATTCAGAACTGGCCCCTAGATTTTAAGAGTCGGAAGCGAGACTACACAGGCCCTTCAATTTATTCTGACCTGGTAGATGTGCTTCATCATTGTAAAAAGTAAAGTAATTTTAGGGAAGGTAAAAGCCTGACAAACCACCTTTGAGTAACCCAGGGACCAAAGCAGCAACCAGCAGCCAATTAGACATTACAGCTCCAAAAAACAAAGAGGCTTGATGGCAACTAAAATTAAATGTCACCTTCTAGAAGTAACTATCAATCTCCTTACTACAGTCCGTTTTGGATGCAGAGAAAGCCAGTCATGACAACAAGCAAATGAGTTTAATTAGCATTAACTAATTAATTAACTAACTAATTGCATAGCACGCTCCACTTTTGTGCTGCCAGGGTGTGCACGTACGAGTAGTAACACAAGCAGGTGCAGCTTCTATAAACCCAGACTGGAAGCTTCACATTCAAATAGGGTGCATGTGTGTCTGCAGGCACGTACGTGATTATGTGTCAGATGCATGGCTTTGTGGTTCACCCTCTAGAACAGAGCTTCTTACCCCATGGGTCATCAGAACGTGGCAAAGAGTTGTGTGAGAAGCCTGGGGAAAGAGGGGCATGGCTGGGCCGAATTTAAATGGGTGATACTGCTACGCCACACACCAAGTTGCAATGACCAAAGCGGTGAGCTGAGCCAGGTCCAGCCAGTCCTGTGGGGCTCGAACCACAGAAGCCGCCATGATGGCATGCGCAAGTGTCTATTATACACCATGGATTGGAGATATTTAGTAAGCCAGATGTCTTTTGTGCTAAAGCTATTTAGTAGGTCATGTCAGGTGATGAAGGTTTACAAATGGGTCCTGAGCCCAAAGAGGTTGAGAACCATTGCTCTAGGACAGTTCCAATGAAAAAAGTTCACTACCGTGGATGTAATTTGCCCAAGTGCCTAAAGTGATGTGGGAATGCAAATCCCATTGGCTTACAGTGGGACTTGTGCTCCTAACTCACCCAGGCTCCTGTGAAAACCCCAGCCAACAATTCAGATTTTCACTGTGCCTCCTCTTCTGCCCACAAAATGGGCAGAAGCAGCCACCTGAAAGCAAGACACGTTGCAACTGGGCATGGAAACAAACTCTTGTGCACACAGCTCAGGAGACTGCTTGAAACCATGGACTTCTAAATTTCATTACACTCCTTATCTCTTGTCTCCCCAACTGCACCCCCATTACTTTGCTACAGATCACAGACCGTAGGTAGTCTACGCAAACCATTTTAGTGCCATAGTAAATCAATTAAGTTTTGGCTATTTTTAAAGTGCTCTATTATTAAAAATTCCAATTGTAGTCAGCAATAAAAACTCTAAAGTACAAACACATCAATCTTGTACTCATGAAACTGTGCCTGCTCTGGGAAAGGCGCTCCATTTATGCCCACCAGTACCTAATGGATGTGAAATCACCACCACAGAATTAACATCAAGCATGGACAACTCAAAATTAAAATGCAGGTCTAGATCCCCCCTGACTCATCTCTACAAAAATTATGTGAAGAGTAAAATGATTCTTCACATTTCTTCAGCTACCAATACCCGTCTAGAGACTAAAATTCAGTTAAATGTCATTTGTTATCCTCTATGACTGGCTGGAGCACATTAGTGTCCCATGAATGATAAATTCAGGACTGATGCTAATGTTAGCTCCAAGGCAAATGTGAATTTAGCTTTTAATCCTTCAGTTTCCATAGTTTCCAGTCATCGTCTAATTAAATAAAAAGCCTCAAGTAACATTCAGTAAAATTATTATTACTATTATTTTAATACCTTCTCATATTGTTAGCAACAAATGCAGAAAACGCCCTCAATTGGCACAGACATGACCCAAAAGCCGCACAGAAAGAGAGATTAATTAATACTAAGGGACCACGTTAACCTTTTGGTCAGCATGCAAGACAAAACAAAATACTTACAAAGGGCAATAAGTTTTAAATCCAGCACAGCTCTAGCAAAAGTTAGGTCTAGTTAAGCATCCAGGGAACCGCCTCCCTCTCTCCATTCTGCAGTGTCAAATATCTGCCTTTCAATAGGAGCTTTGTTCTAGATGATGTTCCTTTAGGCCATGGTCCTGCAAGCTCCTCAGTGGGTCTCTGGACTGGCAGAGCAGCTTGTAGGATCAGTTTCTTAGTTCTTGCATCACAAGGTACTTTCAAGTGATTACTTTCAGCTCAGTCTAATGAAAGAAGAGGACGCACAGCCACTACCACTATTACCCTGAAGCTAATTTACACATACATCCGACTCCTATATTGCGCTATACAACGGTTTCTAAATGTTTGTAATTATCACCGCTCCACACTGTGTAGGCTCTAAATTTCCCCTGGCATTTCAATTGGATACACACTGTTCTTAACCTCCGACCCTCTGTTGTTGGGTAGTGGTTTCATGTCCTGTTAAATAGATGGGGTGTTACATCCTGGAGGTGGCTGCAATTTGCCTACATTTATTAAAAAAAACATAAAACGCCCACCCTCCTTTGGGCTCCTTGAAGATGAAACACTATGCCAGTGCAAGGCGTCGGTACGAACAAACTAACAGTTGGAATTTTTTTTTTCAGCTGATGAGCAGGATGGCATAGAATCATAGAATATTAGAGTTGGAAGGGACCTCAGGAGGTCATCTAGTCCAACCCCCTGCTAAAGCAGCTTGTCACCATTGGGGGAATTCCAATAAACAGTCTAATTACAATGACCTTACATAGATTAAACAGGGTCATTGCTGACAGCAGCCCATTTCTAATAGTCATTATTGACCTAACTTGCAGAGCCTGCAAGCAATCCTAGTTGGCTTCCATGGACTTGGATTCTCTTCATTATCTGCAAAGCGTACATGCATTCACCAATGAAGAAGCACTCGGCACAGGGGAAAGAAGAGCGATTATGCTGCATTTGTTTGATAGGAACAAGGATCAGATGAAGACAAGAACCAAGGTCACCCAATGAAACGAATAGGCAGCAGGTTTAAAACAAACATAGGGAAGTACTTTGTCGGACAATCCCCAATCAACCTGTGGAACTCATTCCCAGGGGATGTCGTGAAGGTCAAAACTATAACTAGATTTTAAAAAGAATTAGATAAGTTCATACAGGATAGATCCATCAATGGCAAGATGGTCAGAGAGGCAACCCCATGCTCTGGGTGTCCCTAAGCCTTTGACTGCCAAATGCTGGGACTGGACAACAGAGGATGGATCACTTGATGATTGCCCTGTTCTGTTCCTTCACTTTGAAGCACCTGCCATTGGCCACTGCTGGAAGACAGGCTACTAGACTAGATGGACCATTGGTCTGACCCAATATGGTCATTCTGATATTTTTATCTTTCACTATTTCCAATAATTCTAACAAGGAAAAATTTAAAATGTTTCCTTTGGAACAAAAAGGATCCCCATTGGTCTACTTACTGTGCAGATAATCAGCCAGGTCTCCACCATTGCAGTACTGGAAATAGAAGAGAACAGGAAAAGTTTAGTTAGCTTTGGGCAGGGTAGCAAAGATTTAATGAACAGAGCAAGCAAAATTAAGTAAGATGGGGACTCTGTAATTATGTGTATATTTTACTAATATATGAATAAAATGGAGCAAAAATAGAAATGTACCCAAAAAAACGAAAAGGCCACTGCCTGAATGAAAAGCACAACATGGACCTGGGAGTGACTACAACTAAGTATTCAAAGCTTACTCAATTATGTTCCCCCATCAGTAAGGAAAAGTCAATGATATCTCCGTGTGAAGAGAGCACAGAGTATATGTGAGGGTTGGAAGTATTACAACTATAATGTGTGGAGAAGTTGTTCTTTCCATGGAATTGCTGGTTAGTGAATAGTAGTTGGCAACCTACATTCCCCTTCAAGATAAAGTCTTCCCAGTCAAGTCTGTACTAAAAGGGCATTCCAGCAATAGAGGGATTTAAAAAAAAAGACTAGTACTTGAGCTCTGTTGTGATTGAACTCAGTGCTCTTCACCTCCCTACAGCCTCATGGGCGTGCATCTGCATATTCCATAGCAAGAAGAATTCCAACTAGGCCATGAAACAGGGAAGATCTATCCAAGCGAAAGGTCTATCCGCTTTGTCCGTGTTTCAGAATAACTCACCTCCATAACCAAGTAGACAGAGTTTGCCAGTTCCTGAGGAAAAGGAAAAAAGAAGATTTAAGCACCTGAAGGTTTCAGAAAAATTAAAGCCATTGTGCAACTGAAGGAAAAAAGTAATTCAGTACGTTTTGCAGGTAAAACCTCATCTCTGCCTCATTACGCCCAAAACGGGGATGGGGAAACTATCACATCTCTTCCTTGCAATGGGTGTTCCGAGGATTAATTCATGAAGGTTTGTGAAGATGAAAATGCTAAGCATGTGCCAAGTATTTCACACCGAGTTGAGCAAGTAATCCATTTCTAAGAGCATATCCCTTTAACAATGCAAGTCTCTCTTCTTGCAGCTTGGCTCTGGTATTCCTTTAGGGCTCCCAGGGATTACCAGCTGCATGTGACACCAATGCTGGCACTCCAGTTTGAACTCTTCATCATTTATGCCTCACTAATCTGGCCCTCTGAGACTTCATAGCAGCCATTTCCATACAAGGGGCACCTCTGTAGGGGAAGGGGTAAAGGAACATGCACTTAGATCCGCACTGGAGGTGGAGCTGAGATACAAAACTGGGATCTGCATTTCAAAACCCCCTAGCTCAGGTGTGGAGAGATCTTGGTTTTGCCCATTGTGGAGGCTGGAGGGAAGAGCCCAAATGTTGATCTAAACTCCAATCTAGCTCAGAGTGTTCAAATCTGGGGTGTTTAGTTAGAGACATTTCTAATTAAAACGTATCTTAAAGGAGTTGTTAGGGGAAAAAATGATCAAGGACTCCAGGAGCAACTAAACAATCAGTAGCCCTGATGTAGGTGTGATCCTGGGACACATTTCATTCTAACAACATGACTCAGTAATTGACGGCATACAGAAAGCCAGCACTTCCTAGATTGCTCAAGGTACTTGGCCTCTCCTTTGAGGCCTTACCCTGTTAAGTAAGGCACCGGGGAATCCTAGTGCAACTGTGTACCTGACCACATTACACTGAGTTTACACAGACTGCAGATCCACTTCCAAGTCTTGGCTTCCCCGTGTAGCTTTTTTGCCTTATTTCTAAACAGACATGAACACAGAGCAATATTTAAAAGACACCAACAAATCTGAGGGCATGCTGTCAGCGTGCGGCTATGGTTCTTCCCAAGCATGCAACTTGGTGAGAGCCAAGTCTGGCATCAAATCCCAAATGGACAGCTGTTCTCCTAGAGCGTTACGTGCACTGCCTTGAAATGGCCTCTCCATCAGTCCCCAGTCTTGGCTTTGCACACTACATACAAGTATGAGGCCCTGGGGAGCAGTGTTAAGATGGAGAAAGCTTTTTAGAAGAATACATTGAAGGGAGCAGCTATTTATACAGTAGTTGTACGCTAGCAGCTTCTCAACTCCTAACAGCATGCAAAGATGAGTCAGAGGTGTCATCCTTACTATCCCCCCGCCGAATGGGTTATTCTCAACCTCCTTGCCCCAGAAAAGGCAGCCAGGAGCTGTGAGGAAAGCGACAGACTCAGTAGAACCACAATACTAGTACACTAGTATTTTCTATCACAGCAGGGCATCCTAGACTGAAACCAAGATATAAGCTCCTCCAAACGTTCTGGAGGAGTTCAAATCCGACTGAGGCCCTCTACGGAATGAGCATTATGGTCTTCAAAAATGGGACAGTATCGAGGTAGATGTGACGTCCGTTCTTCAACAATGGGCCTAGCTTTGCCTTGTCCCTGCTGCACCAGCATCAACACATTGTTATTGAGGTACTGTCCAGGCTCTGACCAGAGCTCCACCGTGCTTGGAACGGCACAAACAAGTTCACACAGACAGGCCTTGCCCCAGAGAGCTCTCAGCCTAGGACTATGACAAGACGCAGCAGGGGGTGGGGACGGGACAAGGGAGCAACCTAGGACAGTATTTGCGAAATGTCGTAGTCAGTAGCATTCAGTTGCTAAAAACACATCTATTCTAAACTGGGGGCACCTGTACAAGAACACATCAAAACTGTTGTTAATTTAAGGGCAACATTTTTCAGAAGTGCCTAATTTAGGAGCTTAAGTCCCATTGACTTTCCATTAGCTTTAAGCACCTAAGTCACTTGTGAAAATGTTATCTTAAATAGTCACCAACTAGGAGGCTCTTCTTCACCCACGCAGCCTCCAGCTCCCTTCCTCTACTCTACTTACAAACTCCTTACGTGGGTCTTGCTGTGTGTCCCTTAACCCAAGCGGAGGAAACATCCCTCCACATCCTAAAAGCCACTCTCGCCTCAAGTAAGACCCAGCCCTGCAAAACAAAGGCTGCAAGACGTACCTATGTGGAAGTGCTTTGACATCTGGGGCAGAGAAAGGAAGTGAGCTCCTCTACCTAGCCTTAGCTACCAAACCATTCAGCACCTGCCACTATTGTTTCCCTCTCTCTGCAGGGTTTCAACTTCAAAAAAAGCACCAACCTCCGCTCCTCCCCTCCAGCCCCTCCCCATTGCTCCTTTCATCCCTGCCTGCTCAAAGGACTCTGAAGTCTGTCATAACAACTCCTTTTGTCAAGGCCTCACCCACCTCTTAGCAGCTCTGGTTCAGAGTGGTACTGGAAATAAGGTTCCCAGGGGTGCAAACAAAATTTCAATATACTTTTGTTGACCTTTCACTGCCTGGAACGCATAGAAGCCAAGAAGCAGAAGCATGCCAAGTAAGTGGCCTTCTCCCAACGATGCATTAAGAGGTGATGCAAATGATGAACAGCTCGGCAGCCATGTGTTCCAACAGCTCCCCTGCGTCACACTGTTCGGGACTCTCACCACCATTCTACGTACCAGGCCAAGTGGCATTCTAACGGATCTCTTGTGTTCAGCCAACGAGCAACGACGCTTTCAAGAGAGGCTTGGTTGCATTTCCACGTATGACAAGAACTGCATGAGACAGGGCTTGGAGTCCAACCCCCTGCATGTAGAAGAGAACGGGTGCGTCGAGCCAACCTGCTTTCGCACACTGTTCAAAAGAGCTGGAAAAATGGTTCGTGCTTCCAGCACGGACTGGGAGTCGGAAGGTCTGGGGATTATTCCCAGGTCTCACACAAGGTTCCTAAATAGCCAGAGACAAGTCATTCGGCAGCCAATTTGCTGGACACTCAGAAGACTTCCACTGAAACTGTGAGAGCAGCCCCTTCGCCTCTCTGTGCCTTAATCTCTTTGCCTGTAAAACAACGCTGCTTACTTAACTAGCGGGGTGTCGGGAGGCTTGACTCCTTACTAGTATAGCACGCCGCGGAGGTGTATTCTAATTCATGCAAGTTAAGCATCACACATGCTTGCAAAACGCTCTTCGCGTTGATTAGACAGAGCTAGCATGGATGGGACAGATCGATTAGGTTATTGGATAGTTTGGTCTTCCACCTTTGAAGTCAGCGGAAATATAACAGAAAGAGATTTGGGTTGCTAGTTAGTGTGTATACATGAGACACAAACAGAGCTCAAACGCTCTATAAGCGCCTGGTTAGATAGGAGAGAGGGACTCCATTCAACTTGCCTAGCAACACTAACAGCATCTCAGGTCCTTCAGAGTGTCATGGGAACTAGACAGCTGCCCTCCTTTCTGCCGGCTGGTGCTGCACAGGGTGAAATGGAGCTGGGGTGAGGAGGCAGGTGCTCTTCCTTCCACTTGAAGGAAGTCTTGCTAGACGAGGACGTGAGAGGCAGCATTCTCCCTGCTCTACTGTAGGTGGATTGGAGAGACTGCTGCATGATCCTACACTCGCTTCCCTAGAAATCGTCCTGAGACGCAAGGCTTGTATTTTCTGAAACATACTTATGAACAAGAGGAAACTCCAACCAAAAACGCCCCCCAAAGCCCCAACAAAATGGAGTGTGACCTTTATGCTTCAGGGTTTACCACTCGAGCCTAGGAGACAGAAGAAAAAGACATTCCTGAAAGTCACCTGCCAGACAACAGGCTTCTAATTGCTCTGAGGAAGAGACCCGGTGTCCCTCCTTCTGAGACAGCATTGTCTGTGTGGTTCAAACCTCGTTAGGAAGCAGCGTGGCACTTCTGCTGTAGATCAGATTGGATGCAAATTCATGCCAAGATTGCGCGCAATAATCCATCTTTTCCAATGGCAAGTGAAATTGTCTCGCCTCATTTCCATTTTTTTAAAAAGCTACAGATTCAAAATCCAAAACGTGTTGTCTGTGTCGCTCTTCAGTTTATGGCGCAAACGTTCTGCGTGCCTAGCTCAGGGGATTAGGGAACAAACCGAATGGGGCTTGAGGAAGGTTTGCATCTGAAGTATGGTTATCTAGAGGGGATTTACAAGTACACGCTGGGGAGGCTTTTCACACGTTTAGCTACCTGAGCCAGCACTTCTCATGTCAGGCAGGTCTAGGGTATCATTCTGAAGATCCCCAAAGCCAAACTATGGTCACACAGTTTGCCTGAGGAAAACTTGCTGCAAATTATAACAATTACACAGCAAGAGCAGCACACGGGCTGCAATCCACTTAAATGCAATCCCCACACCGTTACAGCGTCAAGAGGAACACCAGCTAAAGACACTCGGCAGGACAATGAATTGGCCTGGATTGTTGCCCAGTTTGTAGTTCTTCCATTAAAGACTCCAGCAGTTAAGTTTCTCTTTAATTGAGTGTTACCAACAGGGGAAGGGGAGGGAAATCGATACTGACAATCTGCTGTTTACAAACCAACACACGTGCACTGGGGAGGGACAAACAAAGAGTTAAGGAAACATGATTTTAAATTAGCAGGGCAGCAGAAGTTGCTGTAAAACAGCGCTATGCTGGAATCCTTAAAGTAATGTTGTACAGTACCGGAAACTATCAAGGATGGTTCAATTTGTTGCAACGTTTCGGGACTAACAAGGTGACCCTTTAAATTCCCATTCCACCCAGATTGGAGGGTGGCATATCAGAGGTGAAGCAGACGTAGCAGAATGAGTTTTTCCTAGTTTCTCATCCTCATACCACTGCTTTTAAACAACCCATCAAGGATGTTTGCTCTCACAATGCCATCCTTCTCTTGCCTCCATCCAGGAACCTGGCCTACTGCCATATTTAATACAATGGTTCAGAGACAAAAGGTAGAAGTGTCGTTATGCTTGCAGCTATGACAACCCCGCTCAATAACGAACTGTTTCCACTGGTCTGTATGGGACTGGGGATAATAGGGAACCAGGAATAACATACAATCCATCTTACCTTGCAGAGAAAGACCCTAGAAAGTTTGAACGGAGTAGAAAAGACATACAGAGCAGCAGCACTGGCAAGGCAGTTCACACCCTCACTGCCTTTGTGTACATGGTTTTTAAAGCCTGTATTAAAACTTTGCCGTCAGAAATGTAAAATTTTCAACAGCTACAAAATCCGGACCCTGAACGTCACTAGGGATGGCAGTTCAAGGCCTCTTGTTAAAATTCCCTTCTTCTCAGACATAAACTGGAAGTCAACGGAGAGAAAAATCTGCCAGGATATTAATGGGTCTCAGCACTGACCTGAAGAGACCACTCCAGGGGGATGGGTGGGTACCTCAGCCTGACGCCAAGCGTATACTTGGTCTCACCTCAGAGACACGTAGCATGACGGCCACCATCTTGGCTGACACACGAGGGACTGAACTGAGACCCTCCAGAGCTAACAGCAGGAGATGCTACAGTTTAAGCTAGATAGCCAAGGCGCCCCAGCTGGTACCATAACGAACTAGCACCCTCTGTGGATCAGGCATTGAGCCGGGCAGACTTGTAACACACACTCACCAGTGGCTTACATCACGTGAGGGTGGTTTGACAATGTGGACAACAGTGAACTCAGATGTGCCGCGATTCTAAAACCGTTCCATTTACACTACCAACATGGTAACGACTTACGGAACTCGACACTTGTCTGGCCCAGACTGGTAGTGACCAAATCTGATAATCAGCCTCGTTATCTCTGTAAAATTCACACAAAAATGTTGTCACTCAGTGTGGACTACAAAGGCCTTCACGTTCAAAACACCCTTATGATATGACTCCAGTGTAAACTCACTTCACACTACAAAACAGCAAAGGCAATAGGCAGGCTTGTGGAGATGGCCTAGAGGTCTTCAGCCTCCAGAGCTTTCAATCAGTACCTCACATAAGCATTAAGTACCTGACCCAACTCCCTCTGAAGTCAATGAGCGCCTTTCCATTGCCATCAGTGGGCTTGGAACGGGGCCTGCATTTACAGAGAGTCTATTCAGGATGGAGTCAGTAACAAAGGGAGACACAATCCATCCTGGAAATTTGCCTGAACCACCTACCGCTCTTTAGAAAAGAACACACCGGTGGAACAGCTACGATTCCTGTACAGAACCCAACGTTTGGGAAAGCAGTTCCCACACGTTGGGCGTAGACATCGACGGATGAAACGGTCTGTCGTGAAAAAGCACTGGCCACACCAAACACCTTCTAGCTAATAAAACAGTCACTGAGGTTGTCGCTTTTATTGGCCATGAAGTAGAGTTTCTGGCAACTCTTTCCTATGGGGTAAAGTTTCTTTTACAGGATAAACACAGTTCCACTGTCACCTCAGAGGCTCATCAATAGGAATACTTCCGCTCATGTGTGGAAAGGAATCTGATGGAGATGGACGTGCAGCCAACATCCCACTAGCTCCAACGGACAAACCTCAATGCAAAGGACCTCCTGCCTTGGGAGCTTTTCCTCTGGCGACAGATGCAGAAGGCACTGCTTACCCCAGCCTCACAAACTCTCTGGAGACAGCTGCTGAGCAAAGATAGCAGGGATATACAGGCCATCTGTTTTGAATGAGATTTGCATGAGGGCCCACTGATTGTGCCAAAAGGAGAGGCACACAGTATCGTTCAGAGCCCAGCCAGAGGGCTACTAAATAGGTGCGAGCAAGGATAAAGTTTGATGCAAGCTGAACTTGTGAGATTAAAACCAGAAAAGCAGCAGCTAACGTTACCTCCCCGGCCCTCTGCAGTGATCCCGGGGGTGGGCTCTGCTCCACACGGCACCCTTTTCTTTTGTTGGGGTGATCAGTGGACCCTGAAGCCCTGACTGCCTCTGGAACACAGTGGGTGTGTCTACACTGCAAATCAACCCTCACGGCTGGCCCGTGTCAGCTGGCTTGGGCTTGCAGGGCTGTAAAATTGCAGTGTAGACGCTCATGCTGGTGCCCGGGCTCTGAGACCTCCTGAGGAGACAGGGTCCATGAGCCTGAACATCTATACCACAAATTTACAGCCCTGTGAGCCAGAGTCAGCTGACAAGGGCCAGCCATAGGGGTTTCACTGCAGCGTAGGGACACTATAGTCTGTTCATCTCTCTCCCTCCTCTCAGAAGCATCAGGAAGATCGTGGGCGTGAATTCTAGATCGAAAGGAAACCCCACTTAGCAGGCCCTGCACCTTTGTCCCTTTCTGCCTGAAAAGCAGGCAGCTAATGCGTAGGTTCCTGTTACCAGCCGGATGGATTTGGGTGATGGAGACTGGCATCAGCGCCTGCTACATTCCTAGGCAGGAGGGAATGTCTCTAAATGGTTAAACCTCTTCAGCATCATTCCTCCCACACTCTGAGCTTGGATTGAATAGGCTGCCCCCTAAAAAGGGGAGTGTGGGGAAGGGAAGACCCTTGGGTTATGGAAGGATTGCTCTGTCCCCACGGCAAGTATTTGGACTGAAGCAAGATAAGAGACAATAGCCACATTAATCTGAATAGCGGGAGCGCTTATCAATAACCGCCTTTCCCTAAGTAGCAATAAACTAAACACAGCTGGAAAGCAAACGTTCACATGACTTTTTGCCTGAAAGGCAGCAACATGGTGAAGCTCGTCCCCATGCTATGCTCTTCGTCCACATGGCTCTCACCTCCTTTCATTTCCCCAGAAATGGGGAAATGATAAAGAATTCAGGAATATTTTCAGACAAGCTATTGGGAAGGCAAAAAATTCATTTAGATGCAGGGAGGGAGGGAAGAAGGAGAAAGAGCTACGTTAATTTTAGCTGGTTTCCTAAACTGTAACATTCTCTCTGCCCAGATGTATGGTAACCTGGCAGTGCCACTTCACCCACAGACAGCTCTGAAGACATCAACAGGGGCAAGTTACATGAAGGACCCTTGGGAATCAGGCCCTCCAGCTGGAGTGGACCAGCAATGCACCAGCAAGCCAGCACACAAGAAGCAATAGGTCTGCCACCCATTTCTGGTGGGAGTCCTACACCGGGAGGAGAAGACACACCCACAACACCTCTCATACTCCGGGAAGCAAAAGAGCTTATGTGGGGGTGGAAAACAAAGAGCAGCTGGGGGTCAAATAACAGATTCCACTTGCCACCCAGGAGTGGGTTTCCCAGTGTTTTGGAGGGTCCAGCCCAGCATGCTCCAAATTCAGCCCTAATTAAGATCTACACAAGCCACGCAGAAAAGCTCTCTCCCCTCTTCCCACCCAGCTACAGAGTTCAGATTCAAACTCCAGGGGTATCCAGATCAAGAGCTTTAGTCTGCAAAAGAATCAGGGGATTAAACCAAATGCCTCAGTGCCGGGTCTTATTGGGTTGTGAGAGACCTGCAGAGACACAGACCACCACACGGCCCTTGTGCTTCCACGTTGACTCTTGGCCACTCTGTCCGCTCCAGACCTCCATCAGCAGAGTTCCTGCCTCCCCCAGCGACAGCTGGGCCCAGAGCACCTCGGGGCGGGGAGGGGAGGTCCTGCAACAGTACGGCTGCTGCAGATTTCTTGGAGCCCTTGGAGATGGGCCACTGCGGGGTCAGAGGAGTAAGCAGCAGGAGTGTGTCCTCCACACACCGTGTACCCTCCTGCTTACGAAATGGACAGGACAATGTGACCCGAAGGCAATAGGAACAACAATTCTCAAGTTGCTAAGTGGATTTCATGAAGAGAAGGAGAGTGCTCCACATATAAATAACTCCCTAGGCAGCTGTTCTCAGTATCTGGTTGCATGTTGGTTGAACCCCCCTCCCCCCAAGACAAACAGTCTAATGTCCGTTTAATTTTTAATTTGCAAGACGACATAATGACAGCTTAGCCAAACGCAAGCAACACCATTCTGCTTTGCTGCTGGCCTTCAACCAGCCAAAACCTCAGTTCACCTGAAGGAGACCGTCCATCACTGTCCAACTGACACAAGTTTTCCAGCATGTAGCCATCCCTTCAAACAAAAGTTTCTTCTTCTCCAGGTCCTACTAGCCTGTAAGGGTCTGTCTACACTGCAATGTAACCCAGGGTTAGTAGAACTCGAGTTAGCAGCCCCTGGGTTTGTTAACGTAGGGCTTGAGCATCTACACTCATTTGCAACCCAGGCTAGGAATTGTTGAACCCTGGATCCCAACCTGGGCTCCGGCATCAACTCTGCATTGTGCAGACCTGAGTCCAATCACCTATAGCCGAGACTTTCTAGCACCCTCCCAGCACAGCGGCCTTCTAGCCATTTGTTAGTGGTGTAGTGTGGGAAATCTTGACTATTCAGAGCACAAAGAAAAGTGACCTGGGGGACTGTGGGATACTTTTGGTGGGCGCCCACGGACCCAACCCAGTGGGCTATGTCTACACTGCAAAGCTATAGGGCTTGAACCCTGGATTCTGGCTGGACTCTGTCTCAGACCTCAACCCCCGGGGGTCTTGGGTCCGAGCCCCGGGTTAGCGCAATTTGTGTATTGATGGAAGGGGGGTTAGGCCTGGGCCCGAGTTTGAAGCGTGCACTCACACTGCCCTTTAGACTCATCCTTAGTAACACAACTCCCTTGCAGAGATGCTCGGCCCCTGGCCTGACAGAGGGTTTAAGCAGCATTTTTAGCAAAGCCCTGAGATTTCCAGCCCTGGGTAAAGTTACTCAAAAAGAGCCCAAACAGTAAAACAAGACTCCCGCAAAACAAGCAGGGCCTTTATGGAACAGGTACCTATAGCAAGTACTGGAAGCTGCATCTGAGAAATTTCTATGACACAAATCACAAGAACAAAAAAAACACAAGGTAACGTGTCACAACAAGAACCCACAGATGAAGTGGCAAACTTCGACAGGATGCTGCAGTTCTGCCGAGATAGATATGACATTAAGCTTCTGCTTATAGGAGAAAACACATTCAAGGCTCCCACTTGCTGGGACAGTGAAAACCAGTCACTTCTTACAGGAACCATGCTTCCTCATGTCAGGGGCACTGAGATACCGACTGGACCAACTGATGCCCTCAGCTGGCCAGCTATTAGAATGGCACTAACGTCCGAGAGCACGTGGTATGGGCATTGCAGCCGCTGTGCAAGGGCAGGAAGTTTGTCTAGGGAAAAAGCAGCAGCGCCCTGAACCAGCTGGGACTTTCCAATGCTCTGATATTTGGGTGGGAAAGGGAGCTGTCTCTTTGCTAATAAAAAGAAGACCCTTCTTAAGGTGCATTCAACATTTGTAAAAAGAAAGCTGTCCCGTTCAAACCAAGCCACATTTAGACTGAAATCCCTTTGTTAAAGCATCCTTCCAAAAACAGTCGCGATAAAAACTAAAAAATCTGATTTGCTTATTTATTCTGTTTCCTTTCTGGCGAGCACTCAGGTTATAGGCCACTCCCATACACCTGAACCAGTGATGCATGCTGGGGCAACATGGGTGTAAAATGCTACCCAATCAGAGTGGTACCGTTTTGTACTGGCGTAAGTGCCAACGTGCGGCGCAGAGCACTGGGGAATCAGATGGATAGACGACCCTCGTCAGTTTCTCCTGGTTCTGATGCACTAGCACAATACTGAACCTTTTCAGTTGCAAACATCCTAGAGGTATATTTAAATCCAAACAAAGAACTCTTTTCATCCAAGGTTTGGTTTTAAATCTCATAAGCACAGTTCTGTTAGTAGGTTCTGTAATTTTTTTTTTTTAATCTTAAATGGCAAATCCTAAATCTCGGGTCTAAATGAATGTAAATCTAATCTATCATAGATTTTGGGGGAGATTTTCAAAGGTACTACCGGAAGTAAGATGCCCAACTCTTACTGGATTTTCAATGGGAGCTGGATGACAGGCTTTTGTAAATTTCCCTTTTTTATGCCTGTTTACTACCGATCTACTTTTCAAATACCTGCTTCTGGAAATCAAATGTACTCCATGTCATTGTGAAATACTGATCTTAACAGAAAAACAAGACTTTCCTTTAGAGCAAGTCTGGGCCTTTGTATAAGAGAAAACTGATAGAATCAGAAGCCAGAGAGTAGCATAGCCTTAAACGTCCTGCAGTTTAACACCAAGGAATGGGAGAGAAGAAATGACCTGTTTTAATGTTTCCTTGCTGGCTGCTGCTGTGTCACAAGATACATGATGTGCTGACTAGATTTTAACAGGAAAACACATTCAGACCAGCCTGAAAAAGCCTCCAACAGTAAGATTTCCCACTTGCTGGCAACGTGCACAGTAAGAAGGGGTGAAAGACTCTATTGCTTACACAACTACAACTTGGGTGATGTCATTTTATCTCTGTGTACATGCTGCTTCACCTCCTCCTACCTGCAGTGTGAATGCAAAGATGGGTTGGTATGCAAAGATGGGTTGGAACTGGCAGGAAGGTTTTCCTTTCTTGGAGATGTAGATCCTATTTAGCAAAGCATCTTACCATGGCTTTAAATTCAGCTTCTTTCATTCCTTACAAGTGATACTTAATGTCCAGTTGATTTAAACTAAGATGCTCACTCAGATGACGTAATTCCTCCTGTTGTCCTGATGCTAACTTCTCTAGTGGCTACAAGGCAGCTAGATGCTCACACCATTGCAAGCATGAGTGGCCAAGAGGATAAAGCATGGACTGGAATTTGGGAGACCTGAGTTCTTTTTCCAGCTCTGCCACTAGCCTGCTGGGTGATTGTGGGCAAGTCACCTCCCCTCTCTGTGACTCGGTTTCCCCTATCTGTAAAATAAGAATAATGTTAGTGACCTCCTTGGTCAAGTGCTTTTAGATCTACTGCTGAAAAAGAAGAACTAGGAATTATTCATTTTCACTGGCTTCCTTAAAACGGCTTCCACCATCAAGCAATTAGGAAAAATAACTCTGAAATTGCTATAGACTGTTTCAAGTGGTTCTTTTAAGCTTATGGTGGTACTTAAGGCCTATATATTAAACCAGGAGACATTACACAGTGAAAACATCTCTGCGTTGTTATTTTCCAAGCACAAAGAATACCCTTGCTTTATCTTTTGACAGAGGTCTTGCTTGGATTTTATTCTGGAACCTTATTGCTAAGAGAATGACCTAAAACCCTCTGAGAAAAAGAAATTGCAGGATATTTTAAAAGTATTCACAAGGAGTTTCTCATGCAGCCAGGTATGTTTATTTGTATGATGCATATAGTTCATGAGAGCTGTTCTTAGAAACCTAAAGCACTCAGGCTTGCTCCTCATATGGTTTGCCTTTTATTTCTACTATGTAAACTAAAAAAAAAGACGACTCCAAAAAACAAACTCCCAAAATTCACAGAAAATGACTTTCCAGGTAAAGAGCAAAAGCTCAAGCATTGGGGTCAGGGCTCTTCCCTTCTTAATCCATACTGCAGGACGGAGAAGCAGGTCATCTCCAGTCAGTTCCCTCCTACACTGACTGACACTGGAGAGATTTTGTACCCCACCCTATCCCATCGGGTTGGGGACAGAAGCTTGTCATAAGGACAGCAGTCGGCATCTTTCCGCTCTGGCATGAAGATGTGTCTGCTGCCTCTGTTCACTCTGCTGCATAGGGCTGCCATCTGGCTGGTCTTTGACTGGCCATGTCACTTTTTCTGCTCTCATCTCACAAGAGATGTAATTTGCCAGGGTTTTTGCTGTGGTCATGCTTGGCCACGAACACAGCAACCTTATACCTGGACGCGCATGTCACGGCTGGGAGTGCACTGCAGCCAGCAGCCGGGTCCTGCTCTGTATGCACAGCGGGCGTTATTCTGTGTGCCAGGCCCCTACCTGCTGGCTGCTGAAACGGGTGTCTCCTCTCGGTGCCAGGGACCAGGCGGGAAGCGGTATGGAGCTGTCATCCAAGGGTGAGGCTCGCCAGCAGGGAGGGTAAGGGAAGGAGCAAAGTGAAGGAGGCAGGGGCTCCCGGGAGGAAATGGAGGAGGAGCCTCCCCCAAAGGTTGAGGTTCCTGGGACAGGTTGGGGCAGGAGACCCTTAGTGAGGAAGAGGGGGGTCAGGTGGGTGAAGGGGCACAGCAGTGGCACAGTTTTCCATGCCTCGGCAACCCTTCTGCCGAGTTGGTTCATTTGTGAGTTGGAGATTTGAGCCCCTGGCTAAATCTCCTTCTGGGTCAAAGAGAAGTTCCAAACAAAGATAAATGAGACACAAAACCTGTCTAGCCAGCTGTTTTACTGGGTCCCAAGTCTCCAGGGTGTAACAGGCACTTGGCTCTCTGTAGACCACAGCTTCCTTTTCCAAACCCTTCCTCTTGGGCATGGGGATTTTTCCCCACCACCCTTAGATGGCACCAGGTGGAGTCTTCTCTCTCCACTAGCTCCATCCCTGAGACCCTATGCCATAGGTAACTGGCGGCCCTCAACACCCCAAATCACCCGCTCTTCCCACGCAGACCGAGTGTTTACAGTCCAATCCAACCCTGATTTCACAGTGAAAAGTTTCATAATGGAAACGCTGAGACAGCCCAGCAGTTCAACAGTAACTGGAGCTTCACGGTCAAATTCAAAACACAGCCGCCCTCCCGTTTCCAATTACCCTTGGGAGACATCCCTTAATCTTTCTCATTACAGCCTGAGGAATGCTGCCTTTTCTAGAAGGCAGCTGCAGAGACTATTAACTCTCCCAGTCACCCGCTCGTGTGGGAAGTGGTATTGTGTGAGGAAAACACAGGTAGAAGGCCCAGCCACGGGACTGTAAGAACACGGTGAGTAAAATAGCGATTGTAATTTCAAAATAGCAACAAGGCCGCTCCCTCTAAAAATATCACCTCACTATTCAGAGGGCTATACTTAGTGGAAACGCTCACCAGAGGTTTCCTTGGCCTTTAGAAGAGCGTGATTGTCCAGGAGACCTTTTATTATTTTTGGTTGGTTCCACAAGATTATAAAAAATAGGTCCATATGCACCAGCTAATCAAATTCACTAGACTCTAAGATCTTTCTCCACAAATCTATGGACTCTTTACCAGGTTTTCACAAAGGAGCCAGATCCAATCTTCAGTCAACAGGGTATTTCCCTCAAACACGTGTGGAAGCTGAGGGTGGCCATGCACAGCAGGGACTCACACCATTACCATCCACAGCTGAGGCCCAGAGAGGATTGTTTGGCAATTCAGATATTTCCAGTGGCATCCCGGAACCCTGTGTCCTGAGACACAAATGTCAAAAAGCGATTCCTGAAGAGCACAAGATCCCAGCTGGAGGCTGCGAGGCACGGGGGTGGTTCTGCAGGGGGTGACCCGGGAATCGGCCAACACCGTAAAGGAGGCCAGAGCAATGCAGCACGTACTTGTTGTGCATGAGGATACGCCCAAGGACAACAAGATCACATAAAGCCATTGCCAAGTCAAAATGAGAGAGCCTGGGGATGTGGGGATCACACACCAGATGTGGGCAAACAGTCAAAGCTGTCCATTTGGTCAGTCTCCTTCTGGCAAAGGACAGCATTCAGGCATATTTTAGACCAACAGCCTTTGATCCCACTGACTCTGAGGCATTGCAGACGGACAAGCAGGCTCCAGCAGAAGAGAAAGAGGTCATTCCTTCCTGGCTTTGTTCCTTCCCAGAGACTGGCATTGGGTAACGAGCCCAATGGGCTTCTCTCATGCAGACTTTCATCCTGTGACCTCCTGGTCTGTTCAATGGGCATGAGTCCCGCAGAGGAGACAGCTAGGAAGTTTGGTCTGTAGGGCCACCAGCCTGCTGATTCTGCTCTGCTCTTCGTCTCGCCCCCGTTAGGTCCAGGCGGTGGAGTTTCTTTGCCTTTTCGGACTCCTGTGCAAGGTACAATTTTTCAGCCACGCCTAGGCTGTCGTGTGGTAAACTAAAGCAATGTCCTGCTTCGGACTCGTTATTGAGCTTTCGCTGCGACGTGGCTGATGCGGCAGTGATGGATGCACCAAAAGACGGGTACTCACAATAAAGCAGTGCCCTTCCGGCAGTCCTGTGGGAGTCACAGCACGGTCGTGTGTATGTTCTGAATGAGATTAGCAATTGCGTCTATACCGCAAAGCCTCCCCTTTGCAAAAGGGATAACGAGACCAGACCAGATGGGTAGAGGACGCTGGGGTGGCTGCGTTAGGGCAGCTTTGCACCGGGCTGCTAGCACAAAGCTGCCCTGAAGCCAGCAGAGCCGCTCAGAAGGAGACCACCTCAGCACCGTGAAATCTTCAGCTGGCACAACACCTCCATTTCCCCCGTGCCAAAGAGCTGGCACAGGGGACACAGCCATGAGAAACAAGGCCCAACTGAGGCATCCCTGTGTCCCAGAGACCCCAGCTGCTAGCAGCAGCCAGCAGGCACCTCTAACTAGCGCTGGCAGGGAGCAGTCCAAGATGAAGCACTCCCAGGACGAGGGGGACTCAAAGACACCGTACGAGCACCGCCATACCACTCCCCTCAACTGCTCCTTCACCACAGCTGAATATTCACACCCCCGGTTTCTAAGGTCTCACCAGACAGGCTCCCCCCATCCAGTAAGTTACAGGGATTTCAATTGACTAGTGTCAAACAGATGAAGTTGAGTTGGTCCACAGATGGGTTTCAAACCCCTGGTTCTGAGGAGCCTAGTTATTTCCAACCCTGATCCTTATGCTGCTAAGCCATCATTATCTCTAAATCCTTGTATCTTTAATTTGCCTTTCCCTCCAGTCCTGAGGAGTGACACCCCATTTAACCCTCTTTAAAAAAAGCCTGAGGACCTCTATTTTCCAGATTTCCTATCTGGTGAGGCCTCTAGGATGCATCGGCAGATTGGCACCATATACTATAAACCAGATGTGCCACTCTGTTTGAACCGTGCTGGACAAAGATAAGAGGGTAATAGCACAAAAGATCTATCCAGGGCTTAAGCACAGAGATACAAGCAAAGTTTTTGGAAAGGAGCTGGAGCCTGGTAAGCGTGGCCAATAAAATGAGTGGCTTTTTAAAAGAGAGGAAAGATAGTGAGAAGGATGCTCTCCCCTAGGGGGTTTAAACAGGAGCAAAAATCTGCATGTCTTGAAAGATCATTGAGACAAGCTACAGTACTTTCGCCACTGTAAAAGCTCTCTCTGTGTCTCCCCCTGCCCAGGTAGTTATATTGCCCCCATTAGACGAGTAGCTGAACACCTCAACGCCTTGAATACATTTACCGCAACACACTTGTGAGGAGAGGAAGTGCTGTTTTCCCATTATACATATAGGGAACTGGAACACTGAGATGCTAAGCCACTTGCCCAAGGTCAAACAGGAAATGTGTGGTAGGTTAGGATTTGAATCCAGGTCTCCCAAGAGCT
>ML675640.1:5092477-5658760 GCA_007922155.1 Mesoclemmys tuberculata
CCTACGTACCTGTCTCCAAAAGAGGGGCTAAGAATCTGTAATCGTTCAATGGCATTAATACACCTGGATTGAGGGCAAACCCAAAATTCAACTGCTCCAGCTGTTTATTGCACAAGGACAGGGGGGCAGATCTAGTTTGCATGTGCTCACAAACGAGTATTTTTAGGACAAAACGCAATAAAACCTGATTCCACCCTCTCCTTGGGCAGAGACTGTCTCTTTGGGATCCCTGGACCATGCTGAGCACATCGAGGATACATCAGCATATAATAATTGGAACATATTTTTTATTTTATGAGCCCATTCTAATTTAACGAAGCTACTGTTAGACACTCCCCTCACAGCCCCTAAATGGCCAGATACAGTCCCCTTATGCATCATTAAATATACACCGGGGTCAAATTTCATGCCAGCAAACCTCTTATTTTATCATTATTTATGATCCAATAGCATAAAGCTTTGTGCAAAAAAGGACTGAACGCAGCAATTTGCTGGGGTGAAAGCAGGAGTAAATAATGGTGTCAGGGTGTAAATGGCACTGCTGAAACAGGCCTGATGGAGTTACTCAATGTCACTGGATAAGAAATCTAGTATTATACAAGGCCTTATTTTCACAGGCTTTAACCTTATGATAAAAATGACCAAAAATATCAGCTTTTGGGTGCAATTGTTAGCCTACACCCTCTCTGATTTTCTCAGCCATTTCCTTGAGCATACAGGAGTAAGAATAAAAGAAGCTACTGGTGACAGGAGGGGCAGAGACAAAAAAACCCCCCAGTAATACAACAATGCAATTGAAACAAAAGCCACAGAGCAACAGAATGATTAGCAACCATTATTTATAACTTCGCAGTAGCAAAGGGCAAAAATAATTAAGGGCGGGAGAAGTATCTTGAGTTTTATGATTCAGCAAAATAAAAGTCCAAGTAAGTGCAGCTGGCTGTTTTCAAGGGGGAAGTTTGCTCTCAGAGAAATCCAGCCAATAAGAAATGTTCCCTAGGGCACAGCTGTAAACTGACCCTTCATCTCCTAGCACAGAGTCCTGCTGTACCATAACCACAGAACTACCCCATATACCTATGTCCCACTTTTGGCGACTTCAGGGCCGCTTCTTTCAAGTGCTCGGTCGTGCTGCATGGTTAGACCTGTATACGTTTCTCTCCAGTTACTAAGCCGGGGCGCGCTGGCCTTCACCACTGAGGAAGAATTGACTGCCTCAGTGAATTTAACAAAACAATTATAAATTGCTGCTTTCAAAGTCAGTTTTTAGGAACCCTGCTCCCACCCTTCCACCACACCAGGGAGTTAGGGGAAGCAGGAGCTAAACAAAACAGTTTTGGAACTGCTGACAATTGATGGAAATGAGAACCACAACCACAGGGAAAAGTGACTGAGGCAGGGCTGGTAACTGGGAGGCGGGGAGTGCAAACCGAGAATTGCACAAACACAAAATCGGTGATTCCACTTCCCCATGGGAACCTCTCCCCCACCCCCATTCTGCCTCCCTTATTATCTCTGCACCTCCAGCTCCGCATCTGTACAAACAGAAAGAGCTCGCACACCCGATGACTTTGACTTTTCTGCAACCACCTCCACATCCTGTAAACAGGTTTCAGAAGAAGGTTTCCAGGCCAGTGCAGCTCCTATTCCCAACTCTCCCACCTCATCCCCCCAAAACAGGGTCTGAAAAATCCACGGTCATCTGCCTTTTAAAAAAAACCACCAGGCACTAAACCCTTCCTTTCCCCAGTACCTTGCCCAATATAACCTTCCCCTATGCAGCATCTACCCCATCTCCCAGCGGAGAGACGGATGCATGGTGGGTAACGTAGTCCTGCCTAAAAGAGCACTATAAGGACATGACGAATGCAGACTACAGCTCCCAGAAGGCATTGCTGGCAACCTCTACCACCCAGCTGGGGATCTCCTTGCACAGTGATGCAAAGGGCTGTCTGAACCAATCCAGGAGGGCAGGAAGAATGTCAACAAACAAGGAGGCCACGTGACATCACTTAGAGCAGTGCACCACTGATATGCAACAAAAACAGCAACCATGGCCGGTTTGATTGCAGCAACTAAAGCTGTCATTCCCAAATAAGAGACGCCAGGCTGGAAATGCACACTCTGACTTCTCCCATGCCAGGCTCTAACTGCACATGTACACCAAAGGATTCCATTCTATTGAGAATCTACTGCCACTATAAAAAAATATATCAGTCTGCTATAAAATTTGTCCCAAGGAACAGTAAGAAGGGACGGCTGCTTAGCAAGCCTTGGTTTTTATACTCAGTACCTCAGAATAGTCTCTTAGGCTCACGGCTTGCCTGTTACAGACAATCCTTAGAGCTGACCTCAGAGGAAAAAAGGCAACGCTACAGGAAATGGCAACCTTCTAAAAATAAATCAACTGCAATTTACACAATCCACTGAATACCGTAAGGACAAATGGAAAGTTTTAACGAAACTATTCACTATCTGGAAACAAAACATAGGCCAGAAAGTCAACTTCCCCCCACTTCTATACCCTATATAAATTCAAATTCGTGTATAGCAGGGGATGTGTCTGCACTCCTCAGAAAAAAAGGCAGGCATGCCAAAAATAATTATTGCATTTTTTGTGTTTAGAATGCCATTATGAGACACTAACATATTCATCATTCACTGCACATTATCTAAGGACAGTGGCAAAGTTGGTTGTCCCCTTTCCCCCCAGAAATTATATCGGTGTTTTGTAGTCTGGAATATAATTAAATATAAATAATCTGTTCAGACATGTTAGTACATTTTCCCTAGCTTATAAAGAGGAGACTTTTCCTAATATAAGTAGGCTCTAAGTAGAACATCTTTCAAAACATTTTAAGATCTACACTATTTACCCAACTTCTCCCCAAATACTCCAACATAATCAGATGTTATTACCTGGAAGTCATACAAGGCAACGATATTTTCATGTTTCAGTTCCTAGAAAAAATAAGACAGGAATGCTAAACTAGAAATAACAGCTCATAAGTAATAGAGATTCTGAAGGGAAAAAAAGTAGTTTCTGCCTTTACCTTAAGTATTTTGATTTCCTTCCCCAACAGAGTTTGAGATTTTGCAAGGTTTTTCTTGTTAATACATTTTACAGCTACCTCCAGCTCAGGTTTCTGAAAGTTGAATGTGTATGTATAGTTTAAAAGATAAATGTCAATTTCAGTATTAAATGACGTTAAGATACAAGGGTCTCTTACAGATTACAATTATTTCTGACAAAAGGGTTACACAGCATCAGTAAAGGGCTCTAATTCGGTATCCTAGTACTTGTTCAGACTTGCCCTTTGCTGAATTACACTTGCCAGCTCAAAAAGAAAAGCCCAAGATTCGGGTTTTTCTTATTACTTTATACTACGATTATCCTCTTATTTAAGCAATACAAATTAATGGATTCTGGGAACCAGGTCTTATCCTGAGCTTTAATGATGAAATATTCACAGATGGATTGCATCCTCTTATTTAACTGTAACTGATGCAAAAAAAAAAAAAAAAGCCCTCCTCTAAAAACCACGCATTTAACAAGGCAAATACACTTCAGAACCTGAACTGGGCCATACAGGATTGGGAAGAGATTATTTTTATGTTATGTTTCTATGGGACACCAGAGCACAACCCAATATTGATCATTCACTGCTGTGTTTGTTGCTGACTTTTAAACTGTTTATTTTGGCCAGCCACAAACGGAATTTTTTTCAAGGTCCTGCTCATTTGTGCGTCCCTCGGTTATTGAGCGAGAACCTCAGAAATATATAATAATGCGTATGTATTTATATGGCACCTAGTTATCAACTGTGTCTCCGGGGCTTTGTAACAAACAAACAAAGCACAAAGAGACTAAGGTTTAGATACGACAGTGCAGAACCTAGGTACCATCAGAGACAAAGGGGGGGTAAAAACCCTCCCCAGCCTTAAGTGGTGGGAAAGCCAGACAAAAGCGCAGAACATATTTACCTCTTTGTGCCTCCCTTTGAACACAACAGCGAAAGCTCCATGTCCGATCAGATCTTTCCTGCTGAACTCAAACTTTCCTACCGTCTCCATGGCTTTGTCCTTTTGGATTTCCCGGGTGGGTGGGTGGGTGGGAGAGAGGGGGTCGGTAGTGAATAATAATAATGGTATAGAGTGTTTCAAAACCAAACTGAATGACAACAAAAACAAGCCACCCGCCTTCCCCCCGGCTTAGGGACAATCAAGAACTGGAGACTTGTTGGAAAAGTAAAGCCTCTCTTCTATCAACCTCCCGGCAGCTAAACATCTGGCTTTTCACTCCCACCTCTTCTTCTGCCATGGGCTGCCTTTTCCTGGAGAAGGGGTGAGGTTTAGTCATCCTTAGAGGCTGGCGAGACGTTGGGTCCCTAACCACAGGCCTTTCCCATCTCCTGTTCTCCGCCTAACGATCCCAAGAGGAGCTGTCCCGCCGACTGTGTGCTAAGCACCTCGACCCATGACGAAACCCCAGCCCTCCCCGAAAGCAGCTGATGCCAGAGCAAGTCCGCTTTAAAAAACAACAACGAAAAGAATTCCACCTTAAAAAAAAATCCACCTTAAGAGCAAGTCCACCTTAAAAAACATTCCACCTTAAGAGCAAGTCCACCTTAAGAGTCGCCTTCCATCCCCCCATTTGTTTGTATACAGCAGCCAGCGGTGCGAGGGTCACCCCTGGAACGGCCCAGAGCGAGGCCCGGCGCCTGGGATTCGATGCGCTGCGAGGCTTCCACGGGCCCGTTCCGCGCTGGCCGGGAGCGATCCGGGTTGCAGCCGCCGCTGCCCAGCCTGAGACAAAAGATCTGCGGAGTCCGGAGCGCAGGAGAGGAGAGTCCTAGCAGCGGCGGCGCAGGCGCGCTGAGAGCCCGGTGGGGGAGGCAGAGCCTGGGAGAGAGATCGGAAGCAACCTAAGGCAAAGGGGCTGAGCTGACACATTTAAAGACAGCCTGTAGCAGCCGCCAGCTGTGAGTCACCCTGGCCAGGATCGGTGCACGGTGCACACCCTGGACCAGTCCCTGCTTCGGGGAGGCATCGCCTCAGGTGATGTGGACAGGCAGCTGACTCCCTGGAGCCAGACACCAGCCCACATTGGCCTGGTTACAGGATTTACATGGAGAGCCGCCCTGACCCCCCTTGATCGCAGGATATTTATTCCACCCAGGGCTCCCAGTTTTACTGCTTGCAACTGTCAAAACAGGTTTTCCTCAGGGATGTTAGCTATTTGAATCAATGAGCTCATGAAACCAGATTAAATCATTCAAAACGGATTAACTCCAGGCAAGTTTTGAAAATTCACCCGCCCCCCCCAAAAAAAGTTGCCATACTTCAGCCAGCTCTGTCTCCTCACTGTGGCAAGGTGTAGGGGTCCACCCCCTCCTGTATCCCTTACAGGATAAGGGCTCTTAGTTGTCTGTAAAACACACCACACACTTGGGTGCTATATATTAATAATCAGAACCACAATGACAATCATAGACCTATTCCAAACGCAATAGTGTGCATATAGCTCACAAACACTTCTTTCAATATTGATTGTGAAAGGGGATATCATGCTGACCCGAGGCCTTGTATGTGGTTTCAGGGATGCATGGGCCACAAGTAACTCTTTTAAGGATGGCGCATGACATTGGTCCGGTAGATGTTTCATCCTGTCAAAACACAAGAAGGTGGCGTGATGGTTTCATTGCTCCTGTAGCTTTGTGATACCATGCAAGCCCTGTTGTGTCATGGCTCCCACGGGGGGGGGGGAGGAAGGGTACATTTTACCAGGACGTGGAGGCCCTGCGGGGCCCAGCCCAGGCTGCAACCCCCTTTACCATAAAGGAAAAAAATGTTCATAGCTCATGTGATTGTATGTATGGGGTGAGGGATTGTGGTGGTATGCGTGTGGCAGGCGGCCAATGTTACAAGTTTGTACTGGGCCTGAAAAAATTATGTTTGGGCCCTGTGTTGTGTCAACATGTAGTCATGTCACTGAGTACCCTCAAACTCGTGATGCAGAGCACCTTCAATTGCTGCTATAGTCAGTAGAAGCTGAGAACACAGTACCTTGGCACATCAGGCCCTATATATAACACAAAGGCATTCTTTCTACTGTATCTGATAAAGTGGGTAGTTATAATCTGCCTGCTGCACTTTGCTGCTAGGCCGTTCAGATATTTTATTGTACATAAATCATTATGAGAAAACAAAAGCATCTCCTAAGCCCAGCTGAAAAAAGAGCATCAGTTTATAATTTATAACGTGTTTCTGGACATCCAAGAACGTTAATAAATGTGTAATGGAGATTGCAAGGGGAACAATAATATTCTTTTCAAGGGAAACTCTGATAATGGTTTGCCCTGATACAGCCTTTCAGGCAGAATGTGTGTTACATAGTGATTTCAGGCTTGCGAACCCCAAGCATTCAAAAATCATGAATCAGGCCCAAATATCATGAGATTATTTTAATAATAATACATTTGGGATTCTTTTTATTTGCTTTCTGGTTTCTGAATTTTTAGAGTACACTAGGTTCACATTTTCAAACTCCTCTGCCCCCATGAGAAACGTGCATGAAAGCAAGCAACCTGAGATTCTAATTGAATCACTTGAGTCCAGCAGCTGCGGCTTTAAGAGAAAACAACAAATATCATAAGACTCACAATAAAATTATGAGAATTGGCAACACAATCAGATTTACAGATAATATAGATAGGAATTTCCTCATTTACCACAGAACTGCAACCACCTCTGATGTGAAACATAGCAGCTGCATAGAACAATGCATAGAAACACTGTGCAAAAGCTTAAGTCAGGAAGTGGAGAATCCCTTATCAATATGAAACTACATATAGAATTTATAAATAGGCAAAATGTAATTACCCAAACTGGGAATTAGCCAGCACATCACAGTTAACATGTCTGCTATTGCAAAAAGTGTGGTAGGATCTCTAATTACCACAGGTAGTTAGATCTTTAGTTTTATGGCTCATTGAAAAGACTTTCAGGCACACTACAAAGAAAATGAAGACGCTAATATAAGTGCTATATAAAAGGAGACAAGAAATGTTATCATGGCTAGTGTAAATCTGTATTGTTTGTGTCCGCTTGTGTCTTTCTTTACTGGTGCTCTGGAAATGAGTCTAAACTTTCATTTGCCTCTCTTCTCACTCTGGGTTTGGTAAATTCTTTCAAAATACGCTTTCGTAATGCAGCCCAGAGAAAGAAACGAGCAACACAGATTTTTTTTTTGTGTGTGATTTTTTTCCGATTTTCTCAGCAATCGTGGGATGTAATTTTAAAACAAGCTTTGAGAATCATTAAGTTGTTTCTTACCTGAGGATAACTTCAAGATATTATTAAATTGTGTGAGCACTCAACCACTAGCCACAGTTCCTACCTTAAGAGCTTTACATCTATCGAAATTAAATGACCAGCATTTGTCTTCAAAACTTAAAGTGAAGGTTATCCTCAGTAGTGAGCAAATTATCGGGGAATTTATCATTCCTGACACTGTTTTGACTCAAATTATAGTCTGTTCCTAATACAAATTTTAATTTTAATCCTAATTTAAATTTTCACAAAACCAAAGTTAAGATAGAATGCTGGATTGTTTGCCAGATTTAGAAGGAAGGAGTAAAAGAGTTGAATCGCAGCTCTCTGATCTTACACATTGTTCCTGGAGAGTTTTGAATTAGCAAACTCATCTGGATCTTTGGGAACAGGTTATCATTATTGTATGCTTGTGTTAGTGATGCATGTCGTCTCTACAGTGTTTGTTCCTGGCCAAAGAAATAACATTTCACCAGGCCTGCAAAATGCCTTTATCGTAAACATACAGGGCCTGATTCAAGAACACCAGTTTTTGACCACTGAACTCGAGGGCCTTTAATGGAGTAACAGAGTAGAGACTCAGGCCCCTGGTTTTTTAATCAGTGACCCCAGTTCGTGACTCACATAACGTCTAAAAGAGGGGTTGTTTTTTTCCCTGAAACATCTTGATTTAAATGTGGGTTAACAGTACCAGAGAACAGAGTATGTAAACTAAGCCTACAGCAACTGGGGTATCGAATACTCTCAGGTACTCATTGCTTTAATAGTGGCTAGCGGGTTATGGTTTATAGTGTTATTTACACCCAAAAGAAAGGCTCGTGCTCCTTGCATACCTCCACAGCACCATCACATAATACATCCTGGATTTATTTATGCTCTGGGCCCCTTTATTGATCAATTCTATGAACAGATTTAACTAGCAAATCAATGAGCCTGCTCGGGTAGGTCTGAGCTGTATAATCCTCCGTTTCGCGCCCCCCAACTGAACTGAATTAGGCTTTATGAATTATTGAAGGCAGTGTTTTTATGTAGTCAGTGAGGTGTCCCGGCAGAGGGTTTCCTGAGTTCCTTTTGTATTTCAATGTCAGATGCTTTCCAACTGCTGTCTGATGGCTCCAGGCACTAGTTTAAAACTGTTAACGTGCACATCAACCGCCTCAGACAGCTGATTATGTTACCATGAAACCTGCAGATAATGAAGAGACACACTGCAAAGCTTTGAGTTTAAGCAGTGAACTCTCTGGTTGATGTGAGACGAACTGTTACTGAAACAAATGCTGTTTCTCCTCAGCTCTGAGGGTCTCGTTGTGAGGTTCCTGCTGGGGGGCAATATCTGTTCCTGAGAAGAACAGACCTGTCTATCACCAGCTTGTCTTCATTACAGAGTTGGTCAGAACTGCTTGCCAATAAATATAGTCGAGTCCATTTCGTCCTTAGGGGCCAATCACTGTCCCCTCCCTTCCCTATGCAAAACCCTTGGGGGATCTCAGAGATGTCCGGAAGAGCACACGGCACTTCTTAAGCCCAAGTGGTTGAGGCCTGAGTTTTACGGGCCTGATCCAGTGCCTGTTGAAGTCAGTGTGAGACTTTCTGTTGACTTCAATGGCCTTTGGATCAGTCCCTTCTGTGCTGAAGGTCCCAGGCTCTAATCCCCATCGATGACCTGTGTGTTTATGGGGGTATTGTTACAGGCTGCACCTAGCTTAAAAATAACTGATTACCTCATGGCAGGGTGGCAAGTGCCGTAGTGACCTTCATGCTTTAGCTCTTCAGGTCACGTGTTTGAGGTCGTAGGAGGGCTAGTCAATGTTTGACCTGGGCTTCTCTTTTCTTCCAGATCAGAACAGAGCTGACTGTCTAGTGGGAGGTGGGATGACTCATTTAGACAAAGTTGCTATGACCAATGATTGTCATCTTCCTCAGGAGACAGTTGCAGAACATGGGCACAAACAGTTCCTCAGCCCACAAGAGTGTTCTGCCAAGGAGCTTGGGAGGGCATTGAAACCACATCTGTCACCTTCCATGCCTAATGGCTGCTGAAATGGCTGTCCAAAGTACTGCATGGATGCTGGAAGATACCCTAAACCAGAAGAGGCTCCATAGGGCAGCCTGATTTGGTCTTGTTTTGAATCAGATACCTGCTGCTGTAAATCAGCTGTGAGAAGCATGTAATTTCCCAGACCTGCAGAAGAGCTCTGTGTAAGCTCAAAAGCTTGTCTCTCTCACCACCAGATGTTGGTCCAATAAAAGGTATTACCTCACCCACCTCATCTCTCAAATTTCCACCAACTCACTTACAGAAGAAAGCCACAGCAGGGACCAAACTTCTAAAAACAACCACCGCCCCTTCCTTTCTGCAGAGAGACTGTAGAGCCAAGACACGTGGCTTTTTAAAGAACAGGATATCACATCCCTGAGGCAGATACTTTAAGCGGATAAGATCACTCTGAACATTATTAATGCAGTGCTTCCTCCCCTGGAAGGAAACAGGGCTAGCTGTGGACCCAGACGACGATCAGTGCATCTGAACATAGTGACAGTTGGCTCTCTCATCACCTTTCAAGGTCATCCACCTATTCAGCAGGCTTTGGGCTTGTCTTCCCCATTTGGCTTAAAGGGGAGAGAGGAGGTTAGGAAACAAGTGCTAGTAAATCCTCTCTCTTCCCCGTCCATCGTGGCTAAGTTAGTCACAGACTTCCACATTTTGTCTTCAACTTATTTATGTAGGCCAAGATTGGGACTCTCACTGGTGAGCAGTTACTCACGTGGGTTACTCCCATTCAAGGCGATGGAGTAAGGAGCTCACAATCCAGTCATGCTTAGTCCCACCTTACTCAACAAGTGCTGAGTCCGGGCTGGTGTGAGGAGTAAAGGAAAGTTGATCATCTTCCCACACCCTGCTTTCAGCACAAGACCAATTGATCAAAAAGTGAATAAGTAAACCACACTAGCTCCGATGTTCTTTTGATCCCTGGGGTTTCCTCAGCATCCTGTACAGAAGCTAGAGGAACCTGTAAAATCCGTAGGGCCGGATTTTAAAAAGTACGGAGCCTGTGCAGCTCTCACTGAAAATAGTGGATTCTATAGGTGTTCTGAAAACCAGGTCCCCATGCCCTCACTCTGGACCCTTGCTTACAGCAATTACCTTTCCAACTGATGGGCCAGGATTCCTCATAGAACTGTAATGGAAAACCTTTCACTCCAAGTATGTTCACGCACCAAAACAAGGGTAGATCTTTAGAAATTTGGTCTCCCTTTCCAGTGTACTCAGAGAAGGAGAGCTCCCCGGCCCGTAAACCAGAATCTTTAGCTAGTTTGTTGAATATTAACCTAATCCTGAATAAGTAGTGTACAATGTAGTGGGATAAATGTATTGTAACTTTGCCTAAATACAAAGTTTTTAAAGAAAATGTAATAAAGCACCGCACTCCCAGACACTACCATTTATATTTAATGGTCCCAGACACTACCATTTAGAATAGCAGTTCTGCTGTCTTTTGGGTGATTACGGCAAAATGCTGCAGTATTTTGAGTATCATGATACAATCCCCTCACTGTGTCACCCTGCAGCATTCAGTGAGCCAATGAATCTTTTCCATCCCTAGTTTCTGCATAGGTAAAAGTCTAGGAAGAGTAAAACAGCTAGGAGGGAGAAGAATTCTAGCATTAAACAAGGACATCTCAAGGGGGATGGACCACAGTTAAGAAAGGGAATATTCAGGTTGAGTATCAGGAAAAGCCTACTGACTATGGGGTCCATTAGGCTGTGGAACAAATTCGTAAGAAGAGCAGCGGACCCTGCAGTGCTTGGCATACTGCGATTCCAGACTACATCAGGATAGTCCACTAGGGACAGCTGAAACACCATCCTCCTTCCAGCTTGGGGGTCACGTGCACATGCCATCCTCATAGAAGAAACAAGCGCTCAAGGTAGAAAGCCAAAAACATAGTAAAAAAAAATGTCCCTGAGGTTCAGTTTGAATTTTTGAATGAATTCCCCATTTTTGTTCACTTCCCCAGGAACGTTCCAGCTAACGAGTTTCCTGGCAGAAATGGCACATTTGGTGTGGCTATTGGAGAATATTCATGGAAGCTGAATGTTTGATTTTGTTATCGTGACAGTGTCCAGAAATGAAAGCTGGCTAAAAGCTCTAGCCTGGGACTCAGGAGATCTGATTTCAATGCTCTGCTCTGCTACAGACTTCCTGGGTGACCTTTGGCAAGTCAATTAATCTTTATGCCTCCATTCCTAATCTGTAAAATGGAGGTTATAATGCTCCATTATTTGTCTTGTCTATTTAGATGGCAAGTTCTTCGGGGCAGGGACTGTCTCCTATGAATGGGCAGTGCCTCGAACAATGAGGCTCCGATCTTGACTGGGACCGCAAGATATCACTGTACCATAATTAAACTTGATTGTAAGGGCTCGTCTTCGCTGCTGCACAGTTCAGACTACAGGGGTTTGAATAGGAGCATGCACCGAAGTGCTCCGCTGTAACTCCCGTGTGGAGGCTGCAGGCACGAACAAAAAGGTTCCTGGTTCGCAGTTGTGTCATCCTCTTCAAGCAGCATCCGCACGAGGAAGTTACAGCGCAGCGCTCTGGTGCACACCGTTATTCACATCCCCGTAGTCCAAACCGTGGGACAGCGTAGACAAGTCCTAAAAGTCACATTCATCCAAGCAGGCATCTGAAATGTAACATGTGACCTATGGTTCCCATCCAGATAGCTTCAGGTTCAAATGCAACAAGCTATGGACCAGGACGCATGTGGCAAACGATTTCCAATCGCTAATACACTTAAGAAAATAATGATCTCATTGCAAACCGTAGAAGAAGCTATATCCATTGCATATGGTAATTGCAAAGAGTTCTTTTCTCGGGCCCGGGCTACACTGATGTAGCCATATCTCCCAGGGGTGTGAAAAATCCACTCCCTGCAGAGACATAGCTATAATGACCTAACCCCCGTCTAAACAGCACCAGGCTGACAGAAGAATTCTTCTTTCAACCTAGCTACTGCCTCTCATGAAGGTGGATTACCTATGCCAATGGGAGAATCCCTCCCAGCGGTGTAGGTAGTGTCTACACTGAAGCGGCGTGGCTGTGCTACTGTAGCATTTTAAGTGTAGACATCCCCACGGTGCTGTTAGAACTGCTGCCAGCCCTGGTGCTCCCAAGTGGCAGTACGTAGGGCACTTTTCGCTCTGCTAATTCAGCAGGCTAACTCTCATGTTTCCCAACAAAGGACTTTGTTTTTAATTGACACTGCAAAATGTGGTTCGATGCAATTATGTTAATGTGTTTCCAGACAACTGGAAGACTCCAGGACTGGCCAAACTGGTTTGGAAGATCATTCAGGCTTGCGCAGACTGTGAGTACTTTTCATGAGTCACCTAAACTTTAGTCAAATAGTCTGTGACTCATGCGTTAAGCTAACAAAGGTCAGAAAATAAACCCATTGGGTTGATCTCAGATCACAAGGACCAGTTTAAAATAACACGGTGTATTAAGCGTCAGAGGGGTAGCCCTGTTAGTTTGTATACAGCAAAAAAACAAAGAGTCCTGTAGCACCTTAAAAACTAACAAATTTTTGCAGGCATAAGCTTTCGTGGGCTGCAACTGATGCATCTGACCAAGTAGGTTTCAGCCCACGAAAGCATATGCCCACAGAAATTTGTTAATCTTTAAGGTGCTACTGGACTCTCGTTTTTACGGTGTATTAAGTAGATCATAAGCATCCTCCATCTTTATTGTTGAGGAGTTCCTGAAGAAGGGTTGTGCCTGCTTTGTTTCTTAATTGACTAAGTAGCCATATGCTGATTAACATTGGAGCCTTTTTACCTGCTTCAAAGCTTAATTGCAATATATCCATATAACCAAAAGTATAAAAATAAGATGAAAGCAAAGACTCTCCATTCTATCAATAGCAGCTTTTTCTTTCTTTTTTTTGTTTTTGTTTTTTTTTTAAATGTGTACTTTTCATGCCAGAAGAGCCAAAAATCACTTACAAACTTTGGTGTATCTTCTCATATGGACACAGGTATTGTGAAATACAAGTGGTCCAGGCAGAGAGTTATACAGGGATAGCACCATCTTGAGTGGAGACCTAAACACCATGTAGGAATATTTCCAGGAATGGAGGCTCAAGCCAGATCCACATCAAATATTCACTGCATCCCATCTTGATAACAGGAAGGCTAAGCTCACCCTGAAAGTAACCTTCTGTGGCAACACTTGTCCCCACTCTGACTTATTTTCACGCTTACCTCCCATGACCATCTGAAAAAGGTAGCCGCCAGGACGAAGACAAGGGTCAGCCTGGTCTAGAAACTGGCAAGCATAAGCTGGGCGGCATCAGCATCAGTGCTCGGACATCAGGGATGGTCTTCGTGTACTCTGTTGCTGAGTACTGTGCACTGCTATGGACCAGAAGTAGCCGTACTCGACTTGTTGATGTCCAACTCCGCACTGCAATGTGGTGCGTCACTGGAACCCTCATGTCAACCCCAACACCGTGGCTGCTGGTGCTGTTGAACATTGCTCCCCCATCCATGCATAGCAATGCCACAAGCCTTCAGGAATTCCAGGGGATCATGGAAAACGAACATCTTCCCATCCACCAGGAACTTAACAACATCCCTCACCACCACTTGAAGTCGCATAAGCCCTTTTGGACCCACACGCCTAACCCTCAACAATGCAACTTCAACCCTGATGAAGCTTGGAAAGGCAAAAGGAGTTTACGAGAAGTTACAAATAAACACCTCATAAAAGACCCGACACAGAAGATCCCTGGCTTCTATTTCCCACAAAGCTTATGGGCAACCCTAAACCCCATCCGCACAAACCATGGTAGATGCGGATATTTGTTACACAAATGGAAAATTAAAGACTCTCCAGTGTGCGACTGCGGTCACCTAGAGCAGACCAGGGCCCATATAACTCCTCAATACCCAATTCACAAATACAAAGGATGCATCACGGTAATATACTCTGCTACTCCAGACGCAATTATCTGGCTTAACCATCCAAATGTAAAATTATGGCTGTTGCTCTACATTTACATGAGCCGTGTGAAGAAGACGTTATAGCAGGATATAATAGCATTGCTTAATGCACTGCTGAAAAGCACTCAGATGCTAGAATGATGAGCATAGTATAAAAATCTATGTCGAATAGAATAGCAGAATAATTATGCCAGTAAATTTCCCCATGTAGACAAGCCTTTGGTCTCTCTGTGCTTCACTTCCCCTTCTATAAAATAGGGAGAATTGCACTGCCCTACCTCAGTGGCGTGCTGAGGATAAATACAATAAAGATTGGGTGACATTCAGATACGTTCCCTCAGTGGGAAAGGGGTTCACGTAAGAGCCTAAGAGACAGTCCTGAACAGCCCTTGATCTCGGTTGAGCACAAGTTCAGCTGCGGCAAATCGAACCTGATCACCATGGAGGAACTTCAGGAATCCCCAGGGATGCTGGAACAATTTATGTAGTGGGGAGTGCTGAGAACCACCAAGGGGTATGACAGCACCCCTACTTCCAGCAGAAAAGAACAGCAAACACAGGCTGCAGCTTTGAGAGCTTCTGTTTTTGATGTTGACTTTCAATTGCAACCTCACTTCTGGAACCAGGCATAGCGCACAATCTTATCAGCCTCTCCGAGACCTGCCAAACTTGTACCAGCATTGGATTGTTTAGGGCATTGCTTTTAGCTGGCTTTCTGATCATAGGCTTACAGCAGGGCTGCAAAATATGCAGTCTTGGCCGGCTCAGACAGACTTTTATTAGACAGAAGGAAAAAGAAGAGGGATAGGAAAGAGAAAATAATAAGGTGGGGAAGGAAAAGACCACACAAAGAGGATGGGTGAAAGTGTCACATCCCAGGTGATGGTTTGGTAGTTTGGATATCGCTGAAGCCAGTGGAAGTGACAAAGTCAGCCATGTGGAAGTCAGCCACAATCATAAAGATTTCTCCTTCCCCTTCTTCTAATCAGCCAGCGTCACCGTCTCCTTATTCAACAATTGACCTCCCAAGATTTCTCTTTTTTTTTTTTAAGGACCCCAAAAGGGGGCGATGGGTAGAATACCCATCTTTTCATTAGTTTGCCCACCAGTTAGGCATAATTTCCAACACACCAATTTTGCTTCATAGATTTCCAGCCTCACATTTCTCTTGTTTATGAGACACGATTTTAACAGAGTCCTTGAATTCTATCAGTAGGCCATTTTATATGGACTAATTTAATCATTTTGGCTCCCTTTTGCACTTTTTCCCGTGAACATTTGTCATTTTAGGCGACTGAAACATTTTAAGAACATGCAAATACTCCATCTGGCCCAGCATTCTGTCTTCCGACCATGGCAAGTGCCAGAGGTAAGGAACAGAACAGGGCAATTATTAAGTTATCCATCCCTGCTGTCCAGTCCATAAGCTTGTATTCACTTTCCCACAGTGGAACTCACTAGTAGGGTAAATTGATAGGCATAATTACTACAACAGTTTCCAACTGATCTTCTCCTCAGGAAGGATGGGGCTTTAGGGGCCGATAGAGGAGGCCAGGGGAGTAGGCGTCTAAACCTGTGGAACCTGGAGCTTCTGAGGGGAGATATGCAGTGGTCTCATTGACATTGGGACATCCCTGTGGATAGCTTATTCTTGTGTGCTCCTCTTTCAGACTCCCTTACTCCTGACCTGTGCTCAGCCCCTCCACCATCTCCCCAGTCTCTAGACATGAAGTGCCTAGCACTATTCATGTAGATGCTGGTATCTGCCACCTCTAGAGTGCTGGAGGGTACACATGCCCTGCTGTGCAATCCTTGTTTGCTTTTTCTCCACAGCAGATAGACATAGATATAAGTGTAAAGTGCAGGAACCAGGTTTGGAATATGTATGAGGAATGCTGGGTGTAGCTTGAATAGTAGGCCAGATCCAGAGCTAATTGGATGTGGCCACATCAGCTTACACCAGAAGAGGATCTGTTTGGTGACAGCTATTGTGCTTGGTAACACATCTGGCTTCAAACTGATTATGTCACAGTGATTACATGTATATTCCATGTGTCACATTTCAAGAACAGATTTGATAATAATGCCATGTTGGAAAATCTATCTGTGTTGGGCAAGATAGATTGTTAATACTGTACAGAAATTTTCTTCCGATGAAACTTACATGGAGTATGTCAGTACCTGTGCGTAGGACAAATGTTCATTCAAAAACACATGCTCATTTTTTCCAAGTCTCTCATGAACATATCCATTATTCATATAATTATATCTGGCTAAGAGAAGGAATGATTATATCTTTGCAATGATGGCACATTTCATTTATTTACTTTCTATTTAATTAATTCAGTCATTTACAGAGAATTACTCCATGTATGTTTCATAGGCATAGAATATCCATACATTATATAACTCAATGAGGTGTACCTAGTATAGGCATATTTTTCCTTCATGGTTCTAAATAAACTCAGACATAGGAAATATATTTATAATTGACATAACACAATCAAAATACAAATAATAAAATCCTAATATTGTAAAGGCAGATGTTACTGAAAACGATAGCAGCTACACACCCCAGAAGTGTTGATCAAATTTGTCTAATTTAACAGTGTGATTGGACCTGTAGAGGTGTTTTAATATTAAGTAGTTAGGAAGAATGTGCACACAGAGATTTGAGCAAACTATACTGACTTATAATAATGGAAGTGTACATATGCATGGCCGTACTGAGTCAGCCCAATGGTCCATCTAGCCCTATGTCCTGTCTGTGACAGTGGCCAATGCCAGAGTTCCAGAGAGAGCATAGAGAACAGAACAATTTTTGAGAGATCTATCCCTGTCTTCTCCTCCTGGCTTCTGATAGTCAGAGGTTTATCTGCATGGGGTTACGTTCTTGACCATCTTGGCTAATGTTTATGTGAATCAGAGTACAACTGAGCCACCATTTCCATAGACAGTATTGTGTATATGGGAGCGTTGTCTGCCAGATGACATTTTACGCATTTTCAATGAACTTAGGGCCCATCGGTTTCAATAGGCTTTGAATCAGGCCCTAACTGCATCTACTTTATAGGAAAGGAATGTCAATACATTATGTAACACAATATAATTGAGTCATCCCAGGTATAGATTCCTCCATGACACAAAATGCTGTCTACATCACACAGGAAACATATCAGCCTTTCTTGAGTCATCAGCATGACATCCATTTAAAGGCAAGTCCATTACTAACCACTAGTGGTCATTAATTATTTAGAATTCCCACTAACACACCCAAGGTTGCATACAATATTCAGTGGTTCCAATCCCTTACATTTCTCCAAGCAGGTCCCTGCGAGCTGTTTTGGCCTCAGGTTTTGCCTACACTAAACATCTTTTGCTTAAATTTCCCACCCCCACTGGTGGTAGCAAATTTAGAGAAGAGACACTACGATGGTTAAAATGCCAGTAGTTAATCTCCAGTAGAGCTCCCACCGGAGAAGCAACGAGGGGACTTTTAGGTGAATAAAGTGAATGTAGACATTCTCTCTGAGTCCACAGCATGCAACGATTAAAGCCAACGTAATGGTTATTTTGAATCTGTGTGAAGTCAAGGGCTGGGCTTATTTTACAAACTTATAACACACCTGGTTATATTTGCTGTTATCCAAGATACCGAAGCCTCTTTGATGTTTACACACTAACCCGATTAAAGTGTAATGCGGCTTATCAGGCAGCCTATTGTAATGGGTTTGCTTTGTACATGTGTTTTCCAGAAAGTGTCTAATTGTACTCATGCCAGTTGCAAGAGCTGTTATTGACTGGCTGTTTTAAAAGAGACTTACTAAATCTAATCTGTGTAATAATGGATTTGCTTTAACCTTAAGATTTCTTCATTTTTTTTTTAAATTTATTTTATTTGTAAAGAGAAGGGTTGGATTTGTGAAAGACCCTAGCTTGTCTGTGACACATTGTCCATAGTGAAAGCAACCTCCCCTCACCAACTTGGGACCATTGCTAAAATTATCCGAGTCTCCATGTGTATTCGTTGGTTGGCTTCTCAGTTATGACAGCCACTCCGCAGCTCTGAAGTGAACACCTGTCCCCTCAGAACTGGACTGAGATCTGCTGGACTTCCATCTGCCAGTAACTCCTTTCAGCCACTGCTCACCAAGGCTGAGCATGAACTAGTGACCTAGCGTGGACTAGGCTACCAACAATTTCCTCATCCATTCAGTTCTTCACATGGACCAAAACCAGGTCCTATTGTTCCCCTAGGCATGTTATTCTTGTCTAGTGGTAAGGAAACCGCCCAAGTCCAAATTTTCAGCATTTCTTAGGGATTAGAGCTAATCAGAAATTTTTCATCGAGTTATTTTGACAAGAAATGTGGTTTTGGTTGAAATCTAAGTGCTTCAGAAAAAAACATCAATTTTGACAAAATAACTTAAAAAACAAAAACAAAAAAACCCAGAATGACTTTTTGAAAGGCAATTTTTTTTTAAATATAAAAACATTTTTAAAGAGTAAAAACGTCAAAATCAGACTGAAATGTTTCGATTGTATCAAAACAAAATGTTTGTATTGACTCAACATGCTATTTGACCTCCCCCTGAATTTTGTTTTGCAGGAAATTCCTAAATGGACTGGCTTCGTTCTGTTTCAGGATACATTATTTTATTATTAATTATTTTTATTTTTTTAAATCACTGAACTTCCCACAAAACAACAAATCCAATTCCTGCCCAGATCCACTTTGGATACTTCCATTGGGGAGAGGGCTGCTCCCTGCCATCCCTATGGAACTAGGCAGACTTTGTAGACCCTCAACCCATGGATCCTCCTCAGAGTTGCTGCTGCCCTGCCTCCTTGTTCCTCTCTGTCTAGCACCCCATCATCCTGGCTTTTGCAGTAGTCATGTTGACATGCTCCCAGCGAGCCATTTCGTCCCAAGACCCTCCAAAGGACTAACTGTGCCCAAAAGCAGACAAGTTAACTACAGACTGGTCAGCCTCACCTCAATCCCTGGACAAATAATGGAGCAGGTCCTCAAGGAATCCGTTTTAAGGCATTTGGAAGACAGGAACAGTCAACATGGATTCACCAAGGAAAAGTCATGCCTGACCAACCTGATTGCTTTCTGTGAAGAGGTGACTGGCTCTATGGATGTGTGGAAAGCAGTGGATGTGATATACCTTGACCTTACCAAAGCTTTTGATACGGTCTCCCACAGTATTCTTATCATCAAATTAAAGAAGTATGGGTTGGATGAATGGACTATAAAATGGATAGAGAACTGGCTAGAGCATAGAGCTCAACAAGTAGTGATCAATGGCTCCATGTCTAGCTGGCAGCCGGTCACAAGCGGAGTGCCCTAGGCGTCGGTCCTGGGGCCGGTTTTATTCAACATCTTCATTAATGATCTGGAGGATGGGGTAGATTGCACCCTCAGCAAGTTTGCAGATAACACTAAAGTAGGGGGAGTGGTAGATACCCAGGAAGGGAGGGATAGGATACAGAAGGACCTAAACAAACTGGAGGATTGGGCCAAAAGAAATCTGATGAGGTTCAACAAGGACAAGTGCAGAGTCCTGCACTTAGGACAGAAGAATCCCATGCACAGCTACAGACTGCGGAGCGACGAGCTAGGCAGCAGTTCTGCAGAAAAGGACCTGGGGTTTACAGTGAATAAGAAGCTGGATATGAGTCATCAGTGTGCCCTGGTTGCCAAGAAGGCTAATGGCATATTGGGCTGCATTAGTAGGAGCATTGCCAGCAGATCGAGGGAAGTGATTATTCCCCTCTATTCGGCATTGGTGAGGCCGCATTTGGAGTATCGTGTCCAGTTTTGGGCCCCCCACTACACAAAGGATGTGGAGAAGTTGGAGAGAGTCCAGTGGAGGGCAACAAAAATGATTAGAGGGCTGGAGCACAAGACTTATGAGGAGAGGCTGAGGGAACTAGGCTTGTTTAGTTTGCAGAAGAGAAGAATGAGGGGGGATTTGATAGCAGCCTTTAACTACCTGCAAGGGGGTTCCAGGGAGGATGGAGCTAGGCTGTTCTCAGTGGTGGCAGATGACAGAACAAGGAGCTATGGTCTCAAGTTGCAGTGGGGGGAGGTCTAGGTTGGACATTAGCAAAACGTTTTTCACTAGGAGGGTGGTGAAGCACTGGAATGGGTTCCCTAGGGAGGTGGTGGTGTCTCCATCTTTAGAGGTTTTCAAGCTGCAGCTTGACAAAGCCCTGGCTGGGATGATTTAGCTGAGGTTAGTCCTGCTTTGAGCAGGGGGTTGGACTAGATGACCTTCTGAGGTCCCTTCCAACTCTAATATTCTATGATTCTAATGCTGACAGAAGGCCCCGAGTGTTCTGGGGATTCAGCATCTCTTCGACCGACCGCCTGGCTTCACTCCCAGATCTCTCACTCCTTCACGGGGCTCTCTGTCAGGAAGGGGAAATGATGTCAAGAAGGTTCCATGTTCCCCAAGCCAGATCCTTCAAATCCCAGCCCTCGCTGCTCATCATGGAGGGGATGAGAAGGTGGCTCACCATTACTTGTATTTAGTTTCCATTGGAGCATTTTTCTGTTTGTTTTCTTTTAAAGAAAAGCAAGTCACTCTGCATGTATGAACTGTTTGGCCAGAGCCCATGCTCAGTTACAGTGCTGTGTCTGAGAGCAGAATCTGTCCCTCCGTGATGGTAGGCTGCATTAGCTATGGCTATGTGGAAGCAATACATACTGTTAGGGTCCTATTCATAACTGAGCTATCTACTTGCCTTGGGCCGGCTGTAACTGACATGTGACTGCAGAACACCAGACGGCTAACCAAGATCACAGAGCTGCCTTCTTACACAAATCATGTGAAAATCTCAGCTCTGCAGGGACTGCAACAAGCAAAGTCCAGCTACATCCCTGTGCACCTGAAGGTTTCCAGCACGAACAGGCTATTTTTACTAGAAAGGGCCGTGAAAATTAGAATCGCTGCCCTGGCTGCAAGTGATCTAGGTGGCCATGGCCAGAGTCCCGGGCAGTCAGAACTCCTGGGTTCTATGCTTGCTCTGTCACTGACTCACCGGATGAGCTGGGGCACATCATGTAGGACTTGATATTGACCCTCATGACGCACAGGAGTCAGCTCATTGGCTTCAGTGGGACTACTTACGTGAGTAACTGTTCACCAACGTCAATAAGGCACTCGCAATCTGACCTTTCCCCCCCCTCCCCCGAAGCTCAAAGGCCATGTTTTCAAAAGAACCTATCAGTCGAAAGGCATTGTGGAAGCCCAAAGCAGTACGATGTTACATATATTTGTTTCCCTACAGTGGAAAGATTTTCATCCAGGCAGGCAATTTGTATTCCGCGTGTTAGCCCGATGCAAATCACTGTGGTGCGTTGTAGGATGCCTGAGGGAAATGCAGCTCCACGTTAAGCACAGTGCACATGCTCTGCTCTTCTAATCTGATTTAAAGCAGGGACTCTCGGATGTTTTTTAATGATAGTTTAAAAATAAATTCATGTTGCTTTCTTTGACCAGTGTTTTCCAGCAATCCGGTTTTCCCCAATTAAAATCTAACTTAATTCTAGACTGTCTGCCTCAGAGAGACTGTAAAATAAAGACCAGTGAGATTGAAATCCTGGGTTTAGCACCAAAAGACTTTCTTTAGGCTCCTCTTTTATTGCCTGAATAGAAAGAGCAACAGTTAATAGGAAACGCCCCTTTATGGCTGGCAGGGTTTCTGAGGTACACATGTGAGTGCTCTGTGCTTGTTTTCATTAGAGCTGGAGGACTGATAGGATCTTGTTAATTGGAGCCAGGACTGGTTGCCGGGTTCAGTGTCTAGTGGCGCTTCCCAGATGCTTATCAGGGCATGGATCAAGGATGGCCATTTATCAGCGAGAACAGCACAAAGGAGAAAAACTCCAGCCAATAAAATTTCCAGCTGGTGGGTCTTTTGCGGTGCTGAAACAAGCAACTAAGACAAGGCCCAGACGTTGCTATAACTCAGGGGATTACCGTGATCCCATCCATCTGAAAGCCACTTTCGCAATTAGCCATAAACCAGTGAGCCACTTCTAATTTGCATAAAATGAGGCATTGAAAACTCTACAATAACCCACTTCTAATTTGCATAAAATGAGGCATTGAAAACTCTACAATAACCCTTTAAGGTGGGGGGGTGTACTGTTATCCCCATTTTACACACAGGAAAACTGAGGCACGGAGTGGTAAAGTGACTTGCCCAGTCAATGAGTCAGTGGAAAACTAAGAATAGAAGCCAGCAGTTGTGACTCCCTGTCCCTTGTGCTAATCATTAGGCAACACCCACCTGGCATGGGATGATGGACTATAACAGCATCTAATATAATGCCTGGCATGCACAGAATGCACATGTGAAGTGACTAGAGTACGTGGCAGGCAGCTTGAGCATCACTACAATTGACTTCCCTGAATGATTGCTCTGGTATGAATAAGTGACCTGAAGTGTTTGGTGCCCTTCTGGTCTTACTTCAGGAACGTACAGGGTTACCACCATTCTGACATCCGAGACTCCGTCCGTGTGGTTCAGAACAAAACAGAAATCACAAGGGCTGGAGTTCTTCGGTGCTGAGTGACCGTCTCTCCTGGAGCTCACTCTGGGGGGTTTGGAGACACTGAATTCCAAGAGCGTTGTCCATGGGAAACACCAGGGAAGAGAGGGGGGGTGTCATCTTTGTTCATGGCTTTTCTCTCAGGGAACCAGCTATGGAATGGATATGGGGTGGTCCTCCACTGCAATAAAACAGCTGCAGCTGGCCTGTGTCAGCTGGCTCGGACTCATCGCCCCACAGCCTGAGCCCAAGACATCTGAGACGGGCCAATCAGGGAGTTTTATTGCAGTGTAGACAGACCCATTATCAGCAAACACAGTTACACCACGGTGACTCCATGGATTGGGCACCGTACGAACACAAGTAGGAGACGATCCCTGCCTGCAAAGCACAATGTGAGACGTGGCCTCTCCCACAATCCAGGAATTAAGGCACCATGAGTAGACCTGATCTCATGTTATTTGGGTCCCATTAGTGGCACCTGGCAGAAAGAAAGAAAGAAAGAAAGAAAGAAAGAAAGAAAGAAAGAAAGAAAGAAAGAAAGAAAGAAAGAAAGAAAGAAAATCTGGATTGCAGAGCATCCAAGGATGAAGGAGCAGAAACATCTGGCTTCTTCCACAAGCAGGTAAGCCCCACCACAGGGAAGGATTCAGAGGAAATCCCATGAGTTAAAATTCATGGTTCCCTCTCCCCTACATAGGTTTATCCCAGGTACACTGGGGAGAATGGGCTTCTTATGGGGGAACTGTAGTGAATGTAGCTTTCTCTCTCAACCAGCTGCCACTCTGATCTGCTCACGTTGCTGAATTTAGCTGATGATGAAAAGAAATTGTTGTTCCCCTATTTCACTTCGGAGCCCTTAATTACTTTTTACTCCAAACATAATGAGAGCATCCTGAACTAATAAGATTTATGTAAACTGTAATTTACATTAATTACAAGGTTACAGAGTGAGTCTCTAATCCCCATCCTATAATTTATGCTACACCCCAGGGCGCACTGTTTCATTTAGTGGTGACCTTTGGATCTTGCTTGGGTACCTGTAAAAAAAAAACAACAAACAAACAAACAAACAAAAAAACGTTCTGTGCTGCGGATTATTCATTAAATAAATGCTGCTTGAAAGGAAAGAAAAACTAGTCTATAGCATATAGATGCCAGTCCAACTCACTACCTTCACTTAGTTGCGAGTCCAGCTGATTGAAGGAGTTTTCACTGACGCCGTCAGATCTATTTATCCAGCTCGATTGAGCAGAAGTGAAGACCCGCTCACTTGATCCACCTCCAAAAAGAGCGTAGCGCTGTGTCGACGGGTACACCATTCCCGTCGGCGCAGCGTAGTGGAGACGAGGATTTAGGAAGTCGAGGTAAGTTACGCAAGCTACTTTACGTAACGCCTGTCAACTGCCACCAAATTTCCTGGTAAGGAACTCAGGCCTGAGGGTTTTCTGAGGTGGAACCCAACATGTATAATTTATTTCCTTAATAAATAGTACTACCTTGGCCCTCTATAGCATTTTTCATCCAGCAATCTCAAAGCACTTGATTAAGCACCTGATCGTTAGCCTAGTGGAGTCAATGGCACAAGTCCCATTATCTGCAGTGGAAGCAGAACCTAGCTTCACCGTCATGCAGCTAGAGATGAGCCCAAACCAGAGCACTGGACTAGAACTCTCTAGTTCCCCTATAAATTTGGTTTTGGATCCAGATTTAGAGCCTAACTCTGGCATAAGGTCACCTTTATTCACACAAAGGCCCGGTCTACACTGCCGGCGGCCATCGACGGGAGATACACAAGCTACAGTGTGCAGTTTGCGTATCTCCCATCGACTTACTAATGTTCCTTTACTGCAGCATCTCCACTACGCCGCGTTGATGGGAAACGCCCTCCAGTTGACTCAGCCTTATTCCTTGGGGTGGGTGAGGATTTACTACCTCGACTAGAGTGCACTTCTGGGATCAATTTGTGTACTACCCGCTCAGTCAGTCAATCCTGCTGCATCGATCCATACAGCCCAACAGTGTAGATGCACCCTGAGATGAAGGGATCATTTCACTCTCAGCAAGTCCTTAACATGACCCATCAATACTATAGACCAGTTAAAGGCAGAAAGTGACCACTACAGAATCCAGCTGAAACTGCCGGGGGGATTCCGGTTAGCAGAATGTAATGACCTGGCTGGGAATTTTGTCAGGACCCTGGGTCTAATGTGCTTATTCCCTGTGGCAAAAACTTTAGTTCTCTGATAAATGGCAAAGATGGTGGGTTTTGCTATTCTACACCATGGTGATGTGTATCGTATAAAATGCTAGATGGATCCAATAGCTAAATGAAATGGACTTTCTACTGTATTGGAGCTTTTTATGGTGGGGACAAGGACAGCAACCAACGCTGGCAGGTTTCCTTCATCTTTGCAAGTCAGTCGATTTAATTTCAATGTTTCACTTAGCTCCAGGCATTTCATGGAGCACTTCTTCACAGCCACCCACGCTGGCAAGCTTAATAAATTGGGTTCAAATCAGGTTCTTCGGGAAGCCAGACAAGACGAATGACATCAGCCCTTTCTCCGCACTGTCAATATCAAGGTCGCAGCCACACCAGCTTAATCTAACATACCTGCATGATATGGTGTCACTGCGGTCTAATTCAAACATGCTTCGAAACAGAGTTCACGTACACATGTGTTAGGAGGAAAAGTGGACAAACACTTGATTAGATGTTTCCATGACATTCGTTTGGAAGTATTTGTTTGACTGTCCTTAGTGGCTCTGGAAACATGGTTGGAATAGGAGTTATATAAAACACTCAACGTGCTTGTAAAAGCTTGACACGGAGTAGGGAACTACTGATCGACCATAATCACCTCCTCCACTTTGCAATCATGACCAATAGTGCCATTTCTTAGAACCTTGCCAGGTGGCACCTTCAGAAATTTGTCATGTCAGTCTAGAGCGGGGAACCTGTCGAGGCATGAATCGGTAACGAATTAAGAGCACTAAACATCTGCTGGCGGAAACGTGCAAAATCAGTCCCCATCAGAAAGTCGCACTTCAGATTCTCATGGAAGGAGATAAGTTATCCTTGGATGGTCTCATTCAGGAACCGTGAACATGTCAGTCAGTGCAGCGCCAATTGCTTCATCTTGTCCAGACTTTAGTGGCTGGTGGGGTGGCGCAGTGAACAGTGGTGTGCTTACAGTAATTTGGGAAGTACAGAAGCTTGTTCTGACTGCTGGCAGGATGGCGTATGGGATATTTAGACTGGACTTAGCAATTTATGGAAAAGGTTGCTTTCTGCTGCCAGTGAAAACCAGCTCATGCCAGTAAGCGATCGGCTGACCAGAGGCTTTGCTGGCACGCGCCTCTGCGGAAACAAAAATAAGGATGAGAGTTTCGAAAGAGCTGACGCTGCTCACGCCTGGGAAGTTGGCAGATGAGCCATATTTCAAATCTGACAGTGACAAACAGTGAGGGTTTGCAGCATGACAGAGTTCTTCCATTACATCACCGCTACCTTGCTCGACCCAAGGGGTGAGAATAACATGCCAGCCTTGGTGCCTCATGTTGCTAAAAGGAAAATATTTTGAGGCAGGCTTCTGAGAGCAGCAACAAGCCTGCTTCCCTGGCAAGTGCCAGAGAATGAGGAAAGGAAATGGGGAGCTGCTAGAAGGAAAGTCTAGCTGCTGATGGGATTGTTTCCTGGAGTCAGAGTGGCCACTGGGGAAGGAACACCATTCGCGTGTTTCAGTGATTGGTGTGTACATGTCAGTATGTGATGCATATTAGCCTTGCAAAATTCCACTCAGCTGGGGCATAGCCATCTCCCCACCCCTTACCCCCTGAAAGCCAAGTAAAACCTCAGTTGGCAGGAGTGTAGATTGTAAGGTTTTGCAATGGTTTTCCAATGCTGTTGTGAATGAATGAAAGGTATTTATCATGGCCCCCTTCCCAGTGGCCATTCAGACAGCAGCTCCTTGCCCTTCAGGTCACTGCTCGCCGTGAGAGATCACAGTGTGCTAGGGGCACATATATGTTTCTAAACGTCAAGGCCAGGATTTTCATACAGGAATCCTAGTGCCCAGATTTCAGTGTGATTAGGGTTCCCAACTGCCTTAGGCGCCCTTGAATGTCCCAGGTCCAGTTCTATGCATTCATACTCTGTGTGATGAAGTGGGAATTTTCTGTAATATGTATAGGAAGCCTGGGTGTGCCTCAGTTTCCCTCTGTCCTTTGCAATGCTACCCAGTGGGTGCAAAGAGGTTTATCCTGCTCTTGGAGCAGAGCAAGGACATGAGGTGGGCGTGTCACACAGCTGTTTGGGGGAGAATGAATGGGTCATTAAAGGACTGGCTAAAACTGGCCCCAGATCACTGGAGAGTCCAAAAACCAATCGGAAGCCGACTGGCCAAGCCATTCACAGCTAGCAACCAACAACCAGGAAGAAGGAGATTTTGCTCAATCTCTCTGTGGGGAAGGGGCGCAAAAGCCCCAGCTCGAGAACAAAGAGGAGCGGTGTCAGGTGGGTGGTTTAAGGGCTCCCCTTTGGAGAGACACAGGGCGCTCACCTTGACAAAGAGACAGAGGGAGGGAGCTAGAAATGGTGTCCACTGCAGCTTGGCTGAGAGGAAGGCTGGCTTGGCCAGAACAGACTGTCTCTTAATCTTTAGTTTGCTCTGCGAACCTACAGGCATCCCAATGCTGCCTGCCAGTTCAGTTGACTGACTGGAAAAGGCTGCCTCATATCATTGCAAAAACAGGCTGAGGCTCACTGGTCCCTGAAGCGTGTACACATCTCTGACCAGGAGTCTCTCAGTTGGACTCATTGGGCAGATCTTATGATGTGAAACAGGAAGGCTGGATCCCAGATGCTCCGTTGTGGAGATGTTGAGGCCACAAGACCAACCCTTAGGGATGACGGGGGCCTGAGAGACTGACAGGGTTCCTCCAAGTTTAAAAGCTGGGGCATAACACAGGTCCTGTGGCTTGATGACCCAGTGCCTTTTATCCACTTCAGAAAGACTAAAGCTTAGAGTGCACCCTATGGGTTGGCAAGACTTACACAACCCATTTTACAGGTGAGCAAACTGTGCCAAGAGATGCTAAGTGACACGAGAGAGGCCACACAGCAAGACAGTGGTAAAACGAGGCATGAAACCCAGGTGTCCTGACTCTTAGGCCTGTGCTCTAATGGCAGGCCAGCTATCAGTCTCTTGCTACTACCTTCACTATAAGACAGGGAGGTACAAAGAGCGGGAGGTCACCCCCTTGTAACCTGTGTTGCAAAAGGAAAAGCCAGCTGCATTGTATAGCACTGCTGCCAAATATTCACGGTCTTTCAGCATTTCTTCTATGTACGTTCTCAGCGCAGCTGGGCACTGCGCTGTTGACCAGCAAGCACATTAGAACAGGGGATGTAACAGACCACAATAAATAGCTGTCCAATTCCATGCCAGAGAGTGTTCCTCCTTTCCACAAGTATGCTCAGCGTCTCCCTTTTCACAGACAGCTGCCCCTCCCCAATAATGTTGGCCCTTTCGCTAACCGTGACATGGGGACCCTCCAGCCACAGAGCAGTTGGCTGATGTAATGTCCTGCTGCTCAAATTTTTTGGGGCAGCAGCCAGGAGGAAAGGTGAGATAAATGGGGTGGAGGGTGGGACGTGGGTGGGTCAGGCCGTTGCTAGGGAATATGAAGCCTTTCACGTTGATGTGTCCAGCGTAACAGCCATTAAAAGCCTGGAAGTGACTATAACAATGGCTGTTCTACTGCAGTCACACGAACAAGACAGACTGCAGTAGGCCTCTCAGCATGGCAACTCTGTCCCCAGACAGCTTAGAAGCAGGGTATAAAGACCCTAGCATTAAATAAGCAGAACGAGCTTTGCTTGCCTGAAGCTACGCTGAGGGTAGGTCACGGTCACGGGGCAACTTCCGAAACCAGCCGTTACTTCTCAGTGAGGGCCGTTAACATGTCACAAACACAACGCGCGTGCATCTAGGCCACAAGCTCCTTGGCAACCGAACATCATCATCGTCTATGTGCCCATTGGTGTTCTATGGCGTGAGAAATGCGTTTGGGGCCTCAGCCCAATTCCCGATGGACAAGCATCCACATCAGGGAAACCCAGCACTGCAACTAGCATCACTTAACATGTCCCCATGGAAAAGCCAAGAGAGTCAAACTTGGGCATGAAGCTTGAACTTCCCTCTCATTCTTCCAGATGAGGGTGAGGGCATATTGGCTGCATCACGGAAGGGAACATGTGCTGGCTCCACCTTATATTAATGATCAGACACCCATCCTCCCTAGGAATGAAAGCACACTATGGCCACTCTCCTTTAAAGCCATTTACACGTTTGTTACATTTCTACTCCCCAGCTGAAGTTCATCGTGACACTTTCCCTTTTTACTCATTGCTGAGTAGCTCATGCATGCGAACAACTGGCCCAAACTTACGATTTTCCTTCCAAAACCACTTGGTGCTCTAGCAGATTCTGAACTGGATTTAAACAATTTTCAAGCTTTTGGAGCATCAAAGTGAGAGAGATCTTTACAGTTCCCTGGAGGCAGAACATACCTATTTTCCAGACATCATGCCATGTTTGGTTTGTCATATGCAAAGCGGAAAAAGAACTTTCCCCAGAGTTTGCATTTCATCACATAAAGGCTGCTCACAAGTTACTACACATTGTTCAGCGTGTACCCTGATGCAATTCTGTGCAAAGTTTGCAAACTCTTTTTTCCCTCCCCACAACACAGCTGTCTCACCATGCAGCACCGTGAGCAGCACTTGGCTCTTGCTGATGCCACTTTACCTAGTTATTTCTAGTAGTTCGATCCTTATTTTTGCAGAGGTGAGCACAAGGCCTTAAAAACAGAAAATAATTCACACATTTTTTTGTTAAAGGGACCCGATCAAGATTAAAAAAATGCTGTACCTCCAATGTTCAGAATTAGGGCCAGGCAAAATGGTTGTAATGAACATATTGCCTAGGCTGGGGTTTCATTGTTTACAGAGAGAAGGGCAAAATGGTCAGCGGGCTGGGAGCTGGAAACCAGAATCCAAAACAAGGGGAGATAAGGGTTTGTTTGGGCTCATCTCTGTTAATATGTTATGGTAGCACCTGCAGGCCAGCAAGTCGTTGCACTGGGCGCTCTGCAAAGAAAGAGACAGCAAAGAGGAGTCTAAACAAACCCTGATAAGAACCCAAACCTTGGCCTAGGTTCACCAATAGAATCATCCAGCTTCAGCTCCCTTCCCCACCTTTCCCAATAGACTCCCCTTCTCCCATACAACACCTCACACACCTTACCTTTGATGTCTTCTGGGTGGCCTTGCATCTCCCCATGCTTCACTTCTGGTGCCTCCTTGAACCAGAGCCTTTCAGCACACCTAAAATCTGAGACACCCCAAAGCGGCTGAAGTCCTGTGACCAAAACCAGCTTGCTTTGGTACGCGGCATCCCAGGCAAACTAAACTGGGCAGGTTTGCATTGGCACCTGTGAGCTCGAGCGAGCGCCAGGAGCCATTTAACCATTCAGCTCATTGCCAGCCTCGCTGTCGGTTGCTTACATGGTGAATTTCATTCAGCACAGACACTGACGTAAGGTTGGGCCTCCACCATTAAGCACGAGCCATGCCTCATCATGTTCATGGTCCAGCGCTCAGCTAGGGCTGCTGTCCGGGCTCAAAACTACACAAAAGGACGTTTCCTTTAAAACAGATGGGGGAGAAGGAGGCCTTGTTAGAAAAAGTCTTAAAACCACTGAATTATACCAAGCCCGCCCTCCCCCTCAGCTCTCTGTTGCAGAGACCCGTGGATACTATGGTTGGGCCTACGCAGCTCATCAACCTTTTGTACTGCAGAGCCATGTCATGTGACTTCAACAGGCGAATAAAAAAAGCCTCTTCCCAGCTCTCCATGGCATGCCTTTTTACACCCCATTGGCCCTTGCACTTTAGGCGCACGCTGAGCTGACGCTGCAGTGCGTAGGATTTAGGGGTTGTTTTTTTAATTTTATGAAAAAAATGAAAATGGTTTCCCCAGCCCCCCGCTCTCCCCTCTTCTCCAGCAGCAAAATGAAAAAAAAAAAAGAGTAAAAAGAGTGGGTGTGTCTGTGTGTGTGGAGGGGAGGGGACACTGAGAATGTGGGGGATGAAGAATAAGGAATGAAATCTTTTGAGCAGCTCTTGTACTACACAGGGGTGTGGTGAGCTGAAGTTCAGAAACCTGCATGAACGATTGGGACTCCCAGCTTCCGGGCACAGTGAATGGGAACTGGCTGAATAAAGCTACCCCTTAGGTAGCTTGGAAAACCCCCCACCCATTACACAGGACAGTTACACTAAATTATGAAAATAATGAGAAAACCCCCCAAACTATCTATTTCCAATATCATAGACCAGGCTGTGACCAGATAATTGCTAAGGGGAGAAATACATTGTTTGGTTTACATTAGAAATACATGATGAGGGGCTCTTAGGTTTTGTTGGGGGTTTTTTTGAAAGCAGTAAAACAAATTTTGCCATGAGATAGGAAAGAATATAAATGTGTTCCATGATTCTTATTGCAGGTATAATGCAGGGTAGCTTTGGCAGAGTTCGTTTGCATGGATCAGCCCAGGTGTCTCAGGCAGTAGAATATCTTATGAGCAGCTTGGGGAAGAATTAGACCTTTGGAAGATGGTGAGAGTTTTCATATTCTAAATTCTTGCTAAAAAAAAACCCTCATGAAATCCTAACTTCTACTTGCAAACAAACCAATTTCTTTGGTCCTTTGCATTCAGGGCCAGATCTTCCAACGTATTTAGGTGTCTAATTCCTTAAGCACCTAGGTACCTCTTCAACACATAAATCTGTGTTGTCAAAAACCCTTTCCCCCCAGACTACAGAGAAACAGAACAGTCGTTGATCGCATAATGCTGTCTCTGCTGCCCCCGTGTGACAGGACAGGAAATAATCAGCGTTCCGGGCCATTGGTGTGTTCAGGCTATAAATGTGCAGTTAATCTCAGAAATGCAGCATGTAATTTGCCCATTTTCCACCAGCGGCAGATGGCTCATTAAGGCTCTAGTGCGCGTTTGTGACCGGTGTGAATCTTTCTTGTAATGTGCATTTTAAATCAAGCCAAGTATTTGACATTTGCCACCGACACTCCGTTCCACGGTTAGATGGGAGAACTTCCTGACTGGAGACGGTGTCCTTCAAGGGTTAGGGTAGTGGGATGGGGTTCAGGAGACCTGGACTCTATGCCCAGCTCTGCCATTGGCCTGCTGGGTGACTCTGGGCGAGTCAACTGTGCCTCAGTTTCCCTAGCTCTAAAATGAGGCTAAAGATACTCCCCCCCCTTTGTAATATACATTGATTTCTACAGATAGCAAGTCCTATGTAGGAGCTAGGCAATGCACCATTTACCGGCTGGCAACAGATGGGGGGGCTGGTTTAACCCAGTCCTTCTCCCACATGCAAGGCCCTCTATAAGACTCACTTCTTCCACCAGGCTCACAAGCAGTAACTCTAACAAGGAACTAAAACAACGAGGAGAAAAACCGCCGAGTTATTCCTTCCTATGGACTTCTCTGCACGCCCTCGCCGCCGCTCTGTTCTGGGCAGGTATCACTTTAAGGGGCTCCAGCCCATCTGAATTTAGGGCCGGTGCCAGAGTGCGAGCGCTGACGATGGGGCTGGCGTCTGGGCAGCCCCACCAGACGGCTACCGCAGAGATGGTGCAGCCCAGTAGATGGGTAGCTTTAAGCCACTGTTGCACTGGTTGGATTCTGCCTGGGCTGGGAGGAGGGAAGGCCAGTACATCCGCTGGCATAAATAGGGCTGGCTTCAGGGCTTCTCTACCTTACAGCAGCCTCCCTCGTTCTACAGCCAAAATGACCCTCTTCCCATAGACTGTGGTTATGCTCCCTGCAGGCCCCTACACAGAGGACTGTGAGGGGAAACACCATAGGCGCAGCTCTGCCTGCATTGGGGGTTATGGACTATTGCAGCCCCCTCCCCCCCCCGCGTGCCTCCTCTATGCCACTGAGTGATCTACAGTTTATGCATGTAACAGGAAAAGCAGCGGGACAGCTTTCCCGCCGACGGGCCTCTGCTCTGCTCCGTAAGGGTGCCCCCTCCGTGCGTAGCCCTGCTCACTCGGGGTGAAATTTTGGCTTCTCCTCCGCTTCTCAATGCAGTATGAATGAGGATGGCATTTTTCGTGCTGGGGCCATCTGCTCTTGAAGAACTGGCCTGTGACCACTGACTCCTTTCACTACAGCTGCCAGCTGGTAACCCTTTCCAGTCCCTTCGGTCCCAGTCTGAATTTGAACCAGTGGGTGAGAAGTGAAACTCCGCAGCCCATTACTGAGCCCCAGCGATATTCAATAATCCCGGGGTCATGGCTAAAAATTCTGTTACAGAAAGTGGAGCTTTGTGATGGGGAGAAATGTGGCTGAGACTGTAGCTGTAAAAGACGACAAAGCTGGGAGAAACAGCGGCATAAGGGGCAATTCTAGCCCATCTACATGGAACAAATTTCCAGCTGAGCGGGCAGCAAAACTATAGGCAAATCCCAGAAAACTTCTAGTGCCAGTGTTACGTTATTCTTCACTTTAAACGGCCAACTTTTCTAAACCCTAACGGTGTGAGTGTCAAATTGGCCTAAGAGCTTTGGGTGCCCCAGTCCCATTAATTTTGTTTCATAATTTGAATTGGGTACCTAACCCCCCTAGACTGCTTTACAAATCTCAGCCTACTTTAATAAATGGGCGTTGTTGGCAAAGATTCCCACTTCCCTCCATCCCTTCCCCAATATTTTTCTTTGGACAACTGATCCCTACAGTGCCACAGTATTTCAAAATATAACCCCTACTTTCCCCTCCTGTGTCCTACGCTAGATTAAAGCTGTTTAAATCTGTTGATCCAGTGGAATAGCACGGACAGGGAGTGGTTTTAAAAACACACACACACAACTTGATTAAATAGCTTGCTTTGCGGTTCCCTGCCCACCACTCCACCCCCCCTACTCCTGAATCTAATAAACCCCCAGACAGACCGTGGAAAAGCAGGAAGTAGTTCAGCTTCCCCTGAGTACCCTTTATGAGGGCATGATGCTACGTGACTAATTCTCTCTCCACTATAACTGTCCTAAACTAGATTATTGGGCAGAGCGTAATAGGCCCCAGTGGTGCTGTGTTATTCCCAGCTTCCATTAGGGTCGGGCAAGGATTCCAGCTGCCTGGTGACGGCCACTGACACTCCTGTTACCGACTGACATCCATTAATCACTTGATGCCAAACAGGTGGGACTGGGTCTTAAAAGATGCCCATTGGAGGCACGTCTTAGGGGCCAGTGGCACTGCAAATTAAGAGACAACTGTCGCGTGGATGGGCTAGGCATCCCAGCAGAAGCCCACTGGGGACCCTGGGTAGGTATTGTGATTGCTAGCGTGCGTTGAAATCTGTGCCCCCCTGTCCGCGCTCCTATTGTTACCTGGGCTAGCTAGGTTTAAACTAGCATTGGTACGCACACCTGGCTGCCGTTACACCTTCCTTTGCTGTGTAGATTTACCACCAGTCAGCCCTGAACAGGACAGCTTCGTCTCAAACCATATGGCAGCCTCTTGGAGGATGAATGCTCAGATTTTCCTCTTTGCTGAGGGTGACAGAGATTTCTCTCTGAAAAGGCAAATTGCAGGGGGGGGTAGTGAATTGTACTATTTTATTTCCTGGAAGCAGAACACACCCCAAAGACCTGGGCACTACTGAAGTCACATTTAAGCCTTACTTGGAGGGATTTAAAAAGTGTAAAGGCCCTTCTGCTGCTCCCCTCAGCCCAGGGGCACATGTGGTACCCATGGCTTCTTTGCCCTGGGGGTGGAGAGTATCTGGGTCCCCAGGTGGGGGACAATCCATGGACTGCGGGGGAAAAACCCTATAACTAACTATGCTACTACTGTACAACTTAACTAACCCTAAAACGATCTATACAGTGTCTCCAAGCAGGAACAACTCTCAGAGCAGGCTGAGTGAGAGGAACGGGAGGTTCTGACTCGAGCCATGCAGCAAGACGAGGGCACTGGAGTGGACCAGCACTGCTCAGCCGAGAGCATGAGGAGATGCACTAGGCACATGCGGGTCAACGGACTCTGCTAGGAAACATTTCCACGCTCTGGGACCTGGTGCACAGCCTCACCCCACGTGCGGAATGCACATAGGGACCGGCCCGCAAAGAGGAATCTATGAAAACCTGTGGGCTTTGGCGCTGCCCTGCAGAAGGAGATGGTATGACATGTCAGAGGCAGCGTTACCGGACAGAGGAACTCACCACATACATTTTTTTTTAAAAGGATATTTAATGGTTTAACAGGAGGTTTCCATGAAATTGTGTTCACATTCAGCGTCCCGTAAAATCACACTTCATTATAATGTCCTAAAAACTGTCATACTTGCAAATCAGCGTGAAGACTTAAAAATGCAAACAGTGGCTGGGAAACCACAAGGTGACCCCTAGCATTTTTTTTCTTTATCAGGATGCAGCTGCGTCCTGTTCCCATTCTAGAAAAAGGCACCCAACAGTAGCTCCATGAGAATCGGATCCAAAGCCCACTGAAGTCAACGGAAAGACTCCCATCAATTTGCATCCCGCCCCAAGGGGGGAATAGCAATGCTAGCTCAAGGAAGGCTGCAAACCAGCAGATCTCCTCCCAGCAAAGAGAAGACCTTTCTGTTGGTGAAACAGCAGCAGTTCTATACCGTTAGACTCCACGTGAGCCATGCCACAGCCCCAGCCCCAGCACATCACAAGAGGTGCAGACTAATGGGCCTGGCACTTTAAAAACAAAAGTGGTTGGTAATTTAGAAGTCAATGGCCCTTCAGTGCCTAGCAACATAAAAACCAAAGGGGCTTCAGGGCTGTGGCTCAAGTGAACCAAACTGCGAGCCTCCCGCTGCGAAGGAAATGGGCCTCATCAAGTCCTGCTTCATCTTTTACTGTTGTTCTCCAGCAGATCCAGCCCCCGCGGAGCCTCCCAAGATTGTCAGGTATGATTTCCAGCCCTTATGACATGCTAGTCTGTTCTGATCAGGGCTTTTTCCTGGGCCCCTTCTGCAGCAGCCCCGGCCCCGGGACAGGGCCAGATCAGCTGCAATGTTGCAAAGATCAAGTGACACAAAATGAGCTCAAATGGATGCTGCAGCCTGCTGTCATGCTATTAAAACAAGGCCTGGCATTTGGGGACCAAGGGGATGGTGATTTTTGTGGTAACTTTTAATAAACTCTATGCTGCATGTGCAAGGCAGAGAAACATAACATGGGCCAGTAGCTGCTAGGAACCCTTGACCTTTAGGGTCCATTAACAGCTGCTGAATTGCAGTAGCACTGGTATTTCGACAGCTTCTTGGGTGTGGATTTGCTTACCAGCTCTGGATCTTATTCAGTCCTCTTATGTACCCTCAGCTGCTCAATGTACATCCAGGGAAATGGACTTACGAATATAAAAATTGTCAGACTGGTCCATGTAGCCCATTATCTTGTTTCTGATGGCCAGGCCCAGATGCTTCTGGTAGTTGGAGATTTAGGGACACCCAGTGCATGGGGTGGCATCCTTGACTAATTGCCATTGATGAACCTATCCTTCAGGAATGTACCTAATTCTTTATTGAACCCAGTTATAATTCTGGCCTTCACGACATTCCCTGGGAATGAGTTCCCCAGGTTGATTGTGCGTTGTGTGAAGAAGTGCTTCCTTATGTTTGCTTTAAACCTGCTGCCTATTAATTTCAGTGTGTGATCCCTAGTTCTCGTGTTACGTGAAGTGGTAAATAACACTTCCTTAGCCACTTCCTACATACTAGTCATGATTTTATAGACCTCTATCATATCTCCTCTCAGTCATCTCTTTTCTACGCTGAACAGTCCTAGTCTTGCATGGAAGTTGTTCCATCTTCCTAATAATTTCTGTTGCACGACTCTACAACTTTTCCAATTCGAATCTCTCTCTTTTGCAATGGAATGACCAGGACTGTATGCAGTATTCACGATGTGGGCATACCATGGATTTATACAGCAGCATTAGAATGTTTTCTGTTTTATCATCTATAGAAGATATTATTATCTATTTATTCCTACCCTTTGTTTCCTATCTTTTAACCAGTTACTGATCCATTAGAGGACTTTCCCTCTTATCCCATGACTGCCTCCTTTGCTTAAAGAGCCTTTGTTGAGGGACTTAACACAGTAAAACCACCAAGAACTGAACAATCTGGTGCAGCTGATGACATTGCTCCGCCAATCCACGCAGTTCCCTGAAGCACTGAAAGAGTTAATATAACCCATTTAACACTCCACCCACCGACTCACCCCAAAATGGAACCAAGTATGCGAGTCACAATTTAAATTCTTTATCCAGCTACCCAGTTGGCCATCAAAAGACCCCAGCCAGTTCAGTGCCATCATAGCGACTAGTATCAAGAGAAGAGTTACACAGGAACATGCTCCACGCTGGAAAAGGGAAAGAGACAGGCTGATGATCAAAAGACTTTGGAAGAGATGTTTGTCTCACAATTTAAAACCACCTGGAAGTTCGAAGAAGATGGTGCTGCTCTTTTTTTTTTTTTTTTAAAGGAATCTTTTATAGGAAATCTCATTTAAGAGGCTCTTAGTCAGATTTTCAAGAGCAATTTTCAGCAGAAGCAAAGTTAGGCCACTGCCCGTGCTTTTGAAAATGACCCCCTTGAAATGTGCTACTCCAAAAAGTGACATTGTGAGCTTCCATGTTTGTCGTCTTTCAAAGACACTAGAGCGAGTGGGAAATTTCTAATTTTTAACACATTGTTTTGGTTGAAAATTCCATTTTGATCCCAACCCCACCCTCTCATTTCCCCACAAAGTATGTCATCACAATTTGGGGTTTTTTTCAAGCAGTGCAATTCAACACCAAACTTGCTCAGTTTATAGTTTAAAGGCTTTTTTAAAATTTAGCTGCCTTTCAAGCTCTCTTCAGATCTGAGAGTCAAGCTGATTCCTTCTTGCTCCCATACCACCACCAGTAAGTAGTGGTCACTTACCTGTACAGTAACTTGTTCTTCGAGATTTGTCATGCACATATACATTCCACTGATGGCGTGCGTGTGAGCACACGTGCATCCCAAGTCGAGCACTGGGTGCACGCACCATCAGTGAAGCCTATAAAATACACTCACTTAAAGGAGAACCATCATTCCAAAGTGGAGTTAAGTGCAACTAGAGCAGGTAGAAAAAAACGAAGGAACAAACTTGTGAAATTTTTGTTCATAATTATTGTCCAGTTTTTCAGAGCTTTGAAATTTCATTCAATTGTCAAGATTTTATAAACGTAATCAAATTTTCAATATATTAGAAATTTTAGCTAGCTCTATAGTTTGTCCAAAATGTGTATGTGTGTAGGATGAAGATCTCACTGAACATCTTTCGCTCTCTTTTTTTTTGGTCAAAATTCAAACATTTTTTGATGGAAATTCTGAAATGTGAACCATTTCACCCAGCCGTCGGCGCCTGAGAGGTGTGTGGAGCTGTAATACAGCTCATCTGAGTCAAGCTGCAGGTATTGGTCCATGAGCCACACAGAACCCAGTTTGACTCTGGTCCCACGCAGAGTTTGGGGACTGTTCAAAAAAAAAAATCTTTTTTACTTGTGAACCCAGCAAACTGGATCTGGAAGTGAAGGAGAGACAAACATGGAATTTCGTGGTGCCATTTTTACAGAGCAAGATCCCCATTTTAAAACAAATAGTTCCCTTCATTCTCCTTTAGTGTATTTCATTCTGCCAAATGAAAGAGGGACAAAGCAGCATATAGCATAATTGATTCACATCTGACGGTATCAAAATGCCATCTGGCTGATATAAGAAGTCAGCCAAAAAGCAGGGTCTGCTATTTGAAAATATGTGTAAAACCATTACGTGCACACACAATTAGAAGTTTAGTCCCTCACAAATCCTTGACAGGAAGACTTAAATGAATGTGATGTTTGCATATAGCAATCAGTCACAGAATACATCTAGAATAGAATTTAGGGGAGCAGGAAAATTAGATGTATGTGGATTACACTGGCTTCATGTGTGTAATCGCATCTCAGCCTAACAGCTGCACTCAGTGCTTGTAATAGCCTGCTACTTGCTCAGAGCCGAAAGGGCTACTCTAGCGCAAACAGCCACGGCGCGAATGCTGACGACATGGGGGATCGATCCCTGCTCTTTACCACGGTCGCTCTGTTTGTGTGGCCAAGGTTTAATAGAGAAGCTCTTCGATTTAAACATCTGGAATCTGACCATCTCTTCCTTTTTAAAAGCAAAGGTGTTTCTAAGCTATAAAAAACCAGCCTGGGATAGCCTGACATCCGTTGGCTGCGCAGATTTGTTTGTGAAATGTACCATCAAGCCCAGTGCAGCCAAGATGCCATTCTATCTAATACATCCAATTGGATGCATAAGTTACATTACCGAATGTCAGCACAGCTGTTGCATATTTCCCATAGGCTTGCACGGGGGCTGCTTTTGCTCTGGAATAACAACCATTGGATTTTGCCACTATCTCATCTGTTTTCATGAAACCAGAGTCACCTTCCAATGTATCCATGTCCTCCCTACTTGGCAGGTCTTAAATACCCAGAGCATTCATCTCTATGGAACTAACATTCAGCAATGTCTTTATTCTTTATCCGGTTGGGGGGAATAAGAAGGTGCAGAACCCACAGTCCCTTTTTAGACCTTTAACTAAAAAACCAAAAATAAACTCAGTTCGCTTCTCATGGAGAACTTGAAACCTTCGCCGCCACGTTCCTAGGAATGTTTGTTTCAGCTGTAACAGCGTAGCGTGGTGTGATTTTATCCACCACCCTTCCCTGAAGCACCGTAACGTCTTCCCGTCCATGTCACTGGACGTCATAGTGCTGCACAAACCAGTGCCGCTGTCCACACGCTTGTTAGCAGAAGGCTTGCCGAGAGTCGGAGTGCCGGGCGGGCCGAGAGGGAATCGGCGGCGGAGGTGCACGAGCAGACCTCGTAGCCGTTTTCCGAACGGCTCTCGTCGTGCTGGCCTGGCTTGGAGCGCACCCCAGTCCCCCTGCTCCCTGCCGAGTCTGGAGAATCAGATTGCATGTCGCCGCACACCAGCCAGTCTCTGGCAATGGACTGAGGGTAACCAGCTTCTGCTTCCAGGTCGCTGTCCAACACTTTCCAGTACTCCTTGCCCTTGAAGAAGTAGGTGGCACCTGGGGGACAAAGACACGCAGGGTTAGCGCTAGTCGCTTGCAGGCAGGTGTCTCTCTGGCAGCAAAGGGCTGCTCATGCCGTCACACTCAGCTGGACACACCAGTAACGGAAACACTCTGGACTCCAAGAGTAATGGAGTTTTGGTCCACTTGCAGGGACGTGGGGCACCTGTTTGTTTACGGGGGTAGCTTTAAGCCTATGCTACTTCAGTGGCCAAGCGGGGGGAATCTTCCACACACACGACGCACCAGCCATGGTGTGACAGGCCCAGTTAGAGTGGCGGAGGAAGATGGGCAGGGCCTGGTATGTCTAGCTTGACAGAAGGGCCTACATGTTGACGTGCCCAGAGAGAATAGTTTTGTGATGCTTCTGGCCTATTCGCAGAGAGCAAGAGCCTCATGCCCATTGACCCACAAGGGGTCTGGAACGAGCAACTCCAACACTGCATTGTGCCGAGTAGCCAGGCATTCCCAGAACACACCTCAGCACAAGGCCGCACACAACATCTTAGGCACCACTTAAGTCCCATGTAAGGGTCAAGTGGTTCCCAGAGCCTTTTGTTCTGGGGTAAATTTCATCCACGAAGAACAAGTACATTTTGCATTCCCTGAAACTCGCTCCATGCTTGTGAAGGACACCTGCCAACGAGAGCGATGGGCTATTGCCAAGGTTCAGCACGAATAGCCCCTGGAGATGTCCCTTTCCCCAGGGTTTAAAGGTCGCGATGACAGAGTTACCCTCCCTGGAATTTGTCTAGGGCGCTGGATCACGTGCTCCACTTTTGCAAAAATGCCCTGGGATGCCCAAAGCAGCCAGGAATTTATTGTTACGTCAAAAGCCTCATGGCCCTTAACATCATGTGGAGGCCTTGGTTAGCATCAATACTAACGTATGTGTATAGCACAATTCTGACAGAGAGAAGAGTGTCCTCATCGTATATTACTGAAGCACGCAGGTTTTACCTCTGGGGTCTGCCGCCCAAGAAATGAGCTTGCCCAGCTCTGCTTATTTAATCAAATCACAGTGCTAGCTGGTATGTTTGCTGTCAGACATATTACAGCCCCTGGGCCAGTGCAGCACAGAACCCACGCTTGCTTACAGCCTTGCATTTGCTACTCGTTACACATCATGACAGAGTAACCCCAATTACAGAGCCACGCCCTGGCGAGGTTGAGCACAAGAGTCTTGTGGTAACATCCCTGTGTGCCATCGAGTAAAACTGCGACACGGTGGGGTTTCACAAGGGCTCAAGAGAACTCCAGTGACAACGGGGTGTAACTGCTGGGAATAGCCTTTTAGTTCTAGTCTGCATTTGAAATGTTTTACTGACATAATTATGTTGGTCAGGGATGTGATTTTTTTTTGCCAGGATAGTTATGCTGGTAAAGGCCCCAGTGCAGAGGCAGCTAAACTGGGATAACACACTTTATACTGGTATTGCTTATTTTGCTTTGCTGAAACAGAATATGCTACATGGGTACAAGTGCTCTTGTACTGCGATACTGCACTAGGGCTTTCCCCCCCTCTCCCATTTAACCATGCTGGCATAGTTGAAACCACATCATTTTAAAGAGTAAACAGGGCCTTAGGGTTTTTTTTTAAAACCCTGCTTAGCTAGCACAGACTCACCATCGGACCATCTCATGGCATCATCTAACGGGCTTGGAATGCCCTTCCACAACGTGGTCTCGGAAGGGTAGCCGGGATCCATCCTCCGCTCATGGTCGTCGTAGCGCCAGTAGAGATTGGCCTTAAAGAAATAAGTCTTGTCATTGTGGGCCCAGGAGAAGGCAGCGTCGATGCCTCCCAGTGGCAAGCCAAAATCCGAAATCGGCCGCGGGTATCCTTCCTCCACGTTATTGTCTTTGAACACCCAGTATCTGTCTCCTGGGGAGAGGAAATAGGCATGCAGAAATATCAATTCTGCTTCATAGGAGACGCTGAGCTTCCTTGAAAGAAAAGATTACATTCCATGACCCGTTGCTGTGACAATCTCTGGATTTGAATTCATGGCACTCCAGAAAGGGAACTATAAAATAACCACCTGCTAAGGGACATTTAATTCCCCCACCCTTTGGATTTCTATACAACAACTGCTTAGTAGAAATAAAACGGCACGCACAGCTTTCCGGGGCAAATGCAGCGAGTTCCATCTGTAATTCAACTTTTAACACAAACGCACGCACCATTTTTGTAAGAGACTCCCCCAAGTTTCGGTGCATTCATTCAATTGGATTTGAAAGACCTGCACATGTTATAGGATGGCACATGGGGGCTTGAGCGATCTTTCTATCTTAGATACTTATATGGCCCCCATTACAATAATATTTGGCCTTCAAACAATCTTTAATGTATTAATCCTTACAGGCAGGCCAGTGCTATTATCCCATTTTACAGATGGGGAACAAAGGCACAGAGAGGTCTAAGTGACTTGCCCAAGGTCACCCAGAAAGTCTGCGGCGGAGCAGGGAACTAGAACTCGGGAGACCTGGATTCAGACTAGTGCCCTAACCACTGGCCCATCCCTCCCCTCGATGAGATATATTAGAGATAACTGACTAACATGTAGCCCCCGAACCTGTGTACCAGAGGCACAAGCATACCCAGGAAGCGGGGGGTCTGTGCACCTCAGTTTACCTCTCCCTTAGAGGATGGGGGTGCGGTGGCGACTGGGCAAAGGACTGAGAGAAAAAACTACCATATGGCCAGAAAGGAAATCTCAGATTGAATGTTACAAGCCCACCAGGACCATTTATTCCTCACAAGCGGCTACAACACCCAGTGTTTGTTCAGAGATGAGCAGCACCACGGCTGCAGGCTCCCAGTTTGGGGCTGGTGGTCCAGCTGAGGCACAGCTCTCGTTTGGGCATTTACGAGCGTTGACTTCTCCAGGCCTAGACTGGGGTCCTGTCTTGCCTGGCCGGGCAGGGGAGTAAACGGCAGCCATGTCAGATCGAGCCAGTTCTTGGGTCTAGGCCTGGTGTGGGTCCTGCGCTTGTAACACTCCACACCCACCCTAGAAACAGGTGTGGGGGGGTTCCTTGGTTCCATTCCCCCCAATGCCCTGGCCAGTGGGGCTGTGCCAGTGTGAGAGGGAAGTCAGCTGCCCCCTGTAAAGGAGGAGTCACATCTTACGCCCCCAAGGGCAAAGGGCTGTTCCCGGGGCAGTGCAGCTACTTGCCGCCACTCGCGCCGCATGGAGCCAGAGGTCTCTACTCTAGTTAGCTCTTGCTGAGTTTAATGAGGCTTTGGAAAAGGTGCTAGATTTACAGCTCTGGAGGGGCTGTCCCTGGCGGGCGAGAGGGTTGCCACGGCGTAATGAGCTCGATTCACTTCCTTGCAACCGAATTCGCAATCAATAAACGGGGGCAAAGGGGCTGGGTGTCTCAAGGCGGTTGGGAATGTGAGACACAGCCTTTCACAGGCAAGCTGCCAGCCTGAGGTCCTTTGTCAAGCCTCAAAAGAGGTACAGCTATGAGCAGTCGCTGAGCAAAATCCCTCACGGTCGCGTTGCCAACATGCTGCTCTTGTGACACTCTCACTAAGCCCTGGCTGTTCTCCCTGCGGGGAATCCATGCCGCCCATGCTCTTGGGCAGCTACACCTGCGTGCACAGAGGGTACAAATCGCAAACCCTGTGCTCAGAGGAGTGAATCCGGCCCAGGATCTAGAATTGGACGGGTGGATCTATGATCCTGTTCTTTCCATGGCTGTGTGGTTTGGCAATGCCCTGTAGAGTCCAATGTGTCATGGTGGCCATTTGGGATTTCCTCCAGCTGAGAAAATAATGCTGTAGCAATACGCGGGAGGCCTTAAAAGCCTCATTGGGTGCAGAAGCGTGGGTGGGATCCATTACTGCGGACCATCCATTTCTACTGCCTCACCTTTACGACTCGGCGCTTCTGAGATCAATAATTTACCACACAAAGTGGGACAGCGGAGAGGCAAAAAGCAATTTCCAACTGAGAGATGTTCAGCACAGCTGCATCTTTTTGAGTTATCCAGTACGCCGGCTCCCCAAAAAGCACTATAGGCCCAGCCAGAGCGCTGGCTGCAGTAATTACACAACGGAGACACAGCCAAAGTTTTGAGCGTGCGACACTGTTACGTTTAAACTATTAGAGCTATAACTGGGGACAGACATAATAATACCAGGAATGAATGGGCCTGGGGTACGTTTAGTTCTTCGGTGTGGGACGCTACTAACGGTCAACACCACTGAGGCACACAGCTAGCTAATTCCTCCAGGAGCATCCAACACCACTGGATGCTCGTGGCACATGTTGTTTCACAAGCAAGATGCTCAGGGTGGGTCCCTTTAGGACGGAAGAATTAAAAATCCATCTTCACTCAATGAAGTATAAAGGGAAAGAAAAAGAAGATGTGAATTCTTAGGAGCAAAGAATTCTACCACTGGTTTAAGGAAAAATGTCATTTGCTACTCTGGTTGTCCCTGTTAGGTCGGTAGAAGTGCTGAACCATAATCATAACAAACCTTAGCTCTGATATAGCTTGCTTTAGCCACAGATCTTGAAGTGCATCATAAAGGACAGCACTAGCCCCATTTTACAGACAGGTGCCCAAGACCCCACACCAGGTCCATGGCAAAGCTAGGACTTGAAATGTGGTGAATGCTAAAAGCTGTCTCGCTTTGAGCTACTGAGCAGGACTATTTAAAAGCTTGAGCTGGTTGAAATTTTTCCTTTGAAATGGTCCACTCCCCTCACCCCAGCAAAACACGGCCTTTCTTGAAACCAAAAAATGGCTGGGAAAATGCTTAAGGTTCTTTTAAGTATTCCAAATTTTTGACAAAAAGAAAGAACATCATCATCCTTCAGGTTTTTATTTTTGACTTTTGGCTGCTTTTCAACAGCCAAATTAAAGGGGAAAAGGAGAAAAGGCTTAAAGAAAACAGGGAAAAAAGTGGAAAACTGAAATTTTGTTGGTTTTCATTTTTTTCATTAAATACATTTAAAAATATTCAATAATTTGTGGTGAAAATGTTGAGAAAATGATTTTTTTTCCAGAATTTTTGACCAGATACAGTTGTTGCTTTTTGACTGGTTCTGTTAGCAGCCTAATACACAATAGCCTTGCAGCAGTGGGTGGTGAGCCCTCAGATTTGAGTGGTGGGCCCTCAAATTTCATCGGCCAAACTGAGACTAACTTACTGAGACTAACTTGCCTAGTGAATTCCCCTAAATGACATTGAGTTCCTCCTTGTTGGTAGGATGAGTGCAAGTGTAAAGCTGCTGACGTAGCTCAGCATGCTTAGATGACGAGACTCCTCAGCCAGGGCTGCGTGGTGCCTTAAAGAATGTTTTCGCTCTTACCTTTGAAAAACACGATCTTGTGGTCATTGGTTCTCTCGTACACTGCGTCCACGCTGTCCATATTGAGAGGCAGACCCCGCCAAAAACGGTGGATCTGAGCTGGCTGGAGGGAGACCAAGTGTTTATTGCGAGTCAGTCTCCAGAAGTATTTGCCTAGATGAATACAGATTGGACATTAATGAGCCATGCCATAGCACACCTTTGCTACGAGGAAACAGCTGTGGGCGGAGTAAGGGGATAGTGGAAAACAAAGTGCACAAGGTGGGAACTATGAAACTCCTTGCATTCTTTTACTCCCTGCCATTTGGACGGCTTCCATATCCCTGAGCCTTAAGAAGAAATCCACTCCCATTTCCCCTCCAGGCTCTGCATTGCAGTCACCATCCTTCTGTCTGATAAGTGAATCTTTCACTGTTAAGCGCATCCATGCTGCTCGAGAAAATATTCCGCAGGGAGACGGGAGATATTGTCTTTTCTTCCCTCCAGAGCTGAATATGCTGCCTCAACATCAGGACCAGCATCACTACCATGAGCAACTGAGTGTCTGAGACCAGAGATTACTAAAGAAGCAAACATCAGACTGGCTCAGGCCACAGACTAGCCAAACAAGTGATAGTCTCTGAAGAGATAGACGTATCTGGAGCTTTCCTCTCTCCCACACCAGCAATTGCTTTGAGCAAACAGCGACTACTCCTGTATGTTGCGCTGCCATGAATGTGACCTCCAAGTGTTTGAGTTTTTTGCACATCCCTGCACAACCAACCCATATACAGCACTAGGAAGAGGTTATCTGAAATCCAGTAGCTTTTATAAAGGGGTAGGAATGGAGGAGTGAGAGAAAAAGAGAAAAAATACAGAGGAAGAAAGGAAGAGCAGAAGAAGAGGCACAATTGACATGTATTGTGCACCATTTCGAGGTGTATAGAGAAGGCAGCCTCCTTCTTACCCCAAATGTTACAATGAGTCAAATTCTCCGCTGGTGAAAAGGGCACAGCAACCTCAATGAAACTGCAACCATCTATGTCAGATAATTTAGCCTTAGGTATTGGGACTCAATAAGAAATCACATTGGTTGTGATGGGATCAGAAGATCAATGTTGGCTGGAGGAATGAGTCTAAGGCTTGGATTTTCAAAGGTGTATCACACAGCTAGGTTTCCAGATCCCATTCAATGGGAGTTGGGTACCTAATTCCCTTAGGACCCTTTGAAATTTGCCATCTAAATTTCTATGGTTTCGCAGCACATTTCATGACTGCATTTTCCCCTGGGATCTCTACAAAGTGAGATCTAAGCTGAAGGAAGCAGGCTGAATGCCTACCCCACGTCCCTCAGTCCCGAGAAGCTACTATGGTGAGGTTATATATATATATATATATCCCTTTTGGCATAGCAGGGATCCCACGGGGAAATGAGCAAACACAGGTCCCACATGTTTCTTCAGATTTGTATTCAAGACATTCAACTCCATTCCTACAGAGCTGGCAGACTGTGACACCAACTTTCAACATTTTATGGAAATTGGATCTTAGCCTAATAATGCAGGAGGCAAAATTCCAACCCTTAAACAGCTGCAGAATGGGGTTTATTTATTACAATTATAAGGATTTATATCACATATTGTTCTTCTGCTGCATTTTGCCTATTTGCTCTATACGACTGAAATCTATGTCTAAATAATACATTTAACTGTTGGGAACGGCAGTAATTACAAATTCTTTTAAGATCATTACAAATCTAGTATTCAAACTGTGTGGCTGTTGTACATTTATGGAAACACATGTAATTAAATAAAGATGTTCTTTGCATCTTTAATTCGGCTGGCACTAGAAAAGGCCAGATTTACACCGTTTTCAGAAGAAATATAGCCTGGCATCATTGCTTTGTTAATAGGAATGTATCTAAAGTTAAAAGCGCTCAGTGCTAATTCGCTGTAACTGGAGAAACCCCACCACTGTGTATTATTTAGCAGCTCTCTTTCGCCATTGATGGGCTCAGCAGGTGCGCAGTTGCAAGAAGCCAGTTTTCAATCTGAATTCAAAGTCAGGATTAAGCTGATTTCCAAGAGGCCCGCGTGAGCAGCAGAAATACAGCAATTTAGGTAGCAGCGAATTCCGAGCTCAATAGCTCCCATTTGCCCAGGAAGCTCATGCTATAACCTCACCGTGGCCAGGTCTGCCTGCCAAAGCGCTGCACTTACTCTGACTATCGCCATCCGAAGAGCTGTAATCATCATAAGCCTGGAAGATTCAAATTTAAGGATGAAATCCAAGGTTAAGCTCTCCCTTCATGACCTCAATTCATAGAGATCATGGGAAGGCAACATTCACGTGGGCAGAGGCACTTTGCTTTTTCTGATGTTAGATGGTTCTGATTCCAGCTGTGAAATGCTCTCAGCGCTCCGAAGGCCTCGGGCAAAATTTCTGTGCACGCTCTGTATGTGGGCCAAATTTTAAAACCGTGGGTCGCCTAATGTGAGGCTCCGAAATCGAAGAAGCCTGATTTTCAGAAGCAGTGAAACACTGCTATTCCATGCCAGTCAACAGGAGCTCTGGGTAACTGAAGCTACACTTTGTATTTGAACTGTACCAGTTGGAGGGACGGCCAAAAAACCCTGCCCGCTAGGTGGTCTTACTACTCCGGGTTTCGCAGTACCGCTGTCTGCGGTTCTGACAAGTTATTGCCTTGGAGTGATGGGAACTGCCAAACAAGAGGTGATAATTAATTGTCTCAGTCCCATCTGGGGCTTTTGAGCTAGGTCCTCACCGAGGGTAAATTGAAGTCAATGGAGTTATGTCTGTTTACCCCAGATCTGCCTATTGACTTCACTGAAGCTGTGGTGATTTATACCAGCTGAGGACCTCCTAACTCCCTTTCTTCCTTGCAGGCTCTTTGGAGCCAGCAGCTGTATGCGGGAGTGAGAAAGAAAGACTGCTGCAGAGAGAATTCCTTGCAAAGTGAACGTCATCTTCTGACCTATGCTGCCTCAGTGGTACGGGCATCTTCAATCACTTTCGTTCCCTCTTTGGACGCCTCCCTCCTTGCATCTGATGGTCACGTTTCAATGGAGATGCCTTAGGCTCTCCTAGTTCCTGTTTATCGTGTCAGTGGGAGATGCTTTTCTTCTCCCCTCGGAGATCAGTTGGGTCAATTTTGGACAAACGATTGCCGAAGAAGCGATGCATCATGGTGGCCTCAGTCAGGGACCTTTCCTCTTCAAAGGCAAAGAAACCCCAGGGAAACCAAGCAGAGAAGAGCTCTGTAGAACTCAGGAGGTAACAACAGGATTCTCGCAGACAGTCTGTCACCCCAGAGATACTCTGTCAGCAACTGTTCAGTAAACGTGGAGCCAGATGGTTCTGTAATTTTGTGCGTGTTGTCATCTCTGGATGATGGTGCAGACACAGCATACAGAACCAGGGAACGTGAAGCGTGGGAGGAAAGGGAAGTTGAAGGCATTCAGGGCAAAAGTGATATGCTGTTATTCTCTCAATCCTCAGACGGACCCACATTTGTCCTCTGACACTGCAAATGCTAGTTGCTGTTCGTCACTTTTAAATCCCTGACGGTCGGGTTGAATGGATCAAACGGGGCCACAACAGACATTGCCACATATAGAGTCAGGACAATGGCATCCTGCTGCTAACAGTGGTCACTGAGAGCTGCTTCAGAGCAAAGTGTAAATCCCCCAAAACGGGCAGTTATGCAAAAACGTGACTGGGGGCAGAGTAAAGGGGGGAGGAATCGAAGTTTCTTTGGAGCCCCAGGCAGTTAGTGACTGACTTGTATCCTGAGGGTCTTACCACCCATTTAGCGTAACTGCAATGTTCTTGCAGCCTACATACATTCCTAATCATTCCTTAGAATCCTACTAAATTCTTTGCCCCATTAGCTTCTAGCAGCAGAGAGTTCCATGGTTTAATTCCGTGTCAGAATTGTCTTTTAATTCCACTGGATTTCCCCCTTGTTCTTGGGTAAGCAGAAGTGCCTGATTTACCATTCAGTATGCTGTATACCTCTCTAACCCTCATTCATCTCCTTTCCAAACCAAGCAGGCCTGATTTAGTGACCCTCCCCTCTCCTGGAAGTCTCCCCGTGCTTGCATCCTTATCGACACCCATCCCTAGGTCTGCATCTGCTGCATCCTTTCTGAAAATCACATCTAGCCTCCTAGTTTCGAGCCAAGTGGAGATCCCAGCAAGTCCCCTCTGTGCAGGTGGCCAGATTCTCGTTTACACTGAGGCCTCTTTCTACTGCTCCAGCAGGGCCTGAAGGTGGCCTTCAAGTTCTAAGAGCCCTTTATGCTGCCCCAACGGTGTAAAGTGGCCATAGTGCGAAGGAGAATCAAGCCGTGGCAGGCTGTTAGCGCTGGAACTAACAGAATACTACTGGATGCAAACTTAGTGCCCACGCCCAATAGCCTGACCCCGTGTCCTGGCAAAGCTGGAGACCAGGTTTAAAGAGAAGAGCAGACTGAACGGTTTGCACAAACGTAGTCCAGCAGCATAATGCAGAGCTACAAGTGGCTCCGGCTTGGAGAAGATCCTACAGGCCGCCACACGGGAAGGGGCTGCTTACCTTTGAAAAAGAAAGCCTCTCCTCTGATCTGAGCCACTGCGTCGAAGTGGGTGTTGCACCTGTTAGGCATGTCTCTTCTGAGCCTGCGGAAAGACAGCACCCGTGTGAACGGCAGCCCCGCCCCGGGAGCAGCAAAGGTGGCGCTTCCGTCCATTCCCCTCCCGCTCGCCGCACTGGCTCTCGTGGCTGAAAACAATTCCCCCGTGCACACACAACTGGAACCTGCGGCCCAGGGCCATCAAGTCAGGATCTCAATGGGACACTGCTGTAGCTAGGAATGACGCAGCCGGTCACCAAGGCCCGGCTCCCACCCCCAAATCAGCCCTGCTGTGAGCCCAGCCACGTGCACAGAGGATCTTCCAAAGCAGGGGCTCTGCACAGCTTTTCTGGACAAACATCAACTTCAAGGCAGTTTGCGCTGCGGAACGACTCTGTGGCAGACACGCCCCTCCCCTTCCCCGTGAGACTGTTACCAAGACTTGGAGCTGAGCAGGGCTGAGGGGACGGATGGGGAAAGCCCAGAGAGTGACTCGTGTGGCTAAGATCCCAACCTGCTTTAACAAGGTGTGTGGCACGGGTGAGGGGGGAGCATGAAGACTTCAAAGCCGTGGTTTCCAACCTTTTGGGGCTCAAGGGCCACAAATACAATTTTTACAACCCTGAAGGGCCACCAGTCTCTGCCAGCAGCTGCTGTCCCCCCGTCCTCCCCACAGCCAGAGGGAAGGAGTTCAGCGAGGAGGATCGCCCGTCCCCCTGACTGCAGCGAGGAAACCGTGCATTCCACCTGGGTCCCTCGGCAGTGGCTCCCTTCTGCAGCCAGGGGACGGAGATCAGTGCTCCCCTCCCTCTGGCACCAGCAGGGACCCCAGCATCTAGGGACCGAGGCAAAGCGCTTTGCTGTGCTCCCTGTGCTCCCCTTGGCTGCAGCAAGGAGCCCGCATCGGACACACACGCCGCCTGGGTACTTTGGCAGCGGCTCCCTTCTGCAGCCAGTGGGAGGGGAGCCACAGGCCACTGTGAAAGACCCCGGTGGCCACTTTTAGCCCACGGGCCACAGGTTGGGAACCACTGCTTTAAAGAGTAACAAAGCCTTGTGCAAATGATTGACAGAGAGCTAGTAAAGGGTATGTGAAATGTATACAAATCGGCTGCTCTCCATGACCGGGAAGCATGAACCTAATTTGCCTTTAGAAGGTATCAGAATGCGGGTACCATCCTCCTCAGCTTCTCCCTGCCCCACATGCCAGCCACATAGCTGGGCCCAGTCAAGACTTCGGAGCTCATTCTCCCACGGCTGAGGGGTACAAGGGGATGTGTTAAATGGTCAGACCTCCTTGTGCTGCCAGTGTGTCTGCTGAGAACGGAAGGGAGAAAGCATTCTCTTCTCTGCAGGTCTTGTCCTGCCCCCATCACCATGGTATCCGAACACCCCTCGACTCCATAAGACAAACACCAAGTTAGTGCTACCGTGCAGTGTGGCCAAGGGGAAGAGCCGGCTCCCTTCTTTAGAAGCGTCACAGCAACAAACACAATGGAGACAATTGTGCCACTAAAAGCATACCAGATCTTTGTGCTTCTGACAACCCACTTACTAGCTAAACAACACACATGCCCCCGAGGAGTTGGGGTTAGAACCCAAAAGCATAGACCTGAAGGAAAATTCTTTTAGTGAATATTATTCAGAAAACTCTCCATAGAAAGGCCCGTCCCAGGAAAGCCTCTTGTTCATCCTCATGAAAAAAAAGAATAACCTTGCGTGCTTCCAATGACCTCCAGGCTTCTAAGAAACAAAGCTGAATTCTAAAGACAGCTCTTCAACTATCCAGGAAACCCTCCAAATATAACTAAGCCCCTGGGGTCATGCTAGGTTGCATCAGCTGCATAATGGTAATTCATGAACTCGGAACGGATTTCACTGGCAGAGAGGCGGCTTCCACGCTCACAATATGCTGCCCAGAGCCGTCTTGCCTCATAGATTTATCTACTCCTCTCCCTATTCATTATTCAAGAGACATTTGTCAAAATGAAAATCATGTGGTAGACCCTGAGCTAGTATAAAATCAGAATATTCCTCTGGAAGTCAATGGAGTTAATCCAGTTGAGCTTCTGGTCCCATATATTTTAAAAAAAAATCTCTACCTGAGTTAAAAGCAACATCATCAATGGTTAAAATCAAAGAATTTTAAAAGTGTAATTGACTTTTCAATCTGATGCTATTTCCATTACGGGTCTGCACTTCCCCCAGTTTTAGAGTGTGAAACTAGACCTGTCAACCTCATACTCTTTCCAGTGAGTTTCATGATCTGAATCCGCCAGCGTTGTCGCCAACATAGAGGAGAAATGCGTCTTAAACAAAATAAACTTTCATTTAATTAAAAACTTCATGAAGACATTTCTACACAGAGTAGGCCAAATTCATTCCTGGGAGAAGTAAGCCACCTGAAGTCTAGGCAATTACAAGATTTGATTAAAAAAGAGAGAGAATTCCCTTATTCCTCTGGTAGCACCTATTGTTTGAAATACACACAAAAAGGCCCACATTTTCAGGAGCGACTTGCAATTTTGGGAAAACATAAAGGGCCCCAATTCTCAGATGGTGAGCGCTCAGCACTTTCTGAAAATCGAGAATGAAATATAAGGATTAGCCCAAATCCACAAGGGTAACTTTCGTTAAACCGATGGATGTCAGGGAACTAAATGCCTTTGTGGATCTAGGCCTTTTCCACTTGGACTTAGCTTTGTAAAGAAAAAAAATACCACACGCATGCAGACATAGGTGAGGGTCTGAATGCTTGTATATCGTCACTTCAGCACGGAGGAATGACATTTATCTTGTCTTTTTTCCTTGATAAGCAGCTCAGAGTTTGCACTTTTCCTTTATCTACAAAATCCCGCATCATACCCTGAATTCCTTCTTTACGTTCTAGTCCTGAATTAGCATCACATTCAGCTTCTTACCCACACTCGTTTTATCCGTGGACCACTTTTAACTCTTCTGGACCCATATGACACAGAGATTGCTAGCAATAAAGAATGCACACAGGACACCAATGTCCAGAATGATCTCAATTTCGGTGGTTCCCAGGCTGGAAGGGCTAGAACACTCATGAGTTTTTAAAGGTTCTTGCTAGGAGCCTCTGGGCATCACACATCTAACCCGAGTAAGCAAACAAGGCTGTTCTGGAGCCGGACTCAGAATCTACATTCAAAAATCTAGTGGGTCCCCATGGGAGTGAGCCCTGTGTGTTGGAATTGCTCCCTTGGTTCCATCCCAACAGAAAATCTCCAACGCCACAGCTGGGAACTCGCCATGATTTGGGGAGGGCGGTAGGGAAGGAACACGTACTGGAGTCATCCTGCTGCCCATTTCTGGTGGCTTTAGCTGCCATTACAGCTGAAGAGATGTATGCACCCCCTAGTCAGAGAAGACACTCATGCTTCAGCTGATCCTTCACAAGGACATCGGTGGCAATTCTAGATGAATGAACTCTGCTTACTGGACAGTGGAGCGGTTCTCCGGCAGTTCTGGCAGAATGGGGTGCTCGTCAGTTTTGGTTATGTCAGGCTTGGCTGTTGGGGACACGGACTCCCTGACTCCTAGGAATAAAGACAAGGAAGCATTAGAGGGCAGGCCATCCCCAGTAGCGGGACGGTGCGTCTGAGGGAGGCGCGGTCTCTGTGAGCCACTGCTGAAGCAGTGAAAAATAAACCCACCCAGGGGGCCATGCACTAACCATACAGCTGCCAGATTCTGACTTTGTCTTCGTAAGGCAGGTCATACTTCAGCGGATCCCCCACCGGTCCCTGGTAATAGGGTCTCATGATCGACTCTAAGGCAGAGATGTGGGTTAAGCCGATGGCGTGGCCAAACTCATGGACTGCCACGGCAAACAGGTCCATCCCATGGGCATCTGAAAATAAAGTCATCGTCAACATCAACACAGCGCTGCACGCGAATCACACTTTGGCCGGCGGAGGGCACTCAGGAGTCTGTGTCAACATGCACATCTGTGGCGCTGTGAGGGAGAGCGGTCGAATGGAGCAGGAGACTAAGTGTCTCTAGATCAGGGGGCAGCTTGCTGGGAGAGGTCGTCTCTGATCAGACGGCCCCTCCGCGTTCCACGCCAGTCACGCATCTCCAGACAGGAAGTGCTTTCGCTGCAGCGTTGGGCCAAAGCGCCTGCATTTAATTCCAACAGTGAGCGGATGGGGATACCCGCCGGTTGGCAGATGCCACACGGCCAGCAATGCGCTATCCGCCAGAGATGACGTCATTGCCGACTGGACAGCCCCACGTGCTGTACTGGGGGCCTTAGAACTGCACCTCGCATGGCACTGCCTGAAGCTTGGAGGCCCCCGGATAGACAAGGCTCGTGTAAGGATTTTGCCCGGTACTTGGACAGGAACACGGAAAGGCCTCAGGTTCGTTATCATGAGACGCAGAGTCCCAGGCTCCACACAGGTTGCCTTTATTAGCACCTGTAGAGCCGCAGAGTCATACGTGACATGGCTAATGGGGGTGGTGGGTGGTCCTGCCTGGCTAGTGGTCAGGTACCCTCAGCTGTTAGTCCATTTCCCGTTGTGGGAAAGTACTGCCCACGCCACCACTGCTTGCCGTAATGATACTCTTAACCCCTGGAATTCCAGCATTTCAGTGTAGCTTCCACAATGGAAATGTCGCCCAGAACCCCCGAGACTCCAGATGAAATCTCAGCGCTGGGGAGGATGTGTTTAGGTCCACATGGCCGCCTTGATGACCCAGGGTGAGCCTGGGCAGGGCAAGACGAAGATTCCAGGGAACAGCGAATTGCTTTGGGGATAGTGTAAAAAGGTGTGCAAGGAGAAAAGGAGGGGGCTGCCTGTTGTAAGCCAGATTTTGGGGGAAGGTTTTAAAGTCAGGTTGTCCATAGTAACATTAGCCGCCTGAGATGCAGCATTTAAAGGGGAGTATGATCAGCTTTGGCCTTCTTTGTACCTAGATCCTTTCTTCTGGGCGGTCTGAATTTTTAAAGGAAGAGCAAGAGAGGAGCAGGGTGAGAGAGAGAAATCAGATTAGCCAAAAAAAGAAAAAAAAAAAGAGCAAGAGAGAAAACGTTAGTCAATTTCAAGGAGGAAGATTAGGTCTAAATGAAATTATTAAGCCCAGGCAGTAGAAACCACTGGGACATCAGCAGGGGAGATGGCATGACGAGAAAATTAGCAGCTGGTGACTGGAGCAGTGACATTCTGTCATAACCCATCCAAGATGGAGCTTGTGAGATCTCGGGTCTGATAGGCTGGCTTGCACAGCTGAGTGGCACTTGCGTTTTCAAAGGCCTGGTCTACACTCCCGGTGAAATTCGGCGGCAGTCAACGGGAGATACGCAAGCTACGTCCACTTCCTAAATTCTAATTAGCCCGGTGTCTCTGCTGCTCTGCGCCAATGGGTGGGGGATTTACTGAGTCGACTTTCAGACCGATTGAGCGGGGGCCATGGGACTCTCAGGTTTGCCCCTGAAGCTGTCAACAGAACAGGGTTGTGAAGCCTTGTGAACCCAAAGGCAGCCCAGCCAACCTCATCGCTTACTAGTTCAGAGACCCAAGGCGGGGAGCAGCATGGCACCAGGGTACAGCAGGACAGGGATTGTGGGCGTGGCAGACGGGAGCTCTGGGTTATGTTGGTGTGGCAAGCGAGTGATTATGGGAGGAAATGGGAATACTCAACCACCATTTTCCTCTCTGGCTCGGACCCCTGGATGGACAAAAAAGCTGCTGGCAGTTGGGGACATAAGGAAGCAAACAGAGATCTTTGGGGTCCCAGGACCCCAAAACCTGAAGTGTACCCATAATAGAGACAGAAATAATTACAATAAGTTAATTAGAAAGGGAAGGGCCGGGAGATCATGAGTTCTGCTCCAACTCTCTTACCCTGACGTACCTGATGATCGGAAGGTCCAATATTCATCGTCATCGAAATGAGTGTCTCCCGCGGTATGATGGTCTCCTGGAAAGAAAGCGTGTGCTACCGTGCCACCAGGCCCGTCAAAGGGATACCCGTCACTGTGGTCTGCTTTGGAGAAGTCTATCTGTATGTCGGCATTGTTACCCGCCACCTCATGGAAATTCAGCGGGGTGATGTCACTCCAGACCTTCAAGGCATAGTACATGAGGGCACGGACTGTGTCATGGCCCAGGTGGGATTCTTTAGGGAAGGTGCGGACCCTGGGATAGAAAGGGTAAACCAAGGACAGGAAAATAACAATCAATCAGCAGCTGTCCAGCTTTTTCTTTCTGCCAATCGGTTCATGATCCTCCTCTCAGTTCCCAGATCCTGGGTCTATTCTGCAAACCACCAGAAAGGGCTCTGTAAATGATTGGTGGTCCATGGACCACAGCTTGGAAACCACTGACATACATGGTACTCCATTGTCAGTTCTTCCATTTCTGCCCTGGAATGTCAGATCGGGGAAACTTTGTGTGAGTTTGTGGCTCTCTCATTCCGCCCCTCAGTGGATACATCCTATGGACAATACAAGAATGAATACTACTTTGCAAGGATCATCGTTTCACAGATTGCCCTCGGTAGAGCTGGTCAAACTTGACATTTCTACTCTGCAGGACATGTCAAAATGGCCTTTTGTCCCAAATCAGAATGCAAGTGGAAATTCTGACATTTCTGTGAAACAAAAATTCAAAATAATTTTTAGAAGACAGTGAATTTGTCATCACGTAACAGATGAAGTTGAAATGAAGTGCTTTGGTCTTATTGAAACAAGATATCTTGATTTTTTTTTTGCTCAAATTTAATTGACATTGATACTTTCCACAAAAGTTTCATCAAGCCAGTATTTTCCCATGAAAAAATCATTCCACTGGCAATTTTTTGACAAGTTCTGCTTCCAGTAATAATGATGATTTTGTCTCTAGGGTACAGGCACATCAACCAAGCACCCAGAGAGCTGCACAATTAAAGCGGTCAGGACGAGAGAGAAAAAGCAAACATTTAAAATTCATAGAATCATAGATATTAAAGCCAGAATTGACCATCAAGATCCTTTACCCTGAGTGCTTGTATAAACGCAGGTCAAAGAACTTCATCTACTGTTAAATCGCAGCATAGTAATAACATAGGGGTAAGAGTAAATTACACTTCTGACAGAGATCCTGCAATGATGGGAATGGTATCTCATGAATAGAAGCGAGGCTGTGTTTTCAGATCATTTCTAATCATGGGAAGAGGTTGGCAGGGATAGTTACCTAGAGGGAGCAGGTTCCAAAGCCTAAGGGCTGGGCCAGTGAATAATTGATCACTCATCAATGTACAGGACATTGATGGAACCGTCCAAAACTGGAGAGATTGTGGGAATTCCAGCTATTCCTTAGACAAGTTAGGAAGCGACAAAGGGTCTTTCTTTTCTGCAGCAGGCCACTGGTTTAGTTAGTCCCCTCTCCCTTTCAAAGGAGTTGAATAAGTAAACATGCATGCGCACACATGTGCACAAACACACACACATTATTACAGAGATTAAAATACCATACTGAGGGAGGTAGTGTAGTCTAGTGGAGAGGGCATTAGCCTGGGACTCCAGAGCACTGGGTTCCCTCCATGGCTCTGCCACTAGCCTCTTTGGGCAAATCATGTCCCCTCCCTGTGCCTCAGTTTCCCCATCTCTAACATGGGGATTACAATCCTGACTCCTCTGTACTGCACTTTAAGAATTCTGGCTGAAAAGCATTGTCGGAGAGCTAAGTGTTATTCTTAGGGCAGGTCTACACAACTGCTTACGTCGATGTAACTTACGTTGCCCAGGGGTGTAAACCACAGCCATCTAAGCGCTGTCCACACCGGTGCTATGTCGGCGGGAGATGCCCTCCTGCTGACAAAGCTTCTGCCTCTCGCAGAGGTGGAGTAATTATGCCGACAGGAGAGGGATCTTCTGCTGGCAAAGAGCGTCTTCACCAGACCCTTTACAGTGGCCAGCCCCATCAGGGCAGCTGCGCCGCTGTATTGCTTCTAGAGTAGACTTGCCCTTAGTTATTTCTCCCCCTAATCTAAGATGCCCCAGACAAACAAGCACCCTTTGATCTGACATAACTTTTTAGCATGCAGGAGGCACAAGTGAACTGTCCCAGATCCTTTATTCACAGCCAGCTTTATTTCCCACGGGGTGCTGTGTCGGCGTTTCTGTTCAGTGTATGATCTGATTGCAGAAGTCGAGCTAATGGTTTTAATGCAATTAGCAGAAGATTATTGTCAAATATCAATGTGATGTTCCATGGTACGATCTGATCACGTGCCAGTGAGAAGAAAATTTTCCAAGCATGATTCAGAAGACAACTCCTGTCGTCCTCCCCCAGCCGAGGTCCCTCAGCCCTTTACAAGCATCCTCTGGCCTCTTTCTCAACTGGGTTTGATAATCAAACAGAACCAGCTGGTCCCAGGCCCCCTGGTTATACCTGTACACAGTGCCCCAAAACCCTTACAAACACCCCCGTCCTGGCAAGCTGCTCCACGTCAGCACGGGAAAGTCAACGAGAGTCCCTGCCCGGAAGCCTTTACCATCAAGACAGGAACTCTTTTCGTAAATGCCTACATGACTCGGGAGCCGAAGTAGCATTTTCAGAAGTGCTCAAAGCACTTAGGCCCTTTTGAAAAATTTACCTGACAAACAGCAAGAGGGGAAACTGAGGCAGAGTGCAGCGATGTGACTTGCCCATGGTCACACAGCAGGTTAGGGGCAGAGCTAGTCTCCCAGTCCAGTGTCCCTCTTCACTAACCCGCCTGGCCCCTCTCCTTATTAGGGTTAGCGATTCAGGAAGAATACGATTGTCTTCACGGACCGCTGAGGTTTCCTTGCTGAATGACAGTTCTGTTATCCACTGCTGCTCTGATAGCAGGGCGATCGTAAAGTTTCCTTGGAAACCACTATCAGATAGAAAAATCGTGTGTGATCTCATGAGGGGCAGAGGGAATGAAAAGGGACCTTACAGACATGTGCCATTTCATTCCAATGTAAAACAAATGAATCCGGGAATAGGTTTGCCTGCTCTACACATGCTGTATTTTATTAGTATTCTTGCTGGTAACAGCCTCTTGACAGCCCTTCAAGCTGAAAGCTACCACACAGAAATGCCATGTGATGTGTGACAGTAAAGCAAGCTTACAGGGCAGTAGAGAAGCAATGCTAAATACAAATGGGATACTACAGCTAGAGGCAGCAGAAGCAAAGAAAAATTGTAACAGAATGGAGCAGCAGTTGGGACAGATATCAGTCCAACATGGCGAGCCTAGCACTTACATTGGATAGCCAGGGACATGTCGTCACAAATTCTTATTCTATTTCATTTTGGACAATGCAGGCAAATCCCTTACGTTCTGGACCCCTGGTCTCCGGAACGAGGAGATTATCCATTTGTACTCAACTCAAACGATCCAATTAAAAAATTTATTTGCAGTGACTTAATTAGCTAACTCCAAGTGGGCTCTGTGTTGTAAACATTCATCCCTCCATTCAGACGGTGGTTTGCTTTCCCTCTCATCGATTTGCAAGGCTTTCTTCCACTGTCACAACCAACACAAGATCTGAGTTTGCCTTGTGCCTTAGAACTATTTAGCATTCAAATGCGCGTGCTAGGCCACTCCCACCACACCTGTCCACACGAGGGGGAAGGGGCGCTATATTAGGGAGGTTGGTCTGCACTACAGAATGTTGCTGGACGAGCTACGTTGGCTAGGAGTGTGAAGAATTACCATCCCTAGCTGACATCACTCTACCTGCAAAAAACCCAGTGTAGACACAGCCATGCTAACAGAAGAGTGTTTCTGTGAGCGTGGCTAAAGTCATTCGGGGAGACAGTGTAGCTATGCCAGCAGAAGAGCTCACTGTGCCAGCTCACGCAGCGTCCCCACTAGCATCTGTATTTATTTACTAGTACCTTATTGATTCTCCTGAATAGCTATGAACAGGCTCTGACCAATCCCCAACCCTTATTAGAAATGGGTAACAGGTGGGTCAGATTAGAGCCAATGAGCCCAGGCCAGTACAAGTTGAGGAGGCTAGACTGGCGAAGTCACGCAGAGGGGCTTTGGCTGCTTCCGTTTGCAGCCCACATGCCTCAAGGATGACAAGATATGTCCACTGACAGAGCCAAGAAGGTTGTTCAACTCCATGCCCACTGGCCCAAGGTTTTCAGAAGTGACCAAGGATTTGGGGATGCTTAATTTGAGGGGCATGAAAGGTCCTGGCTTTCAGAGGTTGGGTACTCAGCACTATGGGGCAATCAGGCCTCTTTACCGTGTTTCTAGCTGGGTACCCCAAATCACTAGTCACTTGGCTAGTCTGTGTGTCACCTCTCTGATGAGACTGCCAGCTCACCCCACTTGCTGTGGTGGTAACCAGTGCACTGTAGACACCCGTACACTCAGTGCCAGACTGACACAACTAATTCATTTCATAAGGATCACCAGACAGTCCTCAGAGTCTAACGACTTCTAAGAGTTGGTAGCATGAACCGGAATTGAACCAGTGACCTACAGCTAGAGCACACCACAATCTATTACAAATCTCCACATCCAGTCCATCCCTCAGTCATTCTGTATCCAAATCAGTTACAAAACAGATCCAAATGTGACTGGCCACATTTCTGTATGAGATCAGAAGGCGTCCATTCTAACGATTATTTTCATGTCTGGGTTTAGGTTTTTTTCATGTGAAGGCGAAAGGGAGAGTGTTAGCATGGTATGAAAAATCAATTCCCGTTTAATGAAACACTCCTTCATGTTTTGTGCAACTCTGAAGCTAGACAGAAATAAATTAAATGTTGATAACCACAAAACATAACAGATTGCCTGATAAACAAGCATTGATTCTATATATTTTTGGTGGTAAATTGAAAATATATATGCTCATAGTCTAAAACTAGAAAATGACACTTTCCCACCTGCCAGGAGGTCGTACTCGGTAGAGCGTACAATGCCGTAATAGTTCTAGATCTGTGTAACTGCGGCACAATAAACCACATTTATTCTGTTGTGTTCTGCTTGGTCATAGGCTAGCGAGAGGTAACCAGAACATATTTCACAATGGTGCAGCAAACTGCGGAGATCAATAATTTGCACTTCCCCCAAAGATCTCACAGCACTTCACAAAAGGTTGCAAGGTCACAAAGGTTAGGGATTTCAGCCTAGCATCACTCTGGTGTAACTTTTTTTTATTCTGGTTTTAATGCAACCAGGTGACCAGAAGGCATCCTGCGGTGCCCGAACGAGCAGCAGTGCCGGCGAGAACGGAGTCTGGGGAAAAGATGCGGTTAAATAAACGTCCCGGCCTGTTTCCCAGGCAAGCCATCCTGTATTCATTCTGAGAAAGGAGGAGTGGTGCCAGATGAAGCCAAGACAGATTCAGGTTTATACTCCAGCAACAGCTCTTTGCAAGCCCTGTCCCAGTTCACTCGCTGTCATCTCACAGAACAGATGCCGCAGGAGCAGTGCTTGGACAGGCAGGAGCACAGCTGACAACGTTGATCTTTCTCCTTGTGATTCCTAATGCCTGCAGCGGAAGGCCCATCAACGCGAGGCACTCGCTGCTCCGCAGGGTTCATACAGTGCAGCAATGAGCTTGGCAGGTGCTGCCCGGGGCGTGTGACAAGGTCTATAAAGCATTGCGACCTCTGAGAACTCACTCCAGCTTGCTGCCACCTGCCTCATCTTTCTACTCGGCATCTCAGAGCAGCTGGCTCCTGCGGCCGCACGGCCCCTGGAGAGTGCCCCGCGGGTGCTGCAGCAAAGGCAGCCGCCGTTCAGCGCTTGCTCAGAACTCGGGCAGCAAAGCCAGGAGGAGAAAACAAGGACGACTCGGGAGAGCAAATAGCACATTAACGGACTGTGCTGCCAGGCTTGTTGAGGCCTCCTTCGGTTGTGCCTCTGGCCCTGCTGCCTGGAACACCACGGCCAGCAGAGAGAGGAGCCCAGCCCGTTTAGAGAAAAGGAAGAGAGGCACTGCTTGTGGTTGATGGAGACATGAGCTGGAGGGCACGCGCGTGTCAGAGACTGTGGGAGCAGGGTTTATTCCTCTCGGACTCCTCCTTTCCTGCAGTGTGCAGATGATCACAAGCCAAGCTTGGTTTACTTCCAGCGCCTGCATTTCTCTCTTTTACTGCTGCACCGAGCTGCCGGCCGGGGGCAAGGCTCAGCCTCGCTCTGCGTTCCAGTCTCTCTCGTACTTGTTCTGTTTCCCGTTGGATGGCAGCACTTCTCTCCTCCCCATTTCATGCCCCTTGATGTCCTGCTTCTGGGGCAATTCAATGACTTTTTAGGTTCCCCCTGTTCCTGGAACAATTTCTTTGTGCAGTGAGCTGCCTCACCCTCCTCCTTTCAAAGCTCTCCCTGAAAGTCACTTCTCCCAGATAGCTTGCCACCCCTAATCTCTGTTCAGTGCATTCACGTCACCAGTGAGATGCCGAACTAGCCATGTGCACATGAGACCTGTACAGCCTATACACCCAGGTATAGTCATTTACATTCAATTGCATGTAGAGAATTCTGAGCTATTGGGCTCCACAAAGCCCAGACCAACCTGTCATTGTCTAGCACCAACCGGTGCTGACACCGGGAGAAGTGAAAGGTCGTGGTGCTATCTTGAAGATGACAATCCTATTGCGCCTGGAATCTTAAGCATGAACGCCTCCTGGTCTCCCCGAAATAACATCTTGCAGGCTATTCCCAAATCCCAGGAAAACGTGCATTTGGCACTGATCAGACATGCTGCTCCGCACGGCCGAGCCCTCGCCCCTGTGCAGAGCATCACAGAGCAGCTTGCAGGCTCGGGGCTTTGGTCATTTCCATCAATTCAATCAGCTCGCAAAAAAAGAAGCCCACAAGCGCTGCCCCCTAGCTCCTGCTTGAGCAGAAAGGGATCAGAGAGTAACCCAGCCCTTCCCAGGATGTTTCATTAGGCACAGGCCCTGGTGATCCAGAGGGGCTCTCTGCCTTTTTCTGACTGTGACGTGTCCCCTGCATTACCACAGATGTTATAACTCTGTCTCAGACACACCTGACCTCACAGCTTTGGTGATGCAAAGCCTGGCACGTCTCGGATGAGTTAAGTGTAGCGGTGACATTTCGGCTACTGAGGAATAAAACCTGGTAAATTTATAGAACTGGGCTCTGGCGGCTTTTCTTCGCTGTCAGGTGCCCTGTATTTAAAGAGGAAGAAGCCACAGACAGTGTGTTTCTGGGTGATTACTGCTCTCACTGGGCGTCGCTTTGGACCAGGCAGCCAAAGCTGAGTAGAATCATAGAAATGCAGGGCTGGAAGGGACTTCGAGAGCCATCGAGTCCAGCCCTCTGCACTGCGGCAGGAGCAAATAAACCTGGACCATCCCTGACAGATGTTTGTCCGACCAGTTCTTATAAATCTCTGGTGATGTGGATTCCACACCCTCCCTTAGAGCCCTATTCCAGAGCTTACCTACTGTTGTAGTTAGAACGTTTTTCCTAACATCTAATTTAAATCTCTCTTATTGTAGATTAAGCCCAGTGCTTCTTGTCCAACCTTCAGTGGCCATGGAGAACTATTTTAATATAATTCAAATTAAATTTAAAAAGTAACTTTTAATCGGCCAAGAAGTGCAACATTCTCTTAGAACTGTACAGCCTGAGGTAGCTGTCTGCTAATAGGAGGTGGAGATTATGTATTTAGGGGAGGATAAAAATCAGGGCCACACCTCATTGTTTATTAAGTTTTAACACTATGGTTTTCTCATAACATACAGCCAGAGGGAGGCCAGGTTGTAGCTGAGATGGGAGACCAGGAGTCAGGACACCCGGGTTCTATTCCCAGCTCTGCCACTTTGGTCAAGTCTGTTCCCTGTCTGTGACTCAGTCTCCCCATCTGTTTAATGGGGATAATTATGTCTACCTCATAGGAGTGTCTGCGGATTAATTTACGGATACTTGTGAAGTGTCTTGAGTTCCCCAAATTCAAGATGCTGTCAAAGTGCACATTATTATCACCAGCGTGGAGGATTTCACAATCCTCTTCTAATAAGTAGGCTTGCAAATTTACCCTAATTGTGAGCTTAACTGAGGGAACTTGAATAAAAGTTTACAAAATGTTCCAATTACACATCACGATAAATGTTGATGGAAGAAGGTGCAACAGAAAAGAGACAGAGAAACATAATTAGTCTCCACAAAAAGGCCTACAGCTATTATTGAAAGATTGCGTGACAGTCATGCCTGGTAAATGAAACAACGTTCTCCACGGAAAAAACATTCTGCTCAGAGCAGATGAAAACCATCGTCTCTTCTGGCCTTGGAATTTATGAAGAGAAGCGTGGGCCTGGAAAGCAATAAAGCAAAACTGATGTGTTGAAAATTAGACTTGCTAGGTAGACTAAATAACGAGCGGATGGACTGCTCTGCCCACCACCTCTCTTTCGGTGGAGGCATACGGACTGACTGGAGGAGGAGGAGGAGGAAGTCCGTCAGGCCTCCACACCATGTCAGGGACTTTGCCCTGGGACCCAGAAGCCATTGCATCATCATGAAGCCCCAACCTCTGCAGGAACACTGGGCCGTCGCCACGGCACCAGACAAGACTCCAGCTGGAGACAGGCAAGATCCTGCTCCGTCTCCCCTTCCCTTGGGTGCTCCTTTCAGCCCCACTATTTTTCCTCCTGTCCTGTGTCTCTCTCTCTCTCTGTCTCTGAGGTTTCGGCTTACCACACTGCACCAGCACAATGAAGCAAGACGGTCTATGCAGCTCTGCTCGGCCTGAGGGGGACCAGCCCAGCCACATGACGTTTCAGATCAGAAGAGGAGCTGGAGCCCACAGCAACTGCTCTCCTGGTTGACTTGTTAACCTAAAGCATTCATCTGTTGCTAAGCTGCCACCCAACTCCAGACCAACAACAGAAGCCTGATTTCTCCACCTTTACTCTCCTGTCTCTTCTTCCCCTCACGTTTTGTCCAAAGCAGAAAAAGTGACCATCTGTCACGGCTGGATAGTGGGAGCCAGACCTAGTCGTCGGACCCAAAGGCTGCAAGACAGGATGCCAGGAGGTCGGAAGCAGCAGATAAACTGGAGAGCAGAACCCTAAGGCAGGAACCAGAGGCAGGTGACAAATTGGATGTTGGGAACCACGGGTCAGGTGCCAGAAAATCAAGCCAAGGACACACACAGTCCACAGCAGGGCGGAGCCCACTTGTTCAGACAGTTTCCTGTGCTTGCTGCTGGCTTAAGTAGGGCCAGTGGGCCAATCAGTCGCTCCGGGACTCTGCCAATCAGACTGCGGGGCGTAACCTCACTCCGGGGCTGGGTTTCGTGTGTCTGAGCTACGCTAGTCTCAGCAGGCTGCTAGGTGGACAGTTGGAGCATGGCTGCTCCCATCAGCCGTGCAGGTCTGGGTTTGAGACCCATGGGCCATGACACCGTCCATCATATCTCAGAGCTAAGCAACAAAACTAGCCCCTCCCTCCCAAGAAAGGTGTCCAACAACATAAAAGACTAATTAACACCCTCTTTTTAAAAACGGACTTTGGTCGGTTTTGGTTAAATTTGTTTTATATAATCATTCCATTTCAGTTTTAAAGGGCTTTATACCTTGCTTGATAGCTCCTTTTCTTTCGTGTAGCTGAACCAATAAATCTTCACACTGGAGCATCAATTTCTTAGCGTGTCCTCTAAGTTAGCACAAGTCCTTTCAGCGCTGATCACTCACTCAGCATGCAGTGTTGGTGCAAAGTGCAATAGGAATGTGACACACTCGTGGAGGGGTGCAACAATAGCAGTTGCTCACGGAAACGCCCGATATAAGTTGCCCTTCAGTAAGGTATAACGAAGCAATAAAATGATATTAAGCAAAGGAACATTCAGGCTGAAAATCAGGAGGGAATATCCTGCAGGAAACTGGCAGCAGTTGATATCACAGGCTGTTCTTTTCTCTAATGCCGATCAGTTAGGAATCATTAATACCCTCTCTTGTGCCATATTGACATTTGAATTAACTTTTGCTAGCACCAGCAGAGGGCACTATTAACCCACAGACCAACCCCCAGGAGTCTCGTAAAGGAGATTGTGCATTGCAACATCCACCGCCTGATCCGGTAGCTATGCGAGGCTACATTTTCAGCTGAAAGCGTGTTGAAAATAATGTGAGTTACGTGTTATGCTGCTGGAGATTTACCACCTGGGGTATATCTTGGAAGGACACGTATGTGTGGACCTATAATTGCATGCAGCATGTAGCCCATCATTCTGAGATCTCTAACTGCTTGGATTTGGCTGCACAGACTCCTTGGGAGGGACCAGAGAATAAATCACATAGAGACGTGATTTACTGACATCACCTTCAGATCTTGTTTCCACATTTTAAACTTGATGTCTTTGCTTTTCCATCATCACAAAATATATCAGATGCCTCTCCCTGGGGCATCCAGATACCCATATCTGAAGCAGCCTTGCACAATTCTACTGGCCTATTTATCCTGCCTCACCATTTCTTTTGATGCATGAGCATTTTTTCATTTTCCTCAATCATCATGGTAAAGGCAAGCCAGTGAATTTTGCACCTGGGCTGGTAAATACATTTTAATGCCAGTTTTGAAAGGCTTCTTTAATCTTGTGTGCTGGGCATAAATACCATATAATCATTTCTGTATGGCCATAGCCTCTCACGCGCTTAGGTAACCTCCAAATACAAAACACAACTCCACTGAACATAAGTCAGAGCACGGGAATGGAGCGGAAAAAGGAGAAAATAAAGTCTAACCTAGTTTGTCAGGAGATGGGAGTTTTATACCACACGTGCTAGGCCATTTCAAGACAGAAACCTAAGGAAGTCTTTGCAGACGCTTCACAAAACCTCATAATGAATTCAAAATAGACACGTCAGACAGGTCACGTCAACTGAATGGTTGACTTAGGCCCACTGTCTCTTTACCTTCCCCACGCTAACATGGTGCTAGTGACTCACCGTACCATGATGCCTTGGGACACGCCCCAAAGGAAGCCAAAATGTCAGAGCTCCTGACGTAGCTCTGTAATTTACACAGTGAGGGTCCGGCCCTGTGAGTCTGGCAGAATGTCATGGGCCATGAAGGGGTAAGACAGACAGGTCTCAAATGACAGAGTGCTTCACTTGATCACTTAGAACTCATTAACAGCAACACGTTGGGGTCTCATTCTTAGAATCTCTCCAGAAGCCAGGATTTTTTCCTGAAAGTAACTGCTGACTGCTATTTATTTAGCTCGCCCCTCAAAATAAGATCCCCATTCAATAATGCTGAAAAAGAAAGCCATTTTCCCACTGATCCTCACTGTCTCCACACCTGTCAACAGCAGTCGCTGGGTCAAGTTGCATTTATTATTGAATGGGCTTGCTGCAGAGATCTACCGTTAAACTTTGAGCCCACGCGTCCTGGTGTAAGTCCGGCTTGGTGCCGCTCCTCTTGGACCACATTAATAGGGAGATCTCTACAAGCAGTGAGCTCAAGTTTCTGGGACAGCTGGATCAGCTGGTTTCACTCTGCAGCCATGCCATTCCTGGCAAGTCAGGGGAAGTGGCATCCTGCTTTCCTTGGCCATGGTTTGAAGAGCAGTCAGCATGATTCATAGTCTTTGAGGAAGGGGGAGAAGAGGAAGTGGGTGGGGGAGGAAAGAGAGAGAAATCATTCATAGGTCCAAAAAGGGCTCACATGGGGGGAGGCAGATAAAGAGCATCCTGTACTTGTAACATCCTGTTGTAACATGCTGTTATCGACAGCAGAGCTTGAACCTGGGACCTCTGGATCTAAACACTGCCTGAGCTAAAAGACTGCCATTAACAAAGGCTGCAGCAGGCTCATCAACCTCTTGATGGCACGCTGAGTGGGAACAGGTGGCACACCATCTTTCAGGAAGGGAGAGAAACAGATGGGGGGAAAGATCATCTGTGGGTCCACAAAAGACTTACAAGTCCTCTTCTCTCGACCACAGTGACTATGTAAAAATGGCACCTTCAACCCCAATTAGGGCAACGGCTTTGGATCAGTGAGGCCTATAGAATATTCATTATTGCTGCTGATACGTTAGAACAGGTAGGCTCTCAGATTGAGTTTACGAGGCTTGGCAATTAAGAAAAACAGCCATCTTTTGATTGGTTAACAGCACACACATTTGACCGAGGGTCATGAAGAGACAAGGAATTCCAGGGAGGATGGAGCTAGGCTGTTCTCAGTGCTGGCAGATGACAGAACAAGGAGCAATGGTCTCAAGTTGCAGTGGGGGAGGGCTAGGTTGGATATTAGGAAAAAACCTTTTCACTAGGAGAGGGGTGAAGTACTGGAATGAGTTATCTAGGGAGGTGGTGGAATCTCCATTTTTAGAGGTTTTTAAGGCCCGGCTTAACAAAGCCCTGACTGGATGATTTAGTCAGAGTTGGTCCTGCTTTGAACAAGGGGCTCAAACTTCCTGAGGTCCCTTCCAACCCTAATCTTCTGTAATTCTATGAACCAGGGGGAGAATCCAGGCTGGTCAGAACCCGCTGAAGTCTGACAAAGGGAAGCCGGGAACCCAAAACATTCAAGACAAATAAGCTCAAAGCTACTTCGCTGGATGAGAGCTATCAGATATGGCTTTGACTCCACTTTGCTATTTTGCTGTAGGGCTGGGAATGGAGATTGCAACTGGAGAAGGTGTGAAGAATAGTTTTAAAACCTGGCCTGATGGGATTTGAGAGCATGAAAGAACACATTTTAATACACCTCCGTTCAATCCCATTGCAAGCCTTATTTAACCCAGCTCGGTCTATGATCGATTCCTCATAGTGACACTGAAACAGCAAAAGATGAACGCCTACCTCCAAGATAAGTTCCTTTTGTTCCACTTTGTCACAGCCTGAGCATACCGCTTCCTCCTGGTCTCTGAGTCAGCAAGATCAGGTAGAGAGCAACGAGGTGTCTTCATTAATTCCAGCGTGGCTTCATCTAGATTTCAAAGAAGAACAAAGAAGAGCCTTGAAATACCATGATGGAAATTGGTCTAACATCTCTGCTTTCAGAGGGTGAAACCGGGTGTTAAAAACATTAATTTCCTTTCCTTGGGACACTGACGGAGGACGGGGGAGGGAGGGAATGAGCATTACAGATGCAGCAGCGGCTTCATGCAATGCTTATCAGGCAAATGGTGGCAGTGCTGCAGTGATAATGTTCCCCTTCAAACATGCCTGCAGCCATTTCAATCTCTCCCTGACCTAGAAGGGAATGCCTTTTCTTTTCAGGCCGAGGGGCATTCACTCTTTGCTCACCACAGGGCTGTCAATAGAGCTGTAGGCTTTTAAAATTGTATTGAGCCACCAAGACCAGCCTGTAACTTTTATAACACTCTTGGGAATGCCCAACATCCACGGCTGGGTTAGGGAATGGGAAATACCTCCCTTGCCTAAAGAAATGAAAAACAGCATGAAGGACTCTTCTTCTAGATCTTCTCCAGAGCACCATGTGCCATTTTCTAACCCACAGCCAACCCAGCCGGTGCTACAGGCAGCCTGCCAGCGGAGATGAGTCTGTAACGCGGGCATGTGTCTCCCAGGAGCATTGCTGCTATGAGCAAGTTCTTCGTAGTGGAGCTGAGGCCCCGGTCCCACCTCCCCATACACAAACACGCACCCGCCAGAATCATTCAGTTTGCCCACACTGAATGCTCCCGGCAATGGAGCGCACAGCACTTGCTCTAATGCTACTGGATGTTACCAAACAAAAACCCGCCTGAAACAGGACAACCGTCATCGTGAAGAAGTCCCGAAACAAGGACGAAGTCACGTTTTCCAGAATTTCACAACTGGAGCAAAAATGCTCTTGCAAGGGTGGTCTCCGACCATTCCCAAGAACCACCTACAGGGGGAGCCAATTTGTTAGCAGCGCTGTTTGGAAGCCAGGTATAACAACGAGTATAGGAGGCCCATTCGAATGCCTGGGCGAGGCATGGCCCTAACACCGGCTATGTACTATTTGGAAAGAAAGGAGATCAGAAACTGACACCGCCTTGTCGCCCCAATGCCCTGTTCATGATGCACACCCTTTGGCCAGTGGTACCAGGGGAGATGACGACAGCACGTTTCTTCCCAGTATGCTCCGCTAAAGCACACTAAGGGACTTTTAGTTCACACCTGCAGGGTTTACACAGATCAGTCAGTGCGCAACATTAGTGCGCATGAGAAATCACACCGCTGTAGAACACATTGCTGCTCTGTGTAGACAGGCCCTTAGTGTCTTCTTTAATCTGGATTTCCTTCCCCTGGCAAAGAGGATAGCCTTTGCTTACAAATATCCCGTAATCTTGTTACGCTGGAAATTCATTTGCAAGATGCAAATATTCTTTTTGGTAAGTTTCTTTATTAGGGGTTGAATAAAATGTTAAAGGGCTGGCTCCGCAACCAGCCAAACTCTTTTGATGCACCAATTTACAGATCTGGCCTTAAAGCTTCATTCTAAAAAAAGGAATTGAAATATTTTTATTTCAGACAAAAATCCCAACCTACAAGGAGAATTTGAAAACAGGGCTCGTGATTTCACACATAAAAAACCCCCTCCAAACCAAATGCCACTTTGCTCCTGGGCCTCTTGGTGTTTCTGATAAGATGTGAAAGGAGGATAATTACACGTATTTAATTAAAAACTGAAAGCAAGCGTCTCCGTGATGAGCTGATCAGAAACGTGGACGAAGAGCTGTTTAAATGACACAGGCAGCAGCTGCTCAGGGAAGGACTTGCCAAGAGCTACCAAGGCACAGGCTGGACTTGGCAAAGGAGGAAAACCTGCTAATTAGCAGGTTCTCGCTAACTCTCTCCTAAAAAAAATGGCAGTGAAAGCAAACTGACCGCACCACAGTAGGTCGCTTCTATGCGTAATATTATGCAGCTTTCAGGGACCAGAGAATTGTGTGCAGGCGGAATAACTACTACCGCAGAGAGACAGAGACTTTAGGAGGGTAATGATGCTTCCCCCTGCCTTTTTAAAATGAAAATAGCTGAGATTTGTCAGGGCCAAGCAAACGGATTCAGAGAAAATCAGAACTGACTTTGAAAATCCCCGGCCCAGGCTTGTGTGTTTACACCAACCAAACTTCATTGTGCAATCATTTGATGCTCACCCACTGCTAATTCCTCCTAGGGCTGGTTGAACAGCCTGGACACGAATGCACGCGACACAGCCCCACGCCCCCACATTACAGGAGAGGGGTTTGGGCAACGTGGACTTGCAAAGGGTTGGCCGGCTCTCCAGCAGTGCATGAAAGAAACAGGGCCAGGAAGAGACTTGCACCTTCTGGGGCCTGGCCCAACTTCCACTGAACTGAAAGGCTGTCATTTAATTGACTGGAACAGGGGCTGGTTCAGCTGCGGGATCCCATCCCCGGAGCTCCGAGAGAAGTCCGTATGAGGGCTAGGTTCGGTGAACCTTATGGTAAGCCTGCTTGGGGTGGGAATAAATAAGGTAAGAAAATAATTGGTTTGTTATGTTTTTAAATAGAGCAACTACTTTTCTTGAAGAGGGAGAAGAATAATAGGACAGATAGGAGTGCTCTGGATGACAGAACCTAAACAACCACCACCATAATCTTTCACAGACCTCTAACTCCTTCCATCTGAGGCCCGCGCTTCACAAACATCAATGAATTTCATCTCACCACGTATTGTTGTGGCATTAGGGAAACTGAGGCACAAAGAAGCTAAGGACTTGCCTCCAGTCATGCAGGGAGTCACCAGGAACAGACTCCCAACCCCCCGAAGCCCTGTAATTTTTAACCTGGAGCCCATCCTTCCGCAGCTGCAAATTGCTGTGGCTGAGAGCCTGACGACAGCTCTCGCTTTCTTAGCGCAGAGAAAAGGCCAAAAAAACCTAGCTGTCTTCAAAAAGGATTCTCTGCAAACAAGTAAAATGAGTGGGAGAAAAAGACAAAAAGAATGGCAGTGAGTCGGTATTTTAGAAACAATCTTTCCACCCTCCTCTTTGTCAAGGATAACAATGGAACATTTCAACATACAGATCTAGGCGATTAATTAGCTATTTTTTCCCTCAGCTGGATGATGCAATTGGTGATAAAAACCCCAAACAACCCTGAAGTTCTGATGTTTTTTCTCTTCTTTTTTTTAAACATGCCAAAGAGCTATTTTGAGCACAATAAGAACCCCAGGGGTGCGTGAGCCGAGTGAAATAATTGTCAACCTCAGCTTGTTGAAAACACAAGGCAACGAAACACCTGAGCCATGTAATTACTCCTTTTAACTGCAAACTGGGCCGTAGATTGTTGCACACGCATTAGATCTTCCTGTGACCGGCACAGTCAACCTTCTGCAATTCAGTGGTATAGGAGAACACAGCCTCACCTCTCTCACCAATCCTATTATAAGACATCTCTGCGGTGAATCATCAAAATGAAACAGAAGAAAGTGCTTGTTTCAGACTGACCTAGTACTCCTGTTGCTTCTAGGCCTCCAAACTGTTGCATGGCTGTGATGGCTTTTGCAAGCTCTTCCTGGGTCTGCAGTTGTCCTGTGACAGGGTCTGGAGGAGGCAGGTAGCCAAATTTAGTCAGCCAGTCCTGTAAAGCAAGGAGAAGGGGGAAATAAAAGAAGATAAAATGACAGAATCTGAAGGTCCCGTCGGTTCCGCATGGAGATGCCTTTCCCATTTACATGTTTACACCTGAGTTCCTCATTGAACTTTGTGGTCCGTGTTAACAAATGGATGTGTCAAAATGGATCTGTATATATTACTTAAGTAATGGAAGCCGGTGACCTTCATGCATTCCAATGCTGGCATTCAATTTTCCCATCCGGCTGCAAACTGTCTTTGATCATGGCAACAGCAGAGTTATAAAACATGGGACTATCCAGTTATCTTTTAGTCTCCCTTTGGACTGTTGGCTGTGAGCAGAGGCCTGTTTGTGGGGAGATTTGCTGCGGATAAAGGGAGTTGGATAACAAAGAGCTAAATTGAACTCACCCTGCTTTTCATTATGAAAAGCTTTAGATGACGCTCTGGGACTTTCAGGCTACATCAGACACCAGGTTAATTTGGCCTGGCTTCGGGTTTCATTTGTCTCAGTCTGGTCAAGGGTCCCCCTCTCGCATATACTCCACTCCCTCCAACACAGCTTTACACAGTACTGACCCTGGAGTGCCCACCCTCTCCTCTGGTGCTGGAATGGGCAAGGTAGACCCATTCCTCCCCACATCCGCAGGGGAACCTCTGCCTGCCTATCCGCTCTTCCTTTAGCAGCAGGGTACCCTCCGTCACTCCACTGAGACGTGCTGCTGCCTTCCCGTTACCGACTTATTCTGGGCTGTCTCAGGCCCGAGAATGGAAGACGCTGCCTGAGAGCCAGGGAAAGCAGGGCACCCTTACCAGGACGGCACTCTGGGAAGGTCTCAAGCCTAGGACAGAGGTAGATTGAAAGTGGAGAGGCAACAGTGGGACAGATGTGGAGTGGACAGATCATCCAAAGGAAATATCTCGGAGACTTGGGGAGTGGCAGGCCAGTAACCCAAACTGTGCTGATGGGGAAAGGCCTGGCTCCACTGATTGAAGATGGACACGGATCCTTCACCTACTCCCTGAAGGTGGGGAGGTGCTAGGAGGTCATGGGGGCTGGTGGTGGTGGTGGAGACAGCCCAGCGTTTTTGGTTTAGATGCAATTCACTTGGGTTTGCACTGTTTTGTTCCAAGTTTCGTGACGGGTTTTGGGTTTCCAAGGGACCTCAAATCACTAAAGCCATGAGAAGAAACCAGCCACTGAGGTTCACAGAGACACAAGCGAACCAGAGCTGGTGGGTTCCACTGAAGAGAGGAGACGAACAGCTCACACTGTTTTATGTCCCACACTCTGAGTGAGGGCCCAACCCAACTCCCTTTAAAGTCAAGGGGTGTCTTCCCAGTAGCATGAATAGGACTTGAATCAGGCCCTTAATGTGAGCCAGGTGACAATTTATGAATTGATTAGCAATCAGCTCCATTTCCAGGCAGCTCTCAGAGTAGTGGCAATCACTCAAGACCCAAAACAGATGAGCCCAAAGCTTAAACAGCACCTGACCCTGCAAAGGAAACTTAGGGAGACACGAAATTACAATGGGTTTCCAGGGAAATCATCCTGTCACACACTACAAGAGCTTCCCTTCAACTGTCCTGATCAGCTGACAGACAACAGGAATATATGAACGCTCAAGAAACAAGAATGCCCCAAAGTGAGATATGAGCAGCACTGTTTGTAAGCAGAAAGTGCTTTTTAAGTTTCTTATGAGGCATCAGGAGCCATATGCTTAGCCACCTCTCTGCCAGGGACCTCAGTGTGTGTATTGGGAGTCAAACACACGTTTTTTATAATGCAGAGCAGTATGGCCCATAAGAAATCTAACCACCTCCTCTCTGCCGAATGCCTGGTCATTTCCAAGGAAGGCTTACATTTACTCCCATTCTTCCCCCGCTCTATGCAGAAGGAGCAGCAAAGAAGAGCTTCACTTTATATTACTGTGAATACATGACTCCTGTGTTCTTTAGCAGTATCAAAAGATATATCGATCTACTGAGCCACTAAGGACTGATATTGATCTAGGCTTTTACCTTGGTCAATACACCATTAGCTTATTTTGGTAAGATTAATGCTGAGAGTCAATATCTGCTTACCACTTATGCCTGACTGTCCTGTTTCCCAACACCCTTCACAAGGACAGAGCATTCTCAAGCCCCTATTGATGCACTGGATTAAGTGGGTTCACACTTGCAGAGCTCCTCTGCAGATTTTCTTACGTTTGCTATGAGAGCAACATCCAGCATTTCTTTCAAACAGCAAGACCTCTGGTTCCACATCTCTTGCTCTGCCTATTCATTTGTCTCCTCATCCTCTTACATGGTTGGCTAGTTTTAGCACGATTGCAAATTATTACAATAGGGAAAATTGCATATGTTGCTTTTTCACATTGTTTAAACGTAGCTCCACGGTTCCATCAGTAACCAAACGGCTAGGAACACAGGAGCTACCAAAGACCTGAGTTAGAGAGACATAACTCTTATCTCATCTGCTGGTGAATGTGTCTGAAAGCTAGGCTGAATGCTGTCATCAGTGTTTGTCCTTGCTGCTATTATTTGTCCCTTTGCATACACAAAACATTGATGACAGCAATTTGATATACAAATTGATCCTGAGAAATTGCCTGCGACATGGAGCCCTACGTCAGCCCCTCAACTGCCAGCGACGGTGGGGTTCAATTTGGTTTCTTCCACAACCATGGAGACAGTGTCATTTATCCTCTAATTGGAGCAGAACCTTTTGTACACTGCAGACCTAACTAATTCAGCTGCAGGATAGACCTCCTGGAGAGTGCACCAGAAGACAAAAGGCTAAGAAAAGGGAACACAACTTTGTAGATTGGTGTATGAAAGAGCCAGACTAGGGAATTCAGTCCAGCAGAAGCCTACAGTGATTTAGCTATGGCAATAACTGTACTTGATTCATCTTTAAAAAAAGAAAGAGTTAATTATCATCTTGCCCTTCAAAAATTTTAGGGCAATAGTGGGAGCTCCTGATAGCTAAAAGCACTTTATTGATACTGATATTTTGCCTGAAGAGTGACAGACCCACCAATGGCTGTCTCATGGTTTATTCAAAATGCTCAATCTGGATTATTTCATTTCAGACCTCAGGAAAAACCATACTACCACCTTTCCTGGCCCAAGTGCACTACGCTGTGCAGCATCCTACAATGATTCGTGCTTGCGATGTCCTTGCCAGGGCATTAGATGCCACCAGATCTTCAGTGTCCAACAGAAGCTGTAATTTCTGCCTTCAGCATTCTTAATTTGTCTAAGGGCAACTGGATTTGGAAGAAACAACTGAAGAGAGGTGGATGGGAAACTGTTTTCGCGTCCGGAGAAAATGATTGAGATTTTTAAAAACGTTCCCATCCTCAATCAGGCAAAAATTCAAAAGCTCAGAAAATGTTTGCTAACCAAAAAGAGAGTAAAGTCAGGTCAAAACATTTCATTTCAATAATTCTGAAATGTTTCATTTTAATTTCGTTAGCCTTCATTTCAAAACAAAAAGTGGTTTCAAGGCGGAAAATGGAATTGTTCTTGGAGAAAATGTCAAAGCAGCATGTTTTGAAACACTGAAGTTTTTATTCAAAGCCAGTTTTCAAGTTGAGAACTTCATTCAAACCAACTCTTTCCTACTAAACGTTTCCGTTTCAACTAGCTGACATTTTGGGAGGAAAAAATGTTTTCTTGAAAAATTCCCAACCAGCTCTGTAACGGACCCCACCATCTGCTCCAAGATGACATGAGAAGAGCATAAGAGAGGAAGGTGGCTTTGTTAGAAAGATCTTGAAGTAGGTCTCAGGAGTCTTGAGTTTAGTTGCAACTCATTTACTCTCTCTCGCTATCTCATTTCCCTATCTGTAACAGGGACATAACAACACTTCCTTTTCTGCCACCTTTTGTCTGGCTTGTCTAGTTAGACTTTGAACTCTTCTGAGCAAAGACTGTGTGTAAGTATAGCACGTAGCAAGCAGCTCCAGGCAAGATAATGCAAATAATAATAGAGCACACCATTAATTTTCAAAGCTGTCACTATTTGGGGAGAATCTTTCCCCCTGGATCCAGGAATTTACAAAGACAGACAAAAAGATGTATGTGGGAACAAATGGAAAAGAAGCCAGATGATCCAGCTTCATTGCTGATAAAAGATTTAAAGACTCAGCCGTTGTTTTCATGCTTGGAAAAGAAAAGAAAAAAGTGCCTGTGTGGCATAACGTCCAAAGACATTTGTGTTCAGCCAAACCCTCCCTTCTATAGTGGTTGATAAACACAGCTGTGGGCAAGCTCCTCCTGGCTGTTCAGCGTTGAGCAGACAACTGGCATGGAAACTTTCCCTTCGAAATGGAGGCATTACGTTTACTGCTGGAACATTATACCGGCTACCTACCCCTGCCCCAAGATAGAGGCGTGAATTACATTCCCACCAGCCAGGGGCCTCCCATAGCAGAGCGGGGCCTAAGGCGGGGAGGCAGGCTATCAAAACATTTTAAATCCTTGAGACAGGAGATTAAGATTTCTGGCAGGAGAGAGGAAGGGTCGTATATTAACCACTAGAAAAAGAAACAGTGGTGATCAAGGGGGATTATTTGTTGTAGACTAGAGCCCATGGCCCCCAACGGAAGGTATGTCTGTACTGCATTGTGTGTGTGTTTGTGGGAGGGGGATAGGGGAAGGGAGGCCAGATGTTCTGATTTTATAGGGACAGTTCCAATATTTGGGGCTTTGTCTTATACGGTCGCCTATTACCTCTCACTCCATCCTGAGTTTTCACGCTTGCTATCTGGTCACCCTAAGGGAGGGTTTGAGTGATTGCAGCTGGTCCAGGCATCATCACGCTCGCTTTTGCTCAGGTACTGGTAGCTGGGAAGTTACAGCAGCACGACCTGCAGCCCCGGCTAGCCGCCTGCGTGGTTACAGTGTTCTAGGCAGGCATTTTGCAGCCAGTGCTACCTCGGCTTCCCTGCTACTGGTACCTGCGTTAGCTAGATTAAAGCTCCAATCAATATTAAAGCTCCATGAGCTACAATCATCCCCCCTCTCCATAACTGCAGAATAGACATACCCTGAGACTCGGCCCTGCTGTGCTAGATGCTGTACAAACACAGAGGGAGTCAGCTGCTGCACTTAAGATTTTACAATCGAAACACTCCCAATCTGTTTGCTGATTGATGCCAGCTACCCGTCACTGTCACGATGGCAATCCCTCTCCCTCTTTTCAGTCATTCATTTCTTCAGGAGCAAATGGGTAAGGACAAAATGTCCTGATGTCAAATTGGAAGATCCAAAATTAATTGGGAAAGAGCTAAAAGGGCACATTACAAACAATAAGGAACCAGGGTTAGAGAGGCTACGTTATATTTAAAAATCTATTTGACAACAGACCTTTAATTAAAGTGGAATTAAGGCAGAACCCTTATTTTAATTCCTCCTCTGTGCTTTTCAGCCTCCGTTTATTTATAGGTGAATGTTTTCTCATCCTCCACAGAGCACAGTACTTCATTAGAATCAGGATTTAGTTTTTGGATTAGAAGTGTCATCTTTTATACCATTTCCTGCTGGGATGCAGTTTAATAAAGCACTTTTATGGCAGTGAATTCAGTATGTTTTTTGAGGGTGGGAGCACGGAGGAAAATGCCATAATTTTTAAGTGGCTTGATTTAATGTGTTCTTCCCTTACATATCCTGCTGTGCTTGGTGACCAATGCAGTACAGAAAAATGTTTTAAAGCAACCGCTTTCAAATAGTTTCTTTTTGAAAGGTGACTATATTAACAATGTGACTATGGCTTCTGGTTACTCCACAGCTCCCTGGGTGCTTCCAGCGTCCGAACCATTCATTTTACCAACTAAAAACAAGCTTTCATTGCTTTTTACTTCTGTTGGTTCTGCAGAATCAACACAGACATGGGAGAGGGAGATAACAGAGCCTAGTTTATGCCTTATCATAACTGTTCTGACTGCAGGATTGATTTATTTATTTAATGTACAAGCCAGGAAAAGACCCTGTTTGACTCTCAGATACTTTTACTTGGAAACTGATTTGATCCGGACAGTAAGGAAAGACAGTATTATTACTTGTACCGCATAGAAGCATCAGACATGGAGCAGGAACCCATTGTGCCAGGGGTTGTACAACCAGAGAACAAAAAAAAAAAAGACCCCACTAAACATGAAAGCTCATGAGGCCACTGGTAGAGACAATTTTCAGATCAGAACTTCCATTGCTTGTAAACTTTAGTTTTATTTTTACCTATGCTCTTTTGTTCTGCAGTACAAGTAGATGTTTCAATGATTTTCGTTGTTTTATGGATGATTTTTCAACACTGTGGTTTTCCTGGAGGGACCATTCAAAAAAAGGTTTGCGCAGAAAGTTTTCTTCTTGTGATTGATTCTTGTGCATCAGAGGGGGGCATTTACATGAGAATAAACCAGTTCAGCATAACCAGAGAAGTGTATAGAAAACTCTCACACCTGAAGGTTCAATTTAGTTCCATGACCTTTGCATCAGGAATCTGACCTTCTCTCCATTCAGTCTCCTAAACCGTCTCTTGTATTATTATTTTATTACAATAATGGCAAGAGAACTCGACCAAAGTCAGGGTCCCATTGTGCTGGGGGCTGTATAAACACATAGTAAAAGCCAACCTCTGATCCAAAGAACTCACAGTCAGTCTAAACTGACATGAGAAGTATTTTTATCCTCGTCATTTAGGTAGGGAATTAAATCAGGGAGAAATTAAGTGATTTGGTCAGCAGCAGACAAGAGATTTGCAACATAGCCAAGGACTGAACCAGATTGCACTACTCCAGTGCCTTAACACAAGATTCTTCCCCTCAACTTTGTATAGATCTTCCCCTGAGCATAGCTGGAGGGTGGGAGAGGAAGGAGAGGACACTCCCTGAATTTAAGACTTTGAACATTAAGGACAAGTAATGCTCCTGCCCCTTGTCACATTCTGTTTACAAATTCTCAGCAGAGATTATCTACAGTTTGAGTTGGACAGAGGATGCTTTTTCACTTCCTGTCCTAAACTTTTACATGTGACCACAACGTGGCTACTAAACAGTTGCCAGCTTCCACCCCAGAAGTGGTTTCTTTTCAAGATGAAGGTGCGTGAAACAACGCTCGTGCATACGCTGCTTGCAAAGCATTTGCGGAAACTCTCTAGACAATATGTATTACACATCAGCTGTGTCCGCACTTACAGCAGCATTAGAGTACAGGCACGACCCCTGCAGCTACACGCCACAGTGAAAGGCGCTGGCAGGCGGGGAGGCAGCAGAGAAAGGCTCCAGAATGGCCATAGTCTCTCCCTGCTTTGAGAGTCTTTCACTGCAAAGGGGAGGCAGCAGGACACCACACCACTAAAAATAGCCACGTAGAGGTGCAGGTGTCCAGGGTCAGAATGTCAGGAAGCCAGAGACGGGCACCAAGTTACAGGCAGCAATTGCATAGCAAAGTCCAGGACAAACGAGGGTCGGAAGCCAGAGTCTAGGGCCTACGGAAGGCAGAGTAGAAGCAGGCAGGCAGTCCATGTTCCTGGTCAGGCACCATCCCATGATGCCTCTCCAGTTTAAATACTGGTAGCAGCCAATCAGTGGGCTGTGAGAGATGCCACTCGGGCCCTAGTGGGTGGGACTTCCTGCAGAACCAATTTTACAGAGTCCTCCAGCAGCAACCTAGCCTCAGCCCTCAACGGTGATGTGGAGGCATCAGCAGCCCACATTCCCCAGTTCTAGTCTTGTATGCCCTTACAAGGACACAGCGCTTAGGCAGAGAGAGAGCTGTGTCGGATAGATACACCCTGTGGGTTTAGGCCTCTAGGCCACTCTGCTCATCTAGCTGGATGTGACGTAAGGGTAGACATACCTAGATACTCTACGTGTGTATTTATACTTGCCTTTATAACCCTGCATGGTAAATTACTCTTCAGGGGAATATACGGATATTTTCACTCATCCTGCTCTGAGACGAGCCATGTTTTGTGGCTCCAATGTTCATTCTGTTAATGTTTTATGAAAAGTTCTACCCAACAAACCTCTAATAAATTATTGCGTGAATCATTTAAATATTAACCAAGCAACCTGATGTTTCTATTTCGTTTAAAAGGCATGCCGTCAAAGCTGTTAGAACAAATCCACACATTGACCTCATCGGTCTGTATAGGCCTCATCGGCCTGTATAGGCTGCCGCAGTGCCTGCTGGATGTGTATGCAGGAAGGAACATGAAATATATACATATTCCCCTCCACCCTGGAAAAGGCTGCCTTTGATGTGTATCACATGCGTGTGATCACAGGGGCTTTCTTGTTGCAAGGTCTTTTTAAAAATGGCTTTGCAACTGGAATTCTCATTAGCGCGCTGGTGCTCCGTAGCTCCATCTTATTTCTAAGCAATGTTTGCTTGCTGGGATGGAATGAGAAACAGATCTCCCTTCCAAGATGGGAAACAATCATACAATCCACACCAGCATCCTTAAAGTATAACACAGCAGCATATTCCAGTGCAACACAAACAAGATTTCATCTAGCCTAGCAGACATCTCCGGCCAATCCCAATTTCGGTTCGATTTATTTATAAGCAACCCTAGGACGCTTGTTCCCATACCTGTATTTTATTTATTTACTGTTTTGCCTTGACAGTGCTCCTGAAAGCCAAAGATCCAAAGCTTCTTAAAACCTGACAATGCCGATACCTTGAACAGGTAGCTCATTCTAGTCTCTGCAAACACCAAAGCTTTAAATGGATGCTACTGAAATCAAACGAACATCAAGATGTGCAGAACATCTGGAGGCATGGAAGGTTTGTGTTTGCTTGATGTATTTGCTCTTCTCTACATCAGTTAAGCAGTTAATAAAACTTTGCAGCTCTCCTTTGATGCACTGCAGTCACAATGTTATTTGTATGTCTATATAATATTTAGGTCATTCAATAAAGATTTTAACCTTCTTTCTCTGCCTTCCTCCAAATGATTCCAGGATGGGAAGGGCAATAGGAAAAGAAACAAATACTTAAAGAAACACTTTAAGACCCTCCAATTTCTTTAACTCTGCCCCCTCTTACTAGAGCTGGGTGAAATTTTTCAGACAAAACCATTTTTTCACTGAAAAATTCAGCTTCAAGTCAGCCAAAACATTGATGTGTGTCAAATTCATCAAATTGTTACAGCTGGAAAAAAATTTAAGGAAAAATATCTGAAAAAAATGGAAGTTTATTTTGACATTATCAAAACCAAACGCTTTGATTTTTTGATCCAAAAATGACATTTTGTTTCAACATTTACTTCAGTTTTAATTTATTTCTTTGTAAACCATCAACAGTTCAAGAATAAAACAAGCCTAAATTAATTTTATTTTGACTTTTTGGGTCACTGAAAATTTTGAAAAAAATGTGTTTCAGGTTGACCTGAAATGAATATTATTTTTACTTTTCAGAATAGCCAGAGAACTGAAAAATCATTTATTCACACAGCTCTATCTTTCCTGAAGCAAAATTTCAGTAAGAAACTGCTTGCAAACAAGACAATGAAAAGCAAATGCCCTAAAAGGCATTGAAAGCTACCAGTGCCTTATCATTTCAAATACAGAGGAAGAAGAAAATGCAGATACTTGCTTTCAAAAGATTAATGGCCTCCAGAAGTAAAAAAAAAAAAAAAAACCCACAACCACCTAAATGTCCAGCACAAATGCCCAAATCAGGATTTACTTTGTCTCCAATGCTACAGTTCAACAGAGTGAAAGCTAAAAAAAACCAAAAACCCAAACCTTAAATTATAGGGCAAGTGCTTACAGCTATTTGGATTTTTATTTACAAGTTCTTGCAATTATTTTTGTGAGACCAAATGACCCTAGGAAAAATGCCCATTAATTATAGCAATGTTTATGATGCTGTATTTCTCCAAAGGACATGTTCCCCAAGTGTAATGTTTTTTCAGGCCACGCAAGCGCCAATAATTTTCATCCAAAGTTTGTCACACACCTCTCTAATATGATATAGTATGCACAAAATCAGCTGATTTATTCATTAGGAGGAGCCAGTGCATCTTAGATTAGGACCAGGAATTTGGTTGCCTCTGCTGTAGAGCTGAAGAAGCAATTCCATTAGCTCATGCCGAAGGAGTTCACTTGAATCTAAACAGCCGTTTAATCCAAGCTAATACAGCGAGCAAAATTCTGTGTAGATGTTAATGCAACCGCTAATGATTTCTTTTTTTCCCTTTTAAACATTCAATTAGGTTAACAACAGCAGTGACGCAGAAGGACACAACCTCCAATTCTGAGAGATTGCAGCTCCCATGCCAGCGTTCATGGCATAACATAACATCCTTTGATGCCATTGAAAACGTACATCCCCAACACAGAAGAACCGGCAGGGAGAATACAACGACTAAAGCATTGCTCACTTGTTTGCTGGCAGCTGCGGGTGGCCGGCACTGGTTTGCCATACGTGATCAGATTGAGCGGCATCCATCAGCTCTTGCCTCTGACTGAGGGCAGGAACAATTCCTGCAGCTCAACTCTCCGTTGCCCTGCACCTTGAAGAGACATTTGCAGCAGGGCAAAGTGGGCATAAAGCAGGACTGTTGTGATCTGGGAGCATGCTACATCCACTTTGCACTGCTGGCAGTGGTTACTCAAGGGCCAAGGCAACAGAGAATCAGGCTCCAGATGATGAAAACCCCTGCATAACACAACCACGCAACGGAGGGTTATTCTACAAGGGGGAAAGAAGTTCTCTCTCTAAACGAGTCAAAGGCAGGAAGAGTTTTAGTGCCTTTGAACTAAAGATTATAGACTCAGTTTCCAGCCCTAAAAAGAGCAGGAAGTATGGCCTAGTGGACTGGGACTCCAAAGACCCGGTTTCCATTCCTAGGTCTGTTACTGAATTGCTGCTCCCAGGGTTTCTGTGAGCCTTACCTTTCTCCATCTGTAAAATGGGGATAATGATCCTGCACTTTGTAAAGTGCTTCAAGATCTACTGATAAGAAGTGCTAGCTCAGGGAGGCTGTTATTTTTACTGGGAGGAGGTGAGGAAGGGACTCCCGAGCAGGGAGGGGCTTATCTAGAGCTGGTTGAATGTTTTTTCCTCCCTATGGAATATTTTGGCAAAAGCCAGAAAACAAATTCTTCTAAAATTTCCACACAAATTCAAAATACCGACAAATTTCAGCCCCAAACCTAAACATTTTGGTTTTCAGGCCCTGGGTATTTTGACAATGAAATAAATAAGTCTAAAAATCCAACAATCTCAATGTTCCACAGAAGGCGGATGCTTTCGAGGAAAGAGTCCACTTCGTTCAACACCTAGTTTTCCATCAAAAAGCAGTTTCAATGGATAATTTCTGAGCAGCTCTCACCATGCCGAATGCTGGCTCTCAGCGTGATACATTTTGAGGCCATCATTTTAGTTAATAATAATTAAAAAGAGGTTGAGACCTGGCACACATTCTACAGAAATGGTCCTGGGATGTTATGGAAACAGTCAGCTAAACGTACTTGATCTTGCATAACAATTGTATAAAGCCACGTAACAACACAGAACTACTAGTTTTAAAAATCCCTGCTCTGCCTGCACAGGATGTGTCTGGAGCCATGTTTGTAACAATTTATAGAGCAGCTTCGCTCACTAGCAGGCTTGTCTGGGCGACAGGCTCTATAGGCCAGCTTCGCTAGCCTTCTCTGTGCAAAGGGAGTAGAGACTGCTCATAATTCTCCAGCAGGAGAATCCCCAGTGTGGGAGTGCCCCCAGCAGACATAGAGCCAGCTCCTATTCCACCTATCTTGCAGCCTTTGGTGCAGGAACTATGTCAAGAACGGGAAGGGCAAGTGGCCACGGTGCGCTGTGCTCTGGCTGTCCCCAGGCTGTTGGCCGGACTCTTGGGGACCCCTGATGCTGTTGTAAGTTAGAGTAGCCTAGGGGCTGCTCTTGGTTATGGCAGGGTAGAATTTGGGAGTTACCCTATGCTCCCTTCAGTTGCCCTAGATGTTAGGGAGAATCTGGCCTCATGACTTAAAAAGTTCACCGTTTACATCCTGGAAGTCATAGCCGTGACAAACAGAGGGCACGTTTCATCTCTCCCTGGTCATGCATGCAGAAGCAGTGATTTGTTAGGAAGTAGGGGCTAGCGCTCTCATCAAGAATGGAGCTGCACGTACATCGGGGTAGCCTTCCGGCTGCCCAGCCTGCGCTAGTGCCATCGGCGGGGATTTGCATAACACTTTATTGTTACACTCAATAAAAAGATAAGCAATTACTAGAGTGGCATATGGTATGTAAATGAGGGCAGAAGAGTTTGGCTCCAGTTTCAGGAACACTGCTGAGCACCTGGACCGCTTGGCACCAGGGCTGGGGTTTTTGGTAATTGGACATTGTAATTTGCAGGGTTTGAGTGGATCATTCACACCACATCTACATACACAAACCAGGATGCAATCTCTGCCCATGTACTCCAGGTGGGAGAGGGACCCATAGACTAGGCCAGGGGAAAGGAGATGCTCCAGCAGGAGCAATGAACGAGAGAGAGTGACTCCTCTCCCAACCATAAAAAGACTGAAAATGATCAGACATCATCAACACTGGTCTCTTTTCCAGGTGACAGCAGAAGATCTTAGAGCTGCTGACGTGTTGTTCGCTCATAGGGTTTCTCCCTATTTCACTGTCTGCTGCCTGTGCTTTTTTCTTGCGAATGGGGGGCATGGGGATGTCCCACAACATATCTGCCATTTTGAAAGTCAGTCAACAGGTTTAGTTTTAAATTGTGGTTTAACCCTCCTCCCAACATACCCCCTCAAGCGGTGTCAGATTTATTGACCCGTGCCCTGAACACACCAGTAAAAGGACTTGGGATTGAATTCTAACCCTACCCCTTGGGTGCAAGTGTTAAATTAAAGGAGAGTGGCTACGTCCTCCATTAAAATGGGGGGGACTTCAGAGGAAGCTGTAAGAACCCTGCACAGAACAATGCCATGATGTCCACTGAATCCACAGGGGAGAGAGCTGGCTGGGTTTTCAATAACACCACATTCCGTCAGGCATACGGGAAACCAAAGCCAAGGGTCTTTGCTCTGCCTAAGTTCTGCATAGCCTGGGGGACTGCTCGTGGCTTCCTGATTTTCCAGCCAATTTAGCACTGACCCCAGTTGTGGACAGTTCAAGATTTCAAGTTCTGGAATACCTAGCAACACCCTACAGAAGTGACTCTCTGAGTTTGGTTCTTCTAGGTAAGCAGAGGGTTAGATGCTTACCTGAAACGTACAAATCTCTGGTGTATTCAAAATCGGGCTGGAGACCAACTTCAGTGAACTTCCAAACCACTGGCCATCATCCAGCTCCAGCCAGGCTGGAACCAAGCAGTGCATGCAAATGATCAATATCTTAAAATAAATAAATGCTAATTCGCCCTTGCCAAGATGCGAATAAATAGGACAGTTCACGTTTTGGGTGAGGTTTGTGGAGGGGTTCGTTTTCTCTGCACAAGTTTGCCCATTCTTAATTTGGACCTGCAAAGCTGATTTGTCTGCAATAGACAGAGGAGGAAGGAGATGCAAAGGGAGAAGCAGCATATTGATCTTTATTCCATCGCAGCCTCCTTGATACGAGTTCCAAGTCTTTCACCTTTGGTCATGAAACCAGGTTTAAGAGTTAGCTGAACTGCTTGGGGTTCACCATAGCGAATCACTCATTAACTTCATTTACTTGAACTTTTACAGGGTCAGTGTCTCCTTCTCCAGGAGAGAATCAGGGTTTTACATCATCTTTGCAGCAGAATCCAAGCTAGGAAAGCTTGCTTTGACCCGTCAGAATCCTTTGTCAGTGGTTCTCAACCACCGGCCCATGCAGCTTCGGTTTTTCCCTCTGGTACTGAGTTCACTATCCTCCCACTCGCAGGTGCCACTGTAGTAAACTGGTACAATTGCTCAGAGAGGCAGGGACCCACTCTCCTAATCTATTCAGCAACTAAACAGGGTTCTTTCCCTCCCCTCATGACAGCCGCTCGCTCAGTAGCTTTCTAGCTAAGTAGACGAGGCTTTCAAAACGACCCTGTACGTGCCTGATACATTTAAGCCTCTCCACGGTATGGTGCAGAAAGCACAATGTTTCTCTTTCAGGAGCCCCTTTATGCCTACAACAAAACCAAGGTCTGGGAACTGGGCAATCCTGCCCAACCCAAGAATTCAAAGTTCTTCGTACTGTGTTCTCTACTGGGACCTGATCCAAAGCCTGTCAAAGGCAATGGAAGCTTTTGGATCGGGCTGTAGTGCTTTTGACTTGCAACATCCCCTTTAGTTTTAAGTAGCGCTGTATTAACACTAAGGACCCAAACCACAGGCAAATGAACTAGACGGATGCATGAAATGAAGGATCAAGCTCAGTTTGCTGGTCCCAGACCCACATGACAACAGCAAACACACATTTGCAAACGCTCCTGTGAATGAAGCCCAGCTAACTGGCCACGCTGGCATTCACAACCCCTTTTAACAGCAAACATCACAGCGGAGCGAGTCTTTGTTCACAGGACCATCTGCTGAAAGGCATCGAGAGCCACAAATAGCAGGGCAAAGAAACAGCCACCCTGCACACGGGAATCTCAGAAAAGCTCTGTCGCCATTTGGCGCAGGAGGTTGCAATGATCGAACGCTGTGGGTAACTGGGGAACAGAAAAGGGGAATTCTTCTGTTTCGAAGTCCTACGTCATTCAACTGGGAAACGCCAGCGCCATATGACTGAGCAGAGCTGCCACAGTCATGAACAAGCACTCTTTAAAACCACTTCGTGAATAATCTATCAGCTAATGTCAGCTCACACAAACTGTCCATAAAATAACTGCAAATGCATTCATATGAATCATGACCTGTTGGTGGCTAATTTGCAAACAGAAAAAAAGGGAGGGATTTTAGTCATATTAGGATATTGTATTGAGCATGACCTAACTGTGGCCTGAAACAATGTTTTAGAAAGTAGCCATAACACAGAAGAAAAAAAAAAAGCTGAACTACATTTTCCCTATGAGTGATTAAAATTACGCAGGACCTGATATCTGCAAACCATCTGAACAGCACAATGCAAAATTTGCTTTTACTCCCACTTCCTTTGTTTTTTTCCCCCAATTGCAAATTTAAATAATAATAAATGCACACTTTTACAGGCACTGTCACCCCAAGGGCTTTACACACTGGATAAGGTTACGCAACATCACTGAAATATGTATAAGTTCACTGCACAGCAACAGCCAGCCGGCACGGAGCAACAGAACAGGCGGGGGGAGAGAGAATGTTACCCAAGGACACTGGGACAAATCCTTTCCTTTTATCAAACGTGTCCATGAAACTTTACTGGCCACGCAGAGCCCAGAGCACCGGCTTTTAACGTCACATTTGAACAACCCGCGTGGATCTCAGCTTCTCTCTCTCAGAGCAGTGACAGGTCCCTGAGCTAGGATTCAAAGGGGTGCCTTTGTGGTGCATAGTGCCTTCTCTGCTATGGGAATCTGTCACAATTTCAGCCCCCAGCATTGCCAGTGCAAACTCCTAAGGCACACAGATAGGGTCCCCTATTATGTGAACCAGTACAGCTTACTCTGGTTTCAAGTAGGGGTAACTCCTCCAAGGCAAACCTTGGTTTATAGAAGCTTTGTCATTCTACACTAGGGGTTGGCAACGGTGCTTGGCTGGGCACCCCTGGGTGTCACCTCCACCCTAACTGCAGACAGCAGCTGAAAGGATACTGGAAGGACTGGTTTCCCCCTGCTATCAGTGGGAGACAGGCTGCTGTATCTAATTCAGCCCTTTCTTCTCCTTCGCTTTCCTAGAAGTGAGAATTACCCTTATTTCCTTCCTTGCTAAGAGTCCACCTCCAATAGGGAAATACTCACTATCAATTGAATAAGCCGTCAGCTTCCAGACGTTGACCTGGCCCCAGCTCTCTTGCCACAGGCAGCTGCAGCACGTGGGAAGCAACGGAAGAATCGCTGGTGTTATAGAGAGATATGCCGCACTTTCCTTTATGCAAGCAAAACACACGTCAAGGAAGCCTCAATTCTCTGTAGCCACCTGCCCCGTTGACCTCGGCTTAATCAGCCCAAGATGCGTTTCTTACATCGTTAACAAAGAGCACCCTCAAAGCAGCGGCGTTATTACTGATGTTCTACATTCAACATTCACACTTAAAAGTCAGGTGGGGCGCGAGAGACAAGAGGGGCCGATAAACCGTTGGAAGGAAAATGGTTGGTGCGAGGTGCTGTAAAAACAGAACAAAAAGATGGCCGCTGTCTCAAAGAGCCCACCACTCCTCCTCATTTTAGTCCTCACTTCCTGTTCCTCTCCTTTCTCCAGCCCTTACCCCAGCCTTACACTAACTTCAGTGGAGTTAATCCTGGTTTACACCAGGTTAAGTAAGAGAAAAATCAGTCCCCATATCCCATGGACTGCCTGATGACAGTGAAAAAAACAAAACACCTACCTGTGATGGTCAGTCGTCACTCAGTGCTTACGGTGTGGCTGACAGCACACTGCCCAACACCATGCTTCTCAGCTGACCCTCATTTTAAGGCACATTTCCCATTTCACTCCACAACTGACCCACATTCAGAGACCGGATTAAGCTGGATGTACCAGTATGACGTCAGCGCCACTCGCATGGTGCCTTTTTATTCTCCAGAATTGAAAATTTCATTGTTCAAAAATAAAGTAAGTCTCCAGCTGTTTTGGCAGCCTGGGCTGAAGTTCGGGCTAGCTGCCCGAGTACATATTCAGGGGGTCAGGCAGGACTGGGCGTGGGCAGCTAGGCAGAGCTGCCCTCCACGTCACCATGGCCCCACTGGTTTAGCACGCTATAGCTTGAGTGGCGCTAGTACGTGTCTGTCTACCCATGCTGGGAACGGCCCCCAGCCGCAGCGTGAACGTACTCTCCGGTGCCCAGAGGTCACACTGTTGACTTTTAAAGTAATAACCTTCACTGCTCATCAAAACGTGGGAGAAGAGAGGCAGGATCGTAGTAGGAAGACTCCACTCTGCGTGACGGATCACTTTGGCACTCTGAGTAGGATTGGGGAAGTACCCCCACTTCTTCCCACTCCCCCTCCCATCAAGAAGGGCCAACCCTTAGAAGCCTTGTACAGCCCACTGGGGTATCTGAGGTCCCCAGAAGGGGAACTAAACTCAAAAAGACCGTTGAGGCACAAGCCTCACCAAGAAACCCAGCAGAACCCAGGCGTGTATTTGAACTCCAAAGAGGAGAAGCCGAGCCCCAGCAACCCAGAGAGCACACATGATCGTGTTTTGAACATCTGCATAATCTACCACGATTGGTGTCTCGTGTGGGTGGAGCTTATGCTATGGGCGGAGCTTGGAAGAGCACCACCATCCCGTTTCTTCCCCTTCCCTTCTAATACTGAAAATTTACAAAGGAGAATCAAGAAAGGGAGACTGCCGAAAGAGCTATTCATACCAAATGAATGGCTCCCGTGGCACTGCGAGTTTGTCACACACTAGATTCCACATCTGGGCCTCAGCAGGTGAATCTTATGTATTTCTTCTGATTTCAATAATACCAGAAAAGATGCCTGTTCAAGGCTGCAGGCACTCGAATACACCATTAACACCACATTCAATCTCAGCTGCATGGAAGATGAGCAGCTCAACAGGAATTTAGGCTTGGTCCTGGAAAGTTATAAGGGCATTGCTACGTTGGTCAGGGATGTGAAAAACCCCCACATCCCTACGCCAACCAAAACCTCAGCGGAGACACGGCAGCATGAACAGAACAATGCTTCCGTTAACACAGTTAACGTTACTCAGGGAGCTGGTGTCTGGGAAACCGAAGTCTCTTAATCCAGTAGACAAACCCCTTCCCCTGGCGTACACTACGGGGTGATGCTGGCCTAGCTGTGTCTCTTTAGAGCACACACTGCCCTAGTCAGCCAGTCCCCTGGAAAACGCCTTTCCACTCCCTTCATCGTCTGAGTGACTGGGTGGACCAGCAAAGCTGGATCTTAAGCCAGCAGCAGCAGCAGCAGCTCGCTGGCTGCTCAATGCTCAGGGCCACCACCAGGCCTGCTCCGATGACACCTTGTTCCTGCTGCTCTTGCCTTGAATCCCTTCTTGCCTGCTGCCCTGCTTGCTCCCGTTCCTGACCTCCTGCTCGACCCTTGGCTCCAGATGCCAACCACTGACTCTGGGCTCTTACCCTAGTCCTTGGTACCGGATGCCTGCTCCATGCACTAGGTCTGACGCTCACTCTAACCATTAGGCTTGTCCGCCCTCGTTCCAGTCCCCTGCCACCCTCCCCCTGCCGATCCAAACACCCCAGAGTCACAACGATGATATTCTGTACTAATATTCTTCAAGGGCAAGTTATAAACCACCTAAATATTACTTTCATTTCTTCTGTGTTGCCTAAGGCAGGCCGTATATAAATCATTGCCTCCTGCCAAAGGAGTGACACTCTGCCTGGGCTAATATCTTAGCTGTCCTTTGTAGAAATCCAATAGAATCTGTCCTAATTCCATCAGAGCAAGGAACAAGAACGCCTAATTAAGAAGATTGCCATTCCCGTATCCTGTTCAATCAAGCCCAAACACAGCTCGCCCTCCCTTGAACAGTCTGAACCCTCAGGCCCGCCTGACAGCGTCACGATCACTTTACCTGGACATCGTGCTTCGTTGTTTTGCACAGCTAAAGTGAAAGCGTGCAAACATGCTGAGATATCGTTGCTCTCAAACTCACTCATGCAAGAGAATGCAGATTTTCCTGAACGGGCTGGAAGAACCAGCTGCTTCCCATTGCACAGCCCTCTCTCAAACTCCAGTCCTTACTACTTCTGTAAGGAACTCTGTTCAAGCCCTCAGATAACTGTTGTCCCAAACTGGATGGAGATGGAGAACGGAAATTCCACTTTTCGGAAGATTTTGACTTTTCAAAATTTGGTTTTGTTCCGATTCGCAACGAAACGTGAAAACTCTGTAACAGCAAATTTTGAAAAAAAACGTCACGGTCGGGTAGATCAAATATTTGCTTTTCACAAAAAACAAAGCAATTCATTTCAGTGTTGACTTTTTAAAAACCTGCATGTTGTATTATGCAAAATAAAACAAAATTTCTAAGCAAAAAGTCATTTGGAAAGGAAAAAATCAAAACACATTTCATTCTGGCAATGACTCCCTCACCCCAATTTTTTCTACGAAATGAAGTGCAGGTGAAACGGACAATTTCGTGAAGCATTTCAATTCCGATGCAACTGCATTTTCTGATGCTAAACTGGTCTCTTGAAGTTCTTTAAACCAACTCTACTTCCTGCAGAATAGCTAGTGTTGCAAAATCATATTCAGGGAGCACAAGGAGGGTATTTTTGATTGGTTGTTTGTGACCTGCCAGGAATGCTGCAAAAGCCAGCTGTTTGACAGGGTTTATGGTGAAGACTGGAGTTTCTTAAGTGCAGAAGGTTTCACGTCCAGATGCATCACATCCAGCCAAGAGGCGATGAAAACATGAATAACTGAAGCAAGTCTTCATCTGCCGGGATGGGATGGAGTCTCCTAGATGAGAGAAAACATTACGTGCAGCTGTTGCTATGTGAGAATTCAGCGTCAGCAAGGAATCCAAAAGTTCTCCTAGACCACGGACTGAACTGACTAACTGTGGATGTGACCCTCCTGCCATAGAAGGCAGCACCCCGTCTGCAGACACCTCAAAATAATTCTCTCTGCCCAGCAACATCCTCTGTTTTGCTTGGCTTCAGCTAGTGAATCTCATCCAAGCACTGGCCATCCTGGTGGTCGTGGTGGAGTTGCTCGTGGTGAAGGATAGGTAGAGCTGTGTCGTTTGTGTGTTGTTGGCACTTGACTTTGGGTTGTTTGACCAGTACACCTAGTGGTGACAGTGTTGGTTGTATGCTGGAAGGAGGAAGGGAAGATTCTGTCTCTGAATGCCATGGTGGGGAGCATGGCCCGGAGTGACACCAGTTGTCCATGAACCCCTTTCACAAGCCAGGAACGGCCTGGGTCAGATTCCTATGTCTAGGGTCGGAATTCCTTTAAGGGGCCTCTTCTCCTCTCTGTGCCCTCAGTGCCTGGGTAGAAACAGACATCAAATTCCACATCTACTGGGATCCTCATGCTTAGAAGACACCTACGTCTTCATGGTTATTTGTATTCCTGTAGATCCTAAATGCCCCAATCAGAAAAAGGCTTTGCCCCAGCAGGTCTACAATCCATATAGTTAGAGGGTACACAGGAGCTTATGGACCAAATTCTGATCTCTCTTGCACCAGGCAGCTCCACTGACTGCAATCCTTACTGTCACTCATGTTAAATGCCCTCAGAATTAGGTCCTTTGAGTGTCATTTTATAATCACACTCCAACTGAGCACTTTTCCCCAACCCCAGCCACAGCCTGTTTCTATAAATGCATGGCTGACAATAGGAACAACCATGCAACGTTATCACACTCCCCCTAGCAGGTACCAAATGATGACAAAGATTATGAAACCTACATATTTGAAAAGCTCTATTGAAGAATGGAGCCCTGAACCCTCCCTTATATCTAGATGGTTCTGATGCAGTCAGACACAGCTGGAGACATCCCTCACCTTTCCACAAGACAGCCAGACTTCATTGTATCTATTCCGTATAAATAGATCTCTAGAGACAGGTAGATATTAGGAAGAATATTTCCCAGACAAGTACAGTATACTGCGAATGAACTCATCTACACATTCAAACTAGCGAACATCCCTTTAATCCTCCATCTCAATTCCTTTCACGCTGGCTTTTCATATCTGCAACTCTAACATTGCAAGCACAAAAACCAGGCACATCTTTATCCGGGCTGATTGTCTGCTCAAAGTACATGCCGCCTTTCCACCAGGATTAAGGATTTTAGTGGCAGCGGGGGGAATAAGGCAAGCAACTCCCATTCCTGAGAGCTGGTGTCGTGTGCCCACTGAAGAACGCGGTTCTGCTGTTTGAGATGCATACAGGAATTAATCCTACAACCTCTTGCCTGCTGTTCATTACGCCCAGGAAAGATGCAGGCTAACTTTTGATCAGATGATACAAATCAAACGCAGCAAACAGAGAAGTACTTCGCATTCCTACATAAGCAGAATTTGAAATGCAGAGGAATGCATGGAAAAGCACTGAGGAGCAGAAAATCCAACTCGTAAATTGGATACGTTTAATTCAAATCGTGTCTGCTTTTTTAAAAGAAATATCCATCTCTCTTTACTCCTCCAGCTTCACATCACAGGCTCTGTTCAACAGATTTGATTCCAAATGTCCAAGTAACTCTCTGTGTTATGTTAAGGATCAGAAGTACACCACAACCACCTCAATAGGCTGCTGTCCTCTTCCATCTTCTATTTCATGTTGTTTATTAACTACCTAGAAGCCAACTGTCCAATCCTGCTGTCTCTTGCCCTAAATCCCAAGAGAATCATTTGGTATCTTACTGAACCAAGCTGAGAATTGCATTCAGAATTATTTTAAACAACAACTAAAGGCACTGCCAGTTGGACTGGAATAACCCATGATTTGCCAACAAATCTATTTCCAATGCTCATGCTGCAAAACGCTCTGGAAACCGGAGTTTCTCACGTGCTGCTGAAGACAGGATACCGCCTGATGACGCAGAAAAATCCTGATACTCCAGGAATGTGAATGGGCAGGTTTATTAGGTGAGATTATAACAGAGAGATTGTTACTGGGAAGGACAAATGGAGCCTGTTTTGAATGTCAGTAGATAATTATCTGTGAAAGAAGCAAATTCTTAGAGAAATGGGGGAGCACATCAGTGGGAGCCAGGAGCTAGCAATTAGAGCTGGGCGAAAGTTTTTGGAAGAATCATTTTTTCTTTTTTCTTTTTTTTTCTTTGGGGGGGCGGAGTGGGGAAATACAGATTGGCAACACAAACATTTTGCAAATTTTTATTGGTTTCATCCAAAAAACAACCAACCAACAAATTGTCAAAATAGTGTTTTGATTTTTCAGATTTTCAAGACAAAAGATTTCAAATGTTTGGTCCAAAGCAACTTTTCCCAACTAAGTAGGAATTAGGAGCTAAACTGAAGAATAACCCTTCATAGTTTGTCCCCTCAAAATAGCTCCCACGGTCAGACTTAAGACATATGAATTAGGAAAGCGAGGGAAAATAAAATCAATGCAATTGAAACGGCTTCTGTTTTTAGGCCATTCAGCACCACGGTACTGCTAATTGTGGGGAAATTGCAGGGAGAAAATTGTGGGCATAATTGTGGGGAAAAAGCAGGGAGAAAATGCCAAGCAAAACAGGGGGCGTCTGAAAAGAGATTACTGACAGGGAGGAAGAAGCACTTCAAATAAAGCAGAGCCTCGTCAAGGAGAACCACCTGTCTACACACCATCTCTCTGCAAGCAGAGACCCCTGCTTCATTCTGAAAGAGCAGTGCTTGGAACAGCACACCTGGGGAGCCGAGAGTGACTCGCACAGGGAGAGGCTGACTCTGAACAAAGGGACTTTGACAGCCCTGCTTACCTTTCCCCCGTGCTGTCCAGCCTATTTGACAAGCAGCTGCGTAGGGGACAGTGTGTGCTGCTGAATTCCCCACTTGGCAGGACTCTGGGCACCACAGGGACCTCAGAAATGTTTCAAAAAGGTCAAAACAAATGTTTCTTAAGCCAATTTTTGTTTAGTTTAGTTTAGTTGTGCAGAAAATGTTAAAGTGTTTGGTTTTCATTCCAAATCTGACCCACTCCAACTTTCCAAATCTCAACCCCCCCTGCAAAACACCATTGCATTCTCCACCCAGCTCTACCTTCGACACACAGGCTATTTTATTTCTACTGTGTATCCCTTCAGTGCTGCCTTCGCCTCTGAGATACCAGGTAGTGCACCAAACTGGGGTTTAAGAGACCTGCTCTGTTGTGGCCAGCTGTGTGACGCTGGAGAAGTCCATTAATGTCTCCGTGCTTCTGTTTTCTCATCTGTAGAATGGGGAGGAATGGCACTTACTCACCATTGCTCAGAGAGCTAGATATAGAAGTTCTCAGCATTTCCTGTTACTAAATAATCCGGTGGTATTGCTCTGGCTTACAACATGAGGGCCAAAAAAAAAATAATAATAATTCCTGTAAATAGCTCATTCTTCTACTAAAACGAATCTCAAGGGTGAATTCTCCTGGCTTTTTTTTTTTTTTTTTTAAACTCAATGGGAGTTTTGCCATTGACTTTAATGAGATCAGGATTTCCCACCCAGATAAACAAGTGGCGTTGTGCCACCCCACTGGGTGTGAATACTTTATGGGGAATTGCTATAGCCGATGCCCAGTTAAATCTGCACCTAAAGCAGGGCCGGCCTGCCAGCTCTGATGAATGGGATGCTTACCAAGGAGACCACACAAATTCAGCTCCCGATAATCAATCTTAGGTAAAGGGGAAGTGATGGAGCTGAATAGAGGCCAACTTTGCACTGTCTGCTCTTAGCCTGCATTGTGTGTGCTGAGATAAAGGGATTGTCAATGTCTTCCCCAACGATAACACATCACAAGGACTCTTCGCAATTTCTTGGCTGTGAAAAACGTGTCAGGGACCGTGAAATTGGTCCTTCCCCATGAAACCTGATCTCCCCTGAAGTGGTGGGAGAATCCCAACCAGGGGCCCTTGGCTGCTAGCCCCAGCCGGGTTGGGGTAATCCCAGAAGCACAGGGGAGATAAAACTTAGCTCCCTGCTATCTTTAGAGCTAAGCCAATCCTGCCACCCCCACAACTGGTTTGCAACCCCTCACCCCCAACCCTGTTTTGCATCAGGACCCCCATGGTTACACCACCATGAAGTTTCAGATGAAAACATCTGAAATCATGAAAGTGACCAATTTTCCAATCCTATGGTCGTGAAACTAACTAGAATGGACCGTGAATTTGAGAGGGCCCCGCATGTCACAGTCACACAGAGTGGTTGGAGGGCTGTTCGTGAGCTCTGGTGAGGTCATTCACTATGTCAGCAGCTTGGCTTCTTTCTAGACAGATGAGAATTTCACAAATAAACCTCTTAACTTTACAGCCAATTTACCAAACTGAGGAGAAAAGGAAAGTACTAATCTTGCACGGGAGAGTGACCAACAACTCCCTGGTGCCCTCCTCCTCTGAAAATGACCAGAGGACTCTCTGCAATAGACAAATGTGTGTATGGTGGGGGAGCCCGAGGTCTCTCCTTGCAGACAACAAGATCCTGGCCACCATTGCTTAGATCCTTCCCATCTCTCCGTTCTCCATCTCCCCGTTTTTCACTTCACCTTCGCACAGATCAAGTTACATCAAACTCGGTCAGGAATTCTTAACTGGCTATTTCCCTTTTCACTGGGGTGCTTTAAGTGTAGGCTGGGCAACTCGCCATGGCCATCGCATTCTACTCATACGTCACATACTACTCATCCCGCTCTGCTCAAGCTGATCCAGGGCTATGGATTGAGTACCTGGTTTATTCCCATTGTGCAGTGGCGTCCAGTTTACGCTCAGATCCCCCACTGCCACTCAGTCACAATCCCGGTTATTTCTTTCATTAGCCTCTCGCTACGCTGACCCTTCCAGCGAGGTGTTTCAAGGCACAAATAAGAGCTTGCTTTAAAATACCTCATTGGAAGAGTCTGGATAGGGAGAAGATAATCACCGGTCACCCTAAAAACTGCTATCATGATTATAAATGGATGGCCTATGACAGGGATGTCAAACTCAAATACACAGTGGGCCAAAATTAAAAACTTGGACAAAGTCGCGGGCCAACCTTGATATTTATTGAAAAAATGTCTACAATTGAGGAAGTTTTTCCTTCTCATCAAATATAACGATGAACCTTTTCATATGGAAACAAACTTAAGTTTTGCTTAAACATTGAATCTGGAACAAGCAAAGCTGAATACTATAAACACGTGAAATCGGTGCATGCGCTGTCTACCGGTGGGCCAGCTCTAGTAGACATTTGGTATTTTCTCGCGGGCCAAATATAATTACACTGCGGGCCAGATTTGGCCCGCGGGCCTGAGTTTGACATCTATGGCCTATGACATCCAGTCAATGGCACACAGCAACGACGGCAAGCAGTCACACCAGAAGGGAGTTTTGACAGAGGCAACGTAATTGCAAGACCTGGTCAGAGAATGTTGACAAAGCCCAATGCTGCTGTGAAAACCAGACATGATTTTTTTTTTTATAATTGCCCTCCCACCTAATAAGCCCTGGTCATTACCTAATGTAGAATTTAGCCAGAGCATCAGACTCCTTACACTTGTACAACATGCCAAGGGATCTTTAATGATAATAAAAGGTCGTGCCCTCCGCTGTACGTCTCACATGAAAGATGGCAGCTCAAGTAGCAGAGGGACAGACGGCATTAATTCAGAACAGACCCTAAGGGAAGAGTGCCAACTAGTGAACTACCAAAACCACCTTCTATAGCACATGGATCTCTCTTGGCTCTCCCGCTCCAGTCCTGACCCTGCTGCGTTTGTGAGATGTGGCGCCTGGTCACAGCCTGAGGCAAGGCTGCGGACCTACTTAAAGCTTTTATCTTTGCTATGGAGGCTTTTTCCTTACCTCTCCATGCTTTTTATCATCCAGCAAGTGGAGGAGGGGAAAAAAAAAAAAAGGGCTCGCTGCTTTGTTGGAAACACACGACTGGGATGTGTAAAAGGCTGGCATTCTCATCTCAAGGTTAACAAGCAGATGGTAAGCTCAGAGATAGAGTTATGAATCCCACAGTGACTTTTGTGATTTCACCAGGTATCACTCCGTCCATTAGCTACCGCTGTGCTAATGGAACATGAAGGGAAGTGCATGTGAGAGTGGCACAAAGAGCAAGTGAATTTATTGTGATCAGCCACGTTACAATTAATACGGAGTGAAATGAGGGTAGCAGGGCAATGAAATTGATAGGCACCGGGCTAGACGGGCATTATTTTCTGTTATGCTGAAACCTTCACGGCTCCCCTCCTTTGCCTTAAACTAAAATGCAACAGTCTTATATTATCATCAGCTTCCCCTTTCTCTCACATATCAGTGAAGTGGGCTGACCACATACAGACTGTTTCACAGCCTGGAAAAAACTCATAGCGCCTCAGCAGATTCCACAGAGAGCAAACTGGGCAGTTGGGACCGGTCTGTGAATTGCTGATCGTCCCTAAGCAGCTTTCTGACAACTTGGAAATAGGACAGCAGACCCTTCCTTGTCTTGGATGATGCAGGGGGCCTCTGCTGCTCCAGAGCGCGCCCAGGCCAGAGGATGATGCCAGAAGCTGTAGATCAGCAGCTTTTGCTCCTAAACGCAGGTAGCGTCTTTCACTGCTGCCACGACGGCATGCCAATACACGTGCCCATCTTTGTTTCATCTCCCTCCTCGATGCAGCATATGCATGGATTGAAGCTCCCAAATGGAGCCAGATGGACGGCCCCGGTGAATGACATTCTCCAATTTAGCTACAGAGCAGTTCAGCATGGGGGCAGCAGTGCAAGCTTCCTGCACAGCCTTGAGCTGGCGCAACTCTGCTATACAGTCAGAGGGGAGCCCAGCCCTTGTGGTACATGCAGCTCTTGGCCACTCTGCTGAGGTTTGTGGAGGTTTATAAAGAGGTGGGCACTGGGCCACTGGGAATCAGCGTGAGACCAAAACCATTTCACCTTGGCCAAACAGTGATCGGACACTCGTGTTCTGTACTACAGAGATGGGTTGGATTGGAACAGACAACCTAGAGGGGCTAGACTCTGTATCTTCTTTGCCAAACCTCTTAGTCATCCAGACACTCCATTTTTGTTTTCTTTTTGCTTTAAGTCAAAACCCTTGTTTCACGTTGGCCAATCCATAAGTCAACTTGAACCCATGAAGCAATAAAGAAAAGGTATCAAGCCCTGTTTTTTAAACCCAGATTCGCTCTTGTAGATGAGAGAAGAGACTTGCAGACAAGACTCATTGCAAGCCAGGCCAGTAACTTTACAGAAGTACTCTGTGAACTAAAGCATTTCAGCTCAGCTAGCGAAGGGTTGAATCTTTGCCGGTCTGTATGTAGGCTCATGGTTTCACTGAGTAGTAAATGTTGACTTTTAAAAAAGGACTGGATAATTTTATGACCATCAAGAATATTTGAAAAGATACAAACAAGGATAATGGAATGGGGGAAAAAAGAAATTGAATCAACTCTCATGCTTTAGAGCTTAATTACCAACAGGGGCCAGGAAGGAATTTTTCTTTAGGCACTCAGTGTATGTGATAGAGGGCATATTGCTTTGTTCAAGGGGTAACCAGTTGCCATTTTCTATCTGCAATTTCTTTTTTGCTTTCAATTGAGAGGAGCACTGTTAAGGGAGTGCAAAGGCGTGCTGCAAGATTCTTCGGTGCATGTTCAGTTTAAATTAACCTGATCTCTGGTCTCTTACAACACGTGTGTACCCGTTAGGCTGAACAATCTATCCCACCACGTATTAAGCTTGGACAGTCTGGTTTCCTTCTCCAGACCTGAAGAACTCCACGAAGCTTGAAAGCTTGTCCCTTCCACCAACAGAAGTTGGTCCAATAAAAGATATCACCTCACCCACCTTGTCTCGCTCGTATCCTGGGACCAACCCCGTGACAACAGCACTTCTAACAGTAATGGGCTCCAGAAAGATTCATAAATATTAGTCTCAAGCGGAGGTATTTTTTAAAACGTCTGTAATGCCCTTCTTTTCCTGAACCTATCCTTAAGAGTTAGTTAGCTGGCCAAAGTGGGGCTGTTCATGCAGAAAGGAACATAAACAATTGTAATTTCCAAATGCAAAAAAGGGAGCTGGCCCCAAAAGATTCTCTCCCTAAAGCTGTATGAACAAGGTGGGACATTTCAGGAAGAGAAGAAGGCCATAACAATCACAATGCCCGTTTTTATTTGGGGATGACCCCCCGCTGAATCATGGAGAACTCTCGCAGAGGGATGTGGCTTTTCAGGCGCAAAGTTAGGGACCACATACAAGACCCAGATGCCGTCTCTATTGGGATCTATATTGTTTGGGGTTTTTTTAAACCTATAATTGCCCTCTTCAAAACGTCATCATCATCTTTTGGTGTCAGACATCTACCTAGGTTTCGTTAGCACAGCCCTCCCTGGGTATCCGAGCACATGTGATGGGGACAGGGCACTTCCACCTGAGAATGCTCAATTGTTCTGAAGACTCAAATCAGAGGGGGAGGCAGGGGAACTGTCCATTTAAAAAAAATGTGCAAGGGAATGGTTTCTGTGCAGCCATCACAGAAAGAAAAGAAATTGTTAAGTAATAGAGTAGAGAGGCTGAAGAATCTAATCAGCGCCAAAATATTAGATTAGCCAAGTTCCCTGAAAAGGCTGAAATAAGTTCCCTGTCACTGGTACATCCCAAATGACTTCAAGCTGAGGATAGCAGAAGACCTGTTATATGATGAAAGAGCAGATCAGAACATAAGGAGGGTTGCATATAAGCAGCCTGAATAAAAATTTAATATTACAGACATCTGTGATAGAAGAGACATTCTAATAGCAGTTAGGAAGGCAAAAGTTAAGAGACTATATTTTACTCTCAGTTACACAGGTGTGACTGGATTTCTAACAGGGCATGACAGAATCTGGGCCATATTCAATGTCAAAATCCTTTCACGTTTTGTTCTTCCCAAACCTAGCAATGCTGGCAAAAAGAAGAGGTTTGTCCCTGTGTCTTTGAAGGTTCTCCTAAGAACACTGGCTCAGCAACACGTTTCCCTGCTAGATGCAGATTAAAGCGTTTAGGGAAAGAGCATTTCTTCTTGGATACACAGCCTCTTCTGGACCAGATCAGTAAAGGAGGTGGCACAAATGATGCTCACCAGGATTTAGGCATGGATAGAGAGAGAGTGCCACTGTCTAGCACAACTGTATTTCTTAATGCCTCTTCATAAACTCATTTGCACTTCAATTTCTTTTCCAATTTAGTTTCTTGGATTAGTATGTAACACGCACACACGTGTGTGCAACACCGAAATAAGTTGCCACCACAGAAGGCTGTGGGAGGGGCTCTGAAGAATTTTGTACTGGAACGGTATAAGACTTCACAGGATCCATTGGTCACCACCGGGGAGAGCTAGGTTTTCTTTTGAAAAAGACCTCAAATTGCAATCTGTGCTTTCCTTCCCTAGGAAGGGGTTTGGTATTTCAGATTCCATAGGAAATGGGAGTGAAAACAGCTGCGTGCAAAGCAGATCATTGTGTGTGCAAAACACAAGTGAAGTCCCCACCAAAACCAACACCACACATCCCCTGGACATCAATGGGACCAGGATCTCCTCCCTGAATGCCCTTCCATTTCCATTAGGGGACTCGCTCCAAGTTAAAGGGGACCAAGGAGGCGTGTGTTTTCTTCTGCTGACGAACCATTTCTACAATTTCACATCAGCACCCGCAGCAAAACCTAGAGTGAATCACAGCTACCACCTGCACTCGTTGGGTGCATAAGCATTGCCATGGAACAGTTCATCCTCTTCTGATGGATGGGTGTAGTGGGAAGAACAGAACAAAATGTATTCAGATTAAATTGCAGCAGAACAATCTGACTAAAAGCAATGACTACAAAGAGACACCAGCTGGAAGCGAACAGTAACACCAGCCCACCTCGCTCAGCAGGGTTTATTTTAATGGACTTTTGTGCACTTCATGTCGTAAATTACTTTATCGCAGGCAGTTGTGGTTTGGTCTAGAGAAGTGTTTAAATTGTTTTGAGGCTCTTAGCGTTTGAGTGACAACTATACGCCCCAGGACTGGTCCAACTGGGTGTTTGTTGTTGTGGGCAGGCGCCATAAGGTAACCTTTTAAAGAGCCAGTTTATGCCAAGAAACTGCATACGAGGAAGATTATTAACAGGAAGCCGGGGAGGGAAAGACAGCATCACACACACTGATAAGGAACATCACATGCAGCTTGATAAGAAAGGCCCAATGTCAACAGAGAACAGAAGCAGGAGGGGGAGAGACGGACACTAAGGAAGATACACATAAATAGGAAATTGCAAATGGAGTGATGGGTTACAGGGCTCCCTGAAGCAAATGCAGGTTAAAAGGGAGATCATGAGTGAACTGACCTTCAAGGAAAGCCAGCCAGGGCCAGTTTTTCAGACGAATTCAGTGCCCAACGGCTCTCCCTGTGATACCTCTGGCTCCGAAGGACTTGGTCTGTTGAGTTCAGAGCTCTTTGCAAAGAGCTGCAGCACCCACAAACTCGCGGATTGTGGGGGCCGCACTCTTCAGAATCTGCCAAGAGAACCTGCCTCAAACTGCACTAAGCCACCAGGCCAAGAAAGAAACAATCTGTTGACGCACGAGAGACCCAGGCCCAAATTCACTGCTGACAAAGCTCCACTGCACCAAAGGAGTTACACCAGCCGAGAGTTTGGCCCTATGAGAGACACCAGGCCCCTGGATGCAGCAGTTATTATAGGCCAGATGCTGCACTACACTGCGTCCCCTGTAACAAATCAGAATGGCAGCATTTCCCGCACACGCTGTCCCAGGGCAGCTGATGATGCAAGACCACAGCGAATCCAGTCCTATCACCGGTCGCGAGCACTGGAGGAAGTGTTATTGCTACGGCTGTAGGAGAAGCAAACCCAGAGGACAAAGCTTCCATGTCAGAGCTACAAACTCCTCCACGAGAGCTTGTGGAAAAGTAGGAGGATCACTCAAGTCCCGGCCCCCTGGCTTGCTCAGAAAGTTCACAAAGATTTCACCGAACAAGTTCTAACCTTTGGGCTTGTAACTAACGCAGGCAAGATTCCTCTGGCCCCGTTTGCAGAGATCCATAGACCGCCAGTCTTTCCCTTTCAAGGCCATTTCCTGCAGCCCACAAAGGTTGGGAAATGAATTAGGCACAGACCAAAAAAAAAGTGGGGAGTGTTGTGATGGTTGTATTGCTGATGGGAACTGCAGTGGAACATGATCTATGTGACGATGCTGATGTAATAGCTAGAATTCACAGGGTAGGAGAACCCAAGAAAATAAACCCACTGTTTCCTGGAGAGTGAAACACTTAGAGGAGCATCTAATCTGGCCCTGGAGTGTCATATCCTCGGTGAAGCCACCTTGATCCCAAACACACCTTGTGGCAAGCCTGGTCTCCCTGGGTGTAGCAAATAGGAGCTGAGGACACATTTTTGCCATCCGGATGGATTTGACACCAAAGTACTTCCACACACCTGAACTCTTCCGCTGGACCCTGTGTCCCACTTGCAAAACCCGGCCACCCTTCTAGTAAGGAGAAAACAAAACATTAAAAAAAAAAAAAAAGAGAGAGAGAGAGAGAGACTTGGAGAGGGGAGTTTTAACAGCGCTGCAGGCAAATATCAGAGTGTGCAAAGCCTTTTAAATGTGTTAGAGACTAGACCCACTTGAATTGGTGAGCAGGGAAAATCCTCTTAACATGTTTCCACTGTTCCCTGAGCTGCTGTGGTATCAGTCACATCCCATTCTAATGACTGGCATCACCTGTGGAGCGCTGCATGGTAGGGCAAAAGGAAGAAGCGACAGAAAGGGAAAATAAAAAGTGATTGATGTCTGATTAGGGAGGCAGTGGGGCAGCAACAGAGGGAATCTGAAGCAAGAGTCTCTGGGGGCTTCTGATTAGCAACAGCCTAGACCCCTACGTGCACAGGCATATTTTTAAATTATGTGATGAACGGACTTTATAACAAGGTTCCTCTTGTTACTGGTCTTACGAGAGAAGGTTAAAGAAGCTTAATTTATTCTCTTCAAGGCTTGGCAGGCTCAGAAGTGACGTCTTTCCTGGTCCTTAGAGGCAATGGAAGATGAAACTAGAGGCTCTTTTCGCAGGCCACAGCTTCATTAGGGGCTCTTGGATCAAAGGGGAAACAAAAGTTTGCAGATTAAACTTTCTTTTCATTTTCCAACTCAACTCTGCGCTTCCAGAGTGCCAGCTGGAACCAGGAGCAGAAATGGGAAACACTTTGTGCAGTCAAGAACTCAATTAGGAATAAGAATCATGTTAGCCACGCCGGGTCCTTCTACCCTGGAACATCCAAGAGACTCCCAAGAAAACGTATTTGCGTGAAAGTCCCAGCTTTTTTCCTTTTGCTCGTTAATTAACAGCGCGTGGGTGGCATTCGTTAGCCTGAGCAGTTTGCTCTCACTAGGGAGAGCAGCAGCGGATCAAAGGTTATGAAGTGAGGGCTCCACTACTCACATATGCTAAGAGGGAGATTTTGTTAGTTCTCCGAGACTGTGACTGGTTTAGGCTTAATTAATTAGCAATGTTTCTAATGATGTTGGTCAGCTTTCCTAATTGTACTGAATGCATGCCGCACCACGTCTTCAATCTTCATGCACCTGCACGCCTCTTCTCGTCAAGAAAATGATATTGATTATAAGAGCTTAAACACAAATCTGTGAGCGAAGTCCTGGGCTTAATGAAGTTAATGGGAGTTCTGCCCTGACTTCAATGCAGCCAGGATTCTACCCTATAGTTTTTTCTATTGCCTCTATTCCCATAGCATAGAGGGGCCATATTAACAAAATTATAGGTCATAATTATACATGCTCAGTGGTGGAAGAGAGCTCATTTTGGTCCTGATACAGCAAAGCACTTCAATGTGTGCTTAAGACCCACTGGGTACATCTACATCGAAATGAAAGACTCGGTGCCATGGTTTTTTTTATTTCAGTGTAAACATTCCCAGTGAGGTCAGTGGGGTGTGAACTTGTCCATACATGCCTGCTGAACAAGGAAGGGTTTATTCACATGCTTAAAGTTAAGCACACTCTTCAGTGACTTGCTGAACCAGGCTGCTAAAGCTCTCAAGTGTGATCACTCATGGTGCCTATCTTCTACGAAAAACATCTTTGGATCCTTACCCCTTCTGCTTCTCAGTCATGCATGAGAGCCCTGCTTAAACAACTGAATCTTGCACTGGGCCTTGAAAGTGACAAGACACGGGCAATTCCAGAGCAGAACACATGCAAAGACCAACCCCAAAGACTTTCTTTTGTACGCAAAATATAGTCCAGAGCACTAGAGTCCACGAAGACAAAGCCACATGCAGTTATCAGTACATGTCTCCACAGGACATTGGCTGCTATTTCAATCTTTGGAAGGCAAAGAGAACTGTACATGCAGAATGTTCAAATACACATGAAGAAGTGGGGAGTAGGGTAAGGGATATGTTCAGTAATCCAGAGTAGGAAACAGCATGAAGCAAGTAGGGAAGAACGTTTTAGTAGCATCGATCCCTATCCTTGTCTGCGTAAGATAGTACTGTACCACAGGCCACGGCAATGTTCTGTATAATCTGTATTGTGCCTAGCGCAGGGTCTGAAATAATGACACGTGCGGAGATAAGTTCTGGCTTTGTAAGCAGCGCAGTTACACAGATGTATTAAAATCACGGCTGGCATTAAATGCGCATGTTTCAAGTGCCGAAGGTAATCAATGACACACTGGCTAAGCGTCTATTCACATCTCACTGCTTCAAGTCTAAAGTTCAGGTGGGACTTAATACTGGTCAGATAATTTATGTAATCAAAGTGATGAGCTACCTCCCAAGATGAGTGGATTTTGCTTGCCGTCAGTAAATACAGCAGACCCTGGATGGCCTCTCTCTGCCTGAGGTAGCTTACTCAGTGATAAATTAAAAGCCAGCGTGGCATCCCAATTATTTTCTTCAGGCAACTTGTGTTTCTGATGCACTGGGAAGAAGAAATGTTCACACAAATCTCTGTTTCCCCTTCAAAGGGCCTTCCTTCTATCACTTCCAAACAACATTTCTAATAGGGGGAAGGAAATCTTATCTAAATAGAGCCCCTGCTCTCTTCCAACAGGTGCACCAAAGCAACAAGACACGGGATTGCAGTACTTCCGCCATAGCCGGCTTTCCCTATGCACTGAAATAAGCCCCTGGTTCTGGTTATCAAGACTTCTGGCTCAGCAGTTTGCCATCTTGTGTCTTAAAAAACAACTTCTCCTTCCCAAGCAAAAGCATGGTCACAAAACCATGGGTTTAAGAGTATGGAGAGGCACATTCCAGTGTAGAGCAAGGGAGAGGCAGGGATCCAGAGAGCAGAAATCCCCAGGACAGGTTACTTCTTGGTTGGCAGCTTCCATACAGAAGGACAGAGACGAAACCTCTCAGGCCGCACTCCCGCAACTGTGCATACAAGGAGCCCTGGAAATCAATGGGGCTCTGGATGGGCACTGAGGTCCACACACATGGAGCTGGCTGTAGGACTCAAAGAGCTTGGCTTGTTTAGCCTAACCAAACGCAAGCTGAGGGAACGTGGGATTGCTTTCTATAAATATATCAGAGGAATAAATACCAGGGAGGGAGAGGAGTTATTTAAGTTCAGTGCCATTGTGGACACAAGAACAAATGGCCATCAGGAAGGTCAGACTTGAAATAAGACGAAGGTTTCTAACCTTCAGAGGAGTGAAGTTCTGGAACAGCCTTCCAAGGGCAGCAGTAGGGGCAAGTCACCAAGCTGGCTTCAAGATTGCGCTTGATAAGTCTACAGAGGAGATGGGCCAGCCTAATTTGGCATTGACTCCTAGCGGTAAAAATGCCCAGTGGCCTGTGACGGGATGTTAGATGGGGAGGGTTCTGAATTCCTACAGAGAATTCTTTCTGGGCGTCTGGCTGGTGAATCTTGCCCACATGCTCAGGGTTTAGCTGATCGCCATATCTGGGGTCAGGAAGGAATTTTTCTCTCCAGGGAGATTGGCATAGGCCTGGAGGGGGGAAGGGGAGGTTCTCTGTCCTCTGCAGCATGGGGCACGGGTCACTTGCTGATGGATTCTCTGTACCTTGAAGACTTTAAACCATGATTTGAGGACTCCAATAATTCAGTTCTAGGTTAGGAATCTATTACAGGGGTAGGTGGGTGCAGTTCTGTGGCCTGCGTTGTGGAGGTCAGACTAGATTGATCATACTGGTCCCTTCTGACCTTAGAATCTATGAGTCTATGAGACTGGGCCTTTTGTCCCTTCCAGGTGAAAGAAGATACCTGCTAATGAGGCAGCATGAGGAAGCTTGTGCCGTTGATGCCCCTGTTGAACCTCTTTGATAGAGAACGTCCATCTTTAGGGTTATGCTCTTTCCTACATTAAAAATGCCCTTATTCTGAGCCCAGCAGTGCAGTGGGAATGAGCCGTGATGCCCTGGATATGAATGTAGATTCACTGTAGGCTACGGGGGGCTGAACATATAGCATAGGACTTGTTTGAGGTTGTTGTTTTTTTTAGGGTACCAGTGTTTGCCACAAAATGGGCCTACAGGGTGCCCACTGACTTTAAGACCCCAATCTACAGACTCTGTAAAATAAAAACGTTCCTCTTAAAAACAGCTCTGAAATGATTTCAAAAACTGCTTGGGCCCATTCGGCCCGCAAATCACCCCTCAGAGGCTATTCTAGGATGAACATAAGTCAGATGTCAGCTGCAAGGAGCCCCGGTTCTGCTCAGTCAGACTGGCACAAAGCTATCCAAGCGGGGGGAGGTGACGGACTAAAAAAAAGCCAACTCCATCCTTCTGACGACAGCTGTCTGTGGCTGAACCAAATGTGCCCAGCTCCAGGTTTGCTGAGCAGTTTGCAGCCCGATTGCTCCCTAAAGGCCTCTGTTCAATTTTTTATAAACTTCTACTCCATAAAAGATTTAAAGGACAGAAGCGATTCTTCTTCATGACAGCCACAGCAGCCCTGTGTCTAACGATGGGGAAAGAGGAGGTCAGAAAACAGGAGCGGGACAGACAAGCTGTGATGATGCCGAGTGACTGAGGCCAGGCTGCTTGGAGAGGTTTACAAAAGGAGCACCATCTGGGCTAGAAGCTAAGGTTGGGCGTGAATTTTTAAAAGCATTTGTACACGGATATAAAACATCAGGCAGAAAGTAGTTTCTTAAGCAAGCGCCCAATAGTGCAGTCGTTGTCTTACACACGTCCTCTTGGAGGGAGGGCACCTTCCCTTTGGAAAGTAAGTAATAAGATACGCGAATGACATGGGAGCCTAGATGTAAGAGCACGCCCAAAAGGACAGAATAAAGGAGCAATAGCGAGGAGAGATGACACTTGTTGGTATTAGATTATGTTTTTCTGCAGTTGTATGGCATTGGGGAAGCATTGCCTAGCGGCTGGACAGGAAAGCAAGACTCCTGTGCCTACGCATCTATGTTTTTATACCATGCCTATCACTGTAGCGTCAGAGCGCCTGCATATTCCTGGCTCTGAGAAAATCTCGCCGTGGAAACTTTGGCAGCCCATCATTTTTTGTGACAGTTTACCCATCGTTAAGAGGTAACATTATTATTACTCTCAGTGGTGGTGGCAGCCTAGATTAAGGAATGTTCGCAAAGCCCTTTGAGATCCTCAAATGAAAGGATTGTCCTCCGATTATCCTCTTGTCTGCTTGCCTCTCTTGTGAGATGAGCGAGGAGCCCCTTGGCCAGGAGGAGGAGGAGTGTTTTCATTCTCTTTGGAACAAACAGCAGTTCTAGGAGGAAACTTCTCTTTGGCTGCAGGAATTAAAAAGTTCAGAGAGCAACAAGGGAAATGCAGGCTGGGGAAATCAAAGCAGCTGCAATTAAGTGGGAGTTTCTCCCTGCTCTAGGTTAGACCAGTGAATGGAGGGGCTTGAAGGAGAGCATCACTCAGGAGAATAGATATAGAGGGTACTTTTTACAAGCAACTGGCTGCTCACAGTTACGGCTTTGAGACATGGCCTGCTTTGTGCGAGGATGAGGAGGAGAGGCCATGTGGCAGACTGTAGTGGGAGAGCATCTGGGACTGTACATGCTGAAGAGGGGGTTCTGCTGCCATTTGAAAGGATACGAGGTGTGCCTCCTCCAACTCTCAGTATGAAACAGATCTGCTGTGTGGTGCAGGACAGAAGGACAAGGCCATGAAGGCTAGCACTGTTCTCTGTACCTTCACCACGCCCCAGCTTTTGGAATATTTAGGTAGTGACAGCCACCAATTGTACACTGTTGCAGACTAATGACAAACATACAGCATTACTGACATTCCTGTAGTGCTACTCAACCTTTCTCTCTCCCATTTCCTTTCTTCTTCCCTCCCTCTCCCGCTTGTCATCAGCATGTTCTCTTCCTGGCCTTTTCTTATACTTATTTAAAGCTAATAAAAGAATTCAGAATTAATCAAAAGAAAGAAATCAGGTGCTAAAGCGCTCCCCACTCTGATGTGGAATAGCCAATTATCAGTTGCACCCAAAAGAAAGGAGAATTGAAGAATGAGACACTTGGGGCCCCAGACAAGCAATTGCTGGCCTTTACAGAGGATGAATAAAGAGCTGTTCAATGCTTCTTTAATGCCAGCATCTCAATGAACCACTCTCCATATTTCTAATCATCCCAACGAGAGGTTGCTTGGTGTCAAAGCCAAGACATTTAAGCTTTCCTCAGTATGAAAGATGCTCATGGTTCAGATTTAAACCGTGACCCTGTGTGTATCTTCTGCAGCAATTAATCAACACTTATGATATTCCATCATGAAAATGTACAAGAGAAAAAAACAGAACACTCTGCTCACCACACATACGAATGAAAAAGAAAGATGTGTTTTTTCACCATTCTTGTCCTTGTCCCTCCACAAACGCCTATTTCTGCATTCAAGTTCACACACAGGACAAATCATTTCTCTCATGCACGGTCTTTTGGGCAGTATACAATATCCCTGATCTTTAACATCTGAAGAATTTGCCAAGCAGATATTTTCAAAAATCCATGGTAGGAGCCAGATGCAATCTACTTTAAATCTCATCACGATGGGCCAGTTTTCAGGAGCTTTTAAAATTCAGCTGCATTATCAGTGGCATTGTGGATCCAGCTATAATGCAGCTTACAAAACGTGTGATGCAGATTACCGGCACCACTGAAGACACCTGGGAGCTGTCTGGAAAAGACCTGGACAGCACAGGAAAAGAATAACTGTTTCCAAACCTAAGCCGACATCCTGCCTGGCTTGTGCCATCTTATGAATGCTGGCTAGGCCAGATGTTTACAGGACAGAAATCTGGACTCTCTCTTTCCCTGAGGGCTCCTAGTACCACCACTACCTGTTTGCTTGGCAGTACAGCCTAGAAAAATAATTCAGAGCTACTTTAGGAGCCTGCACACTGAACATTAAACAAACTCCTTGAGGTCAACTTCGCTGCTTCCAATCAGTGCTGCCTCCTGTGCTAAGTGCAGGGACATGGGGTTTAAACCAGTACTGTAGGCACCCCTCTGCAGTTTCCCTGACCTCTCCAGCCAACTGCCATCCCAACACCCTTTGCCCCTTCCCTGATTCCATTCCACATCCCTTGGCTACGTCCAACCTTCCTTAGCTACTTACCTCTGCTATTTCCTTGATGCCTTCCCAGATCCCTCTTCTGCTTTGAGTCCCTCCAACGCTCCTATCCATACCCCAAAAGCTTCCTTCCCTCCATCCCCACCAACTTCCCAAATGAAAACTGGACATCCTCTTTGAGTTGGCCAACATCAGCATTTGCCCAATGAGTCCAACTTAACTGGCATCAAGCAGACAGTGAAATAGCTTAGCCTGCCCACGTGGGAAATCCAGCTGAGAAAGAGGTGTTTGTGGATAAGGTCAGAGATGGATGCAGTGGTTCATCCTGCATTAAAATGCCACGCTACTTCATTGTACCTGGTTTTTTTACCGGTGAAGATTTAGCTTTATTTAAAATGTATGTTGTGTCAGGCCAGAAAAACTGGCTGGCGTTTGCAGTGGTTTCAATCTATTGCCAAACGTACTTCCAATACTACTTTTGGAAAAGGGACTCTTCTTTGGATCTGGATTTAGAGTTTATGCAGATTGTTCCGCCGTCACAATCAATCATGTTCAAGCCATTGGCAAATATATAATGACAGACTATTTATTCCCAACAGGAGTGCTTGGAAAACTAATTTTCTGTTTAAACGCCACCATGCAGTGGGGCAGGCCGCTGTAATCAAGTCACAGGAACGTACTTCGCTCCCCGTCAATCTGGGACAGCGGGACTCACGACGCAGATGAAAGAGAACAGCATTAAACTGCACTGTTTGGGGAACACATGTCGGGCCCTATTCATTCTCCGTTTCCGCTGCTTTTCTGGGCTGACAGCTCTATAGCAGCACAAGCCCAGGAGCACGCAGGACTGAGTTATAGCAGGAACTTAAAGAAACACAATCAAGGAGGAGAATCAGTGAAAATGGCAGCCAGGAAGGGAGAATAAAACCAACTGAGAAATACACTGAAACCTGTACAGAGAGAACGAAACTTCTAGGCCACTCCTCCTCCCCCCACAGGCAGCGATTGTACCCAGAACAATTTTGTTTCACCTTCCGTTCAAGGCCGTATTTGGGGATCCGATCTTGGCTGATCCTTGGCCAAGCTGAACTTGCCACACTGAACTGTGCGGTGTTGGTTCAATGGTGTAACCCTCCCCACAGCGCTCAACTTCAGGCAGTGGCATTTTGTCTTGGAACACCCAGAACAGATCAGATGCTCTTACTGATGCTTTGCTGCCCCATCGAGGCCGGCCACGACAGGTACTGATCTCAGCTGGTGTAAGTCAACATAGCTCCGCTGACTTAATGGAGCTGCACCAATGGATACCCACTGAAGAGCTGGCCCCCCTGTCTCTAACACGGGCACCGTGACTTCAGACCCTGACATACAGGCTGTGTTCCAAGTGTATTTCAGAACAATAGAGATTCTGGATCTCCCGTTTCTTGCATGCTACGAGTGCCTTCTGCCATTTTGTCCCCCAAGCGCCATCCTCCACAAGTTCCACATCTCTCCTTCTCTCCTGCCCTAGGCAGCTGAACAAGGCCAATAGCTCGCAATCTCTTTGTGCAATGGGGTGCTGTAACCAATCTTCCTGGCTGTTCATTTTCCTGTATGCCCAGCATATAAATGAATCTGAGCCCCCGCACCCTCCTGCTGTCAGTGCATATGCACAGCTGTGTGCGTGTCAGGAACTGTAAGAAGACAGGTGACTCTATTGTAGATTACTCAGTCCCACAACGATTGATCAAGCAAGGAAAACAATGGTGGAAATCGGCACATACAAATTACCGCAAAAGAAAAGCAAGGAGTTTAAACGAGAACCATGTCGGCGCGGGGGTTGAGGTGCTACACATTGACAGCACAGGAAGCTGAAGTTTGTCTGAGCCACACAACTGGAAACGTTGTATAGCATTTCCTGCTGCCGGCGCAAAGCCACTAAGGTGTAAGCAGAAGTGAGGTGTGCTTGCAGAGGGTCTGGACTATGGGTATGAACTATGCCCCAAGAAAAGGGTGAATCAGGACCAGCTTGTTGGTAAGAGACCGATGGTTTAATGGTATTCTGGGGCCCCCTTATAACTGTCAATTTTAAGGGGGAAAAGGATTTACTCCTTTAAGATAACAGCCTCCAGGATTTTCCCATACGCTTTTTTCCTCCCTTGCCTGTTTTTGTATCCTACAGATAGCAGGAATCTCAGGACCGGTTTTGTTTGTTTTTCTGAGGGCTCCGGGGAACTGAAGAGGGATAAAGACCCACAAGAGGCTGAAAGGTGAGCTGCAGTTTTCCCAACCATCAGCTGTGGAGGTGTGGGTTGCGGAATCACTCCCACTGCTTACAGATTACATGTAGTGCCTTACGGTGACAGGCGCAAGGAGTTCAGCCTGTATAGTATATAGTCTGTATATAACAAAGAGGAGATTATGGGGTGACGATCATAGTCTATAAGTGCCTACATGGGGAACAAATAGTTGATCATGGGTTTTTCAACCTAGCAGACAAAGGTTTAACAAGATCCAATGGAAGTTGAAGCTGGACAAATTCACACTGGAAATAAAGCGCAAATGTTTAAGAGTGAGGGTAATTAACTATTGGAACAATTTATCCAGGGTTGTGGTGGATTCTCTATCACTGGCAAGTTATAAATCAAGATTGGCTGTTTTTTCTAAAAGCTACTTCACAGAGGAATTAATTGAGGCAAGTTCTCTGGCTGTATGATACAGGATGTCAGACTAGTTGAACACAGTGGCCCCTTCTGGCCTTTTAATCCATGAACCTATGAACTGTTTGTCAGAGTTAAAACAAGTTTTCAAACAAGAGAAAGCGAGCGCTTTCAAAGAGTCCGACTCTAATACTCCTTTCTGGCTGGAATCTGGGGAAAGTGGGTCGCAGCTCAAGATTCGGTCTAGTGCAGGGTCACGATCCCACCATCTTTCACGTCTTGCAGCAAAACCAAACAGGCCAAGACATTGTATTTGGAATGAAAACACAAAAAGCGAGACAAAATAACGGGTGCTCGTGGGTGTGTATGTGTGTGTGAGAAAGAGATGAAATGACCCTCAGACAGCTTTGTGTCCAGAAGCTGCAATAAATGGCAATAATTAAAGGTGAACTGTAAAACATCTGATCAGGAACATATCATTCTAGGTGATGCCTGCTTAACCTATCACTGACGCTGCCTTTGCTTCCGTGGGAAAGGTACCTGTGTGGAAGAAATCAGATTTGGAGCTTGAAAGGAGCAATACATCAACGCGGTGTCTTATGTCATTATGGTGCAGAAATTCAGCTAGGTAAGTAAAGTGCCAGGAGAAAATTCCGTGCAGTGCAAATAGTTTCTAAGTGAAGTCTGCATTGCAGCTGGGAGTGTGCCTCGCACCCGGGGCAGACAGACTTGTGTGAGCTCTGCTTGAGCTAATGCACTAACACAGCAGCGTGGACTTTGCGGTATGAAGGCAGTCTGGGCTAGTTGCCTCAATACAAGGCCTCCCAGCCCTCTGGGTCCGTACTCGGGGGGCAAGTCTGTGCTACTGTTTACACCGCACCATCCAGGCTGCTATTTTCAGTGCACTGGCTTGAGCAAAGCTCTTGACTCCAGTGTAGACACACCTGAAGAGGCACAAACTGGGCACGGAAGAGGGAAGACAGAAGAAGAGGAATTCAAGACTGTACTTTAGAAGGAACGGACGGTGCGCCAGTAAGAGAATATCTTCTTTGCAGCTCTTGGACAATGCTCATTTTCCTATGGCTTAGCCCAAGACACTTGATTCATATCAATTAGCTTCTTTCTCTGCCTCGGCTGCCCCCCTAGGAATCCACAGCTCAAAAAGAATAGTCTATTGCCTGACTAGAAAGTGCTGCATGTAAGTGACAGAACCTGGAAAAAACGTATTCATAGCAGCATTTCCTGACCCTCTGATGGCTGCAGGAGGAGATTTCTCAGCACATGCCAGATTGCCAGTCCAAGGAAGTGCCATTCCTGGCAATGCGAGGAGGCTAAGAGGCATTTCAGGCTCCCAAAAATTTCAGGCCACCCTTCTGCTTCACCCCCCATTGTGACTCACGGAGGAGCTCTAACAAAATGGAAAATGTGAACACGTAAAGGTGAAGCCAGCGTGTTTCCAACAGCTTCCCCTTTCCAATTGTCCTCCTATTTTGGAGTTCGTTCCCTGCGCTCTTTTGAATGCTCTCCAGTTTTCCACATCAAAGCCTCTGCACAGATCATTGTTCGTAGTCTCAGCTCACATAGCTTGAGAGGATAACATCATGTCTTAGAATGAAATACCAGCTAGCAATGCTAATGAGCAGCGCTGGAAACTCAGAGCTAGCAAGACTTACTAAAATTAACAGCCATGCTCTTTGCTGGTGTAAACAGATGCAACTCAATGGAGTTTCACCCATTTACATCAACTGCAAATCTGACCCTATCGTAAATACATCTAGGACACCCATCTCCATAGTATTTCAGTGCCAAGGTTGTGTGTCAACAAAGGAGAAATAGCTTCTCACTGGGGAAGCTCTCATGCAGTGCAGAACAAATCCAGTCAGGCACCACCACCACCAGCTAACCATGTGGGGAGAAGTCATAGACTTCTGCTCCAAAAACTCGGATGGCTACCGCGTCAGCCAAAGGAGACTGCTCCAATAGGCGTCAGTATTGGACCGTTAGCAGCTCCTCCATCCTCTTTGCTCCTATGTTCGCTGAAGTGCTAGATCATTGCACACCAACAGACCCTGCGGTTTGTCTGACTTGCATCCAGGAGAAGACACTGGCAAAAACGTCGATAATACCCCACTCTTACACAGGTGCTTTCATCGGAGGACCTGAAAGCGCTATATTACAAATGGGGGGGTGCCATTCCCACTGTAAGGATGGGGAATCCGAAGCAGAGCTGTTAGGAGACTCTCCATAATCCAATGCCCAGGGAAGTCAGCGGAAACACTCCAAAGGACTTCAGTGCGCATTAGATCAGGCTGTCCGTGCGTCAGGGCCAGAGTCAGGAAAGGAATGTAAATGGCCTTGTGAAAATTCTCCTCACCTCCCACCCACAACGAGCAATAATTTTTGCTGGGTGAGTAAAATCTCGACTCACCAACCAACACGATGAAGGGGTGGGCTGGTAAATTGTCATTCGTTTTTTCATAGTGGAAAAATCTCCCAACATCCAGTCTCCTGCTCTGAAAACTAGAGCTTGCCGCCTCACATCTCAGACACACACAGGCCAGTTTATCCCAGGGTGGGTTTGATACGTGGGTTGTCTTTGCTACGGTGCGTCAAGACCAGAAGTGAAGTTTGAAACACAGAAAGCGTCCCAACTCCACACGTGCTATGGGAACGGCGCAGCGTGGCAGAACACCTGATCCTTGAGAAACATGAACTCAGGTGTTGTGATAGATGCATGCAAATATTTCAGAAAGGGCATCCCTGTGTACACTCTGGGCGCTCTTAATATGATTAAAGAATACACCACAAATAATACAGCTCAAACGCAGCAGCACAATGCACTTCAACGCAACAGCAGGGAGCCAGGCAACTTAAAAACCCAGCTCATTCCCCATATATATATTAGTTCCACTCCCGCCCACTATTTTCCGATTTGCAGCATGCCCTGGGGGACGTCAGATTCAGGGCTGCTGGGGAACGAATTCAAAAAGCTGTGCCAGCCATCACCTTCTCATGTATACCACTGGCGCTCCGGCTCAACCGTCTCTGCTGATTTCAGATGCAGCTGAACGGCCTGAGGAGAGTGGGAGTCTCTTAGGTAAAGCGTTTGTGGCCATTTAGGGCTTTGTAGGTCAAAAACAATACCTAAAAGTTCCCTCGAGGCCCACAGGCAGCCAGGGCAGATTACAGAGCGCCGGTGGAACACGCTGCGTTAGAAGGGACAGATCATTAGTGGGCCAGCGTTAAAAAGGCTGACATTTATTTTTGAGAACTGCCAGGGGGACGGCAGTCCCCAGAGCTCTGGCGGGCTCCTGAACAAGCAGTCAGCTCAGGGCAGAGAGCAGAGTAGCTGCCTGCTGGGCGCTAAGCCACACTGTGACCAAGAGCCATAATGAAAGGCCTCGGAACAGCAGGCACGGAATTCAAATTAAGCACACACGTAATCCAGCTGTAAAACGGGATGTCACCACCAGCTCCCCAGAAGAGAACCGATGGGAAGGAAAGGTAGCACCTCAGAGGGAACGAGACTGACCAACAGGAGCAGGAAGATGCTATTCTGCTCTTCAAACTGAAATGAATTAACTGGCAGAGCCATCTCCTGCTAGAGATGGGCTCGAGCCAGACGCCCATGTGGGTCCCAGAGCCAGATTTCTAAATGGCTCCTTCTCGCTGTAGGATCCCAGTGCCTCCTGCTCTGGTGGTGGAAACGAGATGCCTCTGACCAGACGCTCTTCCTCTGAACCCCCCGGGGCTGCCCTGTGGGGGAAGGTGCAAGGATCTGCAGAGGGGCACGCGGCTGGTGGGGAGCTCAGGAATTCTTCATTCATTCCACAGCCTGAGCATTAGGTAGATGCCAGGTACCATCCGCCCGCCCTTCAACAACTGGCCCACCCATCCTCAGGGGCGGTCTGGGTGACACCAAGCTGGCATACATTGGCTCCTAGGTGCCTTGCTCCCAGGAGTCAGGACTAGACTTCTTAGAAACAAACGAATCCATGTCAGCAAAGAATCGGGGGAGAACCTCACACAGTCACGACTCTGCCAATGGCGAAGCCTTCCTCCAGTGAGGAAGGTGAGCAGACTTTTGATGCTATAAACACACAGCTACCTCCTCATTCACGAGACCTCTTCTCCTTTCATAAAATGTTACCAGCACCAAAAGAATAGACAAACGCACTTGTACTAAAATACGACTACTTTTGGTCTATTCTGAGCCTCGTCCTCCTGTCGAGACACCAAACCCAGGTACAGAGCCATGGAGTCCCTGTAGAATCAGCTGCAACTTTGCCTCTGTGCACGAATCTCCTGAAAGAGGAGCTTTAGGTGGAGAGAAGAAAAAGGGCCATGGGATGCATGACGGAGCAAAGACCATTGCAACCCGTGAAACAGTAAGTTGCTGTTATCTCACTTGATTGAGTGTTGGTTTAATGGAAAGCTCTCCTTTCCAAAGAGCAAAGACATTTTCGCTATCAAACGCAGCTGAAAGTTAAAAGTCGCTATTTAAAAACCGTTAGAGTTTGATTAATTATGAAACTATTTCTATGAGCGGTGCTGGAAATTCAGCAGTGACATTTGCTTCTAAGTCAGTGTTGAATCAATAACTCAGCACGGTGCCGGGGGTCAGTGTACAATGGGAGGCGCTATTTGTCAGGCAAGTCCTAGATCTGAGTCTATAAGTCTCCATTTATAAAGGTCCCATGGCACTCCTGGCAAGAGTGTGGGTAATAGCCCTGCTTTCCTGGCCAAATTCCAGTATGGGAAATGACATTCCACTTGTCCACCTTAAACTCCTCCAGCATTTTTTCACTCCCTGTCCAAGACCTCTCCTGTGTACTATGGAACAGCTGCCACGCTCCGCACTGGAGGGAATTGCATTTCACTGGTGGGTGAAAATGGTGCCTTAATGCTTGTAAATTGCACTGGGCTCTTTTGGGATAGCAGCTGCTACAGAACACAGGCCATTATTACGATGAGCATACAGCAATTTCCCTGCATCTCTTTGATATGGAAGTCTAGATGCATAACAAGCTTTAAGTTCAAAGGACAAGGAAAACAGCAGTACCAGACCATAATAAATGGGGGAGACAAGCTGCTGGGACGTCCCCCTCCTCATAGACTCTGCAGCTGGTCACACAATACAAAGGAAAGGCAGCATCGTGGGGAAGGGATATTTCTCATTATTTTAGATAACAGATGCAATAGAAGAGTCTTAAGAAAAGACGAATGTTTCGTGCACCCCCCAACCCTTCACCTCATCAGTTGTTCTTTCTTTGCCTTTAATTCTTCCAACACAGCTACTTCTGTATGCTAAAAACAATGTTTTCACAGAGACCTTGAAATATCAGCTAATCACTGACCTCTGCTTTGTTCCTTTGTAGCAGGGAACAGAAGATAACAGTATGTCTCACTACCAATTAAATGTGTGTTTTAAACCTTTTATATGAGAGAATATAAATAGCCTGTTTGGGTGGAGAATTTACAGGCATGAAAATGAAGCTCTGGCACCAATGGTTGCTATTTATCATTTGGATTACAAGGATCAGGGCCCCATTGTGCTAGGAATGTCATAAAAAGATGAGGATCTATCTTAGTACATGAAGTATATTGCAGGCTGGTAAATACAAGTCTTATCAGATGTTACAAAATGTCCTAATTACTGCACAGCTTCCAAACCCTGCACTGAACATGAGTTCCTGGGAGGAGGGAGAAAGAGACTGGGGATGGAAGAAGACCTAAGGGAAAAGGACCAGGCTGGGAGGGAACATGCTCATACCCAACTTTGAAATGGAGAAACTAAGGCACAGAGGTGAAGAGAGTAGCTTAAGGTCTTGTGGCAGATCCAAGAACAGAAGCCAGGTCTCCCGACTTCCATTCAGCTCATCTATCCACTGGACCACATTGCTGTCTCCAGGAGCAAGGAGGTGGCGGAAAGAGACTCTATGCAGAGTATTATCTACTACTGCAATCAAGGACGGAGTGGGTTAGAATCCGAAGCGGTCATCTTTGTGGTGGGCGTGCAGACAAGGCGCGTAGGCTAGTTACTGATCAAACGGGCATACCGGAAGCAGTGCTCGAAGGATGGAGAGCACTTTCCAGTATAATGCTGATGCAATAATAAAAGTTCCCAGGGTCAATACACTCCTTAGATGCTGGGCAAATTTACAGTTACCTAGGAAACAGGAAGGACCGTGAAGCTGGCATTAAAAATACATACCCCAGCTTTGAGGTGTGGCTGAAGCCTTCTCCCTTTTCCTCCACAGGGTTATGGGTTCCGGGTCCACCTATAAGAGTGCCTGATGTCTTCACTCAAGGAAACCCTTCCTAATGCACAGAACAGAGGGGGCTTGTCCCTTGGGAAAACATTTAACACCCAGACAGAAAAGTGTCTGTCAGAGCACACAAAAATAAAACAGCTGCCACAATTCCTAGGGTAATAAAACGCTAACCGGGGCTCTATTGGGTCTGGGGAACTGAGGAGAAGAGACCATGGAAAAAGGGATCAGGAAAATAAGACAATAATACATAATCTCTGCCCTTCCCAAAAGTGCAGCCATTACAAACCACACTGTTCTCCCTCCCAGCAGCTGCCTAGGAAAATAGCGAGTTTAGGCTCAGTCTTCCGATGGCTGGAGCAGAGCTGAAGTCAGTGGCCGGCTTCAAACAAAATAGCAAAACAAACAAACAGGGCTGTTCTTACAAAGCATCCGCACCAAGGACGATCAGATCATCTTTGTGGCTCTCTGGTCTGGATCCCAACATGCAGTGACGCCGGCTCTTACTGTGACTGTCCCCAGGCTTCTGGGTTTCTGGTCTCTGCTCAGATGACACTGTTCAATGCACCAGAAGTCCCCCAAGGAGTCAAAGTCTTCCCCTGGGGAGGAACGTGGAGGGTAGATGGCTCCTCCCTGGTTGCGAGGCTTCACTCTCCCCTAAATGCAGCCAAACCCGCAAGTACTGTAAAACCAAACCCTTTGTCTCGGAGTTCTGCTGTTCCGGTAGGGTGGCTGGCTAGTTCTATCTTCACCCTAACCCTCCTGGTAATCTGGGAAATGGAGTCCCTAACCTTTGCCATCACGGCTACTGCGTCCTGAGTAAATCCCCTAACTGCTCAGTGTGGTGTTTCAGAAGCAATAACTCCACAGGGGTTACATACAGCGTGAGAGACTTAGGAGCTAGCCATATAATCAATATTCAGCACCACTAAGGTAGCAAACCCTGTTCCGTACCCCCCAGAGCCTTAGCCTCGTCTGTTCTTCTATTTACCCAGGACGTTTAGCCAAGAGCTGACACAGCAACACCAGGAAAGGGGTTTTAGGACAGCCCATTGAAGCAGCAATGGTTGTTGAGAAAGCCCTGATAATGTGTCAGAGAGCCTTCGAACCATTTCACTTCCCCACCAGCTCCTGCAGCCATTGGGATTCCCTCATCCTAGCTGCCCAGTCCGGACCCTACAGCTGCCAGTTCACCAACAAAGTTAAGCAGATGGCTTCTAAAGCCTGGGCAAAGGCAACCATCTGGGCCAGCAACAGACAAGTTCTAGAGAAGCTGGGGGAGCGAAAGGGAATAATCCGGGGAAGCCGCCAGACCCACCGGTCCACTGAGAAGTTTTGGTAGCAGACACTCCTGTGTGGAGCACAGAATACCAGAGGTAACGCACTGCTCCAGCTATTTAAGGGGGGAGGTGTTAGGCCGCTGGTGCTGTTGGGGGACGGGAAGGAGGAAAGACTACGGCCATGTCCACTATGCTACACTGGCAAACCGTTCTTAGTGTGGATGCAGCTGTGATGGCGAAGCTGAACTTTGTACCGGTGCAGTACGGGGCACTCACAGGTTTAAACTAGAGAAAACGGTGGCTCCTCTGGAATTTGAGGCCTTTAAATCAAGACTTGAGGACGTCGGGGATTCAGCCAGAGGCTGACAGGCTGTTGGAGGAGTGGGTGGGCAAGGTTCTGTAGCCTGCGAGGCGCAGGAGATCAGACTAGATGATCATGGCAACCCCTTCTGGCCTTAAAAACCATGAGTAAAACCACGTCCCAGGAGCAAAACAAGCTACGCCGGTAAAAGTGCAGTTTTGCCCCTATAATAGCCTCTATACCAGGGACTTCTGCCAGGACAGTTATGTTGGTCAGGCATCACCCTACGTCCCCAACATGGCTACGACAGCAGAAGTCTGTAGGGTAGACACATCCAAAGAGTTGGCTGGGGGGGTGGCGAGACACAGCGTTCTCTGCTACCTCATGCCAGAGCTGTTTCTGATTGCCGGGCCCAGCTCCAAGCCGTAGGGAGAGATTGCTGCAGAAGGGAGTCACCCAACAAGTTCTCTGCCCACCTGTGGAACTATGTCTCCAAAGGAAGCCTTCCTCAGCCAGAAGGCTGAGTGCGTGACTGGAAAGAGGGATGAAAGAGGAAAACAAGCCAACCAACCAACTTCGGGCAGCCAGAGATTCCATGGAAGGCATGAACAAACTACCCAAGGATACCTTTAACCGGCAAGGATATCAGGAGATCCATGACAGAAGCTCCTGCAAAGTGTAGGTTGTGCAAAGACTTCTCAGTGTGCACCACACTCGGAAAAATAGATCGACATTTCTGCCTGACTGCTAGACAAGGAACATGTCCTCCCACATGCTAGACAGCGGATAGCAGAATGCACCCCGGCTCCTGACTGGGGCTTTTGGATGCTTGTAATATATAAATAATAATACGTCAGCAGGTCTCTGAGGACTTTGCAGTAGAAAGGAAGTAACATTATCCCATTTTACAGATGGGAAAATGGAGGCAGCAAGGCTGATTGACTTGCCCAAGGTCACACAGAATGTCAGTGGCAGAATCAAGAACAGAAGGTAAGTCTCCTGGATGCCAGGGATTCATTGAACCCTACAGAAAGCAAAGGATTCAGCACGCAAAGCGGAGGTAGGTATTCTTACCCCGGTACTACCAGGGTATGAGGAAACTGGCACACAAAGAGGTTAAGGGCCTCACTAGGAATAGAGTCTGGGATCATGACTCCAAGTCCCCTGCTCTAGCCACTCAACAACACTGCCTCCCTGTACATCCAAGCTCCATTGTACAATAGACAATGACCTCCCCTTTCCTCTGGTATTTCCAGTTTGAAAGTATTATGAACTGTAATTCGATTCTCGAGCACTTTCCCTCTCTATTGTTTTGTGCCCTGTTGTCTTCTATAATCTTGTTTTGTAATGTAACAGGCAACTGCTTCCTCTTCCCCCTGCTTGCATTAGCTTTATGAGGCTTTGAAGCGCTTTCAGAATATTGAACCATTATGTTAGTGTAGCTAGTTTCCCATCAGCGGACCTGGTGTGTCATTTAGTTGTATTTATTTATGTCAGGGGAGCCCTTTAAGCTTTTGATTGCAGCTACGTCAGTCTCTGTTCTTTCAAACATTAGTTCTTACTCCTGCCATGTCCCTTTGCCTTGCCTGCACTCTGGCAGTTCTCTGCCTCATGCAGATTCAAGTGGACTGTATTTGGTTTTGCTTTTTGGACATTGTGGACTCACTGAGAATGCAATTTCCCTGAAACTTGTTGAGATGCAAGAATAAGGGCACCTTATTCTTAAGAGCTTGGCAAAGGCGCAACTAGCCTACAATTTGTAGATGCACCTCCATTCTGTTGCAGCTCTTCGGTTCAGGATTGATGAGTACACGTCTCCCTAAGCCCACTGAAGTCAACAGGACCCTTTCTGTTGATTCCAGTGGGCTTTGGATCAAGCCCACCACGCAGGCCTACTCTGAAACACGAGCTTTTTGGGCATTCCCCGTTTGTTGTCCCTCAATGAGTATCTGAATGGACGGTGCCCCATTTACAAGCAAACCTGAATATTTTCCTGGCTGCCAGCTGTGCGCACTTGCCCTGAGAGTCAAGTTGGGTTCTCTCCTTCTCAAGCATCATTATGCCCTGGAATAAAGATTCTGCAGGTCCGATTTTGCTCTTACCTATGCCTGTCCAATTGTAATGGCTCTGCACAGCTGGAACAGTCCCACACGGGAGGAAAGGCATGAACAACCCTGTGCATGCCGCACTGCCTCTCATGCATCATGTCTCTGCAGCTCATGCAACGTTAGAAGAGGTGCTGTAGGCCATGTCAGGACCTCACTAAATTAGACCACTGCAACGCCTTTCGTCTTATAATGGTACCCTTTCCCTTCCAGGGGCAGGCAGAGGTAACTCTTGTGGCCACTGAGTATATTGGCCTGTTGACGATGGCCAAGATCGTACAGCATCCAGCTCACTTTCTTTGAGCTGCCAGTGCTCTGGGCTGAAGTGCAGAAGCTGTCTGAAGAGTGGAGCCTGCGCCGCTCTTCAACTCCACCACAGGCAGAATCCAGGAGGCTGAACGGTCATCTCTCCATGCCTCTGTTTCTCCTTTTAGCCTCTTGCTGCCTTCCTTGTTTGAAGCGTTCTCTCTTTGGGGCTGTTTCTTATACTGTGTTTGTACAGCACCTATCCCTGGGGAACCCCGTCTCATTGGGAACCTCCAGCTGTTCCTCGGATACAAATAATAGACACCTTTACTGCAAGCGCCGTGAGGCTGGGAGACGTGGCACAGAATCAGGCCACAGCAGGGAAAGAATCCTGCTGGTGACTGTTATATTCTTCCTCTGGCCAGCACTTCAGGAAACAGAGGTTGGAATGCGGTCCCCATTTCCTTCCTCTGACCCCAGCTTAAAAGGACAACCACCCCAGGTGGCCGTCCCACAGCAGACTTGTTAATGTTCATTGGAGAATAGCTAATGAAACATGGGGCCACTAGAGAGATGGAAATTCCTGCCCTAGTATTTTGGTGCAAGAGAAATGAAGGCGGCACCTCACGGATGGCAGCAAACAATACATCTAGCGTCTCTGTTTTGCTGCAATCCAAAAAAGGGGTCATTTTTTTAACGTCACCCCTACATAGCTTGCACACGTCCTTCTGGGACTCGGATAACAAAGTCACGGTGAAAGCAATTTTGCTCTTGACGTGTATCTGCCCGACAGGGAATTGGGTCCCTCCTTCATGACAACAGGCACCTGAAACGCTCAGGTACCATAACTGCGACATTTGTTCAATAAAAGGCTGCCATCCCCTTTCTCCCATTTCTCCTGTCTGTCCTGCAGAGGAAGAGATGCTGCTGCTGAACTCGTTTTCTTCCCCTTCCTTCCTCTGTATTAATCATTTCAGTCTTACAGTCTCTGCTGCAGATAATCACTCTTCTTTCTAATAAATGGCTGCTGTCGGATTCTTGCAAATGTAGCAGATCCCCTCCGTGCTGCCCTCTCCCTGCACTTCATCTCACGTACCTCCCCAGGGACCACACTGTCACCTACAGATGATGAAGGGCCTCTTCTTTTTGGCCTGAAGATTACACTTTGCACTTGCCACAGGCCACACAGTACACGATTCCTTCCCCCGGTCGCCCTCCCAACAGCTTCCTGGGCCTGGTAGCTGCCCTTGGTGATTTGTTGGGAGTTGGCTGCAAATTAGTTTCCTGTTCGGCTCTGATTCTACCATTGGAGGAGAGAGTACCGTGGAGCCTTCCTTCGTCCGTCCTACCAGCAGCCTGTGCAAAGAGCCATCCCAATGGAGTGCCACGCGCCCAGACACGCTCCCTGCTCAAACAGCAATTTCACCACAGATCCTAGTCTGAGGGCGTAGGGGCACAGGCAGGGCACGCTGCACTTCTGCCTTCTAGCCCCACAGAAACCAGCTCTGACTCCACTGGCTACGTATCCACCGTGCCCTGTATTTGTGTTCCCTCCATCAATATCTTCTCAGTCCCACGCAACAGCACTATGTACAGGATCCCCTGGGCTTTCAGCCCTCTCCTCAGCAGCACAGGCCTCCGTTCCGTGCGGCCTGTCACCAGGCTTGGCTAACACCACTCGCTTCTGCTCCCTCGCTTCTCCTCCCAGCACTTCCTTCTTGTGCCTCTTTATCACTCTTGACCTGATGGGCTAATTGGCTCATCAGCTCACCCAGCCCACTGGCCTGATTAGCTAATCACCTTTAATTACTTCAATCAGCCTTCTCTGGGGGAACAAACGGGTGTCCAGATGATCAGAGTGCATGTTCACCTGCTAACTCCCTGCACGCTTTCACAGACTAATCCGCTTATTAGGGCAGGCCTCAGCCCAACTCAGGGCCCCCTTGTGCATGAAGATGGGTGGCCTTGTGATTAGGGACCTAGCCTAGGACCCAAGAAAACGGTTCAGTCCCCTACTCTGGCAAAGGTTTCTTGGGTGACCTTGGGCAAATCACTTCGTTTTTCTGTGCTTCAGTTCCCACTCTGTGAAATGGGGTTATCAGCCCTATACCTCCCAGGTTTTATGGGGTGCTCAGGTACCATAGTTCAGGTCATCTAACATCAGCTAGGCACTGCACACACCCATAACAAGAGGCAATCCCTGCCCTGAAGAACTTGCTGTCTAAATGGACAAAGGAAATAATATAGCCCTAATTTACCAGAGGCACCAGAGATTAAGTGACGCAGCAAACATCACACGGAGCCAGGATTTGACCCCCAGATCTCCTGAGTGCCAGGGAATTAAGCATAACGCTACCCATCTGCTCCCTGGGAGACAGCGCTGCATGCTTCGCCCTGGATTGGTCCCAGCGGTACAGTGCCCTCCACCGTCCCTTTACATTACTGGGAGAACCCACCTCCCCAGCAGAGACTAGGCAGAATGAAGACAAGCTGGAGATCCCCTGTGCTATTCAGGAAGAGCAGGGGGGATCATTCAGAAACTAAAGGTCTACAATAGACTCAAAGACAAAGCCTTTTTTCTTCCCCGGAGGAGGAGATTAATGCATTAAATGGGAGCTATGAAGGGGAATCTGGAAAGAAAACATCAGCCATTCAAATCTGGAAGCTTGTGGGGACAGGAATTTATGCAGAGGGCAAAATTAGGCACATTTCTCAAGAGGCGAGCACGCTGTTACTGAGGGAGGCAAGTGACCAGATAAAGTGTGAGGGCCACACAGAGTTTCTCTCAGACATCCAAGTGCATGAAAAGAGGAGCAAGGAGGTTGCCAGAGGAGATTTGTGATGGCAGTTGGCAAATCAGAGAATCACTTCCCCCGAGGTACAAAGCTATGTCTGCCAGCCAGTAAGTTTGGATCAGCGGATATCCTGTCACCAGCAAATTAACGACTGTGCCAGCTATTAATTATAGTCCTTTACACTTAGACTCAGACTCATAGGTCAGAAGGGACCAATATGATCATCTAGTCTGACCTCCTGCACAAGGCAGGCCACAAAACCCTACCCATACACATTTATAACAACCCCGAACCCATGACTGAGTTATTGAAATCCTCAAAAGTGAGATTTGAAGACCTCAAGCTGCAGGGAATCGATCAGCAAGCGACCCATGCCCCACGCTGCGGAGGAAGGTGAAAAACCTCCGGGGCCTCTGCCAATCCGCCCCGGAGGAAAATTCCTTCCCGACCCCAAATATGGCGATCAGCTAAACCCCGAGCATGTGGGCAAGACTCACCAGTCAGCACCCAAAAAGGAATTCTCTGCAGTAACTCAGTTCCCATCCCATCCAGCATTCCCACAGACCATTGAGCAGACTTATCTGCCGATAATCCAAATCAATTGCTCAAATTAAACTATCCCATCATAACATCCCCTCCATATACTTATCAAGCTTAGTCTTAAAGCCAGATAAGTCATTTGCCCCCACTTAAAATACTCCCCATGGAAGCTTGCACACAGTGACAAAAAGGATAGCTGCTGGCAAATTGGAAGGACAGAAGAGAACGCTCTCATGGACTGAGGACGCAGGAACGAGCAAACTTGCGCCCCATTACTGTGGGCTCCAACTTGGTGACTGCAAGGGGGATGCATTGCATTAAATGGCATTTTCAAGAGCAGGCCAGCCGGTTGGCTTGACACTTCACACCGGGTCAGGCAGAGATTCCTTACTGCAAAGGACAGAGAGCTGGCTTGGTGTGGAAGCGATTAGCCCTGACTGTGTAGTAATAACTGGGAAAATACCCGTGTGCATCTAGTGCTAGAACACACAGCTGTGGAGGAGATCCAAAGGGGGCTGCCCTGCTACTGATGCAATTTTCTCAGGAGAGGAGTGAGTGAGTTTGGCTGGCTTTGGGATTGCTGCAGAGTAAAGAACAATGCTTAGCCCTTATACAGCCCTTTGCAAACATTAACTGATTAATCCTCACAACCCCCAGGAGGCAAGTATTACTATCTCAACTTAAGCGAGATTTAGGGACTGTCAGCTTCGAAGAGTGATCCTATGTCCGAGGTGGGATCTGAACCCAAGGACCCCTGGCTGTCGATCATACCACTTCTCTCACCTTGTATAAATCAAATGAGGCAAAAAATCTCCAAGGCTGAAGATAAAATGAGCCTTGAAAGAGATTGTACAACATTCCCGTACTCCTCAGAGGCCTCTCGTTACCATCGCTGACAGTTCTTCCCAAAGGCAGATCCCATATTGTCCTGCTAGGATTGGAACTGTTGAGTGATGAGCAGTCTGGATTCATCTGAGGATGGAGTAGAAGGAATGCACTTTCCCTGGTTCACAAGGCTGCACAATAACAGAAGGGGCAAACCGTCTGAGACTACGTAAACGAAGACTGCATTCTCATTCCACATAGAGCGGCTCTCATTTACGAGTCTGAGTTAGAGTGACAGATTCTTCTAGGCACAACCACCTCAAACTTCCGGGTATGGAGACAGAGATTCTGGATCATTAGTGAAGCTGCACGTGAGGAACTAGCCTATCTGATGTCTTTGCAGTTTCCACAAGAGGGCACCAACACAACGCCAATAGAGATTTGGTCCACAGATCACTCGAAGGATTTGGAGACAATCGGTTTTCCCCTTTGACACAGATGCAAAAACCAGCAAAGATTTCCTTGAGATGGATCCAAAGCACTTTGGCCTGGCAGAATCCCAAGGTGCTCTTTCAGAATATGGCTGTGACTGGACAGTGAGCAAAGCTGAAGTTTGCCTGCAGGGATTCAAGTACAGTGTGCAAAAGGCAGATAATGTCCTGAAAATATTTAGTCTGTAGTTAACCATTCTGGGGGACAAAGGGGAGGATCCACAGAACACAGCCCACTGGAAATAACCAGGCTGCCTCTATATGGGGTGCAGAGGGGGATGGCATGGAAGGAAGGAAGCTGTTTTGCAAGGCAAAGAACCACAAGAGACAAAGATCAATTGGGCACTGATTTGAAGACCCTACCTCCTGGGGGGAGCCTTCCCTTCACACCTTCGTTCACTCTGAATAAAGAGCCTGCAATGGGAATACCCGTCTGACCACTACCAACAGCAGTGTATTTCCAGGGCAAGCCAGTCCAGCGCACATGATCAACCTCCTAATGCACATGATGGGTTGACTGTCACAAACAGAGCTGGGACATTGGACTGCTTGCGTAGGAAAGCCTGGACAAATGGCACAGAGAATCCAGTTCAGACGGCAGGCCCTGTGCTGGCCTCTGCTATAGTCGCAGCAGTTAGCAAAGGCATGTTTATTGCAATGTTAATTTAAGGCGTCCTGCTCTGCAGCCTTTTGTACATTTTGCACTTCTCCGCTCTACACTGGCTGCTAAATGAGTCAAAGTTATCTTGATGCTGAAATGTATATTTCTATTTCAAGGGTTAGTGCGTTGCTTATTTTTAAAGCAATCCATTGCATTGCAATGTGATTATCTCCCAGTAACATGTGCAATGTGTTATGTTTCACCATGCACAAAGAAATACTTTCCCAGTCTGAATTACATTAGTGGAAGAAAGAAACAAGAACAAAATCTCCACGAGGAAGCACAGAAGAGGTCTCCTGGCACTGAGCGCTCAGTACATGACTGCTGAGTTCTGTCGACCCTCGATAATGGCCCCATTACCATAGAATTTGAGCACCTCGTAATCTTTTAATGTATTTATTCTCTCAGCACCTCTGTGAGTAGGGCAGGGTTGTTATCCCCATTATCCAGATGGGGAAGTGAGGCACAGGGAGGATACATGACTTGACTATGGCCACACAGGAAATCTGTGGCCGAACAGGGAACTGATCCTGGGTCCCTAACTGCTAGACTTTTCATGCCAGGAGAGTGCACAGGAATTTAAAGGTGCATTAAATACAGAAGGAAAATGCATCTGAACATTCCAGCTGTTCCTCTGCAACAAGACCCACCCCTTTGCTCATTTGACACGTTTTCATTCCCCAGGAGACTTTGGATGTCCACAGATGCGCTGATTCAGCATGAGCATGAAAGTGAAACACAGAGCACAGCATGGTGACGGGAGCAGAGATCTGTTGGGATGGTGGGGGGCAGCAAAGACCTCCTGCAGCTGAGATAAATGCTCTGGAGTTATGAGCACAACAGTCACACAAGAAGGTGCCTATTTGTGAGTCAGCTGAAGGTACGCATGTTTGACAGGTGGCTGCATGAGGTGGGATTAGGAGAGGGACCTAAATTTATGACCTTGTCTACACAGGGAAACGCAACGACATAGCTGGTCTGGAACAACTCCGTGTGTGGATGCTTTTCCAGAATAGCTAAATTATACCGGAACAGTTCTGCTGGTCAATTTCCCCAGTGTAGACACGGCCAAAGAGGTGTAAGCTGTTGGGGAAAGGATCTGTCCTTTTGTGATATGAATTCGGAGTACCGAGCCCAATGGAGATCCGACGCATTCCTGGGTCTCGGGGTGGTATTCGCGTTAGAGGCAAAAGTCTAAAATGGTGCCTGTTTAAATAGCTGCCACCAAGATACAGCTTGTTCCGGCATATAGTCAAACTAGGAAGCACCGACTTTTTCAGGTTCTTGCTGCTGCCTTTTTGAAAACATCCATGCAGGGTAAAAGAGAGGCAGATGGAGCTGCTTATCTGGGGAAATGGCTTCTTCTGCAGTTGATTGATGGCCCCAGGGAGATCCCCAGTGCCCTCTGGCATAGAGTTATGGTGAGGCAGACGGACTGAGCTGTGGAAGTCAAGCGGTCCTGCAGCTTTGTTTATTTACTGCATCCTCAGCCAGTGAGAGAACAAGGTGTAACGTAACATTGACTCATGGAAACATTTAAGCTGGGAAGAGCTATGGGCCTGAATAGACAAAATCCACAAATAATAGGCCAGCAGAGGAGTGTAGCCTAAGAGAGAGGCCTCAGCATGACAGATGGAGTTTACACAGCATGTGGACAGTAGTGGTTGGCACTGATTTACACAGGACTTGCGTGTGTTTAATCCAGTGATCTATACATAAACACAGCTGGTTTAACCTTGTTATAGACTTCATGCAAACCAGACATTAGTACACAGCTTCCTACCGTGGTGCTCCAGTCAGGACACCGCTTTACCACAAGGTTGAACAAACATGGCCGTCAACTTCTTTTGAGACAATTTTGTCTGCAGATCTGCTGCTACATTGACCCACCAGCCTTTGACCTCAGAGGCATGGGCACAAGTTTGCAGAGACTCGTACCACAGCAGGGATTCTGCAACGACCACTCTACAATTTGGGGCAGGCAGGAGCACAAAGGATCCCTCCCCCTGGCCACCAAGAAACTTCCTGCCCGAAGTCCGCCTGCTCAGGCATCGTTTGTGTGTGTCCATCCACGTGTGGGAAGGGGGTCTGTAAAGAATTTAGTCCTTGCTAGGTGACACTGTAACGGTGACAGATGCCAAAGTACAGCCTTAAATGTTCCATTGCACTCCAGCTCGGATGCATGGCAACCCAAAGGGAAGAGTTATCCAAATCCCATGCGCGCACACACAGGATGTAAAATACAATGGTTAAATAGTTAATGGCATCTGACCATTAAGACTAATACGTATCGGTTAGCCAGCAGCACGGAGGTTAGCCAGCAGCACAGGCTCTCCATCTCCATGGTGACGGGCCCTGGCCATGGTGCTGCTGCAGCCTGGAGAGGCCAAGGCCCTGGTGCAGCTGCTGTGGAGCACCCCGCTGCGCAACATCAGGGACCATGGGTCTGAGATGGGGGTCCCCCACAGAGCCAGCCTGGGGCGCTACCCAGTGGCTGAGGGCAGGGGATGGGACGTGGGGGAGAGACAAAAATGTATCAGTTAAAAGATAGAATTTTAATACTTTAAATGGTTGCCTTTTGTATCCAATATTTACACCCCTAACACACACACTAGTAATAAAGATAAATTTAAGTGCTTTGCTTAGGAATGAACAATCAAATGCACAGCTACAAAATGAGGGATAACTGGTGATGTGGTTGTACGGATGAAAAGAATCTGGGGGTTATGGTGGATCACAAATTGAATCTGAGTCAACAGTGTGATTCAGGTGCGAAAAAGGCTAATATAATTGTAGGTTATCTTAACAGGAGCGTTGTACGTAAGACATGGGAGGTAACTGTCCTGCTGCGTTCAGCACTGGAGAGGCCTCAGCTGGAGTGCTGTGTCCAATTCTGGGCATCACACTTTAGGAAAGATGTGGACAAACTGGAATGAGTCCAGAAGTGAGCAACAAAAATAGTGAAAGGTTTAGAAAACTTCTCCTATGGCCCTGTTTAGTTTTAGGAAGAGATGACTGAGGGAGGGACCCGTCAAATATGTTAAGGATTGCTATACAAAGGGAGGTAATCAATTGTTCTCCATGTCCACTGAAGGTAGGACAAGAAGTAATAGGCTTAATCTGCATGATGTGAAATTCAGGTTAGATATTAGGAGAAACTGTCTAACTGTAAGAGTAGTTAAGTTCAGGAGTGGGCTTCCAAAGGAGATTCTGGAATCCCCCTCACTGGAGGTTTTAAAGAACAGATTGGACAAACAAGGATGGCCTAGGTTTACTTCATCCTGCCACAGGGAAAGAGGACATGATTCGAGGAATGGAAAATCTGCCTTATGAAAGGAGACTCAAAGAACTTGGCTTGTTTAGCCTGGCCAAAAGAAGGCTCCGGGGGGATATGCTTGCTCTATATAAATATATCAGGGGGATTAACGTTAGGGAGGGAGAGGAATTGTTTAAGTTTAGTACTAATATAGGCACGAGGACGAATGGGTACAAATTGGATATTAGGAAATTTAGACTTGAAATTAGACGAAGGTTTCTAACCATTAGGGGAGTGAAGTTCTGGAACAGCCTTCCGAGGGAAGTACTGGGGGCAAATGACTTATCTGGCTTTAAGACTAAGCTTGATAAGTATATGGAGGGGATGTTATGATGGGATAGTTTATTTTGAGCAATTGATTTGGATTATCGGCAGATAAGTCTGCTCAATGGTCTGTGGGAATGTTGATGGGATGGGAACTGAGTTACTGCAGGGAATTCCTTTTTGGGTGTTGGCTGGTGAGTCTTGCCCGCATGCTCGGGGTTTAGCTGATCGCCATATTTGGGGTCGGGAAGGAATTTTCCTCCGGGGCGGATTGGCAGAGGCCCTGGAGGTTTTTCGCCTTCCTCCGCAGCGTGGGGCATGGGTCGCTTGCTGATGGATTCCCTGCAGTTTGAGGTCTTCAAATCTCACTTTTGAGGATTTCAATAACTCAGTCATGGGTTCGGGGTTGTTATAAATGTGTATGGGTAGGGTTTTGTGGCCTGCCTTGTACAGGAGGTCAGACTAGATGATCATATTGGTCCCTTCTGACCTATGAGTCTATGAGTCTCATAGACTCTATGAGTCTATGAGACAAAGGACCTCTTGAGATCCCTTCCAGCTCTACATTTCTATGATTTCAGGCCCTCCTACAGGAATGACGCACAAGACTGGGAATCACATGCCCTGTTCCTCCACATCACTGTGAAGAGGGACTCAGTGTTAGTCCTGTGTTTAGTCAGTTTCCCTCGTGTGTCATATTGGTTTCTCCAGCTCGCTTGAGAGAAAGCGATCCTGGGCTGCTCAGCTTGAATTTAGTCTCTTCCTGCTCATTTCCCTCCTGCCATGGGTAACACTTGGGCTGCAATCATTTTTCACAACAGCAGAATAACTCATGCCACAGAACCGCAGTGAAGTCACTGTTTCTATTACAGAGGCCTATTGTCAGGAGCCTAGAAATCAGCCATTAACACAAACTGGGCACCAGCTTCCCAGTACAGTCAAAGTTAGAACAGGCCTGGCTTTCAGAGGTGTGGAGCTCCTGCTATTCTCATTGACTGCAATTTTACCTGTAGGTGCTTAACGCTTCTGAAAGTCGGACCTGGATGCTTTTAACAGGCATGGACTTAAGCAAAAACAACTGAAGTCTGCTCATTTAGTGTAATTTTATTACTCATACAGTCACCATGAAAACAACAATGACATAGATTATCATTATCGCATCAAGTGACCTAGTCACTCCTGTGATTTTAAGGGGGAAAGAAAAGAAGGTCTAAATAGCCAAGATAAATAATCCTGCAAACTGAATGTATGGTAACCGCCTCTCATTCGGGGTTTCACTTTGCCTAGATGCCATGCTTTGACCATAAATCATCATATACACAATGAACTGTCCCAATCTCCCAGTAGAGATTAGGAAGATGATACACCGTGAAAGTTTTCTAGCTCAAGGGATGTGACTGATTGGTGCACAGGCTGGTGGGACTGGCCAGTCATTCTGGGGAAGACGTATAAATCTGCCTACTTGTCTAGTGATGGATTGAGCTGTCCCCTAAATCAGACACATTTCATCGGGAGGAGTCCTCTAAGGTTAAATGCTTGCTGGAAGATGCAGCTAGATACTGGAAACTCAGATTACATGTTGAATGAGAAGAGCAGTTTGTCAGGTCAATGATTCCTCTCATTCTCTGAAGCATCATGCTGGTCAAAAACTCGGCACTCAGGATTTCACATTTGGAGATAGGTGATATTTTAGACGTCTGTATTTGGAGGCCTTAAATTCAAGAGCCTGTCCCTCTTGGATGTTGTATGGGAACTCTCAACTGACACAACAAATTTTTCCCTCTTTTAAACTATCTGGACCACGCAGGACACTGATGGAATCACCTCGATGCTGTAGTGATATGTATACTAGAAATGCCTAAATAGAGAGTAATTGGCAGCCACGTTATTCATTCTTCTGTTGAAGTGTGACATACATCCACACCAAGAGGAAGAACTAGCGAGTTTTGCATTTCGTTGCTGATTATGGCAATAGCAGGCTGTTGTCTATCTCAGAAATCTCCTGGGTGAAGCCTGAAGTGTAAATTGCTGTGGCGTTAATAAAATATTGTCTTAAAAAACAAACCCCACCAGCCTCTCTAGCTGTGTTTTTACACAAAACATGCTGTCGACTCCCAGACACGTCTGTTAGGGATTTCCCTTTTGCAAACCCTATTTACTTTGTTTGGCTTTTGAACAAAAAAGTACATCAGTGCCACGAAGTGTGGGATGGTTCTGACTGTATGGTGTGGTAAAGAGCAGTGGGGAATTTACAGAAGAGCAGCAAAACAGGAGAAAAACAAAACAAAGGCTAATTTAATGCAGAGAATTTGTTAAAGAAGCCAACACGCTTCTCGAGTTGCCTCGCTGACCGTCATTCTGTAAGTGACTGTGCTGATGGGAAACTAAGATCTGCCCCCAAAAAAGCAAAAATAATAACGTGGTAACAATCTAGCACTGTATAGCAGGAGTTTACAGCCTTGCGGTAAAACACAGCCTTTGGAGAACATATCGCAGTTATCTTCACCACTCTCTCAGGAATAAAACCAGTTCTCCCAGAACAATGGACAATTCCAAGCCACTTGTGGGTCAAATAGCAGAACGTATTCAGCTGCCATGAGCTCTGGGAAACTTTCAACAAGAGGAGCGGATTTGGGCTCCCCAGAAGATTAAGTGGGATGAAGACTCTTCCAATTGTATTACATGGCAGGGATACAAGATAGTTATGTTCAGTAATAGTCAAGAGATGGGACCAAGTCAGAAAATTAGACTCCAAATCCCACCCCTGAATCTCCATGTTTCAAGGGCATTTGGGTCTGGAGATTTGGTTGGGATCCATCTCTAGTCATCAGAACACGGACACGAACGCACCCTTCTATAGCAACTTTTACCAACAGATCCCAAAGCACCTTAGTAACTATAGGAATTGAGTACCTGCCACAACAGGTTCTTCAACAATCAAGTCACTTTTGTGCACGAGCAGAAATATTAATATCAGTGTCCTGGCTAAATGACGTTTTGGGAAATTCCCCCTCCGGTCTGAGTTAGGTGTGCTGTCCTTCTCATCCTAAACGGTTGTGGGGTCCTCCTGGGCACTGGTAAACAGCAGCCATGGCACGTTCTGAATTTATGAACGTGTACAGTTAGGCCCTCAGTTTTACACCTCACCTGAATGACTGCAGATGACTGACAGCAAGACCTTGAAGAGGGATCCATTGGCACCTATACAATGAAAGCTTAAAAGCTAGCCGTTGAGTCTGATTCATTACCCTGCAGGTATTTTGGAGTGAGTTGTGGCTGCCAATTACGGACAATAACTTTTCAAACCAGTGTGCCCAGCACCTTCCTTTAAAAGAGATTTCCCTGTGTTTCTCCTCTCTCTACCTTATTCCACCCTTCCTTTACCCCATTCAGAGCCCATCCTAGAGCACTGTAGGTAGTGAGTTCAGTGGACCGCTCTGGGCCAAATGTTCCTTTCAGATCTGCACTGGGTCTCTCAGGGAAATGTAGTGCATTAAGCAAACCAGTGGTCGTAGTAGCCTCTGAACTTAATTTTTGATCTGCTGGCAACTTGCCATCTCCAGGGCAAAGAATCCCCTGTAAGAAACAGTGAATTTCCCAGTGATGGGATATACAGACCCGCAAGAGGGGCTGGTTAGAAGAGGGTTACCCCTCTTCCTCTGGCTAGAGGGCAAGCCCCAGTTGCCTGGCGTGGTCTATATTCAGGGCAGGCTCTGCCAACTGATACAGAAATTAAAGCCCTCTTCCACCAAGAACCTGCAGCAACCTGATGTTCAGGGGGAGTTTTGAGTGCTTTCTCATGTCTCCAGCTGTCTTTGCTTTGCATTTTGGCTGAGGGAAGCCCTTGGTTTTTGGGTCTTGAAGAAACTGGCCATTCTGTCCACTGACCTTTCTACTTTACAATAAAGACCAAGAAAGGGCGTTTAAATCCCACCCTCACAGGCCGAATTCTCTCCTGCTCCAAATGGCCTGTAAGATCGTCATGTTAGAGAAGTTAGAATGATCTGCTTTGGGCCCTGTGCACCAGAGATATCAGGCAGCATTTGTTGACAGCTGCCCCTTTCTTCTTCAACAGAAGCTGGAGAATCACCTCATGTGAGGAAGTTTGCTAGTGCCAGCCAGCCACATTTAATCAAACTAGCAATTCATCTCACGTGGCAACTGGTCTGGTTAAGCCCCAGCTGTAGGTGGTCTTGTGAAGCGTGCCTGGGCGTAGAATAAATCGAGCATGAGGTGTCCTAGAAAGCCTGGGCTGTCAGATGTTCTTCAGTGGCTCTGAGTTACACAAAAAGGAGATGTCATTTTGGGGTTGGTTACAGGACAAGATGATACAAGTCAGATGCATCCATCCCCTTCGAGCAAGGGCTCATGACATTGACAAGATTGCTTTCATGTACCCAAAAGATCAATATTGTCAGGATGAAATAATATGTCAGCTGATATGAAGAGCTCAACCCCGTCGCTGGCAGTCAACACGCAGGGACACTCTCTCTCAAAATAAAATCATCATCGTCATAATATAAAATAAATAAATATAGTGCCACCCGCTCAATCACATTATTTGGACGGGTCTTGCCTTCAGCTGTAGATCACCTCCTGATTTAAATTACTTTCTGCACACAGGGTTTATCCTGATCTGGAAATTCCTCTGCTATTATTCTAAATCATCCTGGCTAGTCAGACTGTCAGAGTCTCACCCGAAGGCTGTGTTCTTCGGTGAACTTCAGTATTTACTCCTTGTTTTCCATCTCAGGTCTCTTCCCTGAATGGAAATGTTATCAAACCCAATTTCACACTACATTCATTTATAACTCTCCAGTCCTGCTTGACTTCAACGGTTTCCTCTCCTCACCACAACACTTCTATGCTAAACTTTTTGTTTCTTACTGGAGTTAACTTTGTGTATTTTTTCTTTTCTTTTATATAACACCAAATCTCTTAATTCTCTGACCCAGAAATCAAAGACAATACTCATAAAAATCTGGGACAAAGAACGTACACACAGATGCACACATCAGGAAGAGCTTCTGAAACTCCGAAATCTACCTATTTAATGTGATTTTGATTAAAGCAAGCATTTGCAGGAAAACTGTTACTGTCAGGCCACGGGTTGTTTTCTGATCTTCCAAATCATCCACTCCCTAGCGCAGTTCTACTCTATAACATTGTTTTTAATTTTTAAAGAAATGGTAGCACAGTGCCCCATGTTTGCCATCTCTTAATGATTCTAGCACCAGATGTGCTTAATTTACAAGTGAGGATTTTTTTTTCCTACTGCCAGCCCTGTGAAGTCAATCAGGAATCTGAGAGTCAATCTGGGTATTTTCCATTTCCTTCAGCATCACTCATGTCCTTGAATCGATTGGTAGAGGTGTAACTAACTGGAACTGAGTTATGAGTACTGTTGATGATGTGCAAGGTGTTATAGGATTCTCTCTGAGCTGCATTGGCTTTGTAAGGCTAAGCAGAGTAAAGTCAGGCCACTCGAGTGAGTAGATCTGCCTCGGACTATCGGGGATGGAAATCTGCCGAGTCAGAAGATGCTGTATCTTATATACTCACTTTCCACATTAAATTACAATTTAATGAGGGAGAATGACAAAGAGATGGAGGAGCCGGAGAACTTTATAATTTAAACAACAACTGACATGGATGCGGCAACTTCCAAAAGTGCTGTAGGAAAAGTCAACATGCATGTATGGAAGTGCAGCCATCACGTGATCCAGGGCAATGAAAGACAAGGAAATTTTCTTTGGGGAAGCAGGGCAAATCCCATCTCTTCTAAAAAAGGGCCATGGGATTAGCCACACCACACAACTCAAGCAGGACATTGGCTGGGGAGGGTTTATCCAAAAGTCTCCTCTGCACACGCACACACCAGAACGGAACTGCATTTATCTCCACTGGGGAAAGACTGAACTGACCCTGACTGAATTTTAAACCTGTGATCCCAAGGAGTCCAGGGGACAGATGCAGAGGCAATGTGTAAGGTGGTATCAGTTACACATGCATAAGTGTCTAGAGTGATATAATTCACAATCCAAAGGGGCAGAGCAAAGCATAAATTAATAGCAGTGTGCGCTGGGAAGAATTGGGTGGGTTCTATTTTAATTTACACCTTCCTACACCTCCTGTTCACTGCTTTTCCTACTGCATCTGTCTCCTCCAGCCCTTGTTTGTGTCAGTTACACTAACCCAGACTCTCTTAGATGCCACTGGCCAAAGCAGAACTTACACCACCACTCAACATCCAGATTTGGCCCTTGGCGTTTCAAATTCAATGCTCAAGACCAAAAATAAAGAATCAAGAGAGACAGGCAGGGGATGGGGGGGTGAATCTAATTAATGCCCATGGAGATCCCTTCGCCAGACCAGCTGGAAAGCTGCCATAGCCATGGCGCCCCACGCTGGCTTGGAATCATTACTAAAAGCAGAGTCTCATTATCCTGAGTAATTTAGCTTAGCCACCACCAGTAATTCAGACATCTGGGCCCACAATAGCAGCAGAGCAGAGGACTGAATTGCATTACAGTATCTGAGGGCTGACGGTCTCCCATTTAAAAAGGAAGTCGCAGTTCTAACCGGCCAGAGTGTTAATACCAGATTAAATGCACAGTCGTCAGCCTGCCTGAACGCTCCCAGCCAATCCTTTGTCAAGCTAATGCCATTTGCACTGTACCTTGGCTTCAGGAGGTATCTTAAAATGTAGCCAATTTCTGTATTGTTAGACGGAAAGAGAACTTTCTTGGAAGAATTACTTGGAACCTGGAACGACCAATATGCCTGGTCAAAGAGAAGCAGGAATTACAATGGCAGGGGATGTCAAGCAAAGCGCTTTCCCTATATATTGTTAGATTGATCATGATTGTTTTGGATCTCCCAGAGGTTTTGTCCTGCACGATTTGCCAGTTCAGGAAAGAGCCCTAACTCACGTGACCAAGCTGTACTTTCCCATCAGCATTGACAGCAGATCAGGACGACATTGATTTCTTCTTCTATGAACTACAGACTATTTCTGTGCTAGCGTGGATGTTTGTTTTTTTTTAAATGACTAACCATCCCAAGCTTTGGACCATAAAACGAATGTGCCGTGGAGACCCTGCCACCTGTAACCTGCATTCGAATGCAGCAACGTGGCAAAAGTGCATATCTGCTGGGGGAGGCAGCAGGGAAAGAGGTGCTGAGCAAAAGGAGGGAACAACTGATGTCTGACGGTGACAGCCACAGAATTGCTGCTGCTGTGTGATCTGCCTGAGCAGCTCTGAAGTCGGCTGGTCTTTTCAGAGACAAAGAACCAGCCCCTTTCCCATGCATTCTGGTGCAGATTTTACTAGTCAACCCTGTCCCCATAGGAACTCCCTCTCCGCCCCCTGCCCTTTCTTCATCTCATCCCCAGAGAAACCTGTGTGCCCATTAGAGCCCTGCTGGGTGGAAGAGCATTATAAAGCACCGCCTGTTCCTTCCATAAGTGCACCCTTGTCATTCAGCCGAGAAGCAGGAACAAAGGAGTCCTGCCTGCCACGGGAACAAAGGGACACTTGGGGTGGGGAGGGGAGGAGGGCAGTTCGTCCAGGGCCTCCGTTAATGAATGCAAATGCCTATGTTTCCCCTGGAACAAATTCACTGGAAATAACAGAAGACGACACAATGAAAAGCAAAAACTCTTTCCAGGATCAGGAGCACCAAGGTAGAGCAGCCAGCACATGAGACCGCTGTGACAGAACAGTTCTGCCCCTAGTTACAGGACTGTCTATTTTGGGAAATGGGATCAAGCCACTTCCCTCCAGAGGAAACCCTTCTGCAAACCTAGCACGGTCCTGGGAGCCACCGTTTAATGTGTGGCCCTGTAGCAGGTCCCTTATACACACCCGAGCGACAGCAGTTTGACTGCAGCAGCAGTGCCCGGCAGAATCTCTCTCTGCAAGAGAAACCTTGCTCTGTCAATCCAGTTCAAAGACACTCGTGTTCTGCCCTAACTCGTTACACGTATTGTCCCAGCAGACAGCTTCCATGGAGACTTTCCAGCATCCACAGCACGATAACACGGACCAGCTGCCAGGAGCTGGCTTTTAACAGAAAGCTCCTAATTGTTAAAACAACAAGATCTCGAATGTGTCTCCCCGTCCCCATAGATGTCAAACTCAGGCCCGCGGGCCAAATCTGGCCCGCAGTGTAATTATATTTGGCCCGCGAGAAAATACCAAATGTCTACTAGAGCTGGCCCACCGGTAGACAGCGCATGCACCGATTTCATGTGTTTATAGTATTAAGCTTTGCTTGTTCCAGATTCAATGTTTAAGCAAAACTTAAGTTTGTTTCCATATGAAAAGGTTCATTGTTATATTTGATGAGAAGGAAAAACTTCCTCAATTGTAGACATTTTTTCAATAAATATCAAGGTTGGCCCGCGACTTTGTCCAAGTTTTTAATTTTGGCCCACTGTGTATTTGAGTTTGACATCCCTGCCTTAGCATATAGGTTTACCAAGCAGGCCTTTATGGGAAACAAGGTTTGTAGACAGCCCTCTCTTAGGACCTGATTCAAAACCTCCTGAAGTAAAAGGAAATCTTGGTACTTGCTTTATTTCTAATAAACATCACGTTTTTGCTTGTGTTATCCCAGAGGATCTCCAGGCAAATGACCACAGATCCATGATCTGTGAACAATATATGTATATACTCTGCTTTAGATACTGTATCAGATATTGTCTTCCTCTGTTTTATATTTTTAGAAAGGGGGTGGGCAGGTCCAAAGGATCAGCGTCAAACTTCAGAAACAATCGCTTCTCAATTTCAGTTCCCTCTTATGGAGAGATTAGCTATCGGAGAACAATAATAATAAAAATATTTAGCAACCAACCTAGATTCATGCACAGGCCAGCATGCTCCAGTGGTAATGATCATTTGATACCATACTGCTGTGGGCCGTCCTCTAGCAAGCCCTGCCTTTGAATTACAGCCCTCTTTGGTTTTGCCAAAGTTTAACTGGGCCCCATTTGGCTGTTTTGTTTAAAGTAAACCAATAGCAGTGGTAGACTGGAGCATTCAATTCACAGTTCAGATTCACAATTTGGTTTTGTGCCTGTGTCCTTTTAGGCTACAATTTGCAGAGGAGGGAAAAATCATTTCAAACATAACACCTCTGTTGACACTGTGCTGTATTTACTGCAGAGAGTTGCTGGAGGGATATGATTTGCCAAAGGTTAGGGGAGCTTTCGATCGCCATGGTTTCTCGCGTCCTCATTTTCAAATATTTAGTCGAAATGCCTCACAGACCTTTAATTTCTGATTCGCTGCATACAGTGGTTGTCAAATAAATCTCCTTAAAGCATCCACTTCAAACAGGGATATTTTCCTGCCAGATCCCTGCGGAACTGCCTTCTCCTCACTGCCGATTATTGGGAATACACAAAAGCCTTCTTTATGCTCAGACGTCTGTTTAATTCTACCACTGATGTCAAAACCAAGGAGCCCAATCCTGCCTATACGCACAACTGGCCACAGGAGCTGCACACATTGGAAGGGAGAAGTCAGAGAAAGACCTATTTTAGATCATCTAGCGCATGCCCCCCTGCTTAAATGAGGATTGTTTTTAAAAAGTGGAGTGCCTGGTAATTCGCCCCATGTGAGGGGGCTTACAGCACATCACATCTATGCACTCTGTGTCTGTGAGGATCCCACAATTCACTGCCACAAAGCAGTTACAGGCACTGAATTGCAGCATCACTCTGTGAATCCTAATGGGTCAGAGACACTCTGATTCAAGGAGAGTGAATTTCTATGTACACACACGGCATCTATGTATCCTGAATGCACTTTGTAGCCGGTTTTCAACACAAGATCAGCGCAAACAAGGAAACCCCATTCTGGTTTAAACGCTGCCATATTAAGTATTAAGCTATGTTAAGCGTAGCAGCTCTCTCTCACTTAATGTTTAACCCATAAAGCTCCACATGGCACATCCAGTAGCAGGGCGAAAAAAAATCAGGTTGACGAGTTTACAGAACATGTTTGATTCTATTCTCTTGGGATGCAGTCCCCATTCATCTGCCACTGACATTAAATATTCAGTTCAGCTTTAGCACTTGGGCAGAGGTAGCAGTTAATGCACAACGATTGTGCAGCAGCACTTTGCTTTCACACCTGCATTCTGGATGGCTCTCGTCCTAGGAACCGACATGGACAAATCCCCTCTGGAGCATAACACAGACGCCTGGCTTGAGAGTCCATCATGACCCCTGGTTTTATGGCAAGTAACAATGATCAGGAAGCTCCTGGTGTACTGCTTTGTTTAAACCACCCTGGTGAAATAACTCTGCTAAGCTGAACATTTCCCCTTCCTGGCAGCAAGCGCAGGAGCAAGGTAGCATCTCAACAAGCCAGTCACTGAACTTCTCCAAGCTTGAAAGGTCTGATTCAGTTCCAGGATCTATCACCAAACATTCAGCTAAGTCCTAGGTTTGCTGATACCAGCCTGGAACTAACCCAGCCGTGTGGCTTTTTTCTTGCACAGAGCCACGGCTAGCCTCATGCACAGTAAACTTTTCTTTCTGCAAGAGAAAAGCCTTGCTCTCTCTTAGAGGGCGGAATGTTAAACTGCCAGGGAACCGCAGCACATTGATCTAGCAGGGGCAATTCCTGCCAGTCGCCGCTGAAGAGATTTTGGCTCATAGCGGTAGCGCTGAAGCAGAGCAAGTCCCTGGGATGGATCAGAACACAGCAACCATGGCTGCAAAAACCAGCACGACTTTGGGTGGATCATTGCAACCAAATCCTCGCTTCGGATCGGATTTGCTGTAGGACCCATTGAGGAGCGGAAGCGGTTCAGCCTGCTTGGGATTTTGGCAAAGAAATACATATTCTCTGTGCTATCATTCGGCGGTGGGAGTTTATTTACGGCTTTTAATCCCAAGCAGAGCCGCCTCTCCTTGAAACAAGCCGGGGAGCCCCATGTCACCCTCAGCCAGATGTGGCTTCACCAACGCGACCCGTGTGAACGGGCTGATCAGCCTGCCCCGGGGGCAGACGCTGGAAAGAGCCGATGGATTTCAGCCTCCAGCTCCCAGGCTTGGGGGAAAGTTCAGCTGCCTCGGCGGCTCCCGAGGAGCGAGGCAGGGAAAGCCCGTGTGTGCCAAGCTGCACTGCCGCTCCCCGCCCTCCCGCGGCCAGGGCCAGCCCTGGGGAGGGGGGCAAAGCGAAGCTGCTCCTCCAGCCCCCCAGCCAAGCCCCCCCGGGCAGACAGGGCTGATTTAGCCGGGGCTAGCCCCGCTCGGACTGGATACCCCCAGCTCCCCTCTACCACTGGCGCTGCCCCCAGCAGCAGGCTCCACTTCCCACGGTGGCGTGAGAAACTCCCACGGTGGGCTGGGCGCTGGGAGAAGGCAGCAGCCCTCCTGGCCGGCGCCCCCCGCCCCAGGCCGTCCAGCCGCCCCCTTCCCCTGGCGGGGCCCCGGGCACTCACCACTCCGCGGCTGGCGTCCGGGGCGGGCGCCGCGCCGCTCCCCTGCCAAGCCAGCCAGGCGGCCAGGGTCAGGAGCATCGCCCGGGCGCCGCGGCTCTGCCTGGTGCCCGCGGGCCGCGCCGGCATCCCTCCTAGTCCGCCCGGGCTCGGAGGCGCCGCCGGGCTCCGGCGCGCTGCGGGGGGACGGGCGGCATCCGAGCGCCGGCTCCCGCGGGGCTCCAGCCCGCCAGCGGCTCCCGGCTCGGCGCTTCCCAGCCGCGTCTGGCCGCGCCGAGCCCGGCACGGAGGCGGGGCGGAGCCGCCAGCGGGGCGGAGCTCGGGAGGCTGGCGTTGGAGGGGGGACCCCGCTCCCCAGCCCGGCGCCGGGAAGCAAAACGCCCCCGCCTCCGAGCCATTTCCCCGGAGAAAAGCGGCAACCGGCCTTTCCCGGGCGTTTGTACAGCGCCGAGCACCGCCCTTGGGAGGGATACAGAACGTCGGCTCAGGGCCGCGGCGTGTTGCCAAAGCCGCCACAGCGGGAGGGAGACGGATCAGAGCGGCTCCCCGTGAAAGCGGTGTCTATTTATCCGCCTGGAGGGGAAGGCAGTGAGAGAGGCGCCAGCAAAATGTTCCGTGCCCCCCCCCCGCCTGCTCTTATTGTCATGTCCCTACAGCCCTTCTCGTGCGGTCTGTGCTCCCTAGATAATAACGAGCGCCTTGTCACCCATCGGATTCCAGCCATTTCTTGGGGAGCTAGCCGGGCCGGCGGTGCAGAGCTGGCGATCAACTCTGCCCCCGCCTGCTGGGTGACCTTGGGCCAGTCACCTCCCTGCTGCGTGCCTCACTTTCCCACCTGTAAAAAGGAGAATCGGCCTGGCTGCCTCTGGGCTCCACAGCTGCAAAGAGTAAAGGAAAGATCCTGCTAGACAAGAAAGAGCTGCGCATTTCCTACTGGCTCGTTTCCAAAGCCAGCTGTTGACGGAGGTAGGCACTGTGGGGAGCTGGGGTGAGGAAAGAAGAAACAGGAGTTGACTCTCCCTGGGGGAGAGCAACTTAAATCAGAACATGGGGCGGCCTCCCACTTGGATGCAACAGCTTCTGTTTTCTCTCTCCAGGCAAAACGAACCGCCCATGTTTCTGATGCACATGTACACATTTATTTTAATAATTTAAATTCTTGCAGGGCACGAGAGAGTTGCCCCAGGCCAAACTCGCAAAGGGTCTTTTCAGCATCACTCTCGGCCTAGGATACATTTTGTTTTCCACTCTTCACCGTCATGGCCCTTAGCACTGACAACCCACAGACAATGCTCCCAACTGCTGCAATGGCTGCTGATGGCCACACACAGCCCTCCCTGCTCACAGCTGCCCTTCTTCAGCGAGCGGAACAGTCACACAAGCAGAGGGCACCCAAAAGATACAGCCTGACCCAAAGCCCAGTGATGTAAATGGAAAGTTTCCTGCCCGCTGGTGTGGCCTCCCCAGACTGTTCCATCCATTCTCAATCCTCATCTGAGGATATGGACCATGGACCCGGGGAGGAACCAGGGTCGTGACCCAACCGCTTTTAAGCAGGTACCTGGAAAATAAGATTGCCACCTGGCCAGTTTTTGACTGACGTGGCTGGTTTTCCTCCTCTCTCGGCATCTGCTGATCAAGAAAGGTAATTTGCTGGGGTAGGGCTTGCAGCATCCACGTGTGGCTGCGTGAGCAGCACCCTTGTAACTAGCTGCTGTGCCTGTCATGGCCGAGAGCGCACCGCGGCCAGCACCTGGGTCCCCCTGTGCACACGTGCTGGGCCCTCACCTGCCAGCTGCTAGGGTTAGAGTTCCTACGGGTAGGGGTATATGGGGTTAGACTGCTGTTGTCGGGGAGAGCAATGAGAGTGGGAAAGGAAAGTCGGGGGGGGAGTACTATGCCCATACTATGACTATGAATTTTCACATCCCTCCGCAGCCCCATCTCAGGATATCCTTTACTTCTCCCTTGCCACTAGAGCTCCTCATTTCTCTCCTCCTCTGCTCCTATTCTCTTTTCCATTTTTAACTTTTGTAACAGTATGGGTGGTGGTAGTTACACTTAGCCTGGGCTGCATGAGACCCCAGGCCCTGCACTGAATTATGTCTAAGTCAGGGACAACTGCCTCACCAAAACATACGCCATTGCTTAGACCCAGCTGGGGCAATATCGCCTCACTCTTTGGTTCCTCTCCCTCACTGCTGCCTTAGTGAGATTTCAGGGCTTGCTTAAGGGATGTGGTTACCTGGGTCACAGCCCTTCTCCCCCACCTTCTCCACTGTCTCCATCACCTCCTAGGCCATTGGCTTTGTAGCTCTCACTACCTACCGTCTTCCCCTTTGGTTCACTCCAAATTTGTTCAAACCAATTGCGGACTGAAATTCACTCCTATGCCGAGAGCCTGGCAAGGCCTATACAACCCTGCTCTCCAACTTCAACTCTACATAAGCATTGGGCAGACCGCACAGGGGGTGAAATTTCACCTACATAGCTAAAAAAGGACACTAAGTAATAGGCCAGCAAAGTGTCTCCTCCTCTTCCACTGAAGTCCCAGGAAGCGCTTCCACTGACGTTAATAGGTCCGGGGTCAGGCGCAGACACTCCAGCAGTCTAACTTGGCAGAAAGCAGATTCACATGTGACTAGTGAGACTGTTAATGATACACAAATACCAGGGAAGATGCTGTATCACACACACCAGCTGGATCAGGCAAGTAAAGTTCCCAGTCCTTCAAGGCCTCCAGTCCAATGAAGTCAGTTTTTAAGTTGGGACACAGAGATAAGTCACTAGGCCTGAACACAGTGTTCAAAGGCTTAGGAGAGCTGTTACGAGGCACCGCACCTTGGTTTGACCTCTAAACTCTGCAGCACCCCAGAGAGGTGCCGTAGCAGTGTGTGTGTGTACAGTTCATCTCAGATTGGCTTGAGTTTCACGGTGACAAATGAATTGGATGACTAAACAGAATTCTGCAATGAATTCTCCCTAGGAGCCGGGAGCTTGCCATACTCTTAAAGGGACAGATAGTAGTGTGTGCCCTGAGATCTACAGATACTGCTGGTTTAGGATGAAACGCTGCTGGAACAAAACAATAGTGCCCATCAATACGACACCTTCAGTGCGTAAGGGATCCTTTCCTTCATCACTGACATGCAGCCCCTTCTGCGGGAGAAGGGCAGCAGCTAGCAGCCAGGACCAGAGCAATGCTGTGGAGAAGGAGAGAGGGAATGATCAAGGGGATAAAAAAAATGCCATGGGGTGTTTAATTTCCACCCCAATACATAGAAACCCTGGAGTGCCAGCTTCCCTCCCCACTAGGAAACTGCTCCAAACTCACTAGGCCGGCTCAGTGAAGTCAATGGTGCACTAGATCTACCTCAGAAGGGGGCATGGCTGGCAGGAGGCTCGGAATTTCACATGGAGTCTGACCTCACTTGCCTACCTCAGGTGCTTTTCTTGCTAAAACAAAGTCCCGGGCCTCAGGTCTCAAAGCTAATGGCAAAAAGGCCATTAGCTTCAATCAGAGTAGAAGAGGCTGAGTTCTAAATAAGGAAAAATCTATGGAGCATTAGGTTCTAACCTGTTCTGTATTCTAATGTCTCCATTTCATAGTCCTCTAATTATTATTTTGGAAACTTGCCTAAATCCTTGTTATTACTTCGTGATTCTTCTTTCCCTACTGTCTCTCTTTCAGCGCCTCTTCATTTTTATCTGGTATCATCTCTCTCTTCCTTTTGTTAATTTGCTTTGAATCAATATCGCCTCCTCCTTCCTTTTTCTCCATTTGCTTTCCTTCCTTCTTGCCTCCTGCTGCCCTTCCCCTGTCTCAGCTCTTTCTTGCTGCTGCTGCTGCTCTCTGGGGATAGCCATGTTTCTCAAAGCCAATGACTGTTGCATAGGACATGATTATAGACAGCGTATTGTTTGTCTGCAGCCAGAAGTCACAACTCCATGCAAAATTAAAAGGCCACCAAACCACCCCCCCTCCCTTGATTTCAAGTTGAAGCAGCATTATCTTGTGTGTTCGCTGACAGTCTGACATTGCTTAGCAACCTCATGTACAGTAATTTCCTAAGTAGCTTAAGAATCTCTTCTTATCAGGAGTCACTTCACTTGGCAGTTGACACAACTCTGGGCAGCTCCAAGTAATCCTTTGAAGGGACACAAAGTCAATACAAAAATACAACACTGGAGAAGTGCGTGGTAATGACCCACAACGCTAGCACTTCCAGGGATGTTAATATACTGTCGGATTCTGCATCCCTTACCCATCTGTGCCCATGACATAGACATCAACGATGCCCTGTAAATGCTGGCTTACATAAATCAGGCTTGCCAAGTCCGGCCTGTAGCATGTGGACGGTGTAGGAGAAGAAAGATGGTCCTGGGCTTAAGGCATTGGCCTAGGGCTCAGAAGAGCTGGGGTTATTTCCAAGCACTGCCACAGACTTCCTGCATGACCTTGGAGAAGTCACTCAGGATATGTCTACACTGCAACAAATCTCCTTGGGGACCTTCCCCCTTTGCGGGGGGCTCCGACGAAAGCCTGAGCGTCTCCACTGCATTTTTATAGCCCGGCAGCTCGAGCCCCATGGACCTGTGCCAGCTGCAGATCTTTTAGTGCAGGGTGGATGGATCCTGAGGGCCTGATTTTCAGAGGGGCTGAGTACCCAGAGCTCCAGAGGAGCCCCCTCCACCCCTGCCCCCGAAAAATCAGACCCGAGGTGTGTCTGCATCTCCCTTTCCCACCAGTAAAGTGGGAATACATACATACCCGCCTCAGAATTCCATTGGTGAGTGTGAGGTTCCCAAATGCTCTGGGGATGCGGGTAATAGAAGTACTTCCTTTGCGTAATGGAGCAGCTAGCTACGCTGCATTTCCACGCTTCCCCCCTGTGAGGCGCTTATTAACATTAATAGTACAGGTGTCATATCCCTCATTTTGTAGCACAAAACCAAGGCACGGAGTGGGGAAGGGATGGGTCCATCAGCACACAATGTGCCGGTGTCAGTTTCCCCAGGAGGGAAATAGTGGCTCGCTTAAAGACGAAGGGATTTTTGCAATTGACTTCAATGGGGCCAGAGTTTCATCCATCTCCTTGCTCTGTGCTTTAACTTCAAGCATGTCCTCCTCCGCTAGCCTGCCGAGCTGCACCCTCTGACATTAAACCTTTACCACTTCTGTCAGTGCTGGTGGGTCTTTCAATAGGTTGGTGGCAGGGCTCCTGCCTCAGACGTATTCTAATTCCCTGAGGCTTTTCCTTCTGACACTATATGTAACATGTACCAATGTGTAACAAACCTAAAATATATTTAACTTGACTTTTGTACTAGAATACTATCCCCACAGCCATTTGGTGTGTGCTTGTGTTATAGAAACATGGTCCTCAGATAGTTTCATATTTAGATGGAAAGTTCCAATACAGTGAAGATTAAATCACAGCTGCATATCAGTAAGAGCAGACGCAGCCTTCTTTCAAGTGAATGCTGTTTGCTGGATTCCAAGCCAGTGACTTCCAACCATCTCTTTCTTTATGTTGTTTACGTGGCTGCAGTAGGCTACACCAGTGATTCATTTGGCCCAAAGCAAGGACCGTTTTAAAAAAAGGAGTGGCTCATTTGATGGCCATCTGGAACAGCTGGAGCTGTGATGGTTCAAGATTCTTTCCGGTGATAACACCACTGAAGACAAGATAGTTACTGCAGGGATGATTTTTTGACCCGGTATTGGAAGGAGGCTCAACCCATATAAGTCTAGGTGCAAGCAGATTACCTTCCTGACGGACTCTCTTGCCCTGTAAGCATTGCACAAATTGCCTGGCTGATGACCAAAGTTTTCAAACTTTCTTCTGAAACGTCAGTGGTTTGGCAACAGCTGGGGGCCAAGAGGATTGGACTAGACAGACTCATTTCAAATGAGTTTGTTTATATAGGGTCAAGAATGTGAACACCTTACTATGACAGCTGGAGAGTCACCACCTGAGTAGGCCCACTGAAGTCAACTGGGCGAGTGATTGCTCAACAACGTAAGTAAAAGTTTCCCAATCTGTCCCTTACATTTTGGTCTTCTCCAAAGAGGGCAGGGGGGCCCCGGACATTTGAGATCATACAAAGAAGTGTCTTCTGGTTAGTTCATGAACACGATACGAGGCAGAAGTACAGCCCGGAGGCCCCAGTGCTAGATGATCTGCATTACTGGAGTCCGCATAGAAGGTGCTACTGGGCGTCTACTCCCCCTCTAGGATAGGTGTAGGCAGGCACGGATTTGGGAGTAGGTGGAGCCTTGCTAGATGAAGCCAGCGCAGAGTGGGAAGTGGGAACCAGACTGCTTTTAAGGGTAGGTCTATACTAGAGCTGGAAGGTAGACGTTCTAGCCCGAGGAGACATCTTTGCACTACATGCTAGTGAGATCAGAGCTAGCATGAGTACGTCCAATGCAGACACACCCTTGGAGTCGGGGTCAGCTTCCTGCCTGCACACAGGGCTATGCAGCTACACACTGCACAGTGAACTGTAGGTCTTCTATTAGTAGTAATAAACTGTGTGCTTCTCGAGTTTGGAAATGAGGGCCTGATTCAGTGAAGCACTTAAGCACGTGCTGAACTTTAAACACATGGGCAGTGCCACGGAAGTCCCCTAGCATCACTGGCTCGGGATCAAGTCCTATAGCAAGCGCTGTGCGCTCTGTGGAGGAGGGAGTGGACGCGAAGCCAACCCCATTCACAATCATCCTAAGAATTTTACAGCTCTGCCTGGGAATGCCAAAGGGACCGAAGGAAGTGAGGTGGCCAGATGCCATTGAAAATCTCAACCTATGCCTTTTTCATTCTTGGATGATTGTTCCACTGAGCCATAACCCGAGATAGGATGATTTATTATTTGCTTTTTGCTAGCATGTCAGAGGGAGCCCAGTCTTGGGCCAAGATCTCATTGTGCTAGGCACTGGGCAAACACAAAGATGCCTCTGGACATTAAGAATTTACAATCTAAGTAATTAGCTACACTGTATAAGTAGATACATTGCTCACTCCCTTCAGCAGCTCAGAATAATTCCCAACAAAGCTGTCAACATGTTTAGCGAGCAGGAGAGAGAACCTTTACCAATGACAAGGTGGCAAATCTTTTTATGCAGAATTAATCAAAAGACTTATACCCGCATAGACAAACAGCTGAGAGATTTTCTCAACTGGTTAATTTTACTGTTATATCGGACAGTCTTCCTCACAGCTGTTTTTGCTTTGACTAACTATCCCCAGTCCGGCAAACGCTTGCAAAGCACAGGATTAACTTAAAGCATATGCACAGAGCTGCGCCAAGTTTTCATGGCAAATAGTAAATTTGCCCCCAAGTGCATTTTTTGGAGCATGAAAACTATTCAAAAATTCAGATAAATTTTTTCAAATACTTTCAGCACAAGAAATGGATCCCCCTGCACCCTCCCACTGAAAAAAAAAGTTAAAACAGTTTGTTGACTATTTTGAAAGGAAAATTTTTAATTTTTTGTTTCAAAATGTCTTTTTTTTTTTTTTAAGGAGAAATGCCTGAAAAATTGCATACAAACAAATACATACATAATCAATTATTTGGGATAAAAATACCACGCCCACAATGAAATCCAGAGAGAAAATTGTTTGGGCTTATTTTTTTCATTTAGTTTCAGGTGTTTTCTGATCCAAAATGATGTTGGTTTGGGGAGAAGAAAAAGAAAAAAAAATCAATTTAGCTTTGAAATAAATAAAATTCAGATTGGCCCCAAACTGAAAAATCAGTGATTCACTCAGCTCAACACATGAGCAAGCAGCCCCACGGACTCAGTGGAAAGTAATGGAGACATAATGGAGGTCTCTCTCTCCATTCCAGAAGAGTTTGGAAGCTTTGCATAATATGACACGGCAGATTGCATGGATCTGTCACTTTCAGAGAACAGCAATAAGTAGTGCTGAAAAACACGAAGGTCAGAGTTAGAAGAAGCAAAATTGTGATTATTCTTCCTACATTTACCTTTCAGTAAACAAAATACGTAGACGCCATATTCTTCTCATATGTACAGTTTACTGCCAAGGATGATTTTCATGCCATTCACCTTTTCTTTTTTATATAATTCCATTCAGTCAGAGATTTTTCAGTGTTTTTTTAAGTGGTGTTTGCAATATATATTCTTTATTCTTCATTTGTTGCAAATGAATGGCTCGATTAAAACAGCCTTTGCACACATTTATCCAAAACATTTGCTTTTCACAACAACAACAAACTACAAACAACGGTAAGAATGAAATAGTGGATATGACAGGAGCTCTTCATTATGGTGCCAATGGAATAGAATCTCATTTAGCACAAAACTTGTATGCAAAGCAACAAACCCTAGTAAAACTGACTTACAAGTTAGCACATGCCTGAACTGGCTGGCACAGTAAGTTGTTAGAAACTGGCAACACATTTGTTTTCTTTATATGCAGAATCAAATTAAAAAACACAGTTAAAATATTTGCATCTTTGTGCACTGAAGGTTCTAAATATCAATTTTAAATGTTCTAATTATCTTCCAACTATATATGCCATATGCAAGCTGCAGATTTTCTTCTCAGTGTCTTCAGCATATTTAGCATGTACGACAACATTCAGACAATTTAATATCCCAATTATGCTGCTATGTGGAAAACACTCTGCTTTAAAAATAGAGTATTCCTTGTCAGTAGATGCTCTACAACTTCTTCTGCCTTGTTACATCACCAAGGATTCTGGCATGCTGACAGGTCAAGAAATAGTCATTTTCTACCCTCTCGCTTAGGAATATAGAAATTGTGCTGCCTGAATATACCTGTGGTCCAGACCAATATGGTGGCCTGTCTCCAGAAGTGGCCAAAGTCAAGTGCTTCTGTGGAAGAGAGAGGACTCTCATGACCTAATTCTTGATGTTCCACATTCGTCATTTGACTTTTTAAGATGGATCAACATTGTCTTTCAAGAGTAGCTAGACCTATTCACACTAAAGAAATAGCAATTCAGCATTCAAAGCACCCAACTTGGGAGGCAGGCAGCTGTTTGCATGGATCAAGCACCTTTTGTAAGAATGGTCTGGTGTGGCTGTGAAGATGGAGTATTAGTTATCTGTGAGCTTAACTCCTGCCAATAAATGTGTTTTCTTTCCACATTTCCATGGACCACAAGAATTCTATTGTGAAGATTTTCTTTTTTGCCTTTAAACATTTATTTTCAATATCTACAATTTGAGAGGAAGGAAGCTCTTATGGTCCAGGCACTGAACTGGTTTATAGAAAAGCTGGGTTCTGTTCCTGGCTCTGCCACAGACATCCTGGGTGACCTTGACTAGTCACTCCATTTTTTCTGTCCCTCACTTCTCCATCTGTAAAATAATGATTCTGACTTGTTCCTCACTATTGCCTGGCACATTGGAGCCCCAATCAAAATGGAGCTTCTCGGCACTGAAAATTATACTAGTGTGTGTATTTTAATGCTTCTGAAAGGTGGTGGACTGAAAGCCTTAGAGACTTAAGTCTTCTTTGCAGAACAAGTAATGACATTGTAGGCTTCACCCATGGCCTTGAGAAACACCATTGGTTCAGAGGACTGTTCATTCTCCATGTCCAGCCAACCCTAGATGCAGAGACTGTTGACAAGGGTCAAGGAAAAAGAAAAGCCATAAAATAAATAGAAAAATGTGGGGTTGGTGATGAGGACATCAGTGATGTGGGGACTGGACAGAGACCTCCACCACGCTGCAACCAGTAGAGTCTTGACTGGGTTCACACTGATGACTCAGAAGTGAAAGTCTCCCTATCCCATGATGATCATTTCTAACTACTAGTAACATGTTCCCTTTACTGATAGTATCTTAGAGCACAGCCTGCCAGAAAAATTAGGTGTCAGTTCTTTCTTTTAACATATGACATCTTGACTGGCAACTTCTTTGAAGCCGTATCTCAAACACTTCTGGAATTTTACCTTGTGAGATCCATAAAACTTATCATGATGAAATGCATCACAGTCATGACGAATGACTAACAAGCAGACCTCATTCTGATGCACTATTGCAGCATCCATATATACAATTCAAGAGACCAGGTCCAGAGGATGATCCTTCAGTTCAGAGAAGTACAGTGGAAGGATTCTTCAGCTCTCAAGTCTTTGGTCTCTGAGCCACAGCATTCCCTGCTGGTTTGCCAAAAGGTCACTCACTCTCTACATTATAAATGAATAGTCCATCCTATGCCAATTTTAGATCCACTGTGCTATGAGAAGCCATGGCTTGCCAGTCGGTACCACACAATACCACAATAAAATTACATATCTCGATGGTACGGGTGCTAGCGAGGGGTAAATCTCAAAAGGCCTAGGGTTTCTGGTCAGTGAGGTTAAGCCCTGAAAAATTGAGATTCTTGTCTGAAGTTTATAAAAACTTTCATCCATCTTTTGCCTCTGATACGTCTTCCTCTCTCCTCCCAGTCCCATCCCAACCTCTTTCCTGGACCACCCCTTCTTCTAGAGTTTAAGATGTTCTGCCACCTCCCTCCCTATCCCAACCCCCGCACAACAACTGATCTCAGCCACAGGAGGATTTCCTGGCCCTTCTTCCAGTTCCATCAGGCACTCTTCTCCTTTGTGATCGTCACTCCACTTAACCCTCTTTATCTGTCACGATCCTTATGAGATCCAACGGGTGTGGCAGACTGTACCTATGGACTGTTGATACTTGCAAGTATTATCTGGGGGGTTCTCAGCCCTAATGGACAATGCACTATCTGACTGGAGGAGCCCCTGAGCATGCTAGATTTGAAGGCCACAACCTTTATTTCCTTCTCTCATTAATACATAAATAAAGATGAGCCTGAGCCACACAGCTTGGGTTTAAGCCCTGACTGTTACCAAAGTTGTGTATCCAGGATTTTGTCCTGGCCCAGTTGCAAGGCCAGCTGGTAAATTTGGAGCAGTTCTGAAACTCAACAAGACGCAAAGGGAGATTGGATCTGGTGCTGTGGTTCAAGGCCATTTCTCTTCATTTGCTCTCAGAATAGACTATCATGAATGCTGATGTTACCCTTTGCAGCACTGCAGTGAAACCACAAACTGAGGGCAGCGTGATGAGATTGTCCATTTCTCCCTTTTAGTCCCCTAACATGAGAACCGAGCTTATCTCTTGAAAAGCAATGTCATTGTGCCAGAAACAGGCAATCCGTATTTACAAGTGTCTCCTTCTGTACGTTCTTAACAAAACAGTGACTGAAGGAATGTTCAAGCCAATAATCAATTCTTTCTACTTGACACCTATGGTGAGAGAAAGGAATATTTAATAGCACAAATATTTACTATGAAATCTGTTGCTGAAGGGAAAAATTTCCTTCTCAGATGAGCACGGGGATTTTGACTGTGAGATCTGTCCTCCTTATATACTCAGAACTCCCATTGGAGTCAAGCGGCTCTTGCTTCTGTTGGAAGAGGAAGATATAGGTGTTGGAAATAGCCAGTGTGCAGTCCTGAGAGGAGAATTTGCCCCTTACTCACCTTAATGCAGGAAGAGGGGAAAACAAAAACTTCTGACAGCTCAAAGGATGCTGCACTCCAGATATATCAAAAATAAACGGTGGTGTAACTGTGGATGCTGAATTGCTTTTTGGGATTCAACATTAATGACTCTTTCCTACTCCTTTAATGCTAACCAGCAGGATATACTGTGTTGTGCTAGAGCAGGAGAAGCAACAGACATATAATGGTACCATGCCAAATGGAAAAAAGAAGAAGGAAAAATAAAGGATCCTGAATGTTTTTCATTTACCAAGAAAAACATTTGCAATAGCACTATGGAAATAAATTGCCCATGAACCTCCTAGCTTTCAGCCACTAGTAAATCTTGCTGTTTGTAATGATGTCCAGGTATACACAGCAAAATAACATTGTGCTATTAAGAGACCTAATGAAAACCAGCCTGGCTTAATGGAAAAGGTTCCCTGTTTACTCATGTGTTCTCGGATTGACAGCCTGTCACAACCCATGGCAATCAAGGTATGGCTCAGGTCGGTCGCCATACTACAGAAATAAAATCTAATCATATAAGTTTTTCATTCATGTCTATTACATAACCCAATTTTTTATTCTGGGCATTATAACAGAATGATGTCCAAAGGGCTGTGTTCTACACAACTTCTCTGTGTGTAACCAGGGTACAACGGAACACTTTTTATAATGAGCTTCACTTGAAGAACATTGTTTCTAACTTCCAACTTTCTGCCCCTAATTCCACTCGCGATTGAAGCCTGAGCTAGGAGGCTGGTCCTGGCCCGCCCTTGCCAAATCTCAGGCAATTGGGTTTGAGGTTTATAAAATCTAAACCAAGGGCATTCCAGATCTGGATTCCTTTTCATCCAAGCTAGCAAAATTTAGGGGACAGGGAGGAGGCTCCCAGACTGCCCCATCTCTACTTGTTGATGTCAGTTTGGCCACTTATGGCACAGAGCTGCGCTGCCTGATCAGCATGACAGAAAGGAAGAACGGTCAAGTGGTCAAGGTACTAGCTGGAGACTTGGGTTCAACTCCCTGCCCCACCACAGACCTCTTGTGTGTCTTTGGAAAAGTCACTTAGTCTCTCTGTGCCTCAGTTGTTCATCTGTAAAGTGGGAATAGCAACACTGTCCTGCCTCAGAGGTCTGGGTGAGGATAAATACAGCAAGGATTGTGAGGCACTGAAATACTACGATGATGGGGCCATAGAAGTATCTTACATACATAGACCTGAGACCCTCCAATCACAGTTCCTTCTTGGCTGCCCACTTACTCCAGGGGAGAGGTAATCTACTTCTGGGCAATACCACCAGCAGATTACTGGCAGCTCTGCTGCACTGGCCAATGTGTCTGGGTGAGGTGGAGTTAACTTTCCACTCCCCCCCCCACCGCTTTCCAATCTGCAATGCAAGGCGCACTAGGAGATGCCTTACGCTCCCTCCCTTCCTTGGGCAGGGGGGTTGATAAGCCACCATCTTGTCCTACACCGTTTCCTCGTGTCCATGTATGGACTGATCAGATGCACTCCCGAGTCCTTACACGGAGCCGCATGCTTAGGGAGCGCCTCCGCCCATGGAACTCCCTCTGATGACAGAATGCTGCCAGTCTCAATGCTTGCACCCAGATCAGAGGGGAGCTTGCATTGCCCTCCATCCTCCTGGCCCATAGCAGTCTGCTAGGAAAACGAGAAGCTGTCTGGGGCAGTTAACGAAACCTATTCCTACTTGTAGTTTAATTGGTGGGAGAATGCTAGCTTCCGCAGAGGAACTCGTGTGTACTCGTGGCTCCTTCAATGAGTGGCTGTTTAAAGATATTCAGCCATTGGGGGTCATATGGCTCTGTCTTGCCCTAATCAAGCAGGGCAAGGACAGATGGGTGAGGGGCTGCCAGGAGCCAGCTTGGGAAGGCTTGGAAGATGGTTTAACTGGGAGCACAATAGAGTTTACTCAATTACTCACCACACACAAACTTTTCCTTAGCTCGCCCAGTGCAGTTAGAGGAAAGGTTGAGTTTTCAAGGAAACATACAGAGGCAGTTGCCCCCTCGCCATATGCATTTTGCACAAAGGGTGGCTGCAATTAGGCAACATCACCAAAGACATCTAAAGAAGCCAAGAGAAAATCACAGCCGCAGGGCACAGCAGCATTTGATGAGAACTCTCTATCCAGTCAATCTGAGGTGCCAAAGCAATCAGACGCAGCAGGCATGATTCAAGAGATTGCAGCACGCCTTGGGTGAGGAGAGAGATCAAACATCAAATGAGGCTAGCCACCTGAGTGCCATGCAATAATCACCTTGAAGTGCTCTGCCTGGGACAGCATCTCTGTGCTATTAGGAAGCAGAATTTATAAATCCAAATGAGAAGAACAGATGTGGGTGGTACAGACTTGGCTAATAAGCTTAGAACACAGCGGGGCAGCGTGAGCATTTACCATTGGCCCTGTTCTGCCCTCAGTCCCTCTCATGCCCACCCCTCTAACTGGGGCTTTTGACACATTCCTTTCCCAGGAGCGTGAGCCACTGGCTGGGACATTGACCCAGGAGACCTGGGCTTTATTCCCACTTGTGACACTGGCCTGCTGATTCACCATGATTCACTTCCCTTTCTGGGCCTTTTTTTCGCCTCCCGCCCTTTGTTTGGCCTATCTAGTTGGCCTATAAACTCTTCACGGCAGAGGCTCTCTCTGACTCTGTATTTCTTCAATGCCTCAGTCAATGGGGCCCTGAATACACACTGCAATAAAGGGTATAGGGCTGGATGGGGCAGGGGTCTGTGATTGGTGCTGTTTCACATTTATAACAGGGGAACCCCCAAAGCCCCAGTCAGGCGTGGGAAGATGAGGCTCAAACCAGCAGGATTCTGTCATTGCGCCAAACACGCAAGACGACATGGTCCCTAACCCCCTGCCGAGATCATTAGCGAGCCCGTTGTCATGAGACTTCCAGATCCAAGCGAGCAGAATGATTTCGAACCTTTGGATGCTTCTGCAGGGTTTCCCACGACTAGTTAAAAAAGGACGGGCTGCTCTGTTTGAACCCTGCATGAAAAGAAATCAAATCAGGCAGTGAGAACTCATGGGCTTCATCCCATTCATCCGTAAATAGACCCTGAAGGATTAAATGACCTAGGTAGTGTGGGATGGATGCAATTTTCGATGGGCTAAACCTGTCTCCTCTGAATATTTAGCCACATTGCCTCTTGGTCTGTTCTACAGATACTAACCATTCAAAGTTAGGGTACTTTTTCCTGTCATATTGTCTATATAAACTTTATACATCCCCCCTCTTTTACCCCCCGTTCTTAAAACGAAAGTCTGTTTGGAAAACAACAGCCCTGGGGAGGTCTGATTTGAAATTCATCGCATTATCATACCTCCTGTCCCAAAGACAGGCCTTAGGATAAATGACTTTTCAACCCTGTAATAGGACGGATACTTCAAAATATATGAAGGTAGCTTCAAGCTTGGCCGTGTCGTGTGCATCTGTTTCACTCTGATATTCAAGTCAAGAGAAGAGCATCACAGAAACTGCTGCCAGTGACTTCAAAGGTAGAAAAGACCACCCATGTTGCCTGCCTCCAAAATCAGTAATCCCTCCGAGGCGGCAGTGTTCAGCATTGTATACAACAGGGAATTTGAAAGATAAAACATTTTATCTGGCTAAGTCACTGTTCATGAGATCCGAAAGGGATGACAAAACACTGTGTTAGTTTATTTTTTACTGCTACCTTTAAATAATCTTAAACTATACATCACCTGTTTTCATGCTGGTTTCTGGAAGGACGACCGTGATGATTTTAAACCATTACAGGAACAGTTTAGGCAAAAGATTAGAAAAAAAATATTCTCAACAGATTTTGCAACTGGGCAATGGAAGGAGAGTGCTGAAAGCACCATTAGCGCTGAGATTGACAATCAGATTACAACTATTCAGATTCTTGAGGAGTCCATAAACCTAAGTGACTGATGGCAGCCAATTTAGAAGAGAGAACATTTACATTATTCTCCAAAACAATAAACAGCAGGATTCCTGGAAATCTGATTACGCTTTAGAGGAACATTAAATATAAAGTACTATCTACTCAAGAGGACTGATACAGAAATACCAGGACAGTGCTCATCAAAATGATGAGAGCTCCATATTGTGTGTGTGTTAGGCATACAGGAGAGCAGGCACTTATGCACTTAAAGCCAGTTTGAGCTGTTTAGACAGTTTGTCCTCTTTAGATGCCTAGGTTTGAAAGTGGAGTAATATTGTAAAATCTAGCAGTTTGACCAACCTATTTTCCAATTAATAGTCATGTCCCCTTTGTCCTTCCTAATAAATACAATAGGGTCAGAGGTATCAGACTATGGGAGCGTACAAGCTTGTAAGGACTTGATATGACTTTGTTAACCTTATTTTTGTTCAATAAAGACCAGACTAAACATGTAAAGGGAAGCTACACTCTTCATGTGACACATATTCAACCTGTGAAACTCACTGCCGGGAAATGTTGCAAAGGCTGAAAGTATAACTGTGTTAAAAAAAAGAACGAGATAAGTCCATGGATGATAGGTCCATCAATGGCTCATAACCAAGAGGGTCAAGGATAAACTATCCGTACCTCAGGTATCCGTAAGGCCAAGTCTACACTACAGACTTACATCAGTATAACTACGTTGCTCAAGAGTGTGACAAATCCACATCCCTGAGCAACATAGTTATACCGACTTCATCCCCGGTGTAGATAGCACTGTGCTGACAGGAGAGACATAGCTACCCCCATTCAGGGAGGTGGATTAACTATGCCAATGGGAGAGCTCTCTTCTGTTGGCATTGAGCATCTTCATTAAAGTGCTACAACGGCACAGCTGCGCCTATGCAGCGTTTCAAGTGTAGATCTGCCCTAAAACTCCATCTGCCAGAAGATGGGACTGGATGACAGGGGACGGATAACTTGAAATTGCCCAGGTCTAGTCAGTCCCTCTGAAGCATCTGGCACTGTCAGAAGACAGGGCTATATGGACCATTGATCTGACTCATTAAGGCCATTCCCATGTTCTTAATCCACGAGAAAAGACCCTTTCACTTTCAGCCTACAATTAATACTTATCCATTACCCAGGTAAACAAACCCATTACCCAGGTAAAGAGGTAGAAGTTACTGTATTCAGGAGTAAATGTTTTAGGAAGGACAAGGGGGCCATGACTGGATTGGATGATAATTTGGGCAAACTGCTGAGCTGTCCAATGTAAGTGAAGCTGAATTGTATGAGGAGATGCTTATATACGGATGTCCTGTTTCTCTCAACATTTTACCAGATTCAGGGGAGTATCGGTTCAATTCCTCTCCCAAAATCTGGCATCTAGAATTGCAGGTTCAGAAGTGTATGGGTTTCAATCAGTGAGCCCTACCCGCTCATTGCGATCTGCACTGTGGCTTTCTCAGACACCATTCTCCCTTACATCACAGGCGCTCTCTCGGCAGGACAGGTGTGGCGTGTGCAATACAGGGCCACACCAGGGACTGAAGTGGAGAATTTTGTCTCGCCTTGAGTGTTTTGGGATCCTTCCACACTCCATCAATATAAGGCGTGACACCGCCTTGTGTCCTGTAGGAAGGGGTGGTTTTTGTTGGGTTTTTTCCTTCAACCAGAACGCACCCTGCAAGCCAGAAAGAATTTTAAAGGGCCAAGTCTCTATTATTCCTCCTCCTGCACTCCAGAAAATACCACAGCAAATGAGGCCACAGCTTGGCTTTATTGTAAATCTCTTCACAGTCCCTACTCCTGCCCCCATCCAAGGCTATCAATGATTACAAAAGCGATCATGGATCTCCTTGAAGAAGGTTACTTGAGTTGCTTTCTTTTCATTACCATGACAGCAACACACTAGTGATGCAGCCACACACGTACGAAATCTGCACCAGGCAATCAAGAGAAACAGGAGGATCTCACTGAAAGAGCTAAGGGAAAATATATTCATCCCATGGGTAAAACCATTAGTGGAGTTTATATTTTTTCCTCTGAGTTAATTCCTCTCTCTGTCACCCTCCCATCCACACTTCCGTCAAAGCATCCACATCCTCCAGGCTAGAAATCTACATTGTAACTCAGTTACAGGCTTTGAGCCACAGGTAAAAATTTCAAACTAAAAAGATCTAAATTTATACGGCATTTGGATTCCAGTTATTTATGTATTACAAATAGCGCATGAGACCCAGAATATGTACACTAGATGTATTTATTTTGAGCATGGGCATTTTGCTCAAGATTTTCAAAAGTGGCCAGAGACTTGGGGTGCAACGATTTTGGCTGGATGCCTATCATGTGCTGAAAATCAAGCCTCTTGAAGGTGCACAAGGTGAGGCCCCCCCCGAAATTTGAAGCACACTAGATCACTAGTTACTTTTGAAAAGTCTGCCCATAATCCACAAGAACTCTATGTGGATAGGAAGGAAGGACATAGACATGATCAGCACGTTAAAGTAGTATGGGTTGGATGAATGGACTATAAAATGGATAGAGAACTGGCTAGATCATCGGTCACAAGCGGAGTGCCCCAGGGGTCGGTCCTGGGGCCGACTTTGTTCAACATCTTCATTAATGATCTGGAAGAGGGGGTAGATTGCACCCTCAGCAAGTTTGCAGATGACACTAAGCTAGGGGGAGTGGTAGATACCCTGAAAGGTAGGGATAGGATACAGAGTGACCTAGACAAATTGGAGGATTGGGCCAAAAGAAACGATGAGGTTCAACAAGGACAAGTGCAGAGTCCTGCACTTAGGATGGAAGAATCCTATGCACGGCTACAGACTGGGGATCGATGGGCTAGGCAGTAGTTCTGCAGAAAAGGACCTGGGGGTAACAGTGGATAAGAAGCTGGATATGGGTCAGCAGTGTGCCCTGGTTGCCAAAAAGGCTAATAGCATATTAGGCTGCATTAATAGGAGCATGGCCAACAGATCAAGGGAAGCAATTATTCCCCTCTATTTGGCATCAGTGAGGCTACATTTGGAGTATTGTGTCCAGTTTTGGGCCCCCAACTACAAAAAGGATGTGGACAAGTTGGAGTGAATCCAGCGGAGGGCAACAAAATGATTAGGGGGCTGGAGCACAAGTCTTATGAGGAGAGACTGAGGGAACCAGGCTTGTTTAGTCTGCAGGAGAGAAGAATGAGGGGGGATTTGATAGCAGTCTTTAACTACCTGAAAGGGGGTTCCAGGGAGGATGGAGCTAGGCTGTTCTCAGTGGTGGCAGATGACAGAACAAGGAGCAATGGTCTCAAGTTGCAGTGGGGGAGGTCTAGGTTGGACATTAGGAAAAAGCTTTTCACTAGGAGGGTGGTGAAGCACTGGAATGGGTTACCTAGGGAGGTGGTGGAATCTCCATCTTTAGAGGTTTTTAAGCTGCGGCTTGACAAAGCCCTGGTTGGGATGATTTAGCTGAGGTTAGTCCTGCTTTGAGCAGGGGGTTGGACTAGATGACCTCCTGAGGTCCCTTCCAACTCTAATATTCTATGACTCTATGATTTGGACAAGCAGCCAATGTACCAGATAAACAGGACGGGGGGTAAATGCCCTTTCTCCACCTACAGTGACCAGTTTGCCACTCAGCACAGAAAATGATGAAACCACATATTGGGAGATGCAGAATATTTCTGTTTTATGGTTTCCAAATGACAGCTAAGTGTGAAGCAAGCTGGACAGCTGTAGCTGTGGCAGCTCCACTAAGAAATTACAGCACCAGGTGTCAGGGAATCTGGATTCAGTTCCCTCCTCCATTGCAAACTCCTCCTGAGTGCCCTTGGGCAAATCACTTAATATAGCGGTGCCTCATTTCACCTTCTTTAACAATAATAAGTCATCTTATTTCATACCCTAAGTCCATCTTGCAAGTTATTTGGGGGCAGGGACAGTCTCTTATTATGTGTCTGTATAATGTACAGTCTAACTGATCCCTGCTCTCAGCTGGGACCATAACATAACTGATAATGGCAGCGATTAAATGGCCTCTCTTCTTCTTCAAGCACTGAGTAGCTTTATAATTCACCCTGGAACATCATGGCCAGGCATGCACCAAGTAGTTACTGACATCGTAGCTGTGAGTTGTTTGGTTTTTATACCGCCTGTCCATCTGTTTTTTCAGACTAGAAGGCCACGTATTCTCGCCTTGTGGATTTTTATATGTGATGAGAGGATATGTAAGTCCACCGAGAGAACTAACCAAGAGCATGACAGCAAAGATCAGCTCACCCCAGCCCTGAGCTGCAGCAAGGGCGAGAAGGAAGCAAGACGTCAGGTGTGAGCCGTTTAATAGGGGGTTAAGTGCTGCAGCCTTAGATGAAACAGAAGTGCTAAGGCTGCTGGAGATGACTGTGTTGGGACCAGATCAGATTTAAGAGCAGAGCCTCCCATGAACAGAAATAAAAGGCTAATTGAACTATTGCAGTTTTGGCAATGTTTAAAGTAATTTTAAATAGTGCCTGAGGTCAGCTATGCTCACTCTGAGATTTGGGAGCTACATAAATCAGCATTTTTCTCCAAGATTTACCGCACAGCACTCTGTATTGTCAATCCCATAAAGCAGCTTCCGAGCAGATCAGAGTACAGCTCTTTGTAAACATCTCTCTCTGGCTTGTAGTATTTTCCAAGTGTCTTGAATGATGTATTTCAATAAAGAGACATGCAAAGTACTACAATTGGGAAGGAAAAATCAAAGGCACAGCTACAAAATGGGGAATAACTGGCTAGGGGGTAGCACTGCCGAAAAGATCTGGGGGTTATAGAGTGGGTCATAAATTGAATGAGTCAAAAATTTGATGCAGTAACAAAAAAAAAAAGCAAATATTCTGTATATGGGGGTCTTGTATGAGAGACATGGGGGAAGGTAATTGTCACACTCTGCTTGGCACTGGTGAGGCCTCCACTAGAGTACTGTGTCCAATTTGGGTGCCATACTTTAGGAAAGATGTGGATAAATTGGAGTCCAGAAGAGAGCAACAAAAAGGACAATGGTTGAGAAAACCTGACCTATGAGGAAAGGTTAAAAAACCCCAGGGTATGTTTAGGCTTCAGAAAAGAAGACATAGGGGACCTGATAACAGCCTTCCAATACGTTACGGGCTGTTATAAAGGGGATGGTGATCTATTGCTCTCCATATCCACTGAAAGAAGGGCTTGATCTGCAGCAAGGGGGATTTGGGTTATCTGTCAGGAAAAGCTTTCTAACTGTAAGGATAGTTAAGCACTGGAACAGGCTTCCAAGGAAGGTTCTGGAAAGCCCCTCACTGGGGATTTTATGGACAGGTTGGACAAACACCTGTCAGGGACGGTCTAGATTTACTTCATCCTGCCTCAGCCCAGGGGGTTGGACTTGATGACCTCTCAAGGTCCCTTGCAGCCCAATGTTTTTATGATTCATTTTATGTCATGTCCATGCCAGAAACTCTGCTCCTCCCCTCACTAACTATATTGCACGAGGCCCATCAAGGGCACATTCCCCCACCCAAACCAGTCCAAGAGTCAAAGTGCCAAAGAGACTCACCATGTGGCATGCACAAAGCTGACTGATCTGACCCCTTTACTCCCACACTCCGCTCTTACGGTTTTCGCTTTAAGGCCCTGGAGAAGTCCATCCTCTCCTCACGAGGTGGCTGCCAAGCATCAGCTTTTTATATTTAACAATTAGGCTCCTCAGACCCACTTTGCAAGCCTGAATCCCTGAGCCAAGACTCACAAAAGACAAAAACCAGAGTCTCCTTAATGATCCCATGATGAAAAATCCAACCCCAGGACAGTTACCCAGCTGCAGAACACTGACGTGACAGGCACTTTTATTTTAATCAAGAAAGCTTTTATTTAGGTGTAAAAGGGCATAACGCTGCCATCTATTGGCATCTTAACTTTCCAAGAGCTACCCCTTTAAAGCTTAGCACTACATTTTTTTGTTCCAGAACTGCTCCCTTTCATTGTTTGAAAATAGCAAAAGCTTCTCTACTGCTTTTCTTTACTGATTAGAACTTTCCAGCAGAAAGTCTAACCTGCTCGTATAGGAGCCGTGGGGCTCAGAGTGACTAAAAAGAACAGCTCCTATGTAGAGCTTTTCATCAGTAGATCTCAAAGCACTTTATGAAGGATCTCAGTATCATACCCGTTTTACAGATGGGGAAACTGAGGCACAACGCGATGAGCTGACTTTCTCAACTTGACCCTGTGGGCCAGTTGCAATGCTGAGAACAGGGAAGCCACATTCCAGTCTGATGCTCAATCCACTAGGCCAACGGGGGATTATTTGTACGGGTAAACACGGTCTCCAGTGGGACTTTATGCACCATGCTGGATCACTTGCCCTGGCAACCCCAGCATTCAGAGAGTCTACTCGCGATGTGGCCCTGCTCCTCAAAGGTATTTGAAATCAGTAGGAGTTAGGCACCTAGATACTGTTGAAGAATTGGGTCTGAGACACCAAAAGGATTCCTCACGTTAGGAACAAGCACTGTGCCTGGTAAGGGTTTCACTGGTTCTGGCATCTCTGGGAGGGCTGTCATTCATCTGTGTCTGCGCCTGACCCTATCGCGGCTAGGGAGACATGAAGCGTTCCTCAAAACGTGGGGAACATTCAGATGTGTCTATATTAATTTATTTATTTTTGTAGGTAATTAACATAGGGTAGAGCCTACCACCCTTTAACAATTCCCCTTTGAAAGGTTTCTCAGAGTGGGAAAAGGGACGAAACATGCACAAAGAACTTCATACAAAGGTTAAAAAGGTCTGCCAATTTCTGACGCTACCAACCTTGACATTGTCTCTTTTGTTAGAGGCAAAGCACCTTAACAGAAAGAGGAATTATGAAAACAAGTCAGTTACCATAAAGGCAAAGGCTATTTAATCCACTGTGTCCTCCCCTTGGCACCTAGCACCACTTGAACACATCAATTACCTTCAGCCGGCGCTCATCTCTGATTTTCTGCACATTGCTCACAGCTAGTTAGAGCTGGGTAATAACCTGGCTGCCTTTTCTGCTTTCCAAGCCATGCTCTGTTCCAGGGAGACTGGCTTGGATAGAAAGCTGCTGTGTGCAGCATGGCCCTGACTGGTTAAGTTCCTGGTACTTCTAATTTCGTTAAATATTGTGTTTCCAGCTGACATGCATAAAACAAGCTGAAGAAAATGAATGAGCCCAGTACCTAAGGTGAAAAAAAATCTGCACAACTAACCAATTGCCATGGGCCCTCCTGCACAAAGGACTTGAAAAGGGACTTTGACTTTAGAAAAACAATGGAGTTCCAGGGGAATTTTCAGAGGGGCTTTGCTTAAGCTTGGTGTATTTGAAAAAGTGATGAGAAAACTGATGACCAAATCCAGCAAATTCCCAGGCGCACGCTTAACTTCATGCACCCTGGAAGTCCTATTGACTTGGCTGGAGCTACTTGCATGATTAAAGTTGCACACGTTCATGCATGTTTGCAGGATCGGTACCGAGGTTCATAGCATTCCCATAGTCTGGGTTAAATATATACATGTATTATTCAAAATGACAGCAAACATTTTGCTTCTGTCCCAAGAGCCACAGAGTATCATAATGGGCTAAATCGAGCCAGTCAGAAATGTTTTGATGGAATATTTTTCCTGCAGAAAATGCTGTGTTATACAGCGGTCAGACGAGATAACATTGATGTCTTCTGGCTTTGGAATTTATAAATCACTCACAAAACGTTAGGTTTGTGTGTAAGTACTTTGCTGAATTGGGGTCTGCGGTAAAGCTAGAAATACTGGAGGATCCAATCCTGATAGAGTTTAGCAAAAAAATGTTGAGGGATGCGCCTCTTTGCTGGAGCAGGGTGAAATGGCCTGGCGTGTGTGAAAGGGAGGCAGTGCAAACTTCTGCCACAGTGCCGTGCTTGCTTCCAACGGGGCACAGTTAAAGAATCTGCTTGGGGTAGCGGGGAGGAGACTCAGTTTTATTTTTCCTAGATGCAGGTGGCTCAGTTTTCAACAGTTGGGACTAACCCCTGCCTTCCAGCTGAGCTGTGCACGGCACTCGCCACTCACATTTTGATTCCTACTGTCACTGAAGTTACATTCCTAACAGGCGGAGAGAATGTGAGAGCAGGAGGCGATAGCCAGCCTGTCAGACAAAATGAGAAGGGGACCCATGGCAGCAGGGATTGCTTTATGGGGATGGGGAAAGAAATCAAGAGGTTGAGGTATGACAAAGAGCATGAAGCCCTTTCAGTGGCTTCTAATGCACTGGCCCTCCAGTGGGTAATACGTGTAGTTTAAATGGAGTATAAAATAAATTGAGGTCTTTTTAATGTAACCTGCAGCTAGCAGCGCGTTTTACAGATGAACTGAGATGAGGATGTCATTAAACAGCATTTATACGCCTCGTGTACAGGGCAGGGAGGGTCAAAGGAACTCAGCGTCCCTGTGACTGGTTGTCACGGTCTGACTGGCACCGAACCTGTTGGCACATCATTTTGTGAGGGTGGGGATGGGTAATGCCTGGTTAAGGGCCATGACACTCATGTACAGTGATCCTGGTGTCAGGCTGACACATGGGAAGTCTATGGAGTCTAGCGCCATACGGATAAGCAGAGCCTTGTACCCTCGATGGAACAGGTGTTCCCTGCCTCCAGCTGTATCCCCAGGACAGCTCAGTGAGTCCTCTATCCCACGTATTATCAAGCGGTGCCTGATGGCTGCTTGATGTAAGTCAGTGAAACACCCAGCGTAGAGTTTGCTTCAGGAATTTGGTGCTGCAGGAGGTCTGCGCTGGAGCTGTAAAAGGGCCAGAGAATTTTATAGCTACAAGGTGGGTGAGGTAATATCTTTGATTACTCCAACTTCTACGTGGGAGAGAGACGAGCTTTTGAGCTTACATGGAGCTATTGTGTGTGAAAGCAGGCCTCTCTCACCAACAGAAGTTGGCCCAACAAAAGATATTACCTCATCCACTTTGTCTGGGCTCAGCACAGCCACAACAATGCTGCACAAAGAATTGTATTACTAATAATGGTTGATGTGACGAAGGCAAGAGCACTTGGTGAACCTGGGGCTTCACAGGATAAACTAACTCCAGCTCAGTGCGCCCCTTCCCTCAAGAGGGAGAGAGAAGAGGGAAGGAAGGGGAAAGCCTTTGGGAATGTGTCTCCACACCCAGAGACCCACAACACAGTTGAGCCTCAAGCTAGGGAGTTTTTGGTTTCCTTTTATGCTGATGGTCACGTAGCTTCAGCCCGTGGCACATGCTTGCTGTTTTTCGGCTGAATAATTTTGCTCTCTTAAAAAGAGTAATCAGATCTCATGCTTCAGGTGAGAATGTGTGCCACTGAAAGGCCAGGAAGGAAAATTACCTGCCATATAGAGCAATTCACTCTTCGTTGGGTGACCTTATGAGATTCCTCTTTTCCTCGGAAGCACTGGATGTTGGTCATTGTTGAAGGGGAGACGCTGGACAAATGGTCTGAAAATCTCACATTCCGATGTCTCATCTGCCTACAGGCTGACGGCCTGTATATGTACACACATGCACAGGCATTTGATGATCTCTTGGAGGATGTCAGATACCTATGTTTGCTGACCTGGCTTGGAGGAATACTGCTCTAAAACCTACCAGCCTGATGCTCAGCAGAAATGAGTTACCACAGCCTAATAAGTGATGTTCGGCACTCCTGAAAATCCAGCCTTTTTGTCAAAAATCTCTGCTGGTGTAGATGGTATCAGCTCCATTGACCTCAACAGCATTTCACAATGGGTATCGGCAAGGCCCTAGGTGTGCCATTGGCTAGAGAACACAGAGATGCTTTTTTGCTTGCCTGTGTTATCAGAGATGTTTCTCCAGATCAAGCTATTTCACAAGAGGGGCTGATGGTGGCGTTTTGAGCACATATTGAAAGGGCTTGGATTGCTGTGGGTGCGCACGTGGGTCCTTTCTTCAAGGTAAGTTGAATGGCAGCAGGCTAATGAAATTATGATGATGGCTCACAAAGTACATTTCTTCTGAAATAGTTTTAAATTTCTCTCCCTGAAGCAGCTGTGCGTGGCCATGCAATTGATAGCAGGGAGTTAGGATTCTTTTATCTAAGAGCTGCTGCGCAAGTAACATCATTAGAATGTTGAACCTAATTGGAATCTTGTTCAATCCAATGATAAAGCAAGGAGAGACAAGCCGATACGGAAGATACGTGATCAGTCAGTGAGCAGACCTCAGACAAACTGTTTTAAAACTTGCGACAATAACTCCCAGAGCCCAGGTCTAGGATGACCAGGCCCCAGGCTCACAGACTCTCTAGGCTTCAGACCTCAAGTCCGAATATTAACACTGCTGTTTTTAGCAGAGCAGTGCAACCCACAGTCTGTAGATCTGGGCTCTGAGACTCACTGCTGTGGAATTTAAAATGCAGTGTAGACATACCCAAAGCATGCAGATCAGTTTGGTATTCCAACAGATAGATGACTTCAGAGTCTTTAGTGCTGAAAACGTGGATTGAAAAATCGTGTGTGAAGAGCCTGATGAGATTTCCACTTTGTTCTGCATCCAGGCCCTCATTCACTATGGCAGTTCAGCATGTGCCCAGTTTTAACCATAAGTTAAATTCCATGAGATCAATAGGTCTAAGAACAATTACATGTTGGAGAGAGGAAATGGCTGTGAACGTTCATCTACTTTATTAAGTAAAGCAGAAGGAAGTGAATCCTATAAACGTAATTCTGTGGAGAGAGTTTTCTTGCATCTCTGATGGCATTAATATGAAGCCGCACGCTCAGGTATTTTAAACTAGCATCACTCTTGATTCCCACAATATTGCTACATATCTATCTCCTGCATTTCCCAGCTGGGACAATGGTGTAGGTGTAACAGCTAGAGCCAGGATTAACATTTGGAGGGTCTCATCTCCCATTCTTGTGCTCTAACCACTGGCCTGTAGAGCTTAGGATTTAAATAGACCAAGTTTGGAGATGATAATGTTTCTTTTCTCCCATGACAGAGGCGGGGATCTGTCATACAGGTGAATGCGACTTCCCCAAGTTCACACAGGGTGTCTGCGGTAGAGCCAGGAATTGCACCCAGACCTCCTGACTCCAGCTGAAGAACCTTATCCATAGGCTGGGAAAGATTATATTTTTATTTGTGAACATCCAGACAAGCTGATTTCACCGTACACTCAGAAACAGATGAAAAAATGTTTCCATTGTAAGAAAAGTGCAGCTGGAGAACTTATTAGAGTTTGATAGAAGGATATTACTGTATCTTTTGATGTGAGACGTTGACACTTTGTGTTTTAATGGTTATAAAGTTTTAACATTTTTTAATCTCAACATCTGAGATCATTAAATAACTGTCTGACTTCTCCGTAATTTCCCACAACTGTGAAAACTTAAATCAATAAAAATTGAAAAAACTTAAAAGTAAACACACCAATACTATCTGTCAAAACTATAAATATAAAAATCAAATTGTGCAAAGCTTACTTCTCCACAACACCAGTCTTCTTCTGACTTTATCCAGCTTTGTCGTCAGCAGCTACAGGTTATTTGGAAGACACCGCAACCAGACACACTCCTGTAATGGAGTTTTCTGTCTAGAAACCAACAAAACACATTGTGGGTGGAAAAAGTTTGGACTCCTGAAATAAACTCACTCTTTTATTTCATGTACTAACAGCACAGACCACTAATAGCAGAGTTTTATTTTTAAATGCCCTTTGCCTTTATCATTGTAGGAAATTCTTCCTATTGACCCAAGCAGCACAAGCAAAGTCAAATAGAGTGTATTTTCTTTCCTACTCACTGAGCATGTTCATTGTTAATCTGAGCATGTTAAAACCAATAGGGACAAGGCTTGGAAGATGGTTAACACTAACATGTGGGAGCAAAGGGAAGTGGGTAAATAAAAGACTTGAAGAAAAAACCAGGTATTAAAAACTGTTTTCATGTGTTCTGCTGACAGGAAGGGAGGCGAATATTGTTGAGGCTTGCACTCTTCATCTCAAGGGAAACAGACATGGACACCCACAGAGGCTCCATCCCCACTGAAAATATATGGGAGTACAAATGGTCTTGCCAAGTTAACTTCAGTGTAAATAACCTGAGCACCTGACACTACTGTGCTTACCTAGAAATAGGACTATACTTTCAGCTCTATTATCTCGGGTAAGATCCAGAGTCAAGAAGCAGCGAGAGCACACTCAGCCCTGTCCCTCATTGCCCTGCACCTTGGGTAGTCTTTTACAACAGTGCAAAATGGCTGTGAAGAGGATGTAAAATGCTACCAGATCAGAATGGGAGCATTTCAAATCGACTTCACTCGGGTGTAAGTGACAACACAAAGTGCAGAGCAACCGGGTATCAGGTTCCCTCTTCTTTAATGTACCATCCCTTTCCTTTTGGAAGAAGATAGCGTATGCATTAAAGGGCTGGAGAACACAATGTATTTTTAATAGGTAGTAACTGGTTGTCAGAATAATATCAATAAATGTTAATGTCAACAATAGTTACTCAAACGATAATTCACTGATAAACTGAACTCATCTTCAAGGTCCAGTAATCAAGGAGAAGGCATAAGAAGGTTAAACCACAGTGACCCTGAAGAGAATTATAACATCATTCAGCAGATTTAGAGTGGGTGTGAGAGTCCATAGATATGTAACATTACATCTCTGACAAAACAAACTCATTTGAAACAGATATTTGCAACAAACCCAATCTCTGAAGCTAATAGGAATGATCCAAACAACATTACCAGCCTTCCTTCTTTCAAGGAAAGAGACCAATTTTCTCCTTCCTTGAGAAGTGATTTAGCAAAGGAGTGGTGACATCCAAGCAATAAACAACCCCATGAGTTAATTCTAACAGACACTGCAGCTTATTTATGGTGGAGGTTGCATTGAAAAGTTTGGGATCTTCACGTCACCAAGACAACATCAATCTATCAGTGCTAGCTATCTAGCTGAACTTTAGACATCCCCTTGAACATGTCAGGGCATCCTTTGAGAGCATTAAACCCTGCCTAAAAGTGTTGATTAACTTTTGACACAATGGGGCAAAATGTGCTTTAGGTAATGACATGAAAGTCTCTCCTAGCAGAGTAACTGTTACTTATAAATGGAGTGTGCAGGTTTTCACAGCTTGTCACTTCATAGTGAATGTTTTTGTCAAACATTCTGGAGAGTTACTAGACAAAGAAAGGAGGATGGTTCTTTTTAAAAACTTTGTTTTTATCTAACTGGAAGTGAACCTTCATTTGAATGATGTCTGGATCAATCAGAAAACTTATTCTATGCTCAATGTAAAAAATAAGGAATGGAAAAATCAATGGGTGAGAGTGCTTCATTACTTCAGTGATGAAACCTATCCTGTGACAAGTGTAAAAGAAGCGAAGAGCATAGGTCTCCAAAAGAAATATATAGCAAAAGAAAAGTTTAGAGGAAGGTTAAGAATGGTTACTTACTTGTATCTGTTGTTCTTTGAGATTTGTTGCTCATGTCCATTCCCAACTTCAGTGTGTGCACACGCCACATGCACCAGTGTCAGAAAACTTTTTCCCCTAGTGGTACACGTATGAGGCAGCTCTAGCACCCCCTGTAGTGGCACGCACATGCACCCGCATATAGACGCCACTGGCTCCCCTTTCCTCTCAGCTCTTTCTTGCTGGAACCCTGACTGAGGGGAAGGAGGGTGGGTGTGGAAGGGACATGAGCAAAACACCTCAAAGAACAGTTACAGGTAAGTAACGGTTCTTTCTTCTTTGAGAGCTTGCTCACATACATTCCCAACTTAGGTGACTCACCAGCAGCATCTCCAGAGGCAAGCAGGAGTTCATGGATGTGATCCTTGACGCACTGCTCTACCAAAGCCAGTGTCATATTGAGCTTTCTGCGTCAAAGCACAGTGGGACACAAAGGTATGCACTGATGACCAGGTAGATGCCTTGCAGATGTCCAATATAGGGAAGGCCGCAGATGATGTCTGTGCTCTCGTCGAGTGGGCTGTCAGGACCACTGGAGGTGCGACCCCAGCTTGCTCATAGCAGGTCTGGATACAGGCCGTAATCCACTTTGAGAGATGCTGAGAAGAAACCAGTAGCCCCTTAATTCAGTCTGAAACCACCATGAAGAGCTGTGCTGACCAGCGAAAAGGTTTCGTTCTGTTGATGTAAAACGCCAGGGCCCGTCGCACACAGAGAAAATGCAAACGAGTCTCTGCACTGGAGATGTGAGGCTCGGGATAAAAGACAGGTAAGAAAATATCTTGGTTAAGGTGGAAGTGAGAGACTACCTTAGGCAAAAAGGCTGGGTATGGGCGTAGCTGGCCTTTGTCCTTATAGAACACCGTGTAAGGTGGTTCTGATGTGAACACCCTACTCTCAGATGTAAGAGCCACCATGAAGGCCACCTTCCAGGACAGGTACGTAAGGCAGCACGAAGCCATGAGTTCCGAAGGGGGGGGTGGGGTGTGGTGAGTCTGTAGAGGATCAAGTTCAAGTCCCACTGAGGAGAAAGCTCCCTTATTGGCAGGAAAAGCCTTTCCAATCCCTTAAGGACCCTGGCTCATCTTGTGTGAAAATTTGTTCTACTCCTTACCAAGGGGGAGAATGCAGAGATGGCCATGACATGGACCTTGATGGATGAGAAGGCCAGTCCCCTTTGCTTCAAATGGAGCAAATACTCCAAGATAGATGGAACCGATGCCTTCACCAGGAGACACCACGCTTGGCAGCCCAACAGGAGAAACTTTTCCACTTATCTCCATAAGCCGATCTGATAGACGGTTTCCTGCTCTCCAAGTGCACGTGCTAAACTTGGCATGAGCAGGCCTACTCCCCAACTCAGCCATGGAGCTGCCATGCTCTCAGGTGAAGAGAGGCCAGATCCGGGTGGAGCAGGCGACCTTGGTCCTGGGACAGGAGGCCAGGTCGCAGCGGCAGGGACCATTGCCTGGCTCCCGCCAGCTCCAGCAGCATCCCAAACCAATATCGTTGGGGCCACGCTGGTGCCATGAGAATAACCCAGGCTTTGTCTCTCTTCACTTTCAGGAGGACCTTGTGAATTAGAGGAAACTCCCTGACCAGGAAAGGAGAAAGCCGGCACTTCCTGTTTGTCCTGGTGTGCGTGCTGCTGCAGGGGGGGCTAGAGCCGGCTCACATGGGTGCCACTAGGGGAAAATGTTTTCCGGCACCCGTGCATGTGGTGCGCACGCACACACCCAAGTTGGGAATGGATATGAGCAAGCACTCGAAGACGAATCAGCAGTTAAGGCTAATAAAGTGGTGAATATTTGGCTGCTGGGAATGGAATGTAGTATTGCCCTTTAATCCCATAGTGTGTTTTGAAGTACTATATTGTAGAACCTGATTACAGGGTAAAATTTACCCCAGACCGTGGACCAGCAGATGACCTATGCAGCACTTAAGTACCTCCTGCCAGGGATTAAGTGGGATGTTTAGGACTATGTGCTGGAATGATTTTTTCACCCATAGTGAACTCAAATACAGGGAATCCTCCTTTTAGTAAAATTGAAAGAAAGTCCCATATTGTTTCAGCACATCACTAGGTGCAAACTGCATTTGTGCGTAGAGTGAATTTCTGCAGAGAACGACATTGTGCTATGGAAAGAAAGGACTTTACTGATGTCAAAGACATACACACAAGAATGTTTGGAAAAGAAGAAAATCCCCAAACTGAAGTACATCATGGGGGTAAAACGCATCCCTGCAGTAACTACTGAAAGAGGTGAAAATATACCAGGGATAAGTTTGACACACTAAGTCTAGGGAAAAAGATGTAAACCATACATATGCTGAAACCTGATTTAAATGGCAGCCCAAGGGCTCAACTATTTATCAGAGGTTAGCATTTAACTAAAAGCCAAATGGAATTGTATTGCAAAATTTAGAGGTTTAATTGGCTACTCAGGATACTGAAGGCGAACTTTAATGAGGGTTTGAGAACTACATTTACACCATCAAACACTTTGGGGTCCAAATGCTACCCATTATAATATGAATGTTAGCCATGGCATGTTTGACTATGACTCCTGGGCCATTCATCTGCTGTCAATAGCACCACAGTGTCATGAGGGAGCAAATATTAAGATCTCAAGAAGGTAGCAAAGTTTAGAATGTCACAGATGTAGTTTTTCTACAAAATAATAAATAATGCAGAATGCAGGGAGATTTTGTTTCAGGCAGTAGAACCAGCATTGAAGTGGCCTAAACTTTTCAGAGGTGATGAGCCAAGACCCAATTTTGGACATAATGAGTAGATTAAGGTCTTATAGCTTGCTTTTCTTTTATTAAAAATACATATAACTGGCAGGCAGCATATTCCCATTAAGAAAAAATGACTTTATGAAAATGTTCTATCCAATTGGGACGTGGCTATTTTGATGAAAATGGATGCAATTTGGTTAATAAGAAAAATATTTGTTTTCCTACAAACATCACTATAATAGCCAGAATGTGTTTGCAAATTCCCACATTAATGAAAAGTCTCCGGTTGGAAATCACAGAAGCAATGCCAGGTACATCTGAAAAAACGATTTATTTTTAGGGGCCTCCCAATCACAGCAGTGAAAGCTTTTGTTGGAGTGGACAAGGTCCATTCACTCAGGCTGTAATTTTAATTAACAGGGTTAAGACAGATTTGTAGGACAAATTAACATTAAAACACCAGTTCTGCTGCTATTGTAAATGATCTTAAAAAAGAATCCCAAAAGATCTTGATTAGCAATGACGTCGACATTTGAGACTCCACAATCTATTTTCCAGAATGCACATTGTACTTGCAAAGCCACATGGAAAGATGTACTCACATGTTCTCAAACTAGACCTGAGTTTAGTTCCTGGCTCAGCCACGTAGTTCTCATGTGACTTTGGGCAAAAAAAAATCAGAATATCCAGGGTGCTGCATGCTTGCCATTCCAGCTGAATTTCACAGCGGTTGCAGGCACTCAGCACGCCCAAAACACCAGACTTCATCCTCCTCTGCCTCCATTCCCTATCTATAAAACAGGAATAATGAAACCTCGTTTCTCGGTCTTGTCCATTTAGATTGTAAGTTCTGCAGGTCAGGGACTGTCCCATGCTGTGTGCCTGTACTGTACTCAGAACAAGAGCCCTGATCTCAGTTGCAGCCTTTTGACCCTACTGCAATGTCAAACAGGCAGGGTTCATCCAGACGGACATTGGAAATGAACACAGCCTGTGAACTGGACCTAAGATTTCTATTTTAAAACAAGAAAAGCATTAGACCTTCAGAATCTTTTCTCTTCTCCACAGAACAGGTAAAGAATGGGGGAAACATTGTTTTCTTCGACATGAATACACACAAAAAAAAATACAGTGCAGAGAACAATAATTTAAAGCTTCATCTACACTCAAGGGACTCGGTGTATTGCTAGTAAATGTACAAAGCTTTTCGAAGTCCCCAGCTTTCCCCACTCCATGTGCATTCATTCCACACCTCCTTCAGAGCTCTGGGGATTTCACACCACTTCTTGAAGTCCTTTGTGGCCACCAGCTCTTCCAGCTGAGGGTTGGAAGTGACTCTCCCTAAGGAATCAATCAACACAGCTCTTCAACCAGCCAGACACTTGAGACAGTCAGACAGCCTGGTCTGGTGGATGGGGCCCCAACTGGAAGTCAGCAGATCTGATTTCCATTCCTGGCTTTATCATTCATTGGCTGCTACACCTTGGACAAGTCACTTCACTGCTCTCTGCCTTTATTCCCCCAGCTATAAAGTGGGGTGAGAGTGTTTAACCAGCTTTGCGAAGTACTCAGAGATCTACAGCCAGGTCACGAAACTGCAATGCAGAGCCATCATTACTGAGCTCTTTGAATCACTTCCTCCCCTTCTATCTATATGAGCTGGTGGCCTCAATCTTGTTCTGACCGGGTGTGACCTATCAGCATCACAATGCAAGATGGCAAAAGGCTCACTGGTATCTTATAGTGAGTTTCAACTGGCTTGACCAGTTCAGTGTACCCCATCTCACTGGCTTAACCTGTACCTCAAAGCAGTCATGTAAGGTATCAGTAGGAAGTTCAGAAGATACTGATCATTAATATTATTGCATGGTGTATGAATGGAGGACAAATTCAAAAATTAAAAACATATTGGGAATTATGTTCTTTAAGTGCGTCTGCCAGGCAGGGCTGAAGTTACCCCAGCCTAGACAAAGGAATATGGGTCTGTGACCTGTAAGGTACATGCAAGGTAGAGTAAGAGACAATGGGAATGCCAGTTACATGAAAAGTGAACAGAGCCATCAAGCCAACAAGGGAAGGAGATAACCACTGAGCATCACAGCCAGGGAAGGAGATTGCAGGAAACAAATCAATTTGTATTTTAACAAACATCAGGAGGGCAAAGAACCAGCATAAAATTTCCTTCCCCAGACTCCGTGTCACGTTTCTCAGAGCTTGAATGAACTTTGCTTGGGGAGGGTGGTAACTTTCAGAAGAATCCATTTCAAAGATTCACTGGACTATAAAAAGGAGGGAAAGAACCCCTAGAACGACAAAGGAACTGAACCCTTTCGACTTTGTGGAAGATCCTGACCCGGTGGGGGTCTCCAATCTTGCTGGAAGGTAGTGAGATAAGAACCCTACCCTGACCCAAGACTGCAGTTTTATTACATTTTAGGCTTTTATGTGTTTCTAACCATTTCTAACTCTATCCTTTATACTGAAAATGCTATCTTCTTTTGTTAATGAATTTGTTCTAAACTAAACCACACCATTGCTATGTTTGTGTTAAGCCGTGCATTTTGTCTTATTATTCCCCTGAATGGTCCAGGAGAGGTCTGAACATTGCAGAGCACATGGTTTTGGGAAAATTCACGAATAGGTGGTCTTGAGGTTGCCTTGCCAAGGTGTAACCAGGGCTGGTGTAGACCAAAGTTTGGCTGGGGTGAAACAAATAAGCAGGTGGCTGGAATCAGAGTTGCTGGTTCAGAGCTGCTTATCACACAGACACTCAGTGCATGCTTATCTGCTGGCTGTCAGCATCCAGGCCGTGACTACAGCAACAGCGCATTCAAGGCCCCCAGGGTTATGGGGCAGGCAATGACACAAGCTCTCACTGGTCTGGATTGCATCTCAGAACGTGACACTGGAATAAGTGGGTATAAATACAACAACTGATAACCTTGCTGGCAGTCTCTAAAGAGTTAACTCTAAAAAGTTAACAACCAGATAGGAATAAAACAATCTCTCACCTAGAGGTGGACCATCCAGAAGAGGTTTAAACACACATGGGTCAGGGCAGCTTGCACAGTTGGAGCTGAACCCACGTTTTCTGACTTCCACACTAGAGACCTATCCACTACACCATGTTACAGGCAGAGTGATTTTAATGGTAAATAAGAATGATAGAAAATGGGTAATTATCTGACCATGACTAAGTGGGTTTGCCTCTAATTTATGCAACTGTCCCCATGCCTTACGCTAATCAGGATCATCGACCACTGAAGGCATGTCTTCGGGCATGACTGTCATAAGTCACTGATAACCTGCTGGCTAACGAGCTAAAACTGGCACGATGAGCCCCAGTTTCCAAATTAAATTGCTCTTCCTTTGAGTGCTGCTCTCCAAAACAGAGTGACGCGTTTGTTCCCTGTAGGAGCTTGAGGTGAAAATAAGACATGGAAATTTCAAGGCTCCAGCTGGTACACTTTAAAGAGGCTGACTTCACTACAAAATATTAGTTTTGCTGCTGTCACTCAAATTCAGTCATCTAGACTCCTTTATCTTGACTGTTGCTGGCTAGGACTGGCGATTGCTCAGACGCGTCAGACCATAATTTATAAATGTTTAAGGAAGGTCGAGAAGAATGCAATCTGAAGACATCTCAAAAGAGGTTTCGATAATTTTCCAGTCCTGTCCCAATTGTCACAAAATGGATTATTCTTGGAATGTTTTATGTGCCAATTTATCACACGAGTTACGTTTATAAGTTATACATTTGACAAAAGATAGGAGTCAACTGTGTTACTTTAACCTCTTCACTGCTCCGCAACTTGTCTGACTGCAATCCCTGCTTTAGGGTTACGACCTCAGCCACCTCCATGAAAAAACTACAATGGACAACCAACGGACAACCCCGAAGTCAAAGGAACAGCATACTCATGCTTTTCACCATCTACTCAGGGTAATTACCGTCAATGCCTTTGATAAGAACAGATTTTAATAACATGATTTTAGGATGCCAGCAAAAAGAGACAAAAATAGGTTACGATCTTGAGATTGCAGTCATCAGATGCCTTATTAAGCATTTAATTCTGAGCAGCGTGACAGGATGACGAGATGAAATGCGATATAAAAATCAACAAGGCATCTGCAAATATCTTCTTGTTCTCTCTTAAACTTAATCTAGAGATTCATGAGGCTTTCATCTGATGCCAGCATCTGGGATCATGGAGTTATTCTGCAATACACTTCTTGCTTCCTTGCAACTGAATAAGAGATAGCGAAGATAAGAACCTCTGCTCAATGTGCAGATGCTTAAGGAATGGGATAGAAAACTATACTGCAAGTGCCATCATAAAACTTAATGGTTCATTCTCAGCAGGAATATCAAATTCAGTTCTGGCCACCTTATTTCAAAAATGATACAGCAGAAAAAGAGGGGGGAGGGTGGGTTCAGAGACTGGAGATGAGAATGATGCAGAGCATGGAAAAACTCCCGGGGAAAGGAGGACTGTTTTCTTCAGAGAAGAAATGAACAACAGGTATACAGAAGATAGACTGAGCACTGCTGTTTTACCATGTCTCATAATAAAAGAACGAGGGACATGACATGAAGTAGAAAGGCAGCAAATTTAAAATTGATAAAAGGAAGTGTGGGATTTGGGCCTTTTTTTTTTTTTTAAACATAATGCACAATTAATCTCTGTAACAGGGACCACGATTTAATTAAGGCTCAATGGTGAGCATGATTTCCCCCGGTGTATACTGATTACAGGGTCATGATCAGCACTGCACCAGCTCTTTAGATGCTCCACTACCACGTTGAGCTATGGTAACTTTTAGTAACAAAGACAAGTCTTCAGACAGCGCCTTTCTATCAACATCCCACTTCAAAGGGCAGAATGAAGAATGTACGCTGCTCTGGTTTACCCATTATTCTACCTTCATGTCAGGGCTTCTGTCCTCTTCTACCATTTCTTACCTGCACTATCCTGAGGAGTAGACCGTGAAGTAGCTCCCTTCTATACTGCTGGGGAGTTTTTTTTGAAATCCCTTTCCCCTACTGTAGCAAATGGGATCTGGGGACCATTTATATCAGCCATGTCTTGCCTGGCTCCTGCTTACTGGCACAGTGAACCTGAATGTTTGCAATCAGCTTTGTAATCAGACGGTGTGACAATAGTTTCCCCTTCTGCGAAGCGACAGCAGCGAGTGAAGGAGCTGCAGCTGCACTCCTTGGTGGGGCTGTTTATTCCTCTCCTGCTGCGAGGCTGTTTGGAATCCACGACGTCGTGACCCTGTGTTCACTTTTGGAAACTCGTGCTGCGTGAGTTGCACAGTGATACCACATGGGGAGAGATGACTCCTTGTGCCCAGTGAACCATTTAGTGATGGGGCCCTCGCAGATGTCTCTTAATCGTCACCCCAAGGTGGTAGGAATAAGCCTGCATTTCTTCCTCTTCAGTGGCACCCTGCTAGCTGCTGCACTCTGGTGATGTGCAGCCAAAATTCACTGACAAAATTAACTTCACTGTGCAAGTAATTGGTCGCAATTCAGCTCCCATCTCTGAGTGCTGGCTTTTGTGTGCGCGAGATAGCAGAAGAGAATTCTAACTGCTGCTTCTGATCTCTGCTACCTGGGCATTTGGCATATTTTCTTCTCTGCCTAGCCCTCCAGTCCTGTCACTTTCCTCATTCAAGACCACTTTCATCCCCACCCTTTTCCTTCAGGATGTTGAGCTCAGTGGCCCATGTTAAATTTGCCGTGCTTTCATTACTGATGAAGTGAATGGTGGAGTCTTACATGGAGCCGGGTTCACTAGCATAGATTGTCTGAACTATGGATTTGAATGAGTGAGTTGTCAGCCAGGGCTGTGAAGTTGATGGCAGGAGATGGTAAAGATAGCACCTATACTTGGAAGGCACACCCATACTGCTTTCTTTCTGGACACAATGAAAACGGGTGTTCAGAACGTTTTTTTGTGTAGCACACAGATGGGAGAAAGTTTTCATCAATGGGGAACTGCCACAGAAAGAGCGAACGACTTGTCCAAGGTCAGCCAGCAAGTCTTTGGAGAACCAGGAATTGAACCCATGTTTCCATAGTCCCAGTCCACTGCCTTAACGGTGACCCCATCTTTTCTCTTGCTCTTTCTACTCCTACGAATGGATGGTGGGGTCCTATCAGCGTTACTCCCATAACTTGTATGGAATGATACTGCACAGTCAGGTCTCCTGTGACTAAAACAAAAAACTACACAGAAGTCTAATCAGAGGATTTTTTGCTGATCTTATTGAAGTTATTGGCCTGTTTATTTTTAATAAAAGCTGCCGAGAGCATAATGGAGAAGATTTCACCTGAGCAGCTTATTTTCATTGAGTCAGCCCACATGTCCCAAATGAATGATAACACTTCCCGTGAGACTGTAATCTCTGTGCAGCAAAGCATGTTGAAAGCTCTTCCCTCCTGTTTGTTCTTAACATGGATCATTGCTTCGTGCACTGCAAGAGCCAAGCCAAAAAAAAAAAAGTGTCCCACAGGATGTGTTTAATAATGTGAGATAGGAGCAAGTGACAGAAGCTCTGAAAAGGCAGCATAACCTAATCATGCTGGCTCAGTATAGGTCACAGGCACCTGGAAATGAAAGTACTGTTTGATAAAGGGCATGCAGAAAGATGTAGAAGGACCTCTTCTTCCAACACATGGTCAGGTGAGGTGCAGACAGAGAAACGGACCCTGAGCTGTTTGCAGTAGAAGCTGCTCCTGAAAATAAAGTGGGCAGTTTCTTTTTTCCACCTGTAAAGAACAATAATTCTCAAACCGCCGTCAAACAATGCATAGATTTTAAGCAATTCAGATAGCATTTTTACTTCCCAGAAGCAATCCATTTTTATTCTGTACACGGATACATTAAATATCATTAAACCAGAGAGAGAGTGCACTTAGGCAAAGAATATATCTAAGGCAAAAAACATTCCTTGGCTTCATCCAGCGCATCAATTAACTTTGCCAGCAATTTGTAATGATGAATTCGTAGAAATCCCAAGGCTCTTTCTTCCAGGTAAGAGGGAGTTTGTCTTTTATCTTGCAGGAATTTCCTGGGGTTTTTTTAAAGCAAAAGGAAACATGGCAATAAACAAGCAATGAACCTCCAAAACTTTCTTTGATGAAGTTAACATGAAATTATCCAGCCTTATTCACACTGTGATCTTCAAGCAGTTCAGGCTTGGCTGACTTAGAACTTTGTCCCCAGAGGCAAACACTCCATTTCTAAAGGACAGTCCATTAGCCATTGTGAAAGGTCCTTCTCGTCTTCCTTAGCATATTGGTTTTGATTGTGTTGATTCAGCCTCTTCCCCTGCCCTCAGTCCCTTAATTCAACTCAAGATTGCTGGTGAAAACAGAAATATCCTTCGGAAACATCAGTATTCCTTTGGGGGTATGGAAGGACTCCCTTCATCTAATCATAGTTTGATATAAAATGTAACAAGAAAATTAAGATGCTCTGACTAAAAAAATAAAACGAAAAACCCAGCCCCACAGCTTACAGCAAGGAAGGAGACGTTATCTTTCCCACTACAGACTCATGGCTTGATGGATGTATCATGTTGGATCTTGTCGTATAGTGACGACTACTTGCAGATGAGTGGACACTCTGTATGGCTCCCTGGATTCCTACACCAGGAATTTAGTGCATCTTTAAGGCATTTTGGCAATCTGAATGGATCCCTCCAGTTCCCATGGCTCTTTTTCTGTTGTCAAGAGAAGGATCTGACATTTTTCTACCAAAAAAGTACATCTTTTTATGATGCTCTCTCTCTGAAAGTAAGTTGGGATCTAATGGATGTTTCCATCTGACTCCCACGTGCATACAGAGGGGTGGTAAGAGGATTGTCTTGCCCACTCAATCCCTCTCCCCCCCCCAATTCAAATCCATGTACATATGTGGAATAACGTAGATGGAACATGCGACACCGATTCTCTCACTCCAGAATAGTCAATAGCCTGATTGTTACTGTACTCTTGTGGATACATGAGACTTAGGTTCAAAGTCCCTGCTCTGCTCGATTCAGAACAGGTTTCCCACATCCCAGGCAAACGCCCTAACCACTGGGTTATAGAATCAGTCTCTCTGGCCCAAGGAACATTTAATAATTTATACGAAGTGGAAAAGCTCCAACGTGCGACAGAGATACTGCCTCCATAGGCTGATGGCTAGGGCACCTCTGAACCAGGCAGACCAGAGGCTTGAACCTGGGTCTCTCACATGCGGGAGGAGGTGCGGGGAAGGGAGAGGTTTCCCCCGCTTTCCCCCCATTTGGTTCCACATCAGAATGAAACATTTGAAAACCTCAATTTTTCACAAAACGCACTTGTTCTCTGGCCAAAGACAACCTCAGTGACTTGCCATTTCAGAGTGAGGTCTGCTGATCCCATCACATTACCAATAAAGACTCTTGGATCATTTAATGAAACATGTTCATTCAAACATTCAAGTTCCACTTCTCTTCTTTTTCACAGGGTTTTCTCCCTCTGCCCCTTCGTTTCTTTTTGTCTCTCATCTGCTATCTCCTCTTCCTTTATTATCCCATGCACTCCTTCCTTTAGATGAGCAGGGGCCATCTGCATACTACCTCGTGCTGTGCCTATAATCATTTGCAAATTGGACACATTTTCAGAGGCCTGTTCGAATGCTGCCTTAAAACTTAAATCACAACCGATTCCTCTACTCGGAAATAATTGGGTGTTAGAAACATTTATTTTTAGCAACAGCTCAATGCTTTCAGAGGCATTGCAGCATTTCTAGAAATAAAAGGTGATGTGCATGAATTAAAATATTAAACTTTCCTTCCCGCCTCTCAAAAAAAAAAAAAATCACACGCTGAATGTACTATGATGAAAAGGCAGGCCACAGCAACATAAATATCTTTTGCTACTCTCTAAAGCCCTCACCCTTTACAAATGGTAGGACCCTTGCGGTTCCCCGTGGGTGTTGACAAGGCCAGAAATCAATTAAAAAATTAATTTAATAATTATTCAATGGGACTGTGCAAATTAGGATTGCCTTGGGTATTTTTAGCCAATTACGTGGGATTTTCAAGTGGAAGTATGACAGATTGCTCAACAGCCGGCAAACTAGAGAATGCATTGACTCATGCCCAGTTGGTAATTACTCGATTGAAAGGATTTAAATAATGGATAACTGACCAGCATGTGTGTGTCTATCAGATACTGCTTTGATCTGTGCCTGTGGGAAGAAAAAAAAAGATATCCCACACTTTCAATCTTTGTTTTTCTGAAAAAAGTAGGTTTAAGTAATTACAGTTATTTTGTTAATATGATAACGTTAGTAGTTCCAACAGAGATCAGACCCCATTATGCTAAATGCTGTACAGACAGAGTTAGACAGCCCTCGTAACCAACAGTTTACAACATAGATGCACAAGACAAAGGAGAATGGAGGTGCTATCCCCTGAGTTTCCAGATGGAGACTGAGACACAGAGATTGCTTTGCTGGAGATCACAGAAAATCTGTCAGACCTGACATTTGAACCCAGATCTGAGTCTCATCCAATGGCTGAACCATAAGACCATTCCTCCCTAGTTACAGAAGATGGACTACATTTTCTGCTAGTATGTAAATAGGTGGAGCTGCATCAAAGACAGCAGAGCTGCACCTATTTACAACAGCTGAAAATTTGGTTCAAAAGTATTCTTAGAATTGCTCAGATACAGCACCTCAGAGTGTGTTTTTAGATGCTGTGCCAATAGGCGGCTTAGAAACACTGATAAAGTTGCCATTGACAATGTCAAATAGGTTCTTACAAAAAACGTCAGATATCAGATTTATTTGGGGGGAGAGGGAAAAGGAAGATTATCCTTTAAAGGAAAATCCTTGGTGTTTTTCTATCGAGTGAATATGGGATGTAGCAAAAATAGAGAGAGAAAAATCACAAATAAGCATGGTTAGAAATATTCCTGGGGATGTTTCACCATTTCTATGGCAGTGGGAGGATAAAGCGGAAGATGCATCACCGAGGAAGTGTGTGTAGTACATGTTATCTAGTTCATTTGCAAGGAAGACACTGATGAGACCCCTGGAACCCATTTACATCAAGAGGATGAGTTGCTTCACCCTCTTCTTGCAGTCTCCTGAGGAGAGTTCCACCAGAGTCCTGACTCACTCCAGCTGATTCAGACACAGGGCCGGTCCCTGAACAATATCAGGTTAAATTGGAGCTGCATTGTCCTGAAGAGCAGTGCCAGCTTCGCTAAAGTTGCAGGATAGGGCTCATACACTGGAAACCTCTTCACAAGTCATTAGTGAAGGTGCATTCTTTTAAAACAGCTGTACAGAGGTGTCCAGGGAGTCTCTCCACTCAGACCTCCATTGGTAGTTTTTAATGTAGAATTATGTCTGTAGCTTCAATTACGCCAGGCCACATATAAGGGTCAACTAATTAGTTATTAAGATTACATGCAGGTAGAAATGGAGGCAACAGTTCTGCATCACTCGTCTTAAAAAGGTCAGATGGCAATAACCCTACCGAAGGCAAATGCATACAGGGCACCAGATGCTGCTTGTTTTGAAGGGCACGGATCATACAGAAAAACAAGGCTTTCCTGTGGACCCGAAATACACTGCTCTGGATTTCTCCAGGAAGACTGAAAGGACAAGAGCCTGTAGTGATATAAATTACACTGTTCACAGCCTTTACAGTATCAAACAGCAGTAACTTTTGATGCGAAAGAACATTAGGTGTTATATTTTTAGAGACTGTGACAGTGGTGTGATGGGTTATGAAAAGAGTCAAACACCCACAAATATTTGCCTGCATATATCTGTCTGCACTCTCATCTATTACACCCTTAGTGCATATGGTCTTCTCCCTGCTTCTTGCTTTTCCCCTTGACCTATCCATTTTCTTCCTTCTTCGTTTTAGTTCTCCATAGCTCCCTTATCTCTGTCGCCTCCATAACTCAATTCCTCTTGGCGTCCCAGTTTGTTAAGACTTTACTCCCTCAATCATTCACTCTTTCCCTTCTAGTGCCCCAGGAGCCCACAGTCCTCCTTACAGGGTGATTATCAGACCAGTGTCCTGTTTGTGTGGGGTGGACAACAAAAACCAAACACAGCTGCTTGGAATGGAGCTGGGCCACAAGAGCTTATTGCACAGCATGGGCCTGGATCCTGAGAGCTGCTGAGTGCCCTCAACCTTCCTACTAGTCAGACCCTGGCATAATTCCAGTCAATGCGCAGAACCTGATGGCAAAGCCTGTGTGCTGAGGCTGGCATAACACCCCAGTCAGAACACCCAGTTGATTTGGAAGGTCTGGGGAAAAAATTGCTCTTTTACCCTCTTTTTCTCTTCCTGCCAAAGAACCCCACTGGGAACTTTGTGTTTAGAAGAACCTAACAAAGTCTTTACCGATATCAGTACATAACTCAGTGCTGTAGGTACAGGGCAGGCTCGGCACTGTGCCAGATCCTCAATCAGCCTTGCCAATGCACTGCAATCCTGACATCTTCAGGGCTCCTCACACTTCCTTGCCAAAAAGATCTCCACATTGCCCTACAATTGTTCTACTGCGGTTACCACCCTGGGTTTCTGGAGAAAGCGCAACGACACAATGCAAGATTATGGCTAATTGCCAATAAGCAGGCTCACGGCACCCCCAAAAACGATGTGTTAAGAAGCAAATGCATTCAGTGCCAAATTCACTGCCGACTGAAAAAAACGCAGTACCATCAGAATCAATGAAGCTGTTCCCACTTTTGTATTTCTGAGCAGGGAGAGTAGAAAAAAGAAGACGACGCTGTACAAAGTCACAGCTTATTTTAAATGTTCCTCACAAGGGCCAAATGATGTTTTTATACCAGCAGCCATTCTACCCTGTGCATGCCCAGAGAAAGATGATCCTGTTGATGGCAGGTTAATTTGCAAAGACTACTAACTCATGTTTTTAGCACAGAATTCCAGTGAATGAAACAATGTGAGAACTTAACCCCTATATGGTCTAATAATTCCTGTAACTTATAAATGATCATTACGTTTCTTATTTTATTGTAACCATTTTCCTCAAGCAGGTACTCAGAACAATGCATATATTTTTAAAGTAATGAAAGAAAATTCATGCAGAGATGTTCTCGTTATTTCTTCATAATAATTACAAAACATAATTATTCAGAAGATGAATAGCCAGGATTACAAAATCACCCCCACACAAAGCTATTCATTAATAGGAAGATGTTGTTAAACTAAAATTATTGCAGATGTTCAGCTGTAATTCCTCCTATTTGAAACGAAAACTTAAGACCCAGAAAGTTAATCTCTCTCAGAAATGGATATAAGTCTCAAACACTGAAGTTTCATTTTAGGCCACGTATTAAATCTTGTAGGCTCCGATCAGCCACCATCTTCCCTTAAACTATATGAATCATCTTATCTAGCAACCTCCAAGATCCTCTGAATCAACCCATCAATCAGATAACTCTTCAATCCTCAAGATGCTATAGAAGAAACAAATCCACAATGCATAAAGCACTTGCAAGACACTCTCTAAATATACGGTTACTGGCAGTTTCTCCTCTTAAACACAAAGGCAAATTACTGCCTCAACCCTACGAAGACCTTGAGATTTGAGATGAAAAATACCTGGTAGTGCCAGATAATGTATTTTTACCGTCAAGATTTTAATGGTCAAGAACTTGACCTGACGCAAAAGTGGCTTAAATGCATTTGTGTAACTAAAAAGGAAGCAACTTCCAGGCTTAAAAAAAGAGAGGCAACTTTAAAGTTACAAGAGCTAAAAAAGGCACCCGCTGTCTTTCAGCATGAAACCTCATCCCCCTCCCGCATTCTAGAACATATGAAAACCCTGTTTCTACCTGAACCTCTAAATTCTAGGACATTAATGTAATGTCATGTACCTTAGCCTATGCTCATATAGCATGGTGATAGGTGTCATATAAAAACATTTATATTACAGTGCTATAATATTGGGCCCCCAATGTGTTTGCTCTCTACAAATACCTAGGAAGAAGATTTCGGTTCTAATGAGCTTACAATCTAGACAGAAAAGGGTCGGAGAAGTGTTATCTCCATTTTACTAATGGAGAATTGAGGCATAGAGTGTGCCAGTATTCTATAAAAGATCACACTGAGTCCTAATCTAGGGCATTAACCACAAAACCATCCTCTCACTTTATTATATAGCGAAAATATTTTTAAAGAGTAGGCTGTACTACTATCACATCATGATACGTGCTTACGGTGGATAATGCTATAAACTATGACTGCAGAAGTGTGCAACCTAAGAGCACTAACAGGAGATTAAGATAAATACCTTGCCATTAATTACCAAAGCCCTGCAATATTCACATCAGGAAATTAACAGGTAGAAATGTCAGAGCAACTGGCAAAGAAATCTAGGGCCTGATGTTGCACATTTGCTAGGCTCTTCCATCAGTCAGATGACAGAATATGGTTGGATGAACCTTGACAATTAAATTTAGCAATTAACATAATTTATAGTATTATACTAAATTGCATATAGATTAAAAAGTGCACTGAATGTAAATTAAAACTGAAGATAACAGCCCATAAGCACGTTTTTACTACATATCTTTTAAAAGAGCAACATCTGTTAACAATGCAGGAGTCTTTTCTTTAAAAAGATTATATCTTGAAATATATATTGGATTTTACAGGAGCTAACATGGAAGCAACAAAGTGTCCCAGGAATTACTCCCACCACCCATTCCTCTGTGCATTATATTTATTTTAATTTAGATATTGCACATCCCAGTAGCATTTTAAGACCTTGATCTTGTAATGAGATTTGCATGGGTATAAAATTTAAAACAAATAAACAGTCAAAACAAACAAAAAGTCCCTTCTGGGAAAAAAACAACTCCACTTCATCAACATCCATAAGAACATTCAAGAACTCCCCAGAGCACACCTGGGCGAACTGCTGTGTCTTGCAATATGGACTGAGGGTTACTACCCATGAGTGACTATCTACCCCTTCTTCAGTCTCCAGGCACATCAACACCATGTTAAAAACCAAATTATCAAAAGGCAGTCAATGAATTCGTGTTGTAATGTTCTTATAGATTTACTCTGGGCATGGTCCAAAGCCCATTAAAATCAATGGAAAGATTCGAGGTTTTGGAGCCCTTATTTCACATAGTATTTCTAAATATTTTAGTCATTAGCCCCATATCCTTTAGCATATTAAATCAAGACTGTACATTTCTCTAGCTTTCACATGGAAGTGTAAAGCTCTCTGTAATAAAGGGATTGGTTGATGGAGACGCTTGAAGTTGTCAGTGGTGTCATGCTGAACACCATTTTGCTTTTGATCTTGAATATGCTGATGACTTTGTCTTGTTGGGTCAATCTGTGAATCACTGCAACTGATGTCTGATCTTGTATGGCAAGACGCGGACTGCATTAGTTTGGTTACTAATCCAGACAAAATTAAGTTGCTAGCCATCACCTCAGAATCTATCTACCAGTTGGGAGATTGAACAAGGTGGCAACGCTCAAATTCTTGGGAAGCATCACAGACAGTACAGGAGGATGCTCAAAAGATGTGGATGCTCATATAACAGCAGCCTCCAGCATGTTCCAGGCCCTTGAGTAGCTCTGAGGAGATGTTGGGACATCAAGCTTACTTCAAAGCTGTGGATCTATGGAACCAGAGTTACACCATCTTTATGGTACCGAAGTGAAACGTGGCTAGTGAGGAAGGCTGAAAAGCAGAGGATTGATGTTTTGATTCTCGTCATGTCCATCCGTTGTTCCATATTAAATGGCAGAACAAGATCAGCAATAAGGATATTCATAGCTGAACCCACTAACTGCTTCCATCAGTTCAGTTGATGCAGCTTTCCAGGCAGAGACCTATTATTCAGATGGAAGACCAATGAATTATGGAACATGTTTACCAAGGAATGCCGCTACCATTCTGGCGGTCATGCGGCAAAAGCTTTGGTGGCACAATAAAGTCACCAGTGATGGATAAACTGTAAATCCAGCTTGACCACCTTAAGGATTTAGCTGGAGATCAGGCTAGGTGGTGCTTGATCTGCAAGGCAGCTATGTCCCTTTGAGATTGGCTGCAATGATGACGAAGATGTTACTAAGAGGATTTTACCCTTCTTTGTTTACAACCAATCCCCAAAAAAGTGTTCACTCTGGTGGTCTTACAAGGGAACAGTTATTTATTGCTACAGCCAATCTGTGTCTGTTGTTTAAAGTCTCCACAGCAGTCCATTAGATCTAGTCACACAAAACAACATTAGGGTGAAGAATTATTCTGTTAACATTTCTATTGATACAGAGAGTGGAAAGGGCAGGCTGGTGTTATGTTACAAATTAGACACTTTAATATATTCCTTTTCTCCCTTTTGAATTTTCATGGGTATTTCAAGACACTGCAACAGCTCTTCCTCCACACATTTCAATTTAGAAAAGTTAGATTCAATGATTTCCAGTGTTTCATCACAGCCACACAGTTTATAGCTTTTTTCTGGTTGTATCATGATATTAAGCTGGCAGAATAAAATTTTAAATTTAATTTGTTATTCACAGAGACTGACTTGCTCTCCATTTACAGTCCACTGACTCTTTTGAAAGCAACATTTTTAAACTGCAATGAAACATTTCATTTTATTTATAAAATAGTTGTTCCAATGGCTGTGGATGCAGGTTTTTGTGTTTTAAAGTTTACCTCCCGCGCTCATACCCACTTTTTATTTTTTTAAATCTTTCTGGCTGTTTTCAGAATAATCATAGTCATTCCCTGAAAAGGGTTATATAATTATTTTATTATACTAGGGATAAGGGAGCTTAATGCCACACGGAAACACAGGATTTTCCATATCCGGTATGACCATTAAATAACTCCATCCAATCTGATACCTGTAAATGACAAAGTCTGGGTATCTGACAAGCCAAAGGTGAGAACACCTTACAATAGTGGTTTTTAAACAGTGGTATGCAAGCTCTCATCAAGGAATACATGAGAAAAATACTGTGATGGTGGACGATGCATTTTATTTAGCAAGACTTGGTGATTTAATTTTTACAGCCAGAAAGCTTGTTTGAGGGACTATTTTTATCCAAAGCGAAAATATATAGAATAAAATTGTTCATTATAATAATTAATAAAAATTATCCAGGACAACACACTCCAGGGCTTGTGTGTTGTGTTGCATCATGTTCTCTCTTACAGAGAGTTTTACCCCATTTTCATAGGTATATTATGACCCTCTTCGGTAGGCTACAAAGGGTTACAAGACCTAAAAAGTTTGAAAACCTTTGCCTTGCTATATGCCCAGCTGATGTGACAATGATACATGAGAATCTTCTCTCTTAACCCCCTTGCAACTCTCTGAATGGTCTGACCACCACTTAGTACCTCTATAGTATTTATTTTGCTTGGCAAACATTAAACAATGGACAGCACCCTTATTCTCTGTGCAAAGCACTGTTTAATAAGTGGACAGCCCACATACACACAAGAGCTATTTACAGCTGCATGCTCTCAAACTGCCATCTGTGTTCATATCATATCTGTATTATTAAGCATACAGAATTTGTACAAACGGACTCAACTTAGATACTGCATACTTCTCTATGTATGTACTTGTATACTCACAGCAACACACTAAATTCTGCCAAGCCTCTTTTGTACCAGTTAAGTCTATGAAATTGTTACACAATTTAAAAGAAAAATAGAAACGCTCTGAATTAAAAGGATGGAGAAAAGTAAACATGGAACTCCTAAGGGTTGCAGTCATCCAGGACTCACAGTGCTGACGCTGTACAAACACACAACAGAAATGCAGTCCTCTGTCACATCCTACGGACTGAGATAGGATTTTACAAGTAATCCATTCTACTAAAGACATCACAAACTGTATAAAACGTTCTGCAAACCACTTTTACCCCTATTTTCTTTCTAGGCAAAGGGGGATGGAAGTGACAGCTTTTTACAACGAAGAGGCCCAAATTTCAGTTGAACTCAGACTATGATATGGATAGAAAAGTACTTGAAAGCTGTTCATTAGGGTAACAGTTCACTTCCAGGAAAAGGGCTGAGAAGCTACTTTGTACCAGTGATGACTGAATTAGATCACTCACTCGCAGTGACTGCAAAGGAAGTAGCAGTTAAATCTAACTTCACTGCAGCATCTATTGTAATGCAAGGCTCGTGGAGTTTATTAACAAAAGACCAAAGGTGCAAAATACATATAACCATCTTGAAAACCCCAACACTGATATAATGAGAGATCCGGAAAGTTTGGGTTTGTGTTTTAAACTGTGCCCAGAGCCTGGTGATGTTGAGTTTGGACTCCTGAGTTCAAGACACACTATTATAAAGTTAAAAATCTAATGTGCAGTTGCTGTGGAATCACTGATTTGCTGTGCTCCGTGAGTGGATTGCAGCTATCTAGATCTTTCCTACCAGAAACTTGTTAATGCTGTACAATTTATTGAAAGTTCGTCCAAAGTGGGAGCCCTTAAAAAAGTGTTCTTCCTCTTGAATTACCCAGAACGAGATGACTGGGCCAAACAGTCTGACAGAACTATGGTTCAGATTCCATTATGCAGCTTTAGATTTTGACATTAGGGTCACTGTTGTTTCTTTGTTGCGTAGAGTGGAATAATCTCTGACCTTTTGGTGTGGTACATGATGGGCAAAGCAGGAGGAATGATTCCCCATGTCTATTCTCTGGCCTCTTAGAGGATGGTCAATTGCAGGATGTTAAACTGTTTAACTGAACCTGAACAAACTGCCACATGCAGTTTACTGAACCCATTCGTATCTTGCTTTCCACAGATTCAAGGCTTTGCTCCATTTGCTGAAAATATTCTATCCTCCCTTTTCTCGTTCAGACAGTACTCTGAGGGAAATTGCCACAACAGGGCCATTGTTAAAGGCTGAATAGTAGCATTTACTGTATCACCATATTCTTACAACAAAAAGGCAAAGAAAATTGTTTCCTTTAGAATACTTAGTGTATCAGATTTGTTTGTGTGAAAGATGGCTACCTCTGCCATTGTATGCGGCTGGAATAGGACTGCTACATTCACACTCTTCTGCATTGTCTACAAAAAAATACAGAGTAATGAAAAAGATACAAATTTATTTTTCAATTACATTTCAGAGTTCCTACACAGCCTACAGTGCTCTGAGCATGTGAATTTCAGCATACTGCACTAAGCAAGGTGGACGGTTCTCTTTAAAACTGAACAGTTGTGGGGAACTAAGCATAGACTCCCTCCTCACTACCTACAATCCATGAAACGGGGGTCATTTCACCTATCGCAACCTTGATCGTTTTGTTTTAATCTCTCCCCCACTTATCCCTGTATTGTGCCATGGATAACTCATCTATGGATAGAAAGGCAAGGCAAATAAGAATTATTTACTTTGATTTAAATAATAAGACTTCTATACGAAGCTCTGGGTGCCATGACATCATTAATACTACCACATAACTCCATCGACATACAAATAATTATTCTAAAAGGAACTCTAACAGCTTGCCCTCTACAAAAGAAGCTCCTTTCCACTCTTTCATCATTCTGGGAAGCACACCCTTAACCCTCTCCAAAACCCCTATTGAGCAGATGCCTTCTGCATCATGCCTGAAAACTCACTAAAACTGGACCAAAGGCGGCAAAATATCGGAGCCCTTGCAAAGCCCCCTTTCTTTTCTAATAAGGCAGAAATCCCATTTAATCACCTCTGAAGCCGGTAGTGCAGTCATACAGAGTTGCCATTATTTAGGGAAGAAAACACAGTTCTTCATGCCTGTCACAGGTTGTGGCCTCTACAATTTGCAAGTTTGTAATGACCGTAAAAGCATGAACAAATTTTCATGCAGTGCCTAGTAGTGAGAGTTCATTAGCTGCTCAACTCCAATTCTATCAATGCTCTCAATAAGCTGTCAGAGCTGAGTGAATGCTACTCAGTTAAGTAAAGTTGGAGAACTGTCATCAGGTTTGCCAAGCACGGCTCTCATTTTTACTAGTACGCTCTGGGATCCAGTATGTAACAGATCAAATGATGTCCACCTTGTCACATTATCTGTGTGTAGGACGCAGAAGATATTTGTGATGCGTTGAATAGAGATAGGGGTTTAACGGGTCTGGTCAGAACCGGTTTGATAAGCGGTGTTACTCGGCCTGGTAAGCAGGCTGTGCAAGGCCGTGTGACTGTCTGTGGTGCCAAAACAGGAGGAACGTTAGGAAGCAAGGTCACATGCTGTAACTTTGCCAATGCTAGCTGTACCTTAGAGCTGATATGTTGTGCTGCATATAAAAGCTTGAAATGTAAACTGCGCATTAAGACTCGGCCACGAATCCACTTGGATTGTGTGGCAAAATCCCCCAGCAGCCAGCTTCGCAGCATGCCCTAGAGTCTCCCGTTGCTGTTTGGAGTATAAGCTGTGATTAAAGATAAGTGTACCTAACTGCTGTGGGCGTGTTTTTATTCCAGAAGGTAATCTGATTAACCAATGCATGTCCAACGCCATTTTTTTTTGGGCGAGGTGAGGTTGTAGCTGTCAATTTCTTTTGTTTTCTGTTTTAAAAAGTCACCCAGCAAAACATTCATGCAGATAGTGAAAGTGGGAGATGCAACTGAGCACAGGCATATTTAGGTACGTATAAAGAGATGAAAACGCACGAGACTGCTGGTAATGCGATGTGAAAGCATGGAGAGCATTTTAAGAGCATCACATACATTTCAGATATCACTCATCTCTAACAACAGATAACTCCTGGACTACATGCTGTATTATCCTATTCCTAAACATACCAGGAGAAGTTAGCTCTGGAAATGTTACATCATCAGCATAGCAGCCTCTCTGTCACATTGGTTCAGGCAGTATCTGTCACATGTGGAGGATGAGGCACGCAACATTCACCTTTGCAGTTTACTAGGTCACCAAGTAGAAAGATACCTTCCCTCTATCAGAAAGTTTGGGGAAGTTCCCATAAACTTACTAAATTGGGTAGAGTTCAGACTGGATAAGAGGACCATACTCCTTCCTTTGTGGGTTGGAGGAAAAATATATGGAAGTACGCAAGTAAAATTTTCAATCTGGGAGTCAGATTTGATCACAAAATGAGCATGGAGACCTAAGTCCCAGAGAAGCCTTCATGGTGTATGTCAATTCCTACAGAAACCTTTGGAGACTCCACGTGGAGTCTTTAACTCAAGAGTAGATGCCTTTAAAAAAAATGCTCTAAGTACTGATTCGTTTAGGTGCTATTGAAAATCCCTCCCGGTGGGTAAGTGGGACTACGTTTCAAAACCACTTGCAAGCTGCAGTTAGTCAGGACTTTTCAAAGCGTTAAACATGAAGTTCCAAACTGTGGCCCACAGAAGGCTGCCTGGTTATATGGGGCTGGCCCTCTTCTTTGTTTTAAGCTGCTGAAGCATATAAAAAGACAGCTGAAAATACTTTCCTAACATTACATTTCCATTTGAGTAATGGTTGCAATTATTACAGGGATATTGTGCGATCCTAACAAATGGGGAAGTCATTTGTACAATTGCAAGTGGAGGGAAGATGGTCCACTTTGTCCATAATGATGTCATCTTCACCATGGAAAAGTTGGAAAACTGGCTCTCGTGGGTTTCAAGCCTGACATTCATGCTCCAGTCAACTGCACTGGATGCCTCTAGTTTAGCAAGCATGCCAACCAGTTTTACTTTGTATACGTAATATCCTAAGAAATATACGATTGGTGACCCTGAAGAACCTCTCACTCCTATCACTACACTAACAGATGGCACAACAACTGCTGAGCATCCCATTATATGATTCTGAGGGGACAGGAGGCTTTTCCAAAGAGGAAAAGCAGCTATGCAGCTATGGAGTATTTATCCTCTCACTCTGTCAGAGTTCATGTCAGATAGGTTTCCAGGTGACATTAAATGCTTCTTTCCCTTCTATCGTCTCCTGAACGTGGAGGTGAGCTGCAGCACTGTAAAGAGAGAGCGTGTATTTTATACATGTCACAAGATTAATTGGGGTCATACTGCTATTTGGTAATTACTAGGTTTTGTTGTGCTTATAGTAGGGCACTCAAAGATCTGTGGGCAATGAGCACTTGATTAAAAAAGCATTAATGTTACTACAGCTTTTTGTCTGAAATTATAAATTACTTCATCTGCTCTGCTCAAAGTAGAAAGGTGTAATTTTTCCAACCTCTCTACATCCTGAAGAAAAAAAATGTTACATTGTTAAGCCTTACCATAAAGTTGCAATCAATGGGGGATGAGCAATTTCAGACATTTCTTGTAGTGGGAAACCATGCCTATGACTTATTCCTTGAGGAAGCTCTGATACTTGGCCCCCCCTTTCCATGTCTAGACCTAACTTTTTGCAAAGGCAGCTGGTATTAGCAAAATTAAAGGGATATGGGTTCTCTCTCTAACAGACAGCAAAGCAATCACTAAAAATAACAGCACGCACTGACTGAAGATGCAGAAAATGAAAGCAAGGCTGTAAACAACAAACTTTTATATTTAAACAAAAAATCCAATCCAAAATCTGTCCTTATCACATGATGAAATAAGAGCAAATGCAGGACTTTTTCTCAGGAATATGTTCTGAGGCCATAGAAGCAAAGACTACTGGATCAGGCCTAGGCTTTCAGAATCCAAAGACCAGATATCACTGATCTGTCACTTTCTATGTGGTTTGGGTAAATCAATATCTGCCTGTCTATTGCGCCTTCCCCCCCACGAGGATTTTATTTACCTCACTGGGTTGCTGTGCAGACTGATTATTGTTTGTAACACTATATAAATCCCACGTGAAATGACTGACTTCCCTCTCTAAAGACCTGAAGTTTAAATGTGGCTCAGGTCTAAAGAGAAAAATGGATTTTGACAGCATCAGTCTACATCTCTGGTAACATGTCTGCATCAGATCAAACACCAGTTTCCAGAGCAAACTGTGCCAGTGGCCTAGGATTGGCAGAGTAGTAGGTCCGTGTTAAAGTGAATTTGCAGCGCCGTATATGTGTTTGCGTAGCACTTATCACTCTACACATGTGTAGGACTCGTTCATGTCCGCAGGCATTCCTTTTTCATGGAAAGCATGAAATGGGGTACTTGGGAATTTACAAGAACATTGGAGGGAAAATGAGGAGGCGTCACAACAGGCAAGGCTAAGTTGAAACTGGCCTCAAGATTACATAAAATCCAGCAGAGCGCTTTTTCACGTACATTCAATCTCCAGTGTTTATCCGTGGTAAGGAGAATTAAGGTGGGATCGAGGGCATAGCGTGTTTTGTATTATATGCTTTACCAGGTATTCTTTCATGGTTATATTTACGGACAGAATAGAGCAGGCCATGCCAGCTGGTTGCAGGGAAGACAGAGTGCTTTCTAAAAGATCTAATTAGTGGGTAAGCACATATTCACTTTCAACCAACTGTTCCAAATATTGCACCCAGCTGCAGTTTTGGTGATGGAAGCAACTGGCTGGAGGCAAAACAAAATATGCAGGAAGCACTAGCAGTTCAGTCACTCTACAAAAATAATTCAATCAAAAAACCTGAGTGCTCGCACCTTAGGGCTGTATTTTGGAGGGTTTCAAACAGCTTCTTAAAAGATTATAGACAAATTAGCTTCTGTGCTGAAAACAACAACTGATGGTTGACTAGTGGCACCTCCACACTCTGTGCCTCAAAGTCAGGAGACAAAGAAAACTAGAAAGCAAGTGGGTCAATTTGCACTAATATACTAAACTGGATTGACTTATCTTTCACCCCCTCACTTCTTAGTAGATGGGGGTCATACTCTGTCTATAATTGCTGCGTGGGATGAGATAGGAGAAGAAACACGCAAGACAAACTCATCTTGACTAGGTTGTGTCCTTGTGAGTCTATTCAAGAGCGAGTTAAAGTAACTTCACTACAGAATTTCTTCATAGGTAGTAATAAGGATTGTGCTAAATTCGACAAAATATCCAGCATTAGGGATTCAGAAAGCAGAAGAGGATTGGTAATGTCTTTTCTCCCCTCCATGCATCCCAAATGCATTATGAATGCTGAACCGTGATAATCTGTGTTGTCTTTATTGACAAACTGAGGGAGAGAACAGCGCTCAATACTTCTTGGGTACATAAAGTAGCAGCAATGGGAACTAGGATTTATAAACTTAAGAATAATTGGCATATAACAAAATAGGATATACTACAAAAGGTTTGAGCATAACAACCAACGGGCAATTATGATCAATGTCAGCAGAATGCAAATACATCTCAATGGCTGACGCCTCCTTCACAGGGCAATAGCTCTCAATATGATTATGAATTTAGTGTTAATTTGATGGAGGCTGACCTAAAAGTGGAGGTTAGGACACCCAGCAACTGTTTCAGCAGAGGAGACAAAATGGTTTCGCAAGATATAGTGAGGATGCCGCCCACCCAAGAGATTTTGCCTTTTTCACAGGCTGTACCTCAGAAGGCTGAGGAGATCTTTAAGATATTTAATACACCGAAAAGAAAGGGCCTCTAGCACATACACAAGTTATTATGGACCCACATTGTAGGCAGTGCTGAAGCAGGGGCATTTTAGCAACCAGCCAGGTGTCCAAGCCACTGCTAATTATTGGGACAGACTACCAATTATTCTGCTTGCTGCTTTTAGCCATTTTCAGGCCTTTGCAAGAATTTTGCACAACTAGGCAAACCACGAGGGGCTGGGGTAGACAGTGCACACATGAAGTGAACCTGGTTCTACAAGTTCTCTCTCTAATATGCTAGGGTGAATGTCTGTGAGAAACAGGAAGTCGGGATATATTTTGAATTGACAGCCTGGGGAAATTTAGCTATCTGACTAACAGCTTACTTAGCAATTTTTTTTTTTTTAAAGTGGCATGTCTGTGTAATTCCTGCTTTTTCCCCAGGCATTGATTTTTTGGTCAGTTATGTAACACTTTTGATTGACATGTCTGTGTAACTTCTGGGGTATAAGAGGGAGTTAGCGAGGCAGATCGCTTTGTGAACACACTGGCAAAGATCTGCAGGCACAGACAGAAGGACCAGCCACCTAGAAATCTGTAACAATCATCCGAACACTGACTCAGACTTGTGGGGTAACTATCAGTGTGGGGTATTATAATACCTATTGTATTTCTATGTGCTTAAGACTAATAAGTGGAGACCTCTGGTAAAAGCATTCAGATAGGAGTTGCTGGAGACCAATAAAGCTTTAAGTAAAAAACACTTGGTTTTGACTAGTCTGTGCCAGTCATATAGCAAGTGAAAATACTGCATTTCCCTGTGGTTTATTTCTTTATACTGACTCACAGAAACTAAAACTTACTGGATCGAGGAACCACGGGTAACAGTGTAGCTACCGAGCAGGTTCAGCAGAGACGTAGAAGTTTAGTTCTTTCTTCAGAATTGCTAAGGCTCAGATAAACGTTTCTGAAGGACATTCATTGCGTGGGTGAAAAGGGTGACATACAACTACTTGCTGATAATCTAGGCCAATGTTTCTTACACATGATAAAGGCAAGACAGGCAAGCCAAGAATGTGGACGACTTTTAGAAGTTCCTTTTGCTTCTTTTATTATTGTAACTTTGATTACTGTTACAATTCTACCCATTATAGAGAAAACAGAAAATTTGCAATGCCTAAAAACAAGTGTCTGCAAAAGATGTGAAAGTTCACACTTAAGCAGGAGACGGGACATAAGTGACCTTTCACTTCATATTAAACAAAACTGAGGGATTTGACTCATCACACAGCATAAAAGCAGCAACAGATATAATGATGTGAAACTGCAGATTCCCAAGAGCAAAACTAAAAGCTATGCAGAAAACAACAGAAGGATATAACAATCCTAGGTGAAGCAGCACAGACATTGAATTCATAATCAAGGGCACCAGAAACTTGAATTAGGTAGAGAACAGAATGGCAGTGGATAAAAGCCTCATGTTTTGCTCTGAGCAACAGAAAACAAAAAGCCTGTTACTTGAAAAGCAAGACTTGGGACAGGACTAGTCACTGGGTGGAAAAAAAACCAAACTCATCTATAACCATTCTTTAATGCAGGCTTAGGATCCAGTCATTCTCCCATGGAAGTCAGTATGAATTTTGCCATTGACTTCAATGGAAGCAAGATCTGGCCTTTTGCTAGAACTAATGACTATTGGGTCTGAAACCTTAATGTCAATGGAGCACTTATGGAATGAGGGATTGCTCCGCATAAGTAAAGATGCCAGAAACAAGCACTAGATATATGTATCTGAAGTCCACTGCAACATGTAGGTTTTTATTTTGAATTTCTAGTTTTAGCCTCAAAATATTTGTAATCTAATACTTATGAAACAACAAGGCACAAAAGACTTAAGGTTTCAGGTGCATTATGAGCAACAAGATCTCTGTCAATGGACCTTAATTCTGAAGGACAACACCAAACTCCTGAGTTACCTTTGAATACCGAGTGTCATCGTGTGTGGTGGCTTTGTTACCTGTACAGAGAGGGACTAGGTCCAAGCACACAGATAAATGCTAACCAAACCATGCCCACTGACCCCACCCTGGCCACGTATTCCATTTGAGATGTTAGACACAAAAAGTTACTTTGCTTGTTAAACCTGAGGTTACATATTATATTTAGAACAGATAAACAGCAGATAAAAAGGGCTATGAAGACTGTAAAAAACAAATCATAGGATCAATTTCTAAATGGGAGCACGCAAATATAGAAATTATGCTGTTAAAGCAGCCCAAGCACTTTTTGGCATGTAATGCTATGAAAATTTCCACTTACAAATAAACCATTTAGGAAGTAGGGAAAAAACTCTTTTATTCCTGGAGAATACAACCACCCTTTGGGACAGTGTTAAATGAAAGCAAGCTGCAGTAAACAATAAAAATACAGTGCGAAAAGGTAGTTTAATGTTACATTTTCCTAGAGCAATATTATCTCATTCACCTAGGACATGCTGAGGGGGAAAAAAAATAAGATTTGAAATTATAGGGAAAGAAAATATTTTAAGAAGTCATTAAAAACATTTGAAAAGAAAATAAATCTGGAAAGCAGCCACAAAACAGGCCAACCTATTTTACTGAAGAGGTGGGCTTTTTTTATTTTATGACAAACAGTTGGCATCCAAGCTGCCACTTACTGTACCATAAAATTGTAGCAAGGTTTTTGACTCCATTTGGGAGGGGAAAAATAAATTCCCATAAATTTTTACACCACACAGCAGTCTACAGCAAGCGAGTAAAATATGTTACATCCTCATTCATTTTATTTATATTATTTTAAATTATTTTATACACGTATTTATTTTCTTTTACATGGTCAGACAAGTAAAGAAAAAAAAAACCAACACCTTTTATTCTGTGTGTTGTCTGAAACCCCTTTTTCTGTGCCAGAACAAATCATTAAATTTTATGAGCACCAGATAGAGTGAAAGGATGGATGCAACTGATGTATGTTACTGATTAGATGATTCAGTTTCACTGTACTTTAGGTAACCAATAAAAGATCTCCTTGCCCTAGGTGTCCCTATTTCTGCCAATTACCGTTGGCTAAATATAAGCTAAACAGAAATATACCTGAGCTACTGTTCGTTGATTGCAAATAATCTAGCCCACCTATGAGAAACACTACTGTTTTCTCTCATTTCAAGTAAAAATTACAGTCAGCAGGGATGTGTCTGAAGCTATTTTGATCGCCAGGTTACTACGTTTGGGATTTTATATGTCTGCTTTTTTCTTTTTGATGAAACGGTGCTCCTGAATTGGATCTGCCAACCCTTGTGGATCTTTGTAGTCATCACAGCTTCACTTGAGTAAGAAAAACTTTGCCATGTAAGTTTCTTTAACAAAGCCCTAAATACCCATTCTCCTGCTCCTTCTCCACCCACAACTCTACCACTCCTAATTTGGAGGCCATGCATCACAACTACTAGCTTTTTGGATACTGGCCAGGTTGCAGTCCCCCAGGAAGCATTCAACCCTCTCTCTTAATGAATGACACCATTTCCACTTGGAACAGAATAGCAAGCATGTTTCAAACAGAAAGGGAATGTATGGAGATCAGTTAAATCTGTATTATGCAAAGAGTAAGCATAATAGGCCATCAAGAGACAACCACTGGAAAGCATTTATGCCTAAAACAGAAGTTGTGGGTGATATTTTACTTGATCATTTACTTATTATTTTAAAGGATAATACTCCGTCAGTGCCAAAGAAGCAAGAGGAAGGGGCAAGGTACATGGGCTTGCCTGAAATTTAATAAGTATTAAGCCATGACTTAGCACCATTTAAAAAACAAATAAGAAAAGAGCAAGGCATTTTAAACCTGAGGGAGAGATTTTCTATTCTATTTTTTTGACAACATAAAATGCAGTTAGACAGGTCTCCACATAGGTGATGCAACATAAAAAGACATACTAGCGAAACAGAGAACGAACTATCTCCAACCACATACCCCAGTATTACTCATTGAGAAGAGCTCATCCCACATCACTGAAAGGACGGATTGAATTAGAAAATCTCCTTAGAAGCAAGAAAGCCAAACAAAGACAACCACAATCATTCCACTTTCCTTGATGAACGCTAACAACTCAAATGGAGATTCTGGAGTCAAACATAGGGGATGCTGCATGTGAATAAGATCCCTATTCCTCATGACTGGTACAAACCAACCTGACAATCAAAATGTTTGGTAGTGCAGCCAGTTCCCGAGAAACAGACATTTAGTAGCAATAGCTTTGGCAACTATTGTCACATCTGCCATCATTCTGGCTTTTCTGAACAAAATTATCAAGCAGGTGGGTGGTAGAATCCAAACTCCATCATCATTACACCTTTGGCCAACATGCTAGCAACATGTTTCACTTGTTTTTAGATCTACTTGAAGGTCCTGCTTCTACTCTTTGAAATCCTTATAGCTATTTTTAAGACTACCTCTCCCATTACACATACTCTTTGAGGTAGCTGAACTCAATGAGATATTGCAGTTGATGGAATAAACCTTTCAGGAGTTGAATTTTTTCAGAAGAGGGTGTCCAGTTGCGGATTTCCTTAGTTAGTGTATGTATAATACATTTGTATGGTGCTAATCTTCACCGTGTCCTTATATATGGAAATCAAAATGACCCACAGCCTGATTGCTTGAATGAATTGGGTCTCACATGGTACTCTCACACATCCTTCTACAATGAATGCTCAAAAATATCCTGGCATTGTTAGCCACATAGAATTACCACTAGTGCAATTCAATTATTTTCAGAAAGCGTTGAATCCTCCACCATGAGACAACTAGGTCCCTTTAAAGGTGTCTCTAGTGGAACATCTAAACACTGAGGCAAAAATCACCCGTCTCTTGAAAACCTTGGCTTGCATATATTTCTTCTCACACACATCTTTAAATATTCCTTTTTGAGAAATGGCAATCGATCAGAGGTATGTCTTGCTCCTTCTCCAGCATCAGCTCTGACTAAATAGATCCTTTTTAGTTCATATACTTGCCTCCTCCTTCTAGATCTAACCCCTTTCATACAGAGCTTATAGGAATCAATTTTAGAGGTTTATAACACAGCAACTGTAAAACCATACAGCTGAGCCTTGGACAGACATCTATCTTAATTTTTAATCCTCTTTTCTATTATTGCTTTTTTGTAGTCACTTTCAAATTAGCTTTTGAAACTCCATTTAAAAATTATTTAAACAGTCTCATGGAACTACACAGAATGCATTATAAATGAACATGTAATTATATCAATTTCACAAGCCTTCAAAAAGCATAAGTGGCATTTGTCATTATCTGTTTATAAAGGCAAGACAGCATCTTCCGTAACTTTCAAAATTATTTCTCTTAACAGCATGAAAACTTTTAAATTCATCAAGGGCCTTGAATCTCTGGAGAACACAAAAATCTTTATCTTTAAAACTTAATGTCTTTTCAGTAAATGTAACATGAGACAACACTCCATGTTAAGGAAATGTAGGTTGCTTACCTGCAACTAGAGGTTTTCAAGATGAGCCTCTGCATATTCACATTTTTGGGATCAAGGCGCATACACTATAAGCTTCTGGAACCTTCTGGAAAATGGTGTCCATCGTGCCCACTCACTCCTTCCCCTTCCCATCCTGAAGGGTTCTGTTGTATTAATTTAGATAGAGTATATAGGCCCAGAGAGTCAAAGATGTTAACATGATTCAGTCACTGTCCAAGATAAAAGAGTTTTAAACAAGGTTCAGGGTTAGATATAAAGAAACGTAAACCTCTTTAATATCATGGCAAACACACCATTAAATACCATTTTAATATTTTATTAAACATACAGAAAAGGAAAAAACCAGTTCAAGTATTTGAAATCTAAAGTATAAAATAAGGATTTCGTTTTAACAACATCCCCTGCTCCCGATCCCTGGAGCTTTTAAGGAGGGAAAAAAAACCCTTTGTTTGACAGTCTCTTAACATGGAATTAAAGGTCCTTTTAGGGAAAAACAGACGTTAGCTGAGATGGGTTGGAGATCTCATCATTGCTGCTGTTAAAGTTCAATCTCATTTCCTAGAGGGCAAAACAAGACCAACATACACAAAGGGAAAGCAAAGAACAGCAAAGATAGAAAATGAAGCTTGTGTCTCTGGCACGGACTCTCATTTGAAACCCCACTACTGGAGAAACAGAGACAGCTCACAATCTCATCAGCCACTTTGTACCAGCATCAGGGTGTTTAGGGCATTGCATTCAGCTGCCTTTCTGGTCACAGGCTTACAGCAGTGTTGCAAAATGTGAAGCCTTGGCTGGCTAAGCCAGACTTATTCCATAAAAGGAAACAAGAGAGGGACAGGAAGGAGGGGAAGGAAAAGAACCACATGGTAGTTGGAGGGAGGGGGAGAGACAGTTCCTCACAGGTGGTGTTTGAAATTCAGCCAGAAAGGGTAGAAGTGGCAGTGTTATCTGGGACCTTCTCTCTGGTCTGGTCAGGACACCTTTCAGAATTAGCATAAAGGTAGTCCAGGCTTCCAGGAAACAGTGGGGGTGGCAGCCATGACTATGAAGCTTGCTCCTGTAGCCAATTTTTCTCCTCAAAGTCTCTTTCTTTAGAGACCCCAAAAGAGAGTAATTGGTAGACAAAATAATGAGGCTATTCCACTCATTAAGTCTAATATCTGAAATAACAATTTTGGTTTATTGGTCCTCAATGCCTCTAGTTTACCAGGCATGGTTTTAAACACAGTCCTTGAGTTAAATCAGTAGGCCTTTTTGTTTGGACTAATTCAATCTCCCTTTCACAGTTTCCCATCAACATCTGTTATCATAGATTGAGACATCTTATGAACTTTCACTTACTTTTAACTGTTCAACTATGGTAAATTTCTAGCACCAATTATTACAACACTTCTGAGGATATAAAAGAGGCAGTGGTCCACACCATCCCTCAGTTCCTTCCATTACTGGAATAATTCCTAACCTGAGAGCTTGTCTACACTGCACGGCTCTGTTGATGCAAGATACGAAAGTTGTGTTATGCAACTATAGTCGACTTACCTTGCATCGAGTAGCTGTGCTGTCTTCAGTATGCTATGTCGATGGGAGATGCTCTCCCATTGACATCACTTACTTTTCTCATTCTGGTGCAGTAATGGAGTCAATAGGAGAAGTGCTCGGCAATTGATTGAGCATGTCTTCACCAGATCCATTCAATCAATGCCGTTGCACTAATGGCTCTCGTGCTGACAGAGCCGCTCAGTGTACATGAGCCCTGAGACTCTGAAGTGGGGAAAGTGTTCAGGGAGTGTAAATATGCAGAGGCTCATCTCAAAGAACTCTGTTTACAGATCTATTTACATTTTTTCTGAGTGGCCTTTGCATATTCCTACTTGTGGGAATTTAACAAGTAGTACAACTCCCAAAGAGATGGGCTGAGGAATTCTAGGTAAATAAAAACAGCAGAACTCCAAAAACAAGCACTGATTCTGCATGCCAAGTCAAGACTGAACAAAGGTAACCAAACCTCTCTCCCCCACCAAAATCAAATTTTATCAGGGAAGAATTTTTACTAAAACCATATAGCTATAGTAGCAGTCACGCAGCAATGCAATGAAGATAGCATGAGGGCATGCAACAGAGGATTGACATTTCCAAGCAGTTGACTCTTTTGGGCCACATATAATGCATTTTTACATAGATAACCTTTAGACCATGACTGTTGCATTAGCTCCATCTCTCCAAGGATTTAGGGAACTTACAGATATGCTTCCATATATATGACAGTTCTTTAAATATGCAAAGGTATGATACCTGCCTCCCTGAATGTAAGTGAAGTTCAGGGACATTCAGACAGGCTACTCGTTTGAAAGAGATGGGAAACCAAGGCATCTTAGACAGTTGGGATGCAGATATGGACAAGATCACCTATTCTGTAAAAAAGTAACTTAAAAGGAAATAGCTATTAGGCTTGTATGTCAGTTAATCTCTAAACGATCAAGAATGGCATCTTCATAGAGGTATAGTACAGAGAACAATATGGCCAAAGTTTAATAGAAGCCTAGGAGTTGATATGGATAAAAATTACAGTCCCTTAGGTTCATGCTAGAAGGGAACACCCCTAGGGCGTGAGAAATGCACATATCCTGCAGTATTGCCTGTACATCTGAAACATTACAATGTAGAATTTAGTCTCCTTTTTAAAATCTCTCAACAAATAACTACCCCCAAACTATTCTAGAGTTGCACAGAGCAATCCAGTCATAGATAAAGTGGAGAAAAGCTGTCAATCTGTGTATCAGAGATTGGAACAGAGATGACAATAGTCTTTGGCTGAAATCAGCTCTCTTTGTTTTGTAACTGTCCCAAGTGTAAAACAATCTGAAACAACACTCAAGGAAAATGTTATAAATACTCAGATAGAGAACCTTTCAAACTGCAGACTAGGTTTGGCTGATCAAAGGCTCCTGCTCTTCAACAGAGTCTTGGATCTCAGCATAATGCTCCTAATCAAGAGCTCCAGCAATCCAGAGTCAAGGTGTCGAGCAGAGAAACTTTGAACCTGTCCTACACAAAGGATTCCTTTTATAGGCGCCATACAGGGTTCAGCAGAAGGGAGAACTTTTCTGCCAGAGGACAAATTTCTCAAAGTGAAATGATCATAGGAATGTAGGACTGGGAGAGACCTCTCTATAGGTCACCTAGTTCAGTAGCCTGAACTGAGGCAGGAGCGGGTATTATCTGACATCCCTGACAGGTGTTTGTCTACCCTGTTATAAAAAACTTCCATGACAGAAATTCCACAGCCTTCCTAGGTAAATCGTTCCAATGCTTAACTACTCTTACAGTTAGGATTTTTTTCTAATGTTTCCTAATGTTTTCCAAATCTCCCTTAAATTGCAACAAAGGAGATTTAAGATCGAAGGAAGGATCCAAGGAAAGCCCCTAAATCCTTGGTAAGGTAAGACTGGGCACTCCACTTACTTCTATTACTCTTACGGGGATGCTACCCAAATCAGCACCCAATCCTAGACACCGCATACTCCAAGGTGGACCTACACCTGGTCAGAAAAGTCTGGAGCTAGATATAGTTAGGGACAGATAGCCCAGAGACCAATAACGTTTCAGTAAAATTAACTCTGATGAGAGGTCAGTCCCCTAGTTCTGTCAATGTATTTTTGATGTTGGATATCCGAGTGAGACTCAGTCCCACATCTCAGTTCTAAATCTCAATAGGACCTTCAGCACTCTATCTTCTCTGAAGAACCCTAGCAATGTGCCTTTAATTTCCTGAAGAAAAAGGATTCCAGGTATATCTCTGCAGCCCTTGAATGCAAAAGCAAAAAAAGCAGCTCTGAAGTCAATAGGCAAGCCCTTCTGAAGCAAACTGATTCTGTGTCATGGTAACTTGTTTGTCTTATGGAGGCTGCATAGCAGAGAAATCTTTGGGTCCATGAGATCTCACAATTAATAGAACTGTGGTGGATATATGACCCTCACATCCTAAGAGAGGCCTTTGATCCAAGCATCAGGTCTCAGCAGCTGTATTTTCGTAAATCTGATCCTGGGCGTATGAATTTCTGCTAAATTTACCACTCATGGATGGGCTGGAAACCAAATAGAATAGCAACATGTCCTATCCAGGAATAAGGGAACTGACAGTTTCAGAACCAAGTAAATTGGCATCTGAAACTTCAGACAGGAAGGGGCATGGTGCTTTAGTCTGCATCAGAGGGGTGTAAATTTTAGTCCACCCTAATTAGCCTGCGTGGACGCTGCAGTGTGCACTGCAAGTTCCATAGGAGCATTAATGTAGTACTGGTTGCAATGTGACTTATAAGAATCTAAGAAGGAATCCAACTCCATATTCTTGCCTACAAGGCAAGAACCAGACAGATGGGGCATCAGAAGGGGAAAAAAATCCCTCTCCCAGACAAGCAGGGCATCTGAAAATGGCCACACAGGAAGCATGTTAGACCACTAAGATGTAACAGAATGCACCATTCCAGGTCTGATCAGAAGCTTGTTACAATGTTGTGAGAACCTCCACATAGGATCTGCTTGCTCATGCTACTATGCTGGGCACAGAACCAGAAAGGCAGTAAATTCTGTGAAGATCTTGGTGTTGAAACTTGCAATACTGGTCTGCAACAACTTAGGTAGATTCACGGGGTCTCAGTGGGAAAGAACCACTACTCAAATTGCTCTGAGAGATATCAGATGCTGATGAAGTCCAGATTCTGAACAATCTGATTCATTATCTGCAATCCTTCAAGTTTTGTTGTCTAATATGGATTCAAGCTATGACCCAGGATTCATGTTCATCTGCTAGATCCAAATGCAGGCTTGGTTTCTGGCTCTGGATGCAGATCCATACTGGTCAGCCACATATCCACACTAGACTTTTTTTTTGGGTCACTCTGGATCCATGCTTAGCTTTTGGATCCATATCTGGGTTCTGTAGCCCTGTTTTTCAGTTTAAGTTAGCAACAGCATTACCTGAGGAACCGCTTTAAAGGAAAGTGTTTAAAAACATTTAAAGAACTTAAAGTAAAAAAAACAAGCAAAGAAAAAACCATTAAGCATCTTCCAAGAAGCTTGTTGCTAATAATAGGTGTTTCTCTCCTCTTTTATTGTGTAATACTTTATCACAGAAACATGATATTTACATATATACAGAAAATGAGGATCATAAAATCTTACTGAAGAATTAGTCAAAAATCAATTTACAAAAACCGAAAGCTGTCAAAAAGATTCTGGGTGTAAAAAGTCAATGAAGTTCCAATGGGACAGTTCTGTACAGATACAGTTTTCAGTTCTTTAGGGCCTGATAACTTTAGACAAAAGAGATCTGAACCAAATGAGCTAATTTGTCAGCTGTACATCTGAGATGAGGCAGTTTTTCCAAAGTGTTCCTTTTCACACCATTTTCTTGATGGTCAATTCAACAAGTCTCAAGAGGCACTCGTTTGTATGTTTTTGGAAGCTGCAAGCATCGCTCTCACTTTGGCCATAAGATCCTGTAGGGAGAATAGGGGGGAAATAGTCAGAAGTTTCCTTAATGTTTAATCAAGAGTTTTGATAACTCTGCACTGAAGTCAGCAGTCCTACTGATAAGTTACCCAGAGGGTGGCTACACTCGGACAGATCTTAAAAGATCTGTCCTCTTGATATCACAAAAACACCTACTATATTACAAACTAATATATCTGCTAGGTACCAAACTTTCTAAACAGCTAAGAATTAAATCTCACTGTAAAAAATCTCAACAACAGGAAAGAGAAATGAAACTCTAACTGACAGGGTAGAAAGTGTGTGAGATCACTAAGTGGAAAGATGGAACTGAGGTAGAGGCTGTACACAATACACATGGGATGAAGGGCACACACTGGAGCACAAACTTTTATTTTATGATACTCAGATTCTAATGCCACCAGGCCCAACAGAAGGGAAAATTTGGAAGAGATGCGTGCTGCAGCAATTAAAATTCACCACTAGACCACTACTACAGTATTGTAAACAAACAAGTATTCCATGCAAGTCAGAATGAAACAGAAGAGAGCTGCTGTCCGGTGTCACAGCACTTAAGTCCATTCTGCCAATATCCAGCAGACCACCTCACAAATGAAATGTAATCTTATGTAAGTTGAGCCTGATGGCTTCCATGAAGCCTTGTGATCACAAAATATAAAAAAAGAACTTGTGAATACCAAATGCATAATTACGAAAACTGTGTTTACTTCAAAAGGGTAATATCAGTCTTCTGTAATGCATGTCAAAAGATGACTTGCTATACATACGACAAAAGATAACATCTAGCTCCTACAGACTGCTTTTCATCTGTAGATCTTAAAGCACATTACAAAGAAAGCCAATATCATTATCCTCATTTTATAGATGGGGAAACTTAGGCCAAGAAGGGACATAACTTGCCCAAGGTCACCCCGCAGACCAATGAGAGAGGCAAGAATTGAACCCTGATTTTCTGAGTCCCAGTCAAGAGCGCTACCCACTAGGAAAATTAATTTACTTGCGTTGTAGAAATCCATGTGACCTGTCTGCAATCTAGTTTGGAGAAACTGCACAGAAACTCAACCAACAAAAGCCCCATTTCTCTTCTTTGTGTAAATGGTAACTTTTAAATGCTATATTTCACTGAAATGTTACAGCTGTCCTTCAGACACATTTTAACCTCTATTGCAGCTGAGAAGCCAAGATGAAAGCTGATAATACCTTCTCACTTGTTATGTTTGTGTCTGGAACAAAAGCTCAAATAGAAATGGTTATATAATAAGGACTGTAGTCTATCTAGGAGCTACATGTAATAATAAAAATCTGTCTCAAGTATGCTTTTCTAATTGTCTGATATTTAATCCACTCCAAGGACTCTAGCACCTCTTATAGCTGATTAGTAATTCTAGTGCATTTAGTTAGCACATAGCACCTAGCAATCTGCCAAGATAACTCTCTCTATTTCCCAACTCTCATTGCTATATTTCTAATGCCTGTTCCTGGTTTTAATTCCTACAGGGAAAAGTAAAATAAAGCACTCTGGAAGAGGGTTCCTCTGACAGATAGCAATGCATAAAGTACTAGCCACTTGTGGACAAAGGAATTATGTTTAAGAACAGTTTTCATTTTCCGGAAGAATCGTCAATTTCTATACAATGAGAAAAACAAATAGCGTAAAAAAAAAGACATCAAGGGTTGAATCCCTCCACAGTAATTGTGCTTCTGAAAATGACAAAAGCTATAATTAAGGCATTATAACATTTTTCCTCAAAACTGACATTCTAAAAGGAAAGTTAAATACTCATTTAGAAACTACGCTACTGAGTCAAATTAAAATTTTAACAGCGGATTATCTTTTTTAAAAGAAATGGAATAATTTGAACATAAACTCAACATTTTCTTAACAATATTAACTGTGTGAAAGGATATGAATGTATTAAATAGCTTTAAAACATCACTTTGGTTGGTATAAGCAGCAAGCTTTTGATAGGACTATTCATGATGTTAAAGTCTTACATTATTTTGCTGTGGATCACTGCATATCTGTATTATGCCTAAATGGCCATTAAATTTTACTACATTTATTTTAAAAAAGTGGTTCTTGTGGTATATGTGGGGTATTTCCAGTCAGAAATATAGCTATTTTTAGATTTATAGTTCAACACCAGAGGAAAAACTTAGAATGTATTTTTTTTGGTCAATTTCTAGCCAAAATTTTAGTAGGATATGTAGCATCCAGACAGTACTAAAAAAGAAAAATCAATAAAAAATACAAATGGCAGAGTGCAAGCCCTTCCGGATCTGAAGGGTCCATGACCTATTAGGACGTCCGGTTTTAAATACCACTCTGTCTACACATCCCACACGCACATTTCCCAGGAGGATACATTCTTCTAACGAAACAAAACCCCAAAACAAACCCTCCCCCCAAAGCTCAGAATTAAATGCTTCCTATTCCGTAAAACACAGCATTCGAATCGCTTACTCCCCTAAATTACATCTCTGTTTCTCATGAAATACATACTAGATTTTAGCTGGAAGTCCATATCACCTATTTTTAACTCTCTCATTATGTCTATGCATTGCAATTATGATTTTCAGAAAACTGGGTGATCTTATTACGGTCGAAATTCACTCACCTGAATAGTACAGTATGATTCTAGGACAGTGTCCCAACCGTAGCTCAAATTTTCTAGCTGTAGCTGGCAGATATTTTTATGCAGAATAATATTTCCAATAAAAACAACAGGAGTTCTGTAGTTGTTTTTGCTGTATACAGACTAACATGGCTACCCCTCTGGAATATTTCCAATGCTGCAACCGTTTTTAAAAATAGTCTTGTCTACTTAATTTATCACCTCTATGACCTGGTTAAGCTTTCCCCACCAAAGACAACTATTTAAGCAAACTATTTAAGCAAAGACCGATTAATGTAAGAGAAGCCATTCTGCTCTGAAAACTCTCTCAGTAAAAATGATGTCCATGTTTAATGTGTCTCAGTGATATAAATATTAAATATCGACAGTTTACAAGAAAAATGATTTTGCTGCCAGCTTTGCAAACTTAACCTGGTGTCAAAACATGTTCTTCAATAAAAGATGCTACATGGCAAAGGCTCTCAGTAATTCTTACCACTGATGACTGAATTTGCACAGGTCTCATTCAGAACACAATGCAGCCTGCCGTATCTTTATTACTAGTTAGTTATAGTGCAAGATAAGGAAAGAACTCAGTTTCACTCTCAGAGGCCAGATAAAGCTTGTAGGTATGACAGTTGGAAAAATTATTTTCTTGCATAATGAACAGTTTTAATATTAAAATAATGAGCATGCACCCTCACTGTACTTAAAGCTCTATATCATACAATTATACAAAATAACTGAAGCAGCATGATACTGTGATGGTAATATGCTTCATTAAACAATAAAAACAATTTTAATTAATAAATACCTGAGTTATTTTACTTTGCACTGAAGATACGATTGCTGACGAGATCTGGCCATCTTTTTCCTGAGAAACTCCCCTAAAAATTAAAACTTAATAATTAGCAATGTATATATTTTCTAGCTAAATCTTCTGTATGTGCATGAGCCTCCCTCTTGCTCAATAGTTGTCATGTTCCACTGGACTACAGTCAAAGACAAGTCACTGTCGCAAAGAGGTTCTCTCTCACACGTCTGGCCAATGCCATGGAGAACTCAAACCTCAGTGCAAGAACTCTGAACAGACTCTGTGCTCACTAGGTAAATTCAGTTCTGAACCCCTCAATAACTAAATTACAATCAAAATAAATACGTAAAGAAAAAGCCATTCCAACCAAGTTATCATTTGTAATAACTAACCACATTTTAAGTATAGGAATTAGATTATGGAGGTCTCAATAGCATCCCCTAGGTTAAAATGGTACTGAGATGTGTACATGAAGCAGAAGCACTATCTCTGCCTCACTTAAATAATTATTTCATCTCTCCGATTTCACACACGTTCTTCCCTGGGCAACTGAGTTCTCTATCAATTCCCCCCACAAAAAATGTTTATTAGAAAATACCCCCTTTTTTTGGCATTGAGAGTCCCATAGGGTTCGCCACAAACTCAGGTCCCCCCGCATAGTTTTAGAGCCCTGACCACCAACTACACTGGCACACAGTCCGAGCCTCTTGGAGTGCTGAATAATTTGCATTCCAAGTCTCTCTGCACAAGTCCAGCCAAAAGACACGTTCGTGATCAAAAACCTTCAGTGTCCGCAGCCGCAGAAGTGAAAGCGTGTTACCTGGAGCGTTCTTGGCTGGATTCCCTGCTCTCCACGGGAGAGACGCTAGTTGAATGTACAGAGTTCTTGTGTGTGCACTGTTTGCTTGGCGACATGGATGGCGAATGAGATTGAGTTTTGGACTTGGTACGGGATCTAGACCGCCGTTTCTTCTTCTTTTCATGGGGACTTCTGAAAAAGGAAGCATTTTATTAGCAGAGATGTAAAACTGTACGCTGTTACTCAGTTTCGGCAGACGTCATATTAGACTTTTCTAAAAGATTTTCTAGCCCTCTTGGATGGGATGCTATTTGTGCACTGATTACATGAAGTAACCATCATACCATAGTTGGTTATATTCCCATGATAGTAGGAAGCTAAAACTCCCAGGAATCCTCCCACCCACCCTATAAAATTATGATTCCCAGACTTCAACCACTACCTGAGCATTAAAGGTTACTTGCTCCTCATCCCTTACTTTACCTTCACAGAAACATTGGAATGAACATACTGATCAGGAACCAGATGTTTCAGAGAAAGGAACAAGAAAATCCTGTAAATGGACAATTATAAAATAACTGGGCTATAAAGTTTGATCCTAGCTCCCTAATGACATGAAACATGAGTATTTACCAATGTTTATTTTTCAATCTATTCTAATGGAACTAGGGACAACCTCATCTAAAAGGGAAACTGATACCTTACATTTTCCTTGTAAGCCAACAAATTCTGCACCCAAACCTACTGTATGACAAACTTCTGTCTGCAAGAGAATTCCAACTGAGTTATGGTACCATTCAAATAGTCTTACCCACAGCAAAGTGCTCGGGATTGCTTTGAGAAAACAATATGACTGTTAGCTATAACAGATAATCACTAGTATAAAAATAGGAATGAAGTAGATTTTTGGGTATGTAAAATCCTTTTTGTTGTTGACGAAGCAAGGGGACAGAACAAATATTCTGAAATTATATCTAGCACTGAACTCTATTGTTTTATGCTACAATACTGGACACTGAGTTAACTAGACCTTTATCGCTGGCTATGAATTTACAGACTAACATCTCAGTTGCTGTAATTAAGATTACTGACTCAACCTCTATGCAATAATTCATGCTGTTCCTGTCCGCCTACCCTGATATTTTATGTTCTCGCTATTTTTAAAGCTTAACACAAACCAAACTGTTAATCTGCACTAAGGAATCCAAAAAGTTCTGCTATAACTTTTATAGTCTATTCACTGGAGGTAGATGATGAATTGCTTGATGCTTCTATTGTGCCTTAACATTTCAAGCAACTTTCTAAATATCAGTTATTAGCCCTCTCTGATTTCCATGGAATTGTTCATCAATGAATAGTCCAATTAATGTACTTTTCAGTGTATTTACTTTCCAAACAGTATCTTTAATCAGAAAGTTATAGTCATGTATGGAATGAGATGCTTGAAAATTTATGATTTCATAAAAAAGCCTAGCATAACTCTGGAAGATGAGAAAAGAAAAATAAACGTATCTTACATTTCTGTGCTTAGTAGTTTGCAGGGTGAATGGAGGTAAAGTTGGAAAAGTACAGTCTTTAAAGCACTACATATAGCTCACATCATTCTCTACATCTTATTCTTTTGGGTACCATTTCCAACGAGCTGGTTCCAATAGCAACCATAGGCAATGATCAGGGCAGTCAGCAGATAATTCTTTCGTTTTAGAGAATTACTTTTGGCCTGTGCGTAGCATTGAATACATTCTATAAAATGAATTACTGATAACATTAAAGAACAACTTGCTTAGGGAATAAAGTTTAAATTTGGTTGCAATAAAATAAAATAGCAAACATCTTTGATGCTTAAGATTTACTCCATGAAGAGATTTCACTTTTGGAATGTCAGTTAATATTCCGACGTTAAAAAGCAATCTTATAAATTACAAAACTCTTACACTTTTATTTGCATTTTAAAGTAGAAAGCACTATTCATAACAGAACAAATACATTAGTTACTTCTACTTGCTAAGTGATACTAAACATCAGAGAGGTTCACTGACCTATTTAAGCTCCCCATCACCATAAGTAGCAAAGCCATGGGAATCAGCTCTCTCTTGGCTGGCAAGCTCTGTTTTTTAATTGCGGAGTTTCCTAAGCAGCAAACTATAATTTTGTGCTGTGAACATACTTCATACAGCATAATAAAAAATATATACTGTGTTTCTAACAGTGCCTTTATAGAAAGTAAAAATATATTTCACAAAGGTTTTTGGTTTTGGTTTGTTTTAGTTTTTATTTTCATAACATGCATGACAAAATCAAACAGTATTATACCAATCACCTCTCAATTTTCCAGTTTATTTTTCAACAGCCTATTTCATAAACAGGGTGTACTTATAAACAGTGTCCCAAATACACAAATCTGGAGTGGAATTAGTATAAATATTCTTAAACTAAGGCCATTTCTTGTTGTCACTTTTTGATATTCAAACATATTTCAATTTGAACATACGCTTTACTTTTTTCACCAGACTCACTATGGGTGAATTATTATAGGCAATTCCGAAACAGAGGAAAAGAGCCTACAGAGGAAAAATGCAATCAAATGTATTCTAGAAATATATCTCACTATACTTAATGAACAAGGGGCTGCTAATTCATTGAGGTTGACAGAAAGAAAGGTGGCTTCAAGGTCCTTGCATAAAAATCCTACAGGCTAGTCTTCACTCATGTTTTTTTCCCTAGAAATTTTTCACTGAACCCTAGTTATGTGACTAGCAAGCGCTCAGAACTGGCTGCATGTATGTTTCTATCTAATACTGTTTCCCCAATTATTTGGATTTTTGGCATTTACTGCCAGTTTTTATTATGCACCGTTCAATGAACCATAACCACAAGATCTTAGTTTCAGCTTTGTCCTGGAGGTCTGTAGCAACAATTTATGGTTTCCATCTATACTAGTATAATTTTATTTAAAACAACAATTTTAAAGAGTAAAACAGATTTCCTTCTTGACTCATGGAGCTCTTCAAAGCAAGCTGTCACAATTCAGCACCACTAGTAACAACTCTAATAATCCTCTATTCATTAAACTACTGAATGATCAGGAACCGATGCCACCAAATACTGAACTATAAGTTAAGTATATGCATACCTAGTGCACAACTTGGGGAAAGGATTCATTTTCCTTGACATTCTGCTTTTGCAGGGAAGGGAGAACGTTAGACTCATGAATGCTGAGTCTTCTGATTTACTTGTCTCAATCCACAAGGAGTATGCCACAGGGTCTTTTGTTATTATAAGGAGATAAATATGACTAAGTCGCCAGATGAAGCGAACTGGTGAAGTTTCCTAAACTGTGCGATCACTCCCTCTATTAAGAAGCTGCAGGAGTATGCAACTTGGATTCTACTATGTTTTTAAATTTTGCTGCCAGGAAGAGAGTAAAAGGGACAATTCCTAAACTATCATTCCTACTGCTGTGCACTGGGGTATCTGAGATAGGGATTATTCTCATTTTTTTTTAAATCTGACAAGTGGAGATCCAGTACTTTTTTAACCAAACATGGGCAATAATGAAAAGAGAGACAGGCATATGAAATTATGACACGCACTCTTTAGATGCAGTTACCCCAATGCGTGAATCTAATTTAGCTGTGTGTGTGTGCATATGCATGTGTGAGTTCCCAAAGTGATTTAAGTGCACACATTGGTATATTTGCATATCTAAACTGAGGGTGCATGCAAGAAGGCGCATGCCCATCAGCCCTTAAAAACTTTGCAAACGTGTACTCTTCTACAGAGTTCACTGACCTGCAAGGATGTTTGACTTATGTCATCTCTTCAACACAGACTAGAAGTCAAAACTTTTGATTTCAGAAAGACTATCTGTGTTGAACATGTAAAAGCAATGGAGAGAGTGATTCATGGCCTATGACAGAACACAGCAGTAACTAATTGTATTACATTTTTAAAATAACTTATTTTTCATTATGCCTAGACTTTATATTGATTGAATAAGTGTACAGTGCATGTACTCAAAATATATTTATGCATCTTAGCACAAATATGAAGGACCAGAAGAAATTAAAGTTTACAAGCGGTGTTTTAAATGTGTCTTTATCTTACACACTTACAGAATATGCCCATTTCATAATGTATTACAATGACATGTATGTAATTGCCTTAAATTTGTAGAAAGATCTTGAAAAAAACTTTCATTGATAAATACTCTGTATAAGAGAAGTGCATGGCTAGAGAAGTAAGTGTGTGTACAAAGTGAAACAGCAAAAAACAAAAACCAAACACATAGGTAAACGGTTTTTTGTTTTGTAGAATTTTTTAGTCTAATATCCCTAAAGTAACAGTGAAACTGCAGAATGCAGATTGCACAAAGCATCTATGACAAAAGTAGGTAACAGAATTTATTTTTCTCATCATGGAAACAAAAATTCCACATGTCCAATACATAAGATCCAAGCATACATAAGAGACTGCAGTGTACATAGTAGAAAGAAACCAGAACTCCTACAGGAAAAAAAACACTGACAATTTTACAGGTTGAGTTCCACTAGTACATTCAAACTGTATTTTACTCTAAAACGTAGTGTGCGCTAAACTGCATTTAGATCTAATCATGACTATGCAATTTTCACTCAATTCAAATACCAATATGGCACGGCATTTCTGTTTAGAGACTATACTCAGTTTGTGCTACAGCAGCCAGAGAATCTTGCCCAAGGGGTATGGAGTGTAGCCAGACCCTGGGAGCTCCAAATACAAATCTGAACCTTTTCCAACATTTGCAGGAAGGAAAGCACAGCCAAGATGTTTCAGACTGGGAAGAGGTTAGAAAACTTCAACTGCAGTGCATCAAGCGGCAAACATGAACTGTAAAATAACCTTTTACAGTACTAGATATAGCCAAAGCATGTGCATGCTCATCAGTTTATGCTGTAGATCTATACACACACATTCTATACAGAAGGGACCAGTGTTTCCTACTGCAAACAGTTTTTTCTCAGGTTGGCTAGAACTCATGATATAACTCATGGTTGAAACGAAGTCTCAGCTCACAGAAGATATAAGCTTTACACAAACAGTACACAGAAGGCAACAAATAATATTTAAAACCGCCATATGGGGCATTCTTCATGAAGGGTACACATACCTGGAACGTGTGCGTTTCCTACTAATTCCAGGACTGTTACTAATGCGATATGCTGTTGGAACAGCCCTTTCCTCTCTTCGCCTTTCAGGTGTGTGGGCCCTTCTCCTAGGAGACCTTGATCGTGACCTGAATGGGGGGGGGGAGGAAATGTTTTATTTTTGTTGTTACTGCCGTCATTTGTTGTATTATTTTTATTTCAGTGGAATCTGTTGTCACTGATCCCCGCTATGGTGGCATTCAAATGCCTATTTGATTTCATATCAACATGGGATATTCCTGGTCTCTAAGGCTTGCCAGTGTCATGAGGGTTTTTCACCCATCAAAATATTTTATTTATTTTTGTGTATTTATTTATTTGAGAATGAGTAAGTTACTACTTCCTTTTCACTCTCAACAGAGGAAAAGGTGCCACGTGCATCACTCTCAACTCATATATTAGCAGTTGGGATGTCATAGTGCAGTTAGTCAGTTCCTTTCATGGGAGACAGAATTTGTGAACTTGTGAACTCTGTAATGCTTAACTCCATTTTGGTGTAAAGCCTAGAATCTTCACACTAGATTTGACTCTCTTTCAAAATTAGCAGCATGCTTTAGTGTAGCTGCATCAGGGAGGTAAATTGAAACAGAGAACTTAAGTTAAATAGATTATTTTGTTTTGAAATTTATAAATTTCCCCTGAATACTGACAAGTCGAAGAAATTCTGTTCCTTATGCTACAGGAAAATCCTGATTACTCAATACTTTCAACCTGTGCAAGTGACTAAACTCCTGACCAATACTGTTTAGGAGTAGTAGTTCAACATGAAATGTCTGCCCTACAAAGAGAAACAGAGCCCGCCCACTTAAGATTAGAGATCAACATAAGAGCTAAGGCTTATCTCAAAGATTTAGGGCTAAATGTTTGTAAAAGGAAAACATGAGCATTTTCTTATAGAGAATGCATACAATAAGCAAAAAAAAAAAAAAAAAGGCAAAAATCCTTCCTTTACTTGAAAAATACCTGAGAAGTAGTTAGTTCTGATCCCAATAAGGTATGTAGATCTAATCATTTTGGTTAGGGATTTTGAATTTTTACTCCACTCATTTATTTACACAAGATACTTTACCCCATGTACCTCAAGCATTCATTTTCTTCAGAAAACCTAATTTTGCAATGACTAAGAGACAAGCCATATTTGTAAATCATACCTATTACAGTCAAACAGACCTACTGAAAGGAAAATCACAACAGCAGTTAAGTACTGTATTGCTATTTAACTGCTTTTTCACTTAGAAATCTGACCTTTACCAGGTCTCTCAGAAGGATTAAAGGAAAAAAAAACAGATTATAAAGTTTGAGGTCAGTCAGACACCTTGACGTTTTACCAGGATTTCCCTCTAAAGAGCTCCAGCAGTCAAATCTTTTCGTTGTCGAAGCTGCCTGATAATTTTCTCGGTCTGTTGCTGCTGCCATTGATGAGCTGCTCAGACTCGGCTCCATGCTCAATGTCCCTGTGGATGCTGTGAGTCTGTGATATGGAGGCACACACTTCACATTGAGAATAAATGTGCTAGTTTTGGTATTAACTAGAATCCTGAAAAGATTTAGTCCCATAACAAAAGCTGAACCTTAGTGAAAGCATGCTTTTATGGACCAGCCTACAAAAGTCCAAACAATCAGAGAAAAATGCATTAGCTTAAAATGTTTATGAATTGGTAATGATAGTTTTGGTTCTATAACATTTTTCCAATCACTTCAATCTGAAAAGATTTAGCCATTAGTCTTCAAATGATTAAAAATGGCTTAACTTTCTCACTGTAATACATGGAATTATTATTTTAACTAGACTACATGAGATATTCATAAAGGCATTGTACTCCTTTAAATAAAGTAAGTTAATACCAGTCATATTGTTTAATAGGCTATCTTAGAAGTCCCATATTCTATAAAGCTGTCACGTCACATTACATCTGAAGAAACCAGAAGTATTTGAATAACTATTGCCTCCAAGATGAATAAATGGATTTTGGAGCAACAGGCAACACCCATTTTTACAAACGAAGTGAGGGATTGATATTTTGAGGTAAATTGTAGTTGAATTTTTGAAATTGAGCCAGTGAAAAACGTACCACACATTTACCTATCCTGTCCAGCTTAGTTTACAAACTAGCCTTTTAATGATGCCTCCTACTCCTAATTACTACCCAAGGTTCATTAACTAGATAAATAGAAGAGGTAGATGTCGTAGCACTAATTATAACTAAAGTATACCAGGAAAGTGATTAACAGCAAATGGAAGTTTAGAGCTTCAAACTCTACTCACAAGTACAAAATGCAGACTTAAATTTTATCTGTAAAATCATTAAGTCATTCACTGCATAATGAGTTGCTCCACAGCCCCCTTTCTCCTCCTTTCCTACACGCGCCCCATGCATTATCCTAGATTTTGTGCTATGATGATCTATTTCATACAAAATAAGAAGATTCATACTCATTAATATGGTCATTATTTACATTTACTGGTCATCAACTGTGAAATTTGAAACTTCTCAGCTAGAACATCATGCATAAAACTTCAATGATTGACATTCTATGCTACTAAACCAGAGCACCACTAGCAGATACAATTTACATCAAATTTGTTATGGTGCTTTGATGTTTGTTTTGAAAAAGGGCATTGATGGAGCATTGACTATAACTGAACAAGAGGGTCCCAAAACTTGTTTGTTTTCTAAAACAGTTGTAACAAATTCTCCCACATCTTTTTGTGCTAGACTTTAATTACTGATCTGTGAATTTAAGGTAATATCTTTATGGAGCTAAAACATCCACATGAAGCAGTGCTGCAACACACCATGCGGATATTGTGCATTCTTTCCTACTTTCTAAAACTCTAAATACATCTTCTTAGTCTGCAATCAAACCCCTGGTATATCAAGAGATTTAGAATATACATTTGGGAGCAGTAATGGAAGGAATACGTATTTATGCAGAGGAATAATTGTTAACAAAACAAGGACTGCAATAAAATAAAATGGGTTCCTCGCATATCTACAATTTTTTACTTTGTTTAGGAGAATAGCGCTGATCATGTTTAAGCAATACGTAGTTAAATATCTGACATATGCCCTGAAACAGTGATTCTATTTAAACAGGAAGTGAATTATGCCGCTTCAACTGTAAGGTACAAGATTAAATTAAGTGAACTATTTAAAAATTAAGTTATATTTACATCAATGGAGCATCATATATATTTACTAAACTGTGACTCTAGAACGTTAACAGTGTAAGAACAAATTAAAAATATATTGCATTCTTAGCCTCATTTATACCAAATAGCTCTCTGCAATTATAAGCTGCTACACACTTCTAAAATAAAATATTGCACATACTTAAGGATTTCCTTTTTAAATTACACAACCCTCTAAAATCACTTGTTTGTGAGACAAATTTGGCCTATAACTTGTACAAAAAAGGCAAAACCAAAATTAAATGTGCTCTGTACATTTATTTAACTTCTAGGTTTAGCTTCACTTCCCTTAGCTCATCCCCTATTAACTTGTCCCAACAAATTAACTACAATTCTTATGCTGTACCAAATCATCCCTTGAGAAACGGTTATGCCTAATGTATTTTACAACTACATAATCAATAGCAACCGGGAGCCTGTAATTCACATATCGAGGTAAGTGGGAAGTCAAATGAACACCCATACACAAATTCTTTGACATTTTAAAGATCTAAACTAAAACAAATAGTTTTCTATAGGAAGCAAAATATGTGCCAATAAGTCATTATTTGTTTTTACATTTCACAATGCAGAGTTCATAAATGTCCAATTAAAACATATCCTAATCAGAAATTTTGGAAGAAAATACAGCTTCTCTTTTGGCTGTCACAATAATTTGAACTACTACTAATTTACACAGCTTCAGACCTAAGACACAAATCTATCCTGTGTAGCTACATCAAGTCTAATGTGCTAATCGGTCATAAAGCTGTGAAATTTTTGTAAATCTGGAAAGATATCAGTGATCTGGAGTGCTTTGTTTAACAGGATCATTATTCATACTTAAAAAAAAATGTTAAATTGGAAGTTTCTCTGTCCAAAGTTACTATAATTCTAATCTGCTCCAAGTGCAAAGTAATAACTGCCAGCTGTTCTATGTTAAGATCAGGGTCTGCTGCTCACAGAAAACAAAATAAGGTTACAAAAGCCTGTTTAAAATAGTTTTAAGGTTGAGACACACAAATAAAGCAAACAAGGCTGTTAGAATTTACGTAATTTAGTATCAGCGTCCAGACATTATAGGATAATCCTTTACATCAGGTCACTGGGTGGGGCTACTCATTACAGGTCAACTTTACAAAATAGTTTAGAGTAATGTACTAAAAAGCTGGAAACAATGTACTTCATTAGTCTCTATATCTAAATAGTAAGATATGGTATGGTAGTAAGTCATAACACAGGGTGTTATGGGAATCTAAATACTGAGCAACATGCTTATTGCAATGTGTGACTCTAGGCATACAAAACAGGGAAGAGACGTGGGAAGAGCCACATTTTGTACATGACATGACAACGCAATGCTTTAACAGCACTAGTGCAAAAGATTCCGACTTACCTACCAATTCAGTTGCAAAGGTTTAAACTTGCTTTAGTGTTAGGTTGCAGACGGGGAGTTATTTCAATTTAGAATTTTTTCATTTCACATTGGTACTGAAGCTCATCTTTAACTTTTTGACACTATAACATCTCCATAGACTTTGGCTGAAATCATTTTGTCATAGACTTAATACTGTAATATTGTCTTGAGAAACTTTAAATTATTTTACCAATGTGGTCATGTCATTGAATTGATAATGGTTTGCCATTGTTTTGATACTGTAAAGTTGCAGTCACTGGCATTCCAACATGACAAGGCGCATGGTTTTACCCAGGTTTCTGGAAAGTTATGAACATTCAAGGCAGTTTGATGTGGTCTGCAATGGATTGCCATTTCTGATCAGTTATTTGAAGTTTTCTGTTCTGGGGAGCTACTAGTTTTGTCAGTGTGCTTTTAAAGTTGTCAAGGGTACAAAGACCCAGGTTGGCCCTTGTCTCTTTTTACTGTGTATCTAATCATTGTCTCCCCAGTGGATTGGGATCACAACATCTACCAACACACACAATTATGGTTATACTTTTGTTTCAGTATCACAGTGGCATGCATGCAAGCCTATCAAAATATTATTAAGGGAGCTATTTTTACCAGAAAGATTTTTCATGAAGGTGACAAGTACCAAGCATATTCAGCAAGATTTTTAAAAATTTTAATGCCAGTGGGTTCTAAACTTAAGAACGAAAACAAAGCAGCAATGCCTACTTAAAGGCTTCTTGTCTTTCAATGAATTCTTTTCTGTCTAGAACTTGGCAAAGAAAGAGAAAACACCGTAACCAGAAGATGTAAAAAAAAAAAATCTTACTAAAAACTCTGCAAAAGTAAAAGCAAACCTGGGAAAATAAACCTACTGCTTACATTAACCTGAAAAAAGGGAGCCAAGGCTTGTTCAGAGTTGCATGTACATTCATATGTGCATTTACATACGTACATAGACAACATGAAAAACCCTACTATCAACATTACAAAATACATATGAAACAGCAAAACACTACTTTGAGACCATTCACTTAATATCAGAGTCTTCCATGTTCACTGTGGCTACATCTGCACCATCAGTGGCCTCACGCAAAGTTATAAAGGATGAAGCGGGCCCACCTGCCTCAGTTCCTTTGCCAATACCAACTCCTACAGAAGCAGGTCTCTAGAGGAGCAGGGAAGGAGGATGAGCCATGGGACCCATGTGGGCACCACATCTTGAAGAACCAGTTACTGTAGGGTAAGTAACCATTCTTTTTTCTTCAAGTGATGGTCTACACAGATCCCATTGCCGGTGACTAACAAGCAGTTGTCTATCTGCTTGGCGGTGGGTATGTGGAATTCAGCCTGAAGCGTGATGCAGGACAGACCTACTGGTCCCCAGTCTGAAGGCCTATAATAGGGAATAATGAGTGATAAGTGTGTGGATCAAGTTCCTTTCTTCTGCTGTATACATCTCAAGCATGGGTATGTTACCCAAACAGGCAGCTAAGACTGAGCCCTAGTGGAATGAGTTCTAATATGGCTAGGGGATTCTTTTCCAACTAAGTCTGAGACCCACTTGGATAGCCACTGAGGACACAGGTTGCTGTTTCCCTGTCAGCAAATGTAACACAAAGCTTAACCGTGTTACTAAATTTCTTAATGCTGTCACTACATCAAGTATCAAGGCTAGTCCATTGCTTCAGATACTCCATAACAGACACTGCTGCTCTGAGGGCAGAAAGCTGGTGCTAAGATGCCCAAATAGAAAACCTTCTCCGTTTAGCTTGGCAAACAAATCTAGTTGAAGGTTTTCTGCTCTGGCAGGAAATGTTCTGAACCTCAGCAGAAAAGCTTTGTTTTTATGGGATTCATCCAACCAAACTGGGCTGTCTGGTATCAGAATGCTGGGTGTGGGTACAGGATCTGACCACTGTTCCGGGAGACCTGGATAAAGGAAGATGGTTGTGTTGACAGTCACCAAAGCTGAATATAACAAATTGCCTGGCCCATGCTGAGGCTATCATGATTATGCACCTTGCGTTTTGCCTCAGTTTCTTCACAAAACTTGGTATCATGGGGTTTGGTGTAAAGGCACGTTAATCCCAGGGACAAAGGATCGGAAGCCATCTGACAAGGAACTTGGTTTTGTGTCTCCTCTAAAGCAGAAATTCTGACACTTGTTGTGGTTTGTTGCAAACAGATTCACTTCTGGGAATCCCCACTTGCAAAAGACACTCTAGAGAACTGAGATCTTGATAGACCATTTGTAGTCGGAGAGAATTTCTCCCTGGTCATACTGAGACCTAGCGAGATGAAAAGTTTCAGGTCTATACTTAGTCAATTACCTGTAATGATCTTCCTTAAATTAGTCAGTCACCTAAGTAAGATTACTGCTGGATTCCCTGTCTCCTTATATGACTTGCTACTACCAAAATTGAAGATTGAAGATAAGTCTTCAACTCTTTCTTCTTTGAGAGTAGTGGAAATTCGAAGACATTGTCCCTTGTTAACAGATGGATCAGACTCCCAGGGACCTTTATAGATGAACCAAAGTCCCATAATGCTTTGCATCTAAATTTTAGTGTGTTGTCAACTGATGGATTGTGTGTCTGCTTGCTCAGGCTTGCTGACACTTAGAAAATTATGTCCAGATGTCCAGGAATCCAAGAAAAGGAATACTCATTGTTACAGATGCCTTTTTCAGTGATTGAGGTCTTCAACTTATACAATATAGAAATTAAGAGGCTATGAAGGGAACAGCATGCCTCAATAGGGCACGAGAATAGCACTGTCTCTTTCATACACATGTACGGTATAGATGAAAGTAAATTTCTGAATAGTTGTTGGAATAGACCAGGCAGCAGGACTGCTTCCCCATATCAGTAATATATTTGCTTTTCTGTAACATGCTGATTAACCTTTGACTAATAATCTTTTATTAATAAATTGATTGAGCCTGGATTATCTGACATCTCATCAATAATTTAAATTGAATCCTAACACCTTAAACTCCAAAGTCATCCTCCTACACTGCTCCCAGCTGTAAGAGAGTTTACCTCTTGTTTCTTTTGCGGGTGAGAGAGGGGTAAGGAGAATTTCTTCTGAGAGGATCCCTGAAAAGATGCATGAGTGTGTGTTGGGATTGAAACGGAAAAGGATACCCTTTATTTACAATCTTAAAGACCCTCCAGTCTGATGTAATCCCAGCACAACCTTCTTGAAAATAAAGATAGGCAGCTGCAGGGTTCATGTGTGGGAGAGGGATTGGGAAAAGGGTTTAAAAAAAGAAAACAGATCCTGTTGAGGTCCAAGCAGGCTCCCAACAATAGCATCAAATCTTCTGCCAATTTGAAGCTCCAGACTGTGAAGCAGCTGAGGGGCCAGCAGAGGGCTGCCTCCAGTTTAATTTCTGCCTCTTCCTTGGACGCTGAGTGGATCCTAATGATCAGTCATGATATCATGGTAAAGAACACTACATGAAGTATGGCTATAGTCTTGGCTGCTTTTCTTTTGGGAGCAGAGACAGAGTCCCAAGGAGCACAAAACTGCCCCGGAATCTTTCATGGTACAGAGCACTTCATCAGTGCCACTGTTAAAGAGGTTGTTGCCCACAAATAGGCGTGTCCTTGACTGTTGCCTGGACCTCCTGGCAGGTTCCTGATGACTTGAGCCATGACAATCAGATGAGTGACAGACACATCCAGTGCAATCTGCCAGGATGTTCTGGCAGTTAGTTGGCCCTCAGCCATAACGTATTTCAGATCCTCCTGTGCCCATGGGGTAACTTATCCAGAACCCTGGATAGTGAGTACCAATTCAAAAAATCATATTTTGAAGGCATCACTTGGCAGTTTGCTGCCTTCCTTTTACCCTCACAGACAAATACATCTTTCAACCAAAAAAAAAAAAACAAAACCCCAAAACAAACCTCTAGCTTTTTTAGGTCTCTCTCATGAGCTGCAAATTTGTTTTTTTTTTTTTTTTGTCCTCTCCTGTAAACTTCTACCACCAGAGAATTACATATAGGAGATTTGGTAAAAGTATTCAAAAAAAGTATCCCTTTGCAGGGACCCAACATCTTGTAACTGCTTTTTGGAGGTAGCAGCTCCATCCCTGCTGTCTGTCAAACTGATTTGGTGGGTTCCAACAGATTGAGTGGCATGGCCAACCTCTCTGGAGTTGCTCGAGAGAACATCAAAAAAATGTATGCTGCTTCTCTTCCATAATCTCCAGGGAGATATCCAAGATGTCTGGTGTCCTTTTTATCAAGTCCTAGATCACGGGCAACCTTAACAAAGGGCCAGTGGCGGTCTGGAGCACCGACCTGGCGGCTGTGTCGGCGGTGGGGTTGATCTGCAGACCCCATTCCAGTGGCAGTGTCCACGGCGTGGGTGGGTCTGGAGCCCATTCTGGCAGCAGTGTCCACAGCGGGGGCAGGTCTGGAGCCCCATTCCGGCAGCAGTGTCAGTGGTGAGCACGGAGTGGTGCAGCTCCAGCCAGGGCACTGTGTACTTCTCAAAGTCAGCACACATGTTACTTTTGGCACGCGTGCCGCAGGTTGCCGACCCATCCTAGAGAATTTCAAATTTCTTTGTCGAGAGCAATGAAAGCGAGTTCCCTGCTTCATTTAGGAAGGAAGACATTGGAACCAGAATTTGATGGTTCTGCTCAGGAGAATGCTGTTCTTTTCCACTTTCCTCCTCTTGACTCTACAACTGTCATGGATGGAACAGATTTGTCAGTGGAGGCTAAATTTGTCTCTTTAGTGAGACGACCTATTTCTAAACACAGTGGAAGACACTAACTAACAATGTTCCAGAATGTGTTCTTTCTTAAGGCATATTAGGCACCAAGAACATAGATTGTTAACTGGCCCAGCAGATTTGGTGGGGTGGAGGGGGGCCGCATGGCCAATACCCTAGGTATTTAGCTGCTGCCATGGTCACAGCACCTCTCTATGGAGAGAGGTGGGGGGTCATCCTCAACAAAATGCAACTTAACTGACCTAAAGAGTATCAAATTCAGAGTTTTATAAATAGGTCAACAAGCAAAGGAAACTTAACTACACTGACACTATCCTAAATCTAAGGTGAACTGCCCAGTGAGCAATAGTTCCACCTCACAGCCACAAGGACTAAGAAGAGAGTCTGAGAGGTTGCTGGGACTCCTCTGCCCTTTATGTCCTCAGATGAGTTAGTTCAGAGGGCATGGCAGCAGGGAACCTAGGGACGCAGCGAGTCAAAAGCATCTGATTAAGTGCATGGAACGCATGAGCGCCAAGAGTGGAATCTGCGTTGAAAATCACTCTAACCCACTAAAAGGATTTTGGGACTTTTTCAAAGTGTGGACCACATCTCAAGTGTCTCATGGACACCGCCTCCACCATTTGCTATCATGCAATATTCTTGTGTTGTCTCCAGGATTTGCTTATATGGTAGTATAACAGGAATGTATTTCTGTATTTTTAACTGACTGTAATGGGATTTTTGAACAAAGTTAATCACACTGTTTTCTTGATTCACTTTCCTATCTATTCTGTGTTTTTCTAACTCTCTCTCATCCCTGGCTGGCCCCTTATATCATCTTGCACACACACACACCCAACTGCTTAGTTTTGTTCCCTAGTTTCCTGAGTGTGTTGCTCAACCACCAGGTCCTCTCTCTTCTTTTGCTTACCTAGATATTACACCGTTTCTTATACTCTTCTGCCCTACTTCTCTATCCCAGTACCAGCTGAAGTCCCACTGGTAGCTCCTGACACTCTTGCTCGCAATTTGTCCTGCTGGTGGTTCTGATCACTGCGGAGAGCTCATATTTCTTCTTTTCTTTTCTATATAGCTGCAGCCCCCTGCCAATTAGCCCCCCCCACCCCTTTGTTGTTTACAAGTGTCCAGCTCCTCTTCGAAACGAAGAATGAAACCACCTGTAGAAGTAGCTGGACCGCCGACCATCAACATGGACCAGTTAGAGAACCACTTAACAGATTCACTCTACAACTGTGACTCAAATTTTGACTCTTGCAAATACTTAAATAAAATCTTTCAGAAGATTATCAAATATAAAGACTGTATTTACTGAAAGTTTTCCAGTTCTCTTATCTATATTATACACATTTATTTTCTTTGTGTGCATAGAAAAAAGTACAGAGACATATCAAATGTTAGCCCAAATAGAATGGTAAAGAATACTTTCCGCTTCCAAACCCACCTGGAGTGCCTGACAGTTCTATAGGCAGTGGGAAGTGAATGCTTTGCTTTTGAATGTGATCTAGACCTGGACTTAGACGATGAATGATATTTGGAAGGTGAGCGAGATCTCGTCCGAGATCTTTTCTTGTGTTTTTTTTTTTTCTTTTCCTTTTCTTCATCTCTGGGAGGATCTCTGCTTTGGCTTGAAGGCCTTTCTGATGATTTAACTTCTAAGGTGGGTAATGTTCTGACTCCAGTCAACAAAGGACACGGCATGTTACTGAGAGCCTGAAATAAGAAATAAATCAACTATTAACATGGCTTTCAGTTTTTCAGCAAAGCTTATGCAGATTTTCAATGTGAGGAAATCAATCAGATCTCACAGATATGCAAGTTAGAAACAGACTGGCCTAGTACACTGAGCAGAGGGCGAGGAGCCAGCTATTCAAGTCTAATTCTGGGACTGTCACTTACTTGCAGCGTAGCCTCGACAAAGTCACTTAGCATCTAATGGTTTTGCTACATGTACTTTAGACCTTTGAGGGAAGGAATACGGGAGGAGAATCAGCAGTCATATTAAAACTTAGCACTCATTTATTTTACTAATTAAATATTTCTTTTGATTTATGAAAATAAAAAGTGAGGCGCCCATCAAAAGCCCTAGGAACACCTAACAAAAATTAGAACAAAATAATTAGCTGCTAACTCCACAAGACCTACCAAAACCAAATCCCCTGTAAACACTTTGCTTTTTCAAATGCTGCAGAAACATTACATAAAACAGTCTGGAGAGGTAAGGCTGAAATCTTCTAAAATGTATGCATGCTTCTTTCAGAGCTTAAAGGCCAATATAGCCCTCATACTCAGACGCAAACAGGTTTGTGGATCACAAATCTGAGATTGTGCCCAGATTAGGCATGCACTATTCTGAAGATTTCAGACTTGGTTTTAAAAGATTAATGATATTTCTGAGGATTCTGGTAATATCAGACAGGTTCTCCTCAGTTTGAGAGGATAAACTGGACAGGTTTACTCTGTAAAAGTAATCACAATATACACTGACATTCAAAGTTCAGTTTTAATACAGCACGGCAACCTTCCATCCAACACTAGCTTGACTGCAATTTTACAAAAGCAGCAAAACAAAGAAAAAGCACGGATACAAATCACCTCTGTAGTTTGTAAGTAAACATTTTGTATAAAAAGGGTTGTAAACCCATAAAACTACCTTTACCCTAGGGATCAAAAGGGTCATTGCTCAATTCATGCTAAATGAATAAATTAGACTGCAGTCAAACACAGCACACCCAAAGCAAATTTCAATTTATAATTTTGTGCCTCAGAGAATTCTGCTGAAATGGTTTGTTGAGAACAAATCAAGTAAGGCACTGTAGGTTTGCTCCTTATTTCAAACTCTCTCACACCTTAGACTGCTGTTTCAATGCAACTGGAGAAATCAGATTTATCCTGCCATAATTTCTACTCTGCTTGGTCTGACACTTCCACTATTTGATACTGGGATAGCTGCTGTGACTTGAACAGGACCTAATGGATTAAAACTTAGAAAAAACAAATAAAAGATTGGTAATTTTTTTTTTGCTCTCCCCCTTTTCTGCACTGTGATTATGTCAAGGCAATACTTGAAGACATTTGAACAACAGGAAGCTCTGCTTCATGTCAAGTATTATGTCAAAGCCATGTTTCCTCCCTGAGCTTTAACTGACAATAGCTATTTTACAACATTTACACAAAAAATGGCAATAAAGCTGTACTGTGGTAATTTTTTTCAAGGACCATAAAGACTACAGCATCATCTCTGGAATTAAATGTGACTGTCCCTCTTATTTCAGAATGATTAGTTTATTAGAGACCCATTTTAAATAAAACTAACCTTTCAATTTACATGCTACTTCAGACCGCATTTTCATCTATGATCTTTAAGATTTCCAAACAGAATACTGTGGCCTATTTTTGTTCTCTGGAAATGTTTCATGCCTCAGCAAGAGCAGTACCAGAGGTTTCTTTTTTTACATCACCAACTATGTAAGAGACAGAGTAGGTACGTCCAAAGGCCTAAACAAAGAAGCAGCAAGGAAAGCAGAGTTGCAAGACAAAGTTGGAAAGAAAGCAGAGTAGACAGGTAAGATATAGCTGCTTTAAGTGCACAGAGCTCCAATCTGTTTATAAAAAATGGGGTTTCTGTTATTACTACAACAATGGAAGCAGGAAGTGGACAGCAGAACCATACATTTCACTTTTTGTGCAGGTATTTACACAAATACCATTTGTGGTTTAGACTGAAAACTCTCCAAAACGTTAGGTATTCTGCAGCTCTACTCACAACCGAAAGCCTGGATATTGCTCATGATGAGCTATCATCTTGCTATCTGGATCGGTAGTGAAATAGTTAATGCTGACATCTTAAATGTGCCCTCATTGCATTTCAGGGTTAACACCCTATCAAGAAGAATGGTGCCGTTCAGACCTCTCCCAGAGCTATTGTTTCATGCTGCCAGTTTGCCTGGCACAGGCATGATTGCTTCAGTTTCTACCTGGTGCATGTTTGGACTGCTCTGTTGGCAACTGTAACTACAGACAATTTTTAATATGAAAATGTAGATTCTGGATCACCAGCTGGGAACAACCAGAGACTAATAAATTGGCTACTTAGGACTCTGCACTTGCAGAGGGCAGGCCTTAGATTATGGTCGTCAGGCCTCAATGGCAACATTAACTGTGAGAAGAGAGACCAGTTCCCTCTCAGAGAAAACTGCTGTGGTTTGGAGCAAGTCACTGACATGCTCAAAGCAGATGTTGAACGCCTCTATAGTGGAGTGTGGGGAGGCACAGGACTATTTTGGTATGCGTTTTTTGTAGGGAAAACTGCCCATGGCACAGCAAGAGCTAATGGGATAAGAAAAAAGGGTTAGGGAGAGAAATACTGATGTAGCGCTGAGAAGCCATTCAGCATTTCCACAAGATGGGAGGATCCATGAAGCAGTGATGGTTCACAGGAACTGAACCAACTTCAGACAAAGAGAAACTGACTTTAGAATGCAGGGCTGAAACCTGAGTACCTGAACTGAGGAAGGTGGAAGTTGTTTTACCGTGCACCTTAAAGGATGAAGCTTTCATACTAGTGCAGTCCTGCCTGGTCTCATGATGGAAATACAGACTGAAGTGTAAATCCAAAGAGGATCGGACAAAACAAGAGTCTTTGTAAACTCTCAGTGTAACCTTTATTTCCTCCCATCTCTTCACCACTGTGTGCCGGAGTGATCCATTACAGTAATCAGGTACTTTTACGCTGCAGCCTCTACTCAAAAACTGTGTAATATTAGAAACGTTTAGCAACCAAGCAATCTTAAGTGCTTTATAATGTGGGCTGACTGCATTACTCATGAAAGATCCCTTATACACTGAACAGTTGATATGAAAGAAATTCCAGCAGTACTTTTTGGGAAAACAAAGAAACTGAAATGAACCAAAATTACTTCTGCTTAATTGGAGTGGATCAGACAATACTTATATGCTTCTGGAAGAGCTCACAGGAGTAAACAACCATATGGAAACAGAAACTGGGAACGTCAGTACATTACACAAAAAAGAATATTCTAGATATCTGACTTGGACTCATGTTAACTGGTTAAACCTACTGTAGTTACTGGATATTTGTCTATACCACAAAACCATCATATAATTTGTCAAGATTAGCAATCACCAACCAAGAAAGGTGCTGGAATAAAACCGTAAAACATGTTACAAATAAACTGATTTGGCCCACACTATCTTGATTTCATATCACTAATATCTTTGCATTTTTACAACAAAGAAAGAACACCTTTTATATCTTCCTGAATGGCTAAAACTTGCTTTGATTTGAAAATCCCTGTGTTAATCAGGATTCAATACAGTGGAGAATGTAAAAACTGAAAGGAGTACATCTGTAATTTCCATTATTGTAATTGTGCTCTGGAAACACTCCAGACACCCTAGCTTCTCTCCCTCCTACCGTGTCACCTTTCTTCATTTCAGCTTTCCAAGGCTTATGTGTCAGCTCTCCAAAGCACCAAATCAATAAGCAACTGTGTTCTATAAGCTGTGGGAGTGCATGATAATTGCTATGTGTATTAAACAAAACCAACTGATTCTTCCAATGTTGCAAATGAACACTGGAAAGGCAGCGAAGGTTTTAATCCCAACCTAAAAAACAGGGCAGCAAAGAAGGGTTAAAAATATAAGGTACGTATTGCCTTTTCAAAAGGAAGAATGAAAAATCTTTGGGAAACTAAAACTGAAAAAAGTGAAGAAAACCTGAGAAATAGAGCAACTGAAAATGGCTTAACTCCTTAATAATGGGCACAACTCCCAATTACAAAAAATAGTACATGTAAACTAAAAATACATACACAGCTCATTTAAACACTTAAGCTATCTACTTCACCTTGATGCTACCAGGCAAATAACACTGTTATGCAATATTTTACTGGCTTCACACAGAGTTATTTATCTTGCTCGTAAATTGTGTTTATGAGAAAGCTCCCCTGGTCTGAGAATAATGGGATGTTCCTCGCCCCCTTTGATGTTTTTAGACTACAGTATAATTTCTAGTATTGTAATATATTTCACAAAGGCATTTTCAGAATGTTGTATCATAATTTGAAATAGGAGCAGAGTGAGAAAGCAGATGCCAAAAAGGCAAAGCAACCAAGATTGAAACAGGATGTGAATAAAATTATTGGAATGAGTACTAAATACTATGCCATGTCATTATTCCAAATGGCCCTATCACTAGTATGGCTTAAATTAATGTATCTTGCTACAGTACTCGTGGCCGAGCCTTCCGATACTTTTTTGCCTGGTTGGTGACACCTCCCGTCTTGGCATGTCTGAAATGAAGAACACCAAGTTTTTGGCCAACAGGAGGGCAATTGGTCTTCCCCTATCATTTGGTTCCTCTAAGAGATCTAACACCATTTAATTATGATCACCATGGCTGCCTCAGGTCTAGGTGCCACGCTCTGGTAGTTTGTATGAGGTAGGTATCCATAGAATAAGCAATCAGTTAAGAACACCAACTCATTTTACAGAATGAAAATATAGTAGCTGTTTAGTGGCTTATCAAAGCAGTGACATGTGGGCAAAAAAGCTGTGAACCAAACACTCCCCAGAGCAAGAGAATCCTGATACGCAATTTTAAATTTAGCTATTGAAAAAGGGAATGTATCCTGGGAACAAAATGTACATTCAAACTTAAACATTATAAACCAGACGAGTCAAACTAGGTTAAGAAGCTCCTCATGTTAAAAAATGAAAGAAATTACATGCATCAGGTAAACCCTAAAGGCACTTTTCAGATGAGTTAGTTTTGAAAGAGAACATTAATAAGCACTCTCTTTGCTGACCTTCTACAGCTTTAAGTTCTGATAGTCCATGTCAACTTTACACATTTTCAATAGTGGAGCAATTCTGTCAGAAGTTAAAAGCATTCACAACTCAAACACTATTTGCAGTATGGTTGAGAAAAACACCTGCTAATGTAAATTTGCCACCAGAACTTAAACTTGGCTTTTACTGTATCAAGAGGGTATGACTATGCTACTTAATGCAGGTGTAAACAAGAGCTGCTATATTTTTAAGGCTCATTTCTTTAGCCATTTTTCAGAAGTGAGAGGATGGTAGTCTTGAATATCTATGCCACTAAAGTTAATGGAGTTACACAAGCGCAGTGGCTCCCAACCTGTGGCCCACGGGGGGCTTTTAAAGTGGCCCGCTATTCCCCTTCCACTGGCTGCAGAAGGGAGCTGCTGCTTAAGACCCAGGTGGAGCGCGTTGCCGCTTGGCTAAAAGACCACTGCAGGCTCCTTGCTGCAGCCAAGAGGATGGAAGATCAGCCCCCTGGCTGTAGCAAGGAGCATGGCAAAGTGCTCTGCCTGGATCCCTGGCCGCTGAGGGGTCCCTGCTGGAGCTAAAGAGAGGGGAGCCCTGATCTTTCATCCCCCTGTCTGTAGAAGCCAGGTGGAGTGCACAGGGCTCCAAGATGCATGTGGTTCTGCGTGTGCAGCCAGGGAGATCAGTGCAGAGATCAGCCTCCTCACTGAACTCCTTTTGTCTGGCTGTAGGGAGGGAGTCAGAGGGAGGTCTGCTGGTGGAGACTGGTGGCCCTTCAGGGTTGTAACAATGACATCTGTGGCCCTCGAGCCAAAAAGGTTGGGAACCACTGCACTAGAGTAACACTGGTGTAGAAGAATGAAAATTCTAGCTCTGCATTATATAATAAATGCTAGGATATAATACTTGCACGCTCAGAAGAAAGGTTGCTGGTGAATGATGGCTGGTCAGAAACGTTTGTGACAAATTACAGGGTTTTTTAATTGTATTATTTAAGCGCCCCTGAAAAATTAGGGAATTCTAAAGAATCACCTTTCCAACTACCACAGCTGAAGTTATACACAGAAATCCCAAATCTAGTATATACAAACCTAAAAAACAAATGTAAGCACTGCACGATACCACATTAACACATCATTCAACAGTGTAATGAACAGCCTGTAATTAAACACAGGTAACTTTGAAATTAAATTCATATCAGCAGAAAATATTTAACATAAAATAAGTCTAAACTCTGGTACTGAAACATAATACCTGGAGCGGCTCTGGTAATTTGTTAGAGCCTGAGGAGTATATCTAATTTGCATATCGATTCTCATTCTCTACAAATTAATGCACACAACCATGATATATACTCGATTTGTCTCTCTCCTTGATAGATTTAACTCAAACAACTCGAGTTCATCAGCAATAAACCTACAATTTATCAATTTTGTTCTTATGCTACTGTTACAGAGAAAGAGACTGGCTGCATTTCAAGGCTACACAGATCACAGTTTGGATTTGTTTTTTAAAAATATTTCCAGAGAAAACAGGACATATTATATGGCCTCTCGCTCCCCTGTAGATATTCTACACAGCAGATGAGTAAGATTATACAACTAGGCAACATGACATGCCTTTGCCCTTAATTATACACAAATTATAAAACATATATAAACAAGCACCACAACTGGAACAGAAAAATCAAACTTATTAAGTGCAGTATCTAAACATCCAACTTGTGAAGAAATGCTGTCATAAGCATCAAACGTTTTCCATTAATACAACTCATACATCTCTCTAGATCACTTATTTTTTTCAGGCAGCTACCACAATTCATTGTAAACACAACACTGCTTTAAAAAAATCTATACAACTAATCAAGAATTTAGCTGTTAGAGACAGGCAGGAAAATGAATGCATTTCTTATTGCACACCTTAGGTCTTCACAGTACTTTATATGAAGGATGAATGGTCTAAAGTCTTAGCCTTTCATCAGAAGTGTAAATGAAACTGCTGTAAATCAAAATAATCCAGACAATATGCCACACTTCTGTACAGAGATTCAAATGTGGTTGTGGGTGGGGTTAATAAAATAGAGATATGAAAAGAAAGGAATAGCTTAACATTATATGGGCACATTCCATAGTTACAATATTCTGGTCCAAGGCCATTAATAGTAAAAAGTTTGGAATGATAAGTTTATGTCTTTTAGATAGACACATCAACTGAGTTTAAACTATACTGTTTATTTCATTAAAGAGCCAAGATCTACAGCAGTAGCTGTTGTAAGGATCCCATCCAGTAAGTATTTTTAGAGACTACTTTAAGTATTTCTAAATTCAATAATTATATGACGTGACCATCACTATGCAATTGACAACTTTCACTGGTTTCTTAGGTAGAGCCTTAAAACAGATTTTACTACACAGTACACTATAGATTATTTAAATTTAGGTCTTTATCAGGTCGAGAAGAGTATCTTCAGGTTAAACAGAGCAGTCTTGTTGCAAATGTATTTTACAGTGTTTTTAAGAGAATATTTTGTTGCTAATAAATTCCAAAATATGGCACTACATGAAGTTTCATCTCCATCAAACAAACAAAATAAAACAGCTGTAGAAAATCTTTAAACTACCATGGTGTGGTTTTTTTGTTAAACTTTTTATAAAGGCAAAGTTCTTTGTATTTTGTACATGTAATTGTTTGTGTTTTTATTCTGACATCCTCTAGTAAACTTAGTGAGATTTCACTGAAATGTTGTTTTACTTATATGACAAGACAAAAATATTACTGATGATGAGTGCTTCTACTTTTTAAAATATCATTTACCTAATTTCATGTTTCTTCATTTAATTTATTGAATAAATACAAGCCATCAATAAGCAATTAAATAATCAAACATGGGGGAAAAATTTTAAAATCGATGGAAACAAAATCTGAAAAGACAAAATCTCAAACAAATAAAAAACCAGGAAAAACAACATCCTGAGAAAGAAAGTACACTTGATTTTAGTACTGACAATTCAGCAAAATGATCAAATAACTGTTTGCTGTAAGACCTCAAATTACAGCCATTTCTTACAGTGAGAGAATAACTATGCAGGATTGTCTCACAAGGACAGACTATAGCATTTCTTACAGTGAAAATAAATATGCAAGATTTTCGCACAAGAAGAGTATGGAAAAAATTAACTTTAAAATGAAGGGGAAAAAATACTGGGTTTAACTGCATCCACAATGATGGAATTTGAGGGAGGATGCGAAAATGTAAACTCTGTGCCCTTTGCAGGCACATAATACTTTTTGTCCGGCCACCTGCATGTTCGCAGGACAGATGCAAGGGTTTACCATATGATTCTGGCACAGTCCAGGAGCGCCTCATTAACCGGGAGGACCATTCTGGCAGAGGTGCATGTGTATAGGATATCCACCAGTTTGCGATGGGGCTCGGCCACCTCAGGCAGTTGTATTTGTAAAGCCTTTGCCACCCTCTGAGCTAAGTCTTGGAATGATTTAAAATCATCCACCATGGAGGGTGAGGGGGAAGGAGACATCACTGCCTCGTTGGATAAGGATGATGAAAGGGGGACCTGAGGGATATCCTCCATTTCCGCCTCAGTTGCTCAGGAGGTTCCAAAGCCCTTGATGCTGCTGCTGAAGGAGGATGTCTCCTTGATTGTTGGTACACCACACACTGTGCCTGGGCGGCTTGTTGCCCTGGGGCTGCCAAGGGCCTCAATACAGCCATTGAGGGTGGGAGCCCAATGGGTTGCCCAAACCATGGGGCTGAGGGTCAGGTGGATGATATGCCTGTTGTCCCTGTTGAGACTGGGACCCATAAGGCGGGCAAAATGAGTGGTGGTAGCCCAAATCCTCTTGCTCAGTGTTCGATTCTGATGAGAAGGGTGGTGCAGGGCCCAGAGATGTCATTAAACACAGTGGTCTGATAACGGAGCCCCAGTGCTGAGAAAGGATGAGCCTAGTGCATCAGACAGAGAGAAATCTGTGGCACATCTGAAATCTGCCACTGCAGATGGTGCCAGTGGTTGTCGGTGCCAAGAGGCTCGTACCAACTGAATCAGAGACACGGACCTAGCCTTATGGTCAAGCCGGACTGCTGATTGCATCAATTAGCCTTCCCCAGGGAGGATCTTTCTTGTATCTTATGCCCTGTGGTACCGGTATTTCCTTGCCCAGGCCCATCAGGTCTTCAGGCAGACCAACTTGCTCTGTCAGTGCAGTACTTAGTGTGCCAGTGATACCACCTCCAGACAGTCTTGGTTCCGTCAGTAACAAAGATATTGATGGGGCCAGAGATCATTTCTGGTTCGACTGGAGCTTGCTTCAGGGACTCAGACTTTTCTTACCAGTCTTGGGTAAGTGGCTCATCTCCTTACGATCACCTGCACTTGATGTAGAAGATTGCAGTGATAGCTCTCACCAGGACTCTGGGGATTGAATGGCTGACTCCGTGAGCAGAAGTTTAAGTCTTCACTCTGTCCTTCCTGGCCCTGGGTTTTAACTACAGGCACCACTCATACTTGGGAGTTCTGCTTTTCACCCAAGCAGCAAACACACTGCAACTGTCCATCTGTCACTGGGATGGATTCTTTGCAGCTAAGACACATTTTGAAGCCTGGAGAAAGCCAGGCACACCCTTGTCTAGTGAGGTCCCCACCCAAAGGAGATAGCAAGAAACCAACCCTTCTTTAGTTTTCTTCTTTTCTGCTCTCTTTTTTCTGGCAAGGCCAACAAACTAAAAGAAAAGAGCTTCAAGGGAAGCTAACAATGTGCAGAGCTAGAGCTATAAGAGTTAAGGATCCATGAACGGACAGCTCTCAGCTCTGTCTCTAACCAAGGACAGTTGAGAAGGAACTGAGGAGGGAATGCCTGCACACAATGGCTAGCCTTGTGGCAGGCAGCGAGCCATGCATGTGCAGGATGGACTGCTAGTCAAATTCTTCAATCAGCAGCATGGAGGAGCACACATCTCTAAAGCACAGCACTCAGACACCACTCGAGGAACAAATACATTTTCACTCAAAAGATAGTTCTACGACTGTAATAAAAGTGCAAGATTGTTTTTATTATCAAGAGACTAGTCTATTGATTTTTAAGGTAATGGACTAATTGAATAAGTGGAAGGTCTGTAAAATGAGCCTAATATACGTTGAGAACATGTGTTAACATTTAACTTTTTTTGAGCCATGATGCTTCTTTAAAAGCTTTCTTAGCTAAAAATGCAAATCTTATAAACAGATTTTACATAAATCTGCTTTTGCCAGAGAGTAACTGTTATGTTCAGCTGTTATCAATCAGTGGAGTGACTTGTAATAGTTTTACACTAGTCATAAATTAGTTGGCTGCTCTATTGTCTGCTAAAAAAATAATTGGTTAATGATTCAGTAAACATCTTTAATCCCAATATAGTAAATTCAAGTAACCTGCTCACACTGAGAAGACAACTGCCCTTAATTTTTTTTGGTGACAACGCTCCAGGGAGGCATTTAGGGCACACTAGTGCTAGTTCTGTTATTCCCCAGAACCAGATTTTAAATCACCATCATCAACATTCAAGCAGCTTTCAGCCTTTGCCTCTATGAGAGAGCAACACTGTATCAACTCATTCAAACAAGGATTTTGAAAACTCCCTAACGTATATTTGCCTTGCAAGATCTAGTGAAGTTGTCTGTCGAGCTCTCAGAAACAGTGCTAGCAGTCAAGTATTTTAGCGGTAGGAGAGAGAGGTGGGAAAGCAGCCTCCCACAGGCTACGTCTATACTCAAAACACTACTATGGAACATCTGCAGCTATGCTGCTGTAGCACTTCAATGTAGGCATGTACTACAGTGATGGGAGGGGGTTCTCACATTGTTGTAGGTAATCCACCTCCCTGAGAGGTGGCGGCAACAGTGACAAAAGAATTCTTCTGTTGACCAAATGCACTGTACCCCAGGAATTCAATTGGCTTAACTACATCTTTCTTTCACACCCCTGAGAGACGCAGCAATGCTGATGTAACTTTTCCGTGTAGACCAAGCCATAATTTTCTTGCTGGCATTTTAGACCCGCAGTAAGTGGTAATCATCCTCACTGATCAAAGACTGAGATTAAAAGAAATGTGCAAGATGATACTCCAGACAGACTTGTTACAGATATATAGCTGCTTGACAGTTCCTCATTACACTATATAAAGACTCAGTAGGAAAGAACTGCAATAAAAATAAAAACATAAGGAACCATGTGATCCCATTAGTTGTGCACATGCAACTTCCACTGAAGTCAACCGATATGCAATTTACAGGATGATTAAGCCCCTAAGTTCTCTCACCACCAGTCTTTCAGTATAACTCAGTGTAAAATTACCTGGGGCTTACTGAGCACACACCTTGTTTGGGTCTTATATTAGCATTTCTAGTAGTGCTGTTTTACATGGAGTTGAACTCAACTTTCAGTTCTCTAGATAAACCACATGTATGCAAGCCGCATGTAAACTATACTGAAACCCCAAGATGCCTCTTCTAAAATTAAAATTGCTACCATATCTACTTTAATCTTGAGGGTCGGATAGTAATCCATTAATTTTCAATGCAGTGTTAGATTTAAATGTGACAGCTTTTTTTCGTTTGTTTGTATAGAACATACAAACTGACCGTAATAAAATTTCTCAAAATTATCCACCAATTCTATAATTTCTGTTGCTCTAAAAAACATACAAGGCATCTGAAAAATTTAACAACCTTCTAAACTGAGATTTCTGTTACCCAGGAAGAGCCTTTGCCTTCTTAGTCAACTAAATTAAAAAATAATGTAGTCAAGGAAACATTCTATGCATAGTTGCTCTCTATTAACCACCACAGTACATGAAAATTACTTTGAATTTACCTCCATGCCAAAGGAATTCTCCTCAATTTTCTCAACTTCTGCTTCTGCCAGGGGATTCTTCAGGGTCTGTAAGAAGAGTGCAGCTTTCCGCTTGCGTTCCGCCTGAAGCTGCTTTTCTTTTGATTCCTTGGAGGCCTGTGCAAGCTTTTCTCTTGCTGCAGCTGCTAGTCGGTCCTCCAGTTTTTGTTTTGCTGGTGGGGGAAAACACATGAAGATGTACTGAATTTCCAAAAAAATACTGTGTCTAACTCAAGTATCTTCACATTTCTTTTGGAAAGGGTGTAGTGGTTCTCAACTGCAGCCCACAGGCCACCTACAGCCCAATCAGCACCCCAGCTCAGGCCCATGTGATATTGTTAGGGCCGTACAGGTAGTATATATATATTGTGTGGATGCGGCCCACGTAACACAGCCAGCTACATTTGTGGTGCATAACGGTAAACAGGTTGAGAACCACTGATGTACAGGTACACAATATGAAAGCACATTAATCTGTTGCCACAATATTCAACTGGTAAGTCTATAGAAAGAATGGCTGTTTTTCTTCAAATCTTTCAGTTTAATATACGCATGAAAGGACAGGAGAAGAGATATCATAAGAGATTTTTTTAATGAAAAAGACATTACAGTGTTGACTATAGAGCTGTTACTTTTAATAAGAATTCTTAGTATTATTGAGAAACTATTCTACAAGAACTCTTATTTACTACCTACAGAAAACCAAAATATTTCTAGAAGAAATAATATTTGTATTATTATTTCTTCAAAGGAAATTAAGCAAAGCACACTACTATAATGAACTATGATTACAAAAGCATCCCAATTAAATCAGATTAAAGATTTATTTGGTTAATTCTGTTCAAATAACCTTAAAACTATTTAATACATACTTTTAAACTGGATAATAGGCAAATTGTAAATGACAACTAATTATGATCCATTACATATTTTATATTGTTATTGAGCTGGAGTAATAAGTTTCACCATTTCACATTTTATAACTATAGATACATCAGATTTATATTTTTCACTCTCTCAAAATATCGAAGTCACAGACCTTCAAACTCTGGCAAAATTAATTCCTCTGGGTTCAAAATAATTAGTTTTTATCAGCTGGAAAAACTTATTTAGGTCTTTACACCAATAACTCATATGCAGATTTAGAAATCTTACAAAAAACCCACTTTAAAATGTAACACTTAACCACCAGTGTTTGAGTGCATAGACTGCTTCTAACAAAATATTGGTACCTATTACTTAGACAATAAGTCATCTTTTAAAATTCTTATTTCAACTAAAAAATAGTTGCTAAAAGATCCTTAAAGTCAGACTGCTGCTCCTTTAAATAATTTAAATGAAATGTTACTCTCTCAAAACATACTTGTCTACTAAGGTTAGTAAATGTATTAAAATATATCTGTCCAAAAGCCAGGCAAAGAACTTCCCTGAAATATGATGTCTAACAACTTTCCTTAACCTACAGTTACTAAATAATCTAGGCTTTAACTGCTAGTTTCATTAGCCTACCGCTCCAAAAATACTCAGCGTTTAACTGGAATAAAATCATAAATATTTCTGATAAATAATTCCATTGACAATAAGTTTTTCTTCAAAAATACGCAGTGTTTGCATCTCATTGTTAAAGTAACAAAATATGTTCAGTAAAAGGAAAAGGCAACATATATATTCTATAGTTTCTAGTGTTATAAATTTATGAAATTCTTCAGCAAATTATAACTTCAGATTTCACCACATTTTTTAAATATCTAAGTTTTAATTTGATTAAATTGCTTTTTCATGTACATGATCTTCAGAAGTTTACTAACCACCTCCTTTCCACCCTCCATGACTCCTTTCAACTATCCAAAATATTGATTTCATGACTGACCATGTCACACCCCTATTGTGTCTGTTCATTGGCCTTCTGTATACACAGAGTTCCCACCCTTCACCTTCACTTTGAAAGGCCTTTAGAAGACAGCCTCTTTCCTTGTTTCTTCCTACTCCCTGTCTTGTGCTCTGCCGACTCTTCTATGCTTCCTTCTTGCTTGTCTTTCTTCTGCTGCCTCTGTCTGTAACTGACTCCCCCTTCTCACCAAGCATCTCCACTCTCCTTGCAATATATCCTCAAACCTGACCCTCTTGTACAGCCATTGACCTCCACTAGAGAAATAGGTCATTACCTTTCTAGTCTTACCAAAGAACCACCTTGCAAACTTCACATGCACAACTTGGTTGTTGCAATCTTTATCCCTCTCTACCCTTCCCCCCTCCCGGGGTTTCTCATTTATATTACAAATTCTTCGAGATTTGTACTATACATTTGTATTTCTGTAAAGCATCATGCAAAATCCTAGTGAGGTATACATACAAAAAAGTTTTAAAACATCAAGAAAATACATGATGTGAATGATGCACTAATTTTTAGTCATTGGGGAATTCCTTAAGGTAATTACTCTTTTTCAAATTATTCTTCATGGGTTATAATATATTTATTGTTCGTTTAGATGAGGAATTTTTCTATCGTGTGTGGGACCAAGTGCACTGTATAACTATAATTTGAAAAAACAAACTATATACTTAAATCAAAGTTGGGCTGGATGAAAGTTTTATTTTCATGTACTGATAAGCAGTTAAAAAGTCATCAAACACACCCATAACTACCTACCTATGAACAGTAGGAAAACCTGTTCACTTTTATATAAGCTCTCATATTGACAATATCACAAATAGAATCAATTTAATGAAGTCATCACCATAAAAAATTCCAAACTATTTAATTCTGTTAATTTTAAGATTAATGAATTGCACTCCACAGTTTATTCATTTTCAGATTATTTGGCTTAAAAACATATTACAATAGTTCTTTAATGTGTACTGTATAACAGAAGACATTACATTTTTTTCAAATAACTCTTACAATATGTTTTTGCTGGAACTTGAGGGCATAACAAAAATTGCCAAAATGCAAATTCTCACTGAAAGACGAATTTTTGCTTGTTCAAAGTCTTTCTGAAATTTGATTTTTAATTAACAGGTTTATTTCGTATTTTCATGCTAGAAGTGACTTCGTAATAAGATTTCTATCCCCACTGTAAATATAATGAGAGCAGGCCTCTGCTATGATGGAAGGATTAATTAAAACCACTTCCAATATGGACTAGCACAAGAACTTTGCCCATATTTAATGTTGGGGAGGGGGGGGAAAGTAGTAATCCCTTAATATTTAAATTGTTTTGCCTTTACTGAAGTGGAACGATGCAGCTCTGTTGCCATTTAACTTATATTCAATGGGACACGTAAGCAAAGAAACTATAATATTCACTTTGTTTTCTATACTTATTTACACGCTAAAAATACCGTTAAAAATAAAGAAAAAAATAACATCTATCATTCTAAGTGCCTTTGCCAGTCACAAAAAAATGAAATATGCCAATTTAAATCCAGTTATCTATTCTCAGCTAAAAGTAGCAATCCAAGCAAACAGAACACCACACTCCACTGTGCTCTCACCACAGCACTGACCTTCACTCCTCCCATTTTCCAACCCTCTTTATACCCCACCCTCCTCAAAGCTGTATAAACACTGTGCTCTACAGCTTGCCCTTTTTTTTTTTTTTAAAAAAAACACTATTGTTACAAGCAACATTCACTAATGATTACAGAAAAAATGTTATCACGTATTGTATGAATCTGATAGCAATTTGTGTAGTCATTTTCAGTTTCCACTATCATTTCCTGCATTCTACACAGATGCTGGATGGGTATTTTTACTTGGTCATGGTTTTGGGGGTTTTGTTGTTTTTTTTTTTGGATGGCTGACTAACATTTTCTGCGCGGTACACAATACTTATTTTTAAGGAATCTTATTCCATGTTCATATTTATCAGTTACAATATCAAGCGTCTTCTATCTGTGGCAGATCTGCATCACTGCAGTAAAGAATAATGCAAAAAGGATATGCTATGAAGTGACTCCATGATAAATTTTCTGAAGCAGCAATATTCATTTGCAGGATAAGTTAATAATATACATAAATACAATCAATAATGTACATGTATATAAAATCAAGATTTTAAAAACAAACTACGCCAATGTTTTGTTCATACACGCTGCCAGTACCTTCACATTTATAAAATTAAATCTACTGTGAAATGGCTTGAAGGTGTCTGATCCCTTTAAGTGATCATTTCATTCAAATCCTCTTGCAAACAAACAGAACAAACAAAGCAACGGGCAAAAAAGCTTGCAGCAGTAAAAGAGAACAACATGTCATTAGAGTGTATGAGTATGCTATATGACTGGAAGAAAGATTGAAGCATTAAATGTTTTACAGAGAAAGCCTACAAAGAAAGGCATGTCCATTTTTTAGTACATTAATACAACCCTGAAACTAAAAGTTTAACATTTCACTTGTGAGCTGTAATGAAAGCAAAAACTTCATGTAGACTAAACAAAGCCACTCTGCTCCAGTTTCACAACAGCAATGTATGGGAACGCCATTTAAATGAGGAGATTAAGAGGGGAAATAGAGTACAGTGATTCAGAACACTTTCAAAAACAGAAAACATAGTTAAGATCCAAAAATAACTAATTGTTTAGTTTACAATGCTTTGTGGTCTGAAAAATTCAGACTCCTTTAGGCAATTTATGATTTTCAGTATTACACCGCATACCTTGTTTGGCTTCCAACTCCTCTTGGGTAAGCTGAGGTTTTTTTTCTTCAGCAGCAGCACAGGGAGTTGCGAGTGTTGGATTATTATTCGAAGCGCTGTTAGTATTCTCTTGGCCTTCCTTGCCCTCTTCCTCCTCCTCATCACTGTCATCATCTAGTTTAACACGGTTTTTCTCCAAGGGAAGGAGATCATTTTCTTTGGCCTTAATTGCAAAGCTTATTGGAGCAAATGATGCTGTGGGATAAAGGAGTAACGTTTTTAGATATCATTCTGACTACAGTGGAAAGAGGTAAAATACTTTTGCTTAATTACCTCTGCAGATTAAATTCTGAAAGATGAAAAATGACTACCTAATTTTACAATCCTCTCCCCCAAAACACAATGGGCTGTTAGCACAATACACACTACTCTGGAGGAAGAAAAGTGGCTAATCATTTTTTCCCCTTCGATGTTTTTGAGCTGCTAGTATAAATTACTCAGCCTTCTCATTAGATGATTTAACTGCTTATTTCAGTATCATACATCACAAAAAAGTTAAATAGAACTAAATTTAATGTTTATAAATGATCCAAAATAAAAAATTCAGTGTTCATATAACAATCTTTCTTCCAAAACTAGCATGCAGCTTCTGATTACTTTAGATCAACATATATTGATGTTTTCTAAACTCTGAAATAATGCTCTTGTTTAAGGTTAGGCATGACTTATACGTTATGTGCTACAGTTCAAATACGAGAACTTTAAGAATACGCTCATGAAGTCTGTTGCTTGGAAATGCCGGAGACATCTAGACTGGTAGTAGTAGGCTGTTTTCACTTTACACTTCACAACCCTAGCTCTGTGGAGGTAAAACAGATTCCTTCTCTGCATTTCAAACATCATAAAACAGAAGCAAATACGTAGTTACTAAATTTCAATCTCAGTACAAGATGGCCTGTAGAAGGCAATAACTACGTTACACCACTGTTGACTTATTATGAGGAAAGATTAAAAAGACTGGAACTTTTCAGCTTGGAAAAAGCACAACTAAGAGGGGATATGATAGAGGTCTATAAAATCATAAATGGTGCGGAGAAAAAGTGTTATTTACTCCTTCACACAGACTCAGACTCTAGTCCAATCTCCTGCACAATGCTGGCCACAGAACGTCACCCATGCACTCCTGTAATAGACCTCTAACCTAAGACTGAGTTACTGAAGTCCTCAAATAATGACTTCAAGATACAGAGAATCCACCACAAACTGACCCATGCCCCATGTTACAGAAAGCAAAAAGCCCCCAGAGCCTACTCCAATCTGCTCAGGGGAAAATTCCTTCCCAACCCCAAACATGGTGTTCATTTAAACCCTAATCACGTGTTGGTGAGCATGTGGGCAAGACTCACCAGCCAGACATCCAGAAAAAATTCTCTGTAGTAACTCAGAACTCTCCCCATCTAACATCCCCCCACAATCCACTGGGCATATTTACCGCCAGTAATCTAAGAACAGTCAATTGCCAAATTAGGCTGGCCCATCATACCATCCCTTCCATAAATTTATCAAACTCAATCTTGAAGCCAGCTAGGTTTCTTGCCCCCACTGCTCCCCTTGAAAGAAGTTCCAGAACTTCACTCCCCTGATGGTTAGAAACCTTCATCTAATCTCTGATCTAAACTTCCTGATGGCCGGTTTTTATCCATTTGTTCTTGTGTCCACATTGGTGCTGAATTTAAATAATTCCTCTCCCTTCCTGGTATTTATCCCTTTGATGTATTTATAGAGCTCTCAGATCTCCCCTCAGCCTTCTTTTGATTAGGCTAAACAAGTCAAGCTCTTTGAGTCTCCTCTCATAAGATAGGTTTTCCATTCCTCCAATCATCACAGTAGCCCTTCTCTGGACCTGAATTCATCTTTCTTAAACATGGGAGACCAGAACTGCACACAGTATTGCAGATGAGATCTCACCAGCACCTTGTATAATGGTACTAACACCTCTTTATCTCTACTGGAAATATCTAGTCTGATGCATTCTATGATCGCATTACCTTTTTTCACGGCCACCTCACATTGGCGGCTCATTGTCATCCTGTGATCAACCAGTATATCAAAAAAGGAGATCAGGTTGGTCTGGCATGATGTACCTTTTGTAAAGCCATGTTGTATCTTGTCCCAAGTACTGTTAACCTTGATGTCCTTAACTACTTTCTCTTTCAAATTTTTTTCCAAACACCTTGTATACTACTGAGGTCAAATTAACAGGCCTGTAATTACCCAGATCATTTTTTTTTCCTTTTCTTAAAAACAGGAACTATGTTAGCAACTCTCCAGTGATATGGTACAACCCCTGAATTTATAGATTCATTAAAAATCCTTGCCAACGAGCTTGCAACTTCACGTGCCAGTTCCTTTAATATCCTTGGATGTGATTATCCCAGCCCCCTGATTTAGTCCTGTTAAGCAGAACTAAGGGTCACTCAGAGAAATAAATAGGCAGCAGGTTTAAAATAAACGTAAGTACTTCTTCACACAATGCACAGCCAACCTGTGGAACTCATTGCCAGGTGATGTTGTGAAAGCCAAAACAATAGTGGTGTTCTCAAAAAGGAATGACAAATTCATGGAGGATAGGTCCATCAATGGTTATTAGCCAAGATGGTCAGGATCCCACACGCTGGGTGTCCCTAGCCTCTGACTGCCAGAAGCTGGGAGTTGACGATAGGGAATGGATCACTTGATGAGTGTCTGTTCAGTTCATTCTCTCTGAAGCGCTTGCCATTGGCCAGTCAGAAGACAGGCTACTGGGCTAGACGGACCACTGGTCTGACCCAATATGGCTGTTCTTATGTTCATTTAGTTCAAAGTCCAATGCAAAGACACCTCAGTTTAGTACTTATATGCCAGTTGCCAAGCTGCCTTTTCTGACTTGCTGTCAGGTTTGACACCCAGTCATCCACTGAATCAATTATACAAAAACCATTACAAGTCACAGGGTGAAAAAATATTATAAAATCATATGGACATTAGGCCAATTGAGCACACAAGCTTTTATTAACTCTCTGGTATAAGCAGTTGGAATTTCCCAATGAAAATTACTGAGAAACAAAGTAGAAGGTTATAGACAAAAGCTCTTTTTACTAAAGTACAGGGCAAAAATTTTCAGATGCTTAGATCTGTTATGACAACAAGAATCCAAGTAGTTAGTATGCTGAAAAAGTAAAGATGAAATGCTAAGGGAAAAGAAAATGTTCACTTGGAATAATTTTTCCATAACCGTATGGCACTCTACAAATAGAACAATACTAAATATATGTTTAGTATACTCAAAATATTGAAAAGTGGGAATAGCATGCAATTTCTGTTAGTTACTTGGACAAAACAGAACATTTTATAAAACAGAATGCTGAAGCTTAAAATGGTATCAATAATGGGGAAAAAAATCTCGCTTTAAATTACTTCCCGTACCAACAACTAATTCCACATTATTCTGGTACATATCTGCCATACAAACTAAGTCTCAACATCAGATACAGAAGATCTTCATAAATATGAGTTGACTTTACCATGTTCTGAATTTCTCTTTACTCTTCCAATGTAAGTAGAGTTCTGCGCAGTTCACTCTGTGGGTTTTTTTGAGTGAGATCTTAGTTAGGTCCCATCTTTTCTGTGTTATTTTTATTTTTTTTTTATAAACAGTAAGGGTTTACACCAGATGGGGAATGAGTTACAGTTGCTCCCACAATCTTAACTTAAACAGTTCCTTATTTATACGCTTAATTGTACATCCTCAAACATTTTTGTAGGAGTTGTCCTAGGGAAAAAAATTTATTTATATCTGTGTTTATATATAAATAAATAAAAATGTGTGTGTGTAAATAAATCAATTAACAGTAAATCCTCAGAGTTACGAACACCAAAGTTACGAACTGACCAGTCAACCACACACCCCATTTGGAACTGGAAGTACGCAATTAGGCAACAGCAGAGACAAAAAAAAGCAAATACAGGACAGTCCTGTGTTAAATGCAAACTACTAAAAAACAAACAAAAGCAGCATTTTGCTTTGCACAGTAATGTTTCAAAACTATATTAAGTCAATATTCAGTTGTAAACGTTTGAAAAAACAATGTTTTATTCAGCGATACGAACATTTCCGAGTAACAAACAACCTCCACTGCTGAGGTGCTCATAACCATGAGATTCTACTGTATTTATTTATTTATATGTATGTGTATGTGTGTGTGTATGAATAAATAAATGAATAAATGAAATAAAATAAAATAAAAAAGGACTAGGAAAAATACAAAAAGAAGCTTGACTCTGGAATAAATGACTAGACACCACTGAAATGTATCTTGTGAAACCCCCAAGGGAAAAAAAAAACCTCTTCCTTCTGCACATCACAGAACTGGGAGGTCCAAACGTCCATGAAAACAGGATTCTCTCTTACAAAGCAAACAGCCGCCCTCACTAGTTACTTCCAACTTGTGAATGTTTCACCATGTGGCTAAATAAGCAGTGCAAACGGTTGTAATACAGCCTCCATTAGCTGAATACTTCACAAACTTCGCAAAAAGTAATGTGCAAAATTTACTCTCTATACACATCATGTGACTTGCACAGAGAGTCATTACTTGGTCAAATCAAAGTGAATTTTAAATACAATGCTCAAAGGCATATTTATCTATATGGGAGCTTTTTCATTGTTAAAATTTTCCACTTTTTATTCCCAACTTTTTTGGATGTAATTATTAACAATATTTTAAAGAGGTAATTTTGCTTCATGCTCCATTTATTCAAAGCTAGTTTAAGCATTTTGCTCAGCTTTACAGAAAGAACCTCTCTTTACGGCAGTCACTAAGTTTGGAAAGGTTCCGCCCAAAACATGAGTTTCATAAAGTTATGAGCAATGGAAAATAGGTGGAAATAATTATGTAAACTTAACTATAGCAGACACTGATGTTTACCATTACAATATAACTGGAGACTGATATGTTTGCTCATGGATTGACATCTTTGCTGCCAAACAAATCCCATGGATTTGTTGCAGAATCCCAAATCTCAGGCCAAATGAACTTGTTTTGCTTGTTTTTTAAGAACATACTTCAAGTGTAGCTGAATATTCCTTTCCACAGTTAGTTTCTTTCTTGTTGAAATTACTTTTCTCAATGCCTCATATTTAACTCGCACTGAACTCTGTTGTCTCCTGACAGAGCAGAGAGCTTTTTTTTTTTTAAAATCTGATAGCTTGCTCTCAGGAAGATTTGCTCACCAGTAGGATTTGTGAGGCTCACACAATACTTAAAGACTTCTTTTAATCTACAAGAAAATTAATTACTCTAGAGAATTAATTACTTTTCAGTGTAGCAGAACTAAATGCAAAAGCACTTTTCCTCACATACAAGGTTTCTTGTCTTACACTGGAAACTGCTCTGCTGGTCAACCATTTCTTTCAAACAAAATCTTCCATGTCAAAGAAAAGGACGTCTGAACACAAACTACAGGACTCTGCAGTCAAAATAAATTTATATTTTAAGCCAACTACAGTTTTACTAAAATCAAAATAAGCATGGCCAGTAGATCATGTCTTTCTTAACTCATCTTTTATTCTCAAATAGTTTACAACTCTGAAGAATTGAGGAAGTCATAGCTTCTGGAAGAAAATAGAAAATGTTATCTGGTAACTCTTCTGCTTATCAAAATAAAAGTTCAAAATAGAAGGGTTGTAGTTCTTATCTGTCTCAAGCACCAACAACCTACTACGACTGAGGTGTTCTCAGTGTCAATTTGCTGCCATCTTCTCACTTCCTAAATTGCTTTTATACACACACCACCACCACAGTAAGTTATTTCCAAAGCTCAATTGAAAGCTTCAGCTTACATACTAAGGTTTATGGAGAACAGGCTTTAAATCAGACAGATAGCAGGAACCTAATATTACAAATTACAGAGAGAATATAACTAGAGCTAGTAGTAAATGGAAATCCCTGCCTGCAAATATTTTGCATTTTTGAAAGTGTTTTGTCCTAATCTGGGATAAAGTTAAAAACCTAATGTTTTTCACACGAGAGAATTCCCAGAAAAAATCCATTCTGACTGGCCAAATGCAAGCCTGGAAGACTCGTCTCAATTTCAATTTCTGCCTGAAACCCTTCCCAAGCTGCAGGATTATGTCTACAGCCAATTTTCTCCATAGACAGTCAAAAACTTCCTTCAAAAAATTTCAATCTTGAGAAAAGGCCTTTTTCCACCACAAAATCCTTCCAACGGAAAATTCTTCAGGTTACTAACCAAATCTTAAAATAGGATTTATGGTCCACGAGGGGACCTAAAAAACCCATTACTGATTCCACACCTAACTATGGCCAACTCTAGCCAACTATGGTCACAAGGAAAAAGGAAAACTTGGGCCCTTTTAGGGAGACAAAATGAAAAATTCATTTCACTGGGATGGATGTGGCTGTTTAGTTACATGCCATCATTTTGTACATGAGCTCTATTTACTCTCCCTGAGGCCTGGTCTACATGACACAGTTAGGTCAACCTAAGCCTGCTTATGTAAGAGTTTACATTACAGTCTTGCTCCCACCGATACAAGTGTCCTACTACACTGACATAACCCCAGCTCCACGAGAGGCACAGGGCTTATGTGAGTGCAGTCATAGACTCATAGGTCAGAAGGGACCAATATGATCATCTAGTCTGACCTCCTGCACAAGGCAGGCCACAAAACCCTACCCATACACATATATAACAACCCCGAACCCATGACTGAGTTATTGAAATCCTCAAAAGTGAGATTTGAAGACCTCAAGCTGCAGGGAATCGATCAGCAAGCGACCCATGCCCCACGCTGCGGAGGAAGGCGAAAAACCTCCGGGGCCTCTGCCAATCCGCCCCGGAGGAAAATTCCTTCCCGACCCCAAATATGGCGATCAGCTAAACCCCGAGCATGTGGGCAAGACTCACCAGCCAGCACCCAAAAAGGAATTCTCTGCAGTAACTCAGTTCCCATTCCATCCAACATTCCCACAGACCATTGAGCAGACTTATCTGCCGATAATCCAAATCAATTGCTCAGTCAAGGTGACGCAGTCTGTGTAGACATTGCATTATCGACATGGATTGTTGCAGGAACTGTGAAATTGATAGGAACGCTGGGCAGCTAGAGCCCAGCTGTCCCTCACTTTCCTCGAGAGCTGGGCGGTGGGACCCTGCTCCTGGCTGGGACCCCATCCCTCTTCCCTGCCTGCTCCCCACTGGGAGCCGTGAAATTGACATGGCTGCCCAGCTCCCGGTGGGGAACAGGCACAGGAAGAAGAAGCCGAAAAGCCAGGGCAGCTGGACCCTAAATCCCCAGGGGTGAGAAGACCCCAGGAGGTTTCCTCCCAGCTCCTGGCAGGGAATGAGGAGACAGGAAGCCCTGGGCAGCCCCATCTGCCCACTCCCCACCAGGAGTCATGAAATTGACAAGGCTGCATGGGCTCCTTGCAGGTAATGAGAAAGTGTGTGTGGGGGGAGGGGAGGGAGGGGGCGCTAAGATGCCCCAGGTGGCTTCTCCCCCTTTCCCCCCCTCAGCTCCTGGCAGAGAATGGGGAGGGGGCTTCCAATAGGGAGCTGCCAGTGGAGCTAAGCTGGACTCTCAGCTCCCCACATTGCCCCTCCTCTTAGGTTGGTGGAAGCACTCCCAGTGAGGGTCAAAGGAGGGTTGTGTGGACATCTCTAACAGACATATCCTGAGTGTAGGGCTTGCCATTTACTAGTGCCCCATTTTTTTCTCACTGTCTGCAGTGCTGCTCTCCTACCTCCTCTGGTCATATCACTATTTGGAAAGGTAGCAAATACCAAGGGGTTGGGTGGGGGGAGAATCAACGTTTGTATAATGAGCAAATGAATCAAATTCATCATGATTCTTTGTATATAAACCCCCAGGATCTTTTGCATCAGAACCAAAGTATTTTGCATCTATAATTCTAGTTACTGTATCTATGATTCTACGGATTCTGAATCTAGGTTAAATTCAGCATGTGACCAAATGGTGGAATGTGTATAATATTCTTACTCTGATCCTCTTGGCCAATGGAAAAAGTACCAATCGACAGAAATATCAAAAGGAATAATTATCTGGAGCCTCTGGAAGAAAGGGGTTGTCTGTGCAGGGATCTGAGACTTGCTATCTTTTCAAGGACATTGCTATGGAGATGTAAGGTGTTCTCTGCCATACATGGTTTCCTTCCTTTAGCCCCCAGATGGCTCTAGACTATGGGTCTGATGTCAGCTCTTTGGCATCTCCTGGAAGAGATTTTCAAAAGCCCACTTCTTAAAATGGTTGTGTAATGTCCTTAATTACCCACAATTTAAAAAAGAACCTCAGATTTCTGAAGACCTCTATGGTTTACTCTTGGAATAAGATTGTTCCTTTAAGGACACTAGAAGTTATTGACAGAAGTTTAGCTGTTTTATTTACGCATTTGTTTAGCATAAACCATATGGAGGCTCAAGAATCTTTTCTAAACAAGATTACTAAATTGCACGTTAAAAATAATTCATATGTTAAACAATTTAGAAGTCATGTCAACAAAACAAGAGACAATTATGACCTAGCGTGTTTGCATCTCTATATCTAGCTTTAAAACGGAGGTGGGGTGGGTGGGTAATTTTTTCTTCCTTTCCTATTACTGGAGTCAAGTAAATGGACTCCAACAGCACAGGAAACAGGCCTTCAATGGAAATGTATCTGTCTCACAGACTTGGTACATTTCAACTTCCTTAGCTGACTTTGCAAGGTTGCTCTTAAACGTATTTTCCCCATTGTCCTCAAACAACTAAAATTTCTCACGCAGAAAATTAACCTAACATTCAATAGACCTCTCTTTCAGCAAGGCTTTTTCTCCCAGCAAATGAAGAGAGAAGTCATTCTGGAACGTGATCTCAATATACTTCTAATATTTGCCGTTTCAGCTAGACCACAGCATTTTCCAAATGAAATAATCAGGCAGAAGTCTTACCTACAACCCTCTACCTACAACTCTACCTACAACCCTATTTTGCCAGTGCTTTCAATTATTAGTTTAAACAAAACAGACTTAGTCCTTATATTTCAAATTACTTAGCAATGGCAAAAATAAGGTTTAACTAAATTCAAACACTCACCATATAAAAAATATGATCTAATATTAAATAGCAAAATTTATTTAAAATTCTATGCTATGTATTGTGAAACATATCTGAAAAAGACTAATTCTAAGACACAAAATGTTTCAATCATTAGAAATTGAGGCTAATTGCATTTTCTTATTGTGCATAAGACAATTCAGTACAGTTGCTTGAACAGAGAACATTGCTAATATATAACAGAGACAAATGGGGGGGAGGGAAGGGGAAAGAACATTTCATAAGGTAAGCCTTCCTTTTGCCAAAGCAAACTCCAACCACAAACTTAAGTTATTTCTGCAGGCAGTTTGAGGTTAGACGTAAATGAACTCAGATTTAAACCCAGTAGCTCTGAAAATGAAGAAGGCCCACAAATATGGAGGCTAGGACTTTGTCCATCTGAACATTTATCCCATGGTTTCTAAACTTAAGAATTAGCCAGAACATACCATTTGTTAACATTTAGAAATTAAACTTTGTGCATGTTTAATACAGATATATAAAGTTATGAATACCCACAAAATATTAAGCAACTGGTCTACTAAATATCAATTCATTTTACATACTAGTTTTCAACCATATACAATTCTGCTTCAAACTTTTTGACATTCATGTTCCTGTCCTCTTGGGTTTCAGACTCAAAGTTTGACATCGCTGAAGTATGAAAGTAATCAAATTATTCAATTCAGTGCTTTCTGATGCCTTTATGTCAAAGTCCTTTCTTTGTTAATTACAGATTTGTTTGAAATGTATGTCTACAAAGACTTCATTTTCCAGTTGTCTCAACATACCTTTCATCAATTTACCATCACTGATAGTTTTACTGGCAGGTGCATCCTTTTTAACTCCTGGAACACCCATAGTACCCATCTCAGATGCATCTTCAGAAGTGTGATCATCCAGAAACTGAGTTTCAGTCGGCGTGTCAGAAGCAGTATCTGCTGGAACTTCTTCTGATAAAGATACCCCCTTTTCAAAGAGAAATTCAAAATGTTATGACCACAGTTACTTCTGAAAATAAAAATGTCTGCCATGCAATCCATTTATAATGTACACCAGAAAGCTGACTAAGCAAATGGCTTTGCACTCTGCTATGACAGATTTTAAAGACAAGTTCGGTGTTTTCTACAAAATGACAAGAAAGTGTGGCAAGGAGAACAAAATATACTCCTTCGTCTGTCCTTATATACAGCTTTCATGACACCAACAGCTTTCCTCTGGGTAAGGATACAGCTAACTACTTTTTGCTGTTGTTGCGTTATTTCTTTCTTTGAAAGAGCTATTAAAATTAACAATTTTAATTTAGTCTTATTCCTCAGTCTACTCTGACCCTATTAACTACCCTCCCAGGAAAAGCCTAAAAATCAGTAGTGCCCTGAAGGCCAGCAAGCATGAACTGTTTAAAGAGGAAGGGGAGTGCAAGTTCCAGCACATCCATCCTTGAAAATGTTCTACCACAGGTTGTCTCCAACATTAAACTGGAAAGATACTTAGCTCAAGCACCTCAACTGATCACGAATGTCAGACTTACTTAAGGAGAGAAGCCGTATTAAGGACTCTTGGCATTTAGGGGTTTATAGGTCAGAACCAACACCTTAAATTTTCATTTGGTTTCTGGATGAGTTAATTAACAACACTGCAATTTCACAGTTCACTTCATTGAAGAGGATATACAAGTCATTTCTTTGGTGTCAGCTCCGTGATACATACTGGCCTCCCCTGACTGAAACTAAGGTAATGCCAGTTATTTCCAACCCAGTCTCCCACACGGCAGTGCAATGTATAGATACTTTTCCAAACCCAAAACAGATCAACAATCCCATACATAATACCATTCCACTCTTCTTTATGTCACTATATTAGTCTGAGTAAACTAGTAAAGTTGACAAGGTAAAAAGTTATTTGTATCATTTTATCTTTTAAATAAAATAGTAAAACATGGATCATATATTTCACTCTAATACTAATCCTGTAAGAGTCAGAGAATTGAAAAAGCAAATACAGTAAGTACAATATGTCATGTAACTTTTTTCAAATCAAACACCTTTAAGGTCTTCCCATTTCAGGTTCCCACAGAAAACAACTGTAAAATAAGCATTAACAAAGAAAGCACAATGATTTTATACTCATTGATTTAAAAGCCTGGTAATACACAGTTGCAGCACTGTCAAAAATAGCTGAATAAACTCTGAAATTACTATAAATCCTGTTCTGTCATGACTAGTGATTTTCTGACTTGTAAAGTAAAAATATATTTCACCTTTTCTCAAATGATATCTAAACTACTTAAAAATTTGTTAAGCCTCACAATGCCAAATAGACAGGTCTGGTCTTCATAATATATCAGTTTGAATAGCAACAGAAACGTAAAGTTTAACAAACAGTCATTTACTTTTGCCCACATCGTGAATGAAATTAATAGTAAGTGTTGAGCACTCTCTTGCAGTCTAACTGCAAAAACTAGAGTGGGAAATCAGGTCAACATACTTTTCTTCCCCTGCTTCAGAGGAGCTACCCAGGGATACTAGAGAAAGAGAAGGGGGAAAAAACCCAAATACACAGAATCCCAAATGTCTCTCTACTTTGCCAACACAGGTATTTCGTTCTCTTAGAATGACACGCAAGGGCTTTACAACCTCTGTATACTCTGAATACAGGTCTTCAAAAACAGCAAATTAATGCAACTGTCATTAACTGCTCCTCTGCAAGGTGGTTAAGAACACCTCACATGAAGTCTGTTGTTGAAGCAGTTACTTTGTCACTTTCTTGACCCATTCACATATACAGGCTGGGTCCAAACTGACGGCGGCAAATCCGCCGCTGTTTCATCGATTGCTCTGGATCGACTGAGCGGTCTGTATAGACGCGCTCAGTTGATCCAGGATGTGACACAGGAAAGCCACCCCAGTAAGTGGAGCAGCGCTGCGTCAAAGGGAGCGCTGTTCCCTTCGACGCAGCGCAGCGTGGACGCCACGCAGAGGAGACACCGCGAAGTCGACGGGAGATACGCAAGTGATTTACGTCACTTGCGTATCTCCTGTCGACTGCCGCCGAATCGCAAAGCTAAGTGTAGACCGGGCCACAGTGCGCTTTAGTGAATAAGAGAAGGATGAATGCAAATGACATATGAAAATCCACTTAACATTTCTGAAAATGAAAAACACTGCTGACAGAGCTGAACTTTTCAATACAAAATCAATTGTACGTAAGAGAGAACACATTTTTTCCACTTTTTATTTGAAAGAGGATGCCTTTTGCATAAGATTTTCCTTCAACTATGGAAACTACAGTTGAATATTTTATCTTTTTTTTTCTTCCAAAAAAGTACAATTACAAGTACAATTACCACAAAATATCAACTCTGCACTGATTTAACAGAACAGAAACTAGATTTGCATATCTTAATTGTAAGATATTACCTAAAACTCACTTCCCACGCTCCTCTCTAAGAAATAATTAAATGAGAGCCACTATATAAGTTAATTTACTAACAATTTTGCATAGATGATACCCAACATATAACTGATTTGTTACACATATAATCCTCACTTCATGCTGTCCAGTAGACTTACTTTTATAATATAAAACTCTGGCCAAAACTGCTCTAATAGAACGGATCTGGAACTCCTCCAGCCATTTCAAAAAAGTAGTCTGATTACTAGCAGAGTTACTGATGTATATCGCAGCTAATGACCATACCTAATGTTTCTTTTGAATTTAAAGTAAATCTAAACAACTTAATAACCACAGAAACGATGCATTAAAAATGTATTGAAGATGAAACAGTGAAAAAAGGATTGAATTTTGAGACAAGGCTGCCACAATTCTTAAATTCTTCTGCTGTTCCTGGTTAATTCTGAATATATCAGATACGAAATTACACATGTAAAGCCACAAATTACACATACAAATTGCCTGCAATGCCTAAGTAACATGGGATGATTTAAAAGGAGAATGGATTTCCATTAATTTCTTTGCTTTTGCCAGTAATATTACTTCAGCTGTATTTTTTAAGAAGGCTCAGTTTCAAAATTAATGCCAAAAGTTGCCTTCCCTCCAATTTGTATTATTCTTGGTCTCAAGCTACTTGGGGCCGGAAGTTCATTTACAGTGATCAGAAAGAAAGTTCATGTCACTTCTAACATACAATACCCTGTTTATTATTTTGTATTTATACATTCTTTGACAAAGATGATGGGGGAGCTAGTTAGTGCCTTTGAACTAATCTAAGTTGCTGCTACTTCTATAGGGAAAACAATTTGTTTCAGCAGCAGCACTACAGCATGACCACTTCTTGCTCTGAAACCACCAGGAGAAGGAGGGTGATGCGGTTACTACCAGAAGTGGGAAGGAGTGAGCTCCGTGCTTTTATCAATAAACTGGGGCAGATCTGAACTATTCACAAAACCATCTCTCAAATAGAGGGCTAGTTTTCATGCACTCCTGGCTCCTCTTCCCTAATAGCAGTGGCAGCTACAGAAGCACCTCTTCCTTCTCCCCCTACTGCTCGAACCCTCTGATGTTCACTAATTTTTCCCAGAACTCCCACAAAAGCTACTGAGATGCAAAAAAGGGGAAAGGAGGGTGGATGGGGAGATAAGGAGAACCACTTAAGTGACTCCTTGCTTGAGTCTTGGAACAGGGAGGAGAAATCTGTGTAGGGTCACAGCACAGAAGCTGAGACTTCCATTACTGTTAGGCTACAGCCTCCTGTCTCAAAGATCACCTGCCCAGCCCTTCCCCTCAACCAGAAAGTGAGGACAAGGTTATTAAGAAACAAACTCAGTCTGAAAAGTAACTCATAAATGGAAATTAAAAACACAGATTGGGGCTTAATTATTTAAGAGCTTTCCACATTAGAGCACAATTGTTTTGGCTGTGTCTAACACTTTAAGCTAATGATGCATGTAAAATCATTAGCAACAGACTTCAATAAGGAGAGAGAAACAGAAAGCCTCTTTCATACTATAGATACTATGAGCTACCATTGGCATTTGTGAACTAAACTGTTAGAACACAACTCCCCAGATGCTCTGACAGCCTCAAAAGGGACGATACTATTAGAAGTACAAGTATCTATATACTGTCATAAGAATCAATTACTCTGGCATGGGAAAATGCCAAGGTAAAAAAATATATATTAAATGAAGGCTATTTGGAATGTTCCCCATAAAAAAGAGCTGAAGCACTTACATGTCTGAGAATTATATAAACAAAAACAAACTTATTTCAATAACGCTTTCCTAATGGATTGCTTGGCTTCTTCTGAATAGATTTATCACTGTTTAAAAGATTTTAGATGCTAAGGAGGGACCCATATGGTATTTTAGATTTCAGCCATCAGATGTTTTCTACCCTTCCTCTGCAGCCAGCCATTCATTGGCAAAACATGAACTAATCTATAAACAATTTAGTGATAAAATATAACAAAATAGCATCAAGAACTTGATCCTGTACCTACTGAAGTCAATGGTAAAGTTGAGTTAAATGATGCAGAAGCCAGCAAAGGTTTATATTTGGTTATATGAATAAAGTATTCAAAGAAGACCATTGTCCATATTAAATGCACAAACAGCTTTCATCTTTTAGAAAAGTAAGGGTATTATTTGCACAACTACAGGGGAAACATTCGGATAGTTGCATAAAATCTCAAGGAACTTCTTTAAGTGTGTTCTGTTGGCTTCTTCGCTAGACTCATCACCAGCTTTGAAAGTTATAGTACTTCAACTTTAAAGGGCATGCCTTCAAATTCTTCTTCTTTGATGTTTCACTTCCTCAGAAACGAAATTGATCAATTCTTATTAATCTAGGCAACTAATATAGAAGGTAAGCTCATTGCCTTTGCTAGTAAATATTTCATGACGAATACTTGGACATTAAATAAACTTTTGCATAAAAATTATCTGTTTCTATTAGACTCCTGTAGCTTTAATAGCCTCTGAATATTTTAAAAATAAATTATTTTCAAAAACACTTCATTCATTACTGAAATCCAGTACAAGTTCAATACTAGACAAAATAAAAGCTTACCAAGTAGAATAACTGGTAGTATTTCCTAGAAAATTGCTTCAATTATACACATTTTCTGGAATACAGAAAAATCTGCTTTATAAATACTAGTGTACACTAGCTAATAAATTAAATAGCACTATGTCAGTAGTGCATTAAATATTTGACGTATCTCCATGAAAGGGAGCCAACTGCCAGTGAAGAGACACGCTGCCCATTACTCATCATTAGCTGTGGATCTACTAATTGTGAATGGTTTTATGTACTAATGAACTAATCACACGCCAAAGTTAATTGTTTAAGCCAAAACCACTGTGCAGCACATTCATTCCTACAAAGCGTACAAATTTAAGAGCAGCCTACACCATGTAATGGAAACTTTGTTACGAGTATTCCTGAGCTGCAATATTGCCACTCCATAGCCAAAACTCACATACCCTTGAATTTGCACTGTAAACTCTCTACAATAGTTTAAAATAGAAATGCACACATGTAACCCTTACACATGCTTCACTATGTGCAAAGTTTCTGTCACTTTAAGAGGAGCTTCTGGTTAGAAAGTTCTGAAAGATTCCATAGCAGATGTAGACAGTTAATGACAGAGAAAAACCAGGCATCTCTTGAGAGTCCTGGGACCAAACTGCTCAGCCAGATGCTCTAGAGAAAGGTTTTGAGTTTAATTACTACACTATAATTCATTGTATGGATGTCATCACAGCTCCTAGGAAGGTCCTCCTGCTGCTGCCATTGCTCTACAGGCAGCTTACAAGCAACCTGACAGCAAAGTTGTTTTTGACTGGGTACTTTGGCAAGTGCAAATTAAATGTCCTTTTTAGAAGCACTTTCAACATGCTGTTCACAGGCTGTGGATACAGTAGGACAGCGAATACCACACATGACTATGTGGCAATTTACTAATTAGCCAAAAAAGCTTCCTAAATCCAAAAAACTGTAATTTTCTAGCCTTCTTCTACTTCACTTCTCTATCTTCAGGGGGTGATGGGGGGAGAAGGGGTGCGCGTTTTTCCTCCAAAAGCAGGAATTCAGTGGGACATAGAAAGAAGCATGACTTCTCAATGCAGAAGGGTTAGGACAGCTGCCAGATTACACTGGCCTTCTCACTTAGTTTTTCTGATGCACTCTCTCTCAGATATCTTTAAGTGTTGCCTTAGGGACGATAGGATGAGGCATGTGGGAGAAGGTAACTGCTACTGCAGTGCTCCTAAGCCTCAAGAGCAGAGCGCCACTGTGGGTTTGGATATCCACACAGCAGCTGCATAGTTTGTTACATTCCCATACGTGGCGCTCAGAAGTTCTCAGGACCTTTGTTTATGCTATACTCGAGGAAAGCGACAATTCAATCTCTCACACATGCTTTCTGGATTTATGTTACATGAAATAAAAGGCATCCAAATCCCTCCCCTAACACAAACTCTCTCTACAGGAATCGGTTTTACATATTGCTCTCTGAATGTAGAATACAAAAGAAAATAAAATTATCTACCTTTCTCACCACATGCCCCATCATAAACATACCTGAGAGCTGTCACTGCTCTCTTTTTGAAGGAAGAATTGTTTCTTGAACTCATAGTAGGCATTATATTGGTGCCATGGTTGCAGGAACTCAAACCTATTTAGAGAGAAGTTAAAGTAATTTGTGAAATAGACACGAACACAGCAAATGCCACCAATCATTTACCATCTCACTACCTCAGGCACAGGAACATTATTTGGTGCTCTGAAATATAATAGCTTATGCCTAAATTCCCAGGGGGATATATGCATTCAGAAGCATGGCTTCTGGATTTTAAATTTTAGCATTTTATGTTTTAGCAATCACTTGAAGCGGTCCCTTGAATTTTAACATAAAAAAATGACCGAATACATTCTTTAAAACACTTTTCTTCAGAAATGCATGCATTACCAATCAAATAAACAGTTCCATTGGTTTGTTTTTTTGTTTTTTTTTAAGACTATAAAATGAAAATTAAGAGTAGACTTCTTCTCACCTCAGATCATTCTTGGCACGAACGCTGGTTTCAAACTTAATTCCATTCCTAGCAACATATTCAGCCAGTTTATCAATAACAGGTTGGATATCTGGAGGTGGAGGGATAATGGCAACCACTGGGGCAATTGTGCTGAAAACATGAGAAGTCCATTATTTATACATAGAAAATATAAACATATTATTTTACAAAAAATGTATATAAAAGTTCACTTTGGGCTGCCATGTACTTCTAATGATTAAATATTTGCTTTCAAGCAAAGAGTTCATAATACCTAAAATACAATAAACCATACATTCAATCATTTGGTTCATTTATTCTCATAAAAATGAGATAACAGTGGTGCAGAGTAGCTAAGGAATCTCTGAAAACAATCACAAATACAACAATTAATGAAAGTATTACAGAACATTTTATATTGGTATATACAGTAGTAGTGTACCTAATGCCAGCTGCTTTAAATGAAAAGCACAGTTGTTACAAGTGTCTAAACTAATCACAAGCAATCTCACTTGATATGTTTTTAATGTCACACAGTTAAATTAAACATGCCTCAGATAAGGATCAATTACATGCAGGAAAAGCAAACGTTTAATATTTTAAATGGATTTTATTTGTGGCAATAATTATCTTTCTAGGAGTTTATAATGCATTTGTAGTACGTGTCTGACTACATTTGAGCGCAAACTCTGAACTAAACCACTACCTATGCATACTGTCAATAAGAGGCATCCCATTACATTATAAAAACTAAATAAATTAAAATCTTTTCTTAACAAAATTATTTTTTCAAGCTGAATATAGAAAATATACATATGACATGAAAGTATGGTACCTCGCAGAAGCTGTAGTAACTGGCAACCCACTACTGGAATCAGTAGTATCTGGGGGAGGAGGAGGTGTAGTACCAGGAGGTGGCGGTACCGTTGTTACTGTTGTTACTCCCGTAGTGGCTGATACAGTCATCCCTGCAGGCAGTGCACTGTAATAGGTGGCAACATCTATTCCTGGGGGTGGAGGTGCAAGGCAATAGGTTCCGTCGGGTAGCATATAGTAACTGTAATACATGGCTGCCACTGTTGCTATAAAGAACAAAAACAAAAAAAACCCCAAACATTTGTCTTAAGATCAGTAGTACTGTCAGGAAATTTGAAGAAAAAGCACACGGTAAAAAAAAAAAAAAAAAAAAAAAAAAAACAGATTTTCGCACTGCTACCATAACTAGAATGTCACTCTGATTCATATTTAAAATCAAGTAATATATTATGTATATTTTTTGGTGCAACAAAAGAAATGCAGTTCACACCAATATATTTAGGTTAAATGAGGCAGACATGCTGAAGGTGGTATCAAAGCACGTCCAAGGCCAACTGGAAACCCGAACAGGCATGAAAGTGATGTGAACTACTAAAGGCACATGAAAAACATTCTAACATTCAATTTTTCTTCTTAAAAGTTAACACACTTTATTCATTTTAGCTAAATTAAAACCATGTGTGCACTGCTAATAGCAGGAAAAATAAGAATTAGAATATTAATCTAAGAGGTACTATTACAGTAAAATTAATTTCAATAAAGAAAAGTTCTAGTAAACGTTTACTTAATTCTAAATACTTTTAGAAAAAAGATGAATGAATCCTTCCAGGTTACTCAGGACAAGTAATGTTAGTTTACTTAAGCTGCCAAAAATCCAGGTTGCCTGGTTAAACAATTTTTCCCTTTTTAATATTTAAGATGTATTTGCATTGCAAATTTTGGATTTAAAGTTACAATTTAATCTGTATCCAGTAAAGGAGAACATGAAACAATTTGCTAAATTAATTACCTTTAAAACTACATATGCATACACAAAACCTGAAACATTAAAGTTTGCAAGGGTATTTGGTTGGGACTGAAACATGCATTACAGAGGAATATCTATTTAGAATATCTCAACAGCAGCTTATAGCTTCACTGTCATGAGCTGCGAAGCCAGCATAATTCATATGCACTACAGGCACAACAAAATTAAGATTGCACCCTCAAGAGACAAAAAAATACAAAATTCACAGCTGTTAATGTGTTATTCTATTAATTATACACATATGAATCCCTCATTTATTAAACACCAGCTGAACATGCCACTGGTGTTCAGTTATGAACGGCATAATTTTCAGTTGTGAAAATAAATTGGTGGGTCTCATCCCATTCCCAGTGGATTTTTCTTTACAGTAGAGAGGACAAGCTCCAAAGCTCAGGCCTGGAGAGTGGTTTAAGCTTACCTCAAGTCTCTATTCATAGCAAACTACACGATGGTTTGGGTGAAGGGCAGGTCTTTGCACAAGAATGGCTCCGGACTAGAAAAGCAGTGATATTGCACACTAAGCTTGAGATGCACTGATAGAATGGTGTGGGAATTTTGAATGGCACATACTTCTAAAGCCAGGTCTTTTAATCCTTCACATCCATGAGCCCTGTATTTCACCCATATTTAAAATCTAATAGCAGAATTACCACAGCTGTCCCTTGCTTTCTGTTTTGTTCAAAGGAATAAACAAATGAGTATTGGGAAAGAAATGGCAACCAGAGAGAGCTAAATATTCACAAAAGAGAACTGGGGGTAAACATGGCAAACTCAAGATGCAATTTCAATAATGAAGAAGCAGAGGAATGGTAGTAGCTGAGTTAGACTTGGATCTCAAATCAAAGAGGTTATCATCTAAGTACAGAAAAGGGAATAAGCACTTTAACTTGTGAGAGATGCCTACACAGCAGCATGAGGAACCTTCAATTCAGCAGGCCTGCCCTCGCGTCCCATCTTTGCCAAGAGAAAGCCTCCGCACTTCAATACAGAGTGAATCAGGCTTCCCAAACACCTACCGTCTCACGCCTGTTCAGGAGAACTGCCCTGGTTCTTCTCAAGTGGTATTTCACAAATGCAGGGGGAAAAGAACTACCTCCATCAATTTCAACAGGGTTTTAATTCCAAGGTTCCTGTCACTCTGTGAGATTTTTGATTTTACCATTGAAAATTGTAATGTTTAGTTTTTGGAATTCTACAATCCTTTCCCTCTCATTTCCCGAAAGCTTTGCTCATGATACATACAAGATAGTAAGAAGGATGCATCTTTTATCTAGTGATTTATCCATGGCTAGTTATATTGCTTAACAGATTTAGAAACCAAGGAAATTCCAGGCAATGATTTCACATGCCCAAAGTCCAAAATTTTGGTTTAATCTTTATGTGACTTTAAACATGCATTCTATCATTTACTATGCAGTGGTATTTATATCATTTTAAAAAGACTGGAACAGGAGAAAAATTTATGCAACAATTTCAAATGCAACTTTGCAAAATATAAATAGGATTATGTGAACAGAGATGTGTGGAAATTTTTAGAACTTGATACAGATTTGAAAATTATGACCACTTAACATCCAATACTCTGTATACAGAAAAATTGATGTTTAAATATGTATTTCATGTATTTTTATGTATTATGTTCTATATACAGAAAAATTGACTCTCTGATTTAGCAGAAAGCCTCTCTCTTAAGCAGGGATGGGAGAATTCTGATAATGAAACAATCACATCTCCAGATATTCCCTTACAGTAAAAAATAGCAAGAGAAGAAAAGACTCATGGTTCAGCATCTTAAATGCACTGAACTTCCTGATACTAAAATCACCACCTAGAAACTTCATTTCTATAAATGAGCAAAAGGTGGCTACATGGCCATGGTGTTTAAAAGATTTTGAGATAAGGTACCAGATAGACAACAATCCACAAGAGAATTTATAGCTGCTACTGCTTTCCTTCTGAGGGATGCAGTTCTAAAATGTATCAAATTCATAAATATGTATTGAAGAAAAACTAATTGTACTGCACTACAATTTGCTAAGCTAAATTATTGATACACAAGGTGGAAACCCTTTCTGTACAAATATAGTCAAAACGGATTTAATGCTTATACATGAAAAGACATAATTGTAACAAAATTCCCCAATTATTCCTATTACCATCTTTTTAACATACATCCTTCAAGGGGAAGCATATATAATATATCCTCCAAAGCACAGTAAAGCTATCATTTAAATAGGAACATTTTGTTTTTATAATTTTTCCCCCTTTTTTCCTACATGTAGGGAGTGCTATATTCTGATTTTAAGTAACAATTATTACAGCTGGATCCTGAAAGTAGGATTATCAAAAATCAATCCTAGAATTTTTTTTTTACACCAACAATGAGTAAATCTAGAATTCTCCTGCAGTAAATGCAGAACAAATTCTATTACTTGCCTACTTCCTTGTTTAATCTCGAGAGAGAGGCTCATTTAAGGTCTCTAGACCATCTGGTTTCATCATGTATGTTGCATTTTGCCTTTAATAGATCTGAAAGTTGCACAATAAACTTCCATTTTGCACAAAATTCAACTCACTACAGAGCAAAAGAGCTATTTTAATGGGAAACAGATCCCACAAATTTCCCCTTCTTGCTTGTGTCACTAAAAATGAGCTAGCAGTCACAACCTTGCTGCTTTCAAATACACTTAGCTGTGCAGTTCCCGTCTCTGAAGCAGAATGACAACCCTTGTCATTCAATTATCTACAGTCTTTGAACACTCCTCCTGTATTTGATAGAACAATGTGTGTGAATAATTCACCTCAACCACCCAGCCATTTTAAATATGCTACTTAGAGAGTTGAAGAAAATGAATGATAGAAAAGGACAAATTTCAGAGAGACTAGTATCTTTAGTGCCTCAGTTTCTGTTTGCTTAAACCCAACACACCTGAAAGGGACCTTATTTTTAAGAAGTGCTAAGCACTTACCTTCTGAAAATTAGGAGGACCCTTCAAGATGGTTTAAAGTTAAGTCTCCCCAAATCACTACCCATTCTTGAGAATTTAGGCCATAAGGAATCAACTCAAGGTAATGAATTTACTGCATACCTAGCTAGGCTTGAATTAAAGACTTGATTCTGGCTGCTGCCATTAAAATGAGTTTCTAGATGTGGATTACATTAACTGTTTGGATGCTGATTCAGTCCTTTCTAGAAATGTCAACTACTAGTCACAGATTCCACCCATCCTAAATTACCCTGATGTCACTGTATAGACAGCATGAAACTATTATGTCACCCTTCATGATATATTCAGATTTACTAAATGGATTGCAGAAGATGCCCATGGATTATCTAGAATTATCACATAAGTAACTATAGTTAAAGACTACTCAAGTTGAACACTTTCTGAATTTCTAATGTAAAAAACCTCAATATTCTTCCCCTGAAAATTTTGCAAGGGCTTCTTTATGCATCATAAAGTAAAAAGATAAGTGTCCAATTTCTTACTACTAAATTATGGTAGCAGACAAATTTCCCAAAATTTCTAGCCTTTACCGTGCCCTGCCTAAATATTTTATACCTATATACTTATTAGAAAGCAAACATTTTAAAATGAAGATTAGCACAACTCTACAATGGATTCTCTAAAGATGAAGGGGATGAGTTTACCTGTGACATAATCAAGCACATCTCCCTTTCACTTCAATGAAACCTACATCCATTTATGCCAGAGCTTAATTTAGTCCAATGACTGTGTCAATGAACACTGTGCAAGACCTGTGGATGACTTTAATATAGGTTTTGTGGGAATTTGAATTTTTCAACTACTGCATGTGGAGAGGACTTAGAGTGTAACTAATTAGTAGCTGATACCCAAAAAAAGAAATATAAAGTCATTAACAGCCTACAGATTAGCAGTTTAAATGCAGTTTGCTGGCTCAGCTTGCTGAAACACTTATCCAAAAGGTCTTTACTAAGTGATGGCATCAACAAAATGAAGGTTCATCAGCTTCCAAAAGCAGACAAAATCTAAACAAAACACAATTCATGAACTTTAAGAACTAAGACAGTAGTACACTGTTTGCCCTATGTGATTATAAAATGCCTGCAATATTTTAAAGCAAAATATGTAAACCTCAGTGCATAACTGACTTAGGTTAATGGAGTTCTGCATGAGGACAAGGCTGTTGATGTTTGTCAACCAAACTTGAAAGAATGACCACCAAAAGTGCACTATAAGCCCCTGAAAAACAAACCACTACAGCTTTTAGTTATAAAATCTTAATCAAGAAAACAATACATAGTCATGACTTAACAGGCTTTTAACATCAGCATGATGTTATAGTAACCCAAGTCAACAGAGGAATCACCAGACTGCACTACTAGGATACTGACCCAAAAAAACAAACCAACAAAAAAAAACAGTCAATGACAGTTAAGAAAACCTAACACACACAACTGAGTATTACCATGCCAAGAAGAGACACCCGGAAGATCATTTTATGCTCGGAAATATGAAGATTAAGAGTTCTTTGCAATTTAATTCTACCTAATGCAACAATTTATGCCTTGTCTATTCTTATATGTAATCCTGTTTTAAGATTAAAACTATCTGCTTCAACAGTATCTTGCAATAGCAAGTTCCACAAGTCAATTTTATATTGCATCAAACTATCATTTAATTTTATACATTTTAATTTGATGCTGTAGTTTCACCAAATCCCTTCTTAGTCTTCTATTTACCAGAGAAATGCATAATGCTTCCTCTGTAGTTATATATTTTATACCATTCTATTTCATCTCCTCCTATTGTGCTGCATTCTAACTTGACTTAACTTTTATAGTCTCTCCCAGGAGAGAGTCACTTTTCACTAGAGCTTTTCTATTTCTATACTGTCTATTTTGAGATGAAGAGAACAAGCTATTCCATAAGAAAAAGTTAATATGAAGTGCAATGATCCAAAATTATTATTATGGCCTTGCTATTTTCTTTTTTAATTGGTGTTTTTATTTCTTTCAAGTTGGATGGGGATCTATAAATACAAATAAATTTAGTTTAAGTGAATTATCAGTAGTTACAACAAGAAAGCCTCATAATACTAAACAAATGTAAGTTTTATGCCCTTTTTGAACAATTTACCAAATACTTTTACTACCAAGTAAACATAAGATACATTATGGTCACTAAAACACTTCAGAAATTATTTAAACTGGATAAGTGCTTTACTTTGATAAAAACGTGAAGCTATTTATGCAGCAACTCTGTGCATTTGGTCCACTGAAAAAGTAGACTCATCATAGGAAGATGGAGTATACATATACTCCTATACAAGCCATGGTTGGCACTGCTTTCTTTAAATGTATACAATAAATCAAACAGGGAAACCAGGATAATGAGCTGAGTATTAACGAGGCTTGTTGGCAGTAAAGTGCTGCCAAAGTGCATTTACAGTAAGTATTTCTTGTGAGGCTACCCTACAAAAGCTCAAAGTGAAAGCAAAATTACTAATTCTTCTCCAAAGCCATTCCAAGATGTATTTTTGGAAGGTGGGATGAAGAGAACCTAAGAACACTCAAACCCATAACCAAAACACAAACCCAAAACACTGATTCTTTTAGCAAAGTAACTCAATCCTCTTCAAAACTGTTCAAAAGCATAGCACAAACAACAAACAGTGTATATAATGTGTAAGATAGTTACTACTTGCTGAATGGCTCAAAGGTAGACTATTTCATATTTTCACTCTTACTATTTTGAACAACCTTTCATAAATGTCTCTCACCCTGAGAGACTTGGCAGATCCTAAATACCTACAGTACACCAATGACCTATAATTAAGTCATGGTAGTTGAAGGTTTCAAACTGTGTCACATTCACAAACATCTGCACTATTCTGATAAAATGTGACTTCTATAAGGAAAGCTGTGAATGGTAGTTTCTGCCCTTTTCAAACAAGAATGTTTCTACAGGGAGACACGGAAAGGGTTTTTTTGGTCATTTTTATGGTGTAAAAAAGAGCTGGAAATTGGACAGGTAAAAACTGTACAGAGTCAATTTTCTGGTTCTCACCTGATGAATCCAGTCCCAGATGATCAAGGGAGATAGGCAATACAAAAAACACTGCACAGATTCTAATTTCCTGTTCATAGGCACATTCAGAATAAATAACTACTAAAGTTTTCCATTTCCTAATATCTTATTTAATAATGCATTAAACCTCTCTTATTCAAGCACAGATTTTATAAATTTCTACTGCTTGTATTTTCCAGAGTAGTCACGAGATTTATGCTGGGAAGCACTGAACAAGTTCGGTGACACAGACAGCCACTCACTGTATTTTGGAAGATTTGGAAACTTATAAAGCCACACAACCTGACCAATTTAGCCCATCAAAAAATAGCAGTTGCAGATGCATTTGTGACAAAACTAGCAGGAGGATGAGAAAACAGTACACCTAGCAGGTGTTCTCTGGAACTGTTCACCAAAGCATCATCAAGCACTGCTGGCAAGGAACGGGTATCTTGCTGGTGGGACCAGTGCACTGTTTGCAATATCTACGGTGGTTCTCATTTTGATTCTAGAAAATATAGCAACATGCGCCGAAGATTATGAGTTCCAAGAGCTTTGTGCAAGATCTAATTTAGTACTATGGCTGATCTTACAACGGTAACTGTCCTCTGAATCGCCTTGAAACCTGTTCTGTGGTAAGAGTGGCAGGAAAAAAAAAAAGAAACTGGCCACGTCAGCAACTGAACCAACGTGAAGGTTGACCATTTCTGATTCAATCACCAGCAATTAACAGTGCACTTAGTCTCTCTCTCTCTCTAACACATTCACCAGTCTCTAAAACAACCAGGTCCTAACCTATTTGAGTACTCGTTGCAGAGTAGGATTTGAACTGAATCAGGAATGGGACAGTGAGCTTGAGAAGCTCACAGGAGGACTGGTGTGAGATGTTCATGTTGGTCTTTCTTGTCCAGAAAGCAATTTGGTTGATGCTAAATAAACTGTAGTTTCAAATGCATTTGTCAACCCTAGGTATAGAGAAACAGACCGGAGTGACCTCAACTTTGAGGTGATGAAACCAGGGAAAGGAAGCGTCCAGAGGTGGAAAAAGGCATTTCTTCCTATTGTTACTATGTGAGCACCGACAAGTGTCGAGTCCAAAATGTATCGGTTATTCCATTAATGTTATGTCAGTATTGTTTTACTGAACACCTTAATGACAGATTTGTTTCGTTCCTACTAGACATCCATCTGCATTTTAGTAAAGACCTAGTATAAATCCAAATTTCCAGTCTTTATTAAGTGCCCCCAAGATAAATTACTACCAATTATGGGGCAATGCAAGAAAGCTTGGGACTTGATCTTGAGATGCCATGTGCCCACACTCCTAAGGAAATCAGGTACAGGTACTGGACTTGTGACTGCTGGCATTATGGTACAAAAGTAATTCCATTTTCTCTCAAAATAAAAACAAATAGAACCTCTTCAAGGGTTAATTAAGACACATGAAAAATAATTTATTAGGTATAAACTTACCCTGGAAAGTTAAAAGTCCTTAAACAAAAGGACTATCCATTTTGGAAAGATAGGCTACTGAGAGATCAATACTATCACCTCTCATTACGTTCATCTATAAAAAGGACAATTCTCATATCTACTATAATCCTTGTATCGCAATGTACTTACAATCCGCAGGATAGTCCACCTGTGATGTCTGTACGGTTGCTGATTGGGGTGTCGATGAGTTATTCTCAGACTGAGCTTTGCGGACAAGTGCTGCAAGTGGATGATCAGGATCCACCACTTTTAAAGGCTGCAGAAATTGCAATGACATCAATTTAACACTTGATCGACAATTTTAAGTGTAAAGCATTTAGAACTTCTGAATTTGAGGAAGAGGAACAGCAATTTAACTTTTTCCCACCCAACGTTGACTTCAGAATGTCTTCTAAAGACAGCATCATTATGCTTAAGAGAAATACTGAAAAACTGATGCACTGTTTGGAAGACAAGTCTGATTGGATATCAGTAAAATCTCTCTAAAATTTAAGTTCTATCCTTCACATTTTTCATGTCACCCTGGCTATCAAACTGCTGAAAAGTCTGTACATTTATCACAAAAGCATGATGAAGAGAGCAGCAAAAATGATTCGAGTAACATTCCACCACAGTTAGAATAAAAAAATCAATGGTGAACCTTGTGAAAATATGAGCTATTTTATTATTGGCAAGTTAGCATTCCTGCCATTCCCTTTTAATATCCTCAAAAATATATACGAAAGATCAGTCTTCATTATGTTCTTTTTAGCTGCTTATGCCATTACTATCAGCAAGGTATTTTGAATAAATTCAGGATACAAAAATACTTCTTTAATCTTGTAGAAATAAAAATTAATCATCGGATAACATTTAATTGTCAAAATGTCATTCAACTAAACCATAGTCATATACTAGGATTCTATTAAAGTGAAAAAACCCATTAAATTTCATACATTAAACTTAATGTATGAAGGGAAGGGGATCTCTTAAAGAACTGTTTATTGATAATATATAGTTATATGGAAACAGTTCTTTATTGTTATGCAACAGAAAAAGCTGCTTTCAATGCCAGAACAACTCAAAGATAAAACTGGACTGCTAAAATTAACATGATTTATGCGTCAGTGTTCATACAGGTTTTTTATTCAAGTCATCAGGAAATAAACTACTTTCCTATATAGGGCAAATTTGACTTGAAAATAAAAAGCAAATTTCTTTTTTTGCCTGTGATTTTCTAAATCAATTGTGATGCTGCAGATCTGTGATTCAGAAGTTTCTCCTTCACAACCTAGCTTCTTAAGCTGCTTGATCTTGTGCTTCTGACATAAGATTTTCGTCACTAAAAGTACCTCAATTTCAGCACAACAACATCACTACAAAATAAAATTCAGAAGACTGGCTGTGAGGAACAGAACTATTCAAACTACCAATCTTGGCAACTAGCAAGGGTGTCAAGGAAGTTAAAAAAGCATGAGACAGGAAAACAAGCACAATTGTTCTATATCCCCAAGTTTTTTCTAACATATAGGCTCTATTTTTTCAGGCTGTGTCAACAAAGCAACAGAAGTATGGTATTACAAAGATTGTACCCTATACACATCAGAACTTGCAACTCGGAGCATTACAACCTAGAAGAGTTGTTTTAATATGGTCAAATGACTTTTATTATTATTAAATATTTGTATTACAGTAATACTTAGAACCCAAGTCATGGATCAGGTCCCCACTGTGATCAGTACTGAACAAACAGAAGAAAAAGACAGTCGCTTCCCCAGAGGGCTTACCTTCATAAGCTCTTCAAGTCTATTGCACTTTTTAGAGGCAAAAAGACTGGGATGCAGGTAGTTACCATCTTCATCATCATCGTCGTCGTCGTCTTCTTCAGAATTAACTCCTGAATCTATATAAAAGCAATATATTTAGAGGTTTTTTATTTAGTTTGATTCTCTCTCCCCCTCTCCACCCCCAAGAAGTTGCAGAGAGAAAGGGATCTGGCATAAAGTTAATTATGAATACCGTTCAAAACTATGGCTTTCAAAAACTCAGTCATTCAAGAAATAACCTATGGAATTTCTAACATTTGAGTTATCCCTGACTTCATTAAATCTAGTATTTTACACTTTTTATTTTCAACAGCAGCTATGGAACAAGAATGAAAAGCCTAATGAAACCTGACAAACTAAACTACTACATAATAAAAATAAAATGTTCTCTTAGGACCATTAAAAGTATCATTATTTACATATCATTTAGGCAGATATCTATATATTTGAGCATGCGTAATTTACAGCAGTTCAAGTTCCAATGAAATATATGTGCAAAGTATATTTTCACTCCCACTTGGATACATGGCTGAAGCCTTTACAATATTTAAATGTAGATCAAACTCCTGGCTATAGACAATTAAACCCTAAAAAAGAAGGGTTAAACAGAAAAAGCACAGTAGCATTACTGGATATCAAATTGTTACTCTATCGGAGAAACTGAAATCTTAAAACCTTTTACTTCCTTATAGACAGACTACTAAAAATAAGACACAAACAAGCATGGTTAGCCACCGAATTAAGACCAACATTTAGGTGCATAGGGTAATTTTCCAGTGGACTAGTAGAACTTATTAGCATCAACCACAGGTGTTCCAAGACAACAGCAGCTCTTAAATCTAATAACATAAAATGTTTTCCCTTTACAGAGAATTTTTTAAAAATTCTTCTGCAGTAAAAGTGTCCCTCCCCTTTGTTCTGAGGCACTTTATCAATCTCAGTTGTAAGATGACAGAGGATTACTCTTATGCTAACACTCCAAAAAAATAAAATGTAGCTGTTCATTATTTCTCTTCTTCTTTGTAGAGTAAGCATTACATATAAGAGGGAGGAGGGGTGTGTGTGTGTGTGCAGGCAGGCTAATTATTTTATTTTGACAGTACTAGTTATATAGATTCCTAAAATTTTACTTGCAAACACTGCAGCTCACATATACCGGTGTTACGCATAACTTGAAGTTGCCAACATTAAGAAAGCCATTATTTCCTGTGTACTAATTAGCTGAATGCTTTCTCAGTAATTGCCCTGTTCCCCCTCCACCAACATACTCCCCTTTCGGGAAACAAAATCAATACAAAATAATTCAATGAAGACTTCAGTTCTTTTTCCTTTGTACAAGATTTAGAAAACAAACACAGTAGCATGCAATTAATTCTACAAAAGACAAATGGTCCCCAGAAGGGTACAGAACGAAAGCCAAACAATAGCATTTTTACAAATATACAGCAACTTTCATCCAAAAGCAGGCTATATACAACGATCACTTCATGTATCCATGATATTCAGTGCTTCTGGGGTAATAAACAGCCACTGTTAAGTACATCATAGCAGCAATGTACAGGACAAGAAAAGATCATCTCCTTACCCAACAAACTGCTGGAGTCATAGAATATTAGAGTTGGAAGGAACCTCAGGAGGTCATCTAGTCCAACCCCCTGCTCAAAGCAGAACTAACCTCAGCTATGTAAATTTACGTTGATAATGAAGTAACGCCGATTTGGTCCTGCCATAATTCAGAGACTCGTTTTTGCAAAATAAATCAGAGAACATTTATAAAAATCACACATGCTCAAGACGTATATTCTATATCAAACAATAACTTACTCTTTTTCTCTTCCCCTTTGTTTTCAGAAGGAGCAGCATATCGCCCCTCCTTCATGGCCTTCTGAATGAGTTTGTAGTAGGGGTTGAGGTAGTGATCAAATCTCAAGAAGTCAAACTGAGAATTGCGGGCTTGCTTGGCTTTCAGCATAATCTCAAACTGAGCTCCCTGCTTGCACACAAAATTTGCAGTGCGCTCTATAATTGCATGCATTTTTGCAGTTGGTGGCTATGGGAAGAAAATAAAAATACTTATGTACACTAATGAACACATTTTACAAGTCAATCCATGAACAATTAAGTAAATCAGCAAAATCTCCAGCTAGAGTTAAACAAAAGAAACAATCCTCCTCAGCTTCCATATCTGAAGAGACCCGGAAGTATTTCCTCCCTATAAAACCCTTTGTACAGTTACCATTATTTCTGCTAAGGGCAATTAACATCACTCTCAAAGTAAGTAAATAGTGTTCCTTGACTGGAAGAGAGATTGATATTAAGTAGCAAGATTTCCTCCAGGAAAATGTATCTGAGCAGTGTCCTCTGAACTGCAATTTCTGTGCTGCCACAATCAACCACAGTGGAAAAATATCAACGTTTGAATGCTTTTTTTCGAAGAATAAAGCTAAACAGCACTATGCCATTTTCACCCACTACTGAGGACTGGTGAAAGCTGCCATTCCGACCCAATAAAACCATGTCTGGAGAACAAGAACATAATTTAGGAACTGAAATGCTTCATAAACTGTACTTCTCACAGTCTTTATTTAATTTGCTACTCAGCTAAATCTATTTGGTCTTATTGCATATGATGAATTCTACAATTAGTTATTACTGATACCCAAGAACTAGATGCCACATTAATGGGTCATTCTATGGTTTCACATTTTTTGCATCAACAGATAGATACAGAACTATGAGTGGAACACAGCAAGATTCCATTTCAAAACAGCAAAAGCAAATCATATTATCCAGATTGGTGCCATTTGTTTAAACCTTGACAAATATTTGTTTGAAGGTGATCTCAACACAGAGGGCATTTATTTTGGCAAGTTCTCTCTACCAACCGAAGCCTTTATTAAAATATTAACTTGAAAAATAATCACTTTTGGCAAATGTTTTCTCCTCCCCCAATGTTACAAGTAACACCTGAGGTGGTTATAATTGAAGTTAGCAAAGAAGTTCTGTCTACAGCAGTGGTCGACAACCTATGGTATGCGTGCGAGATGATTTTGAGCGGCACTCACACTGGGCCCATGTCACACGAGAGGGTTGGGGAGGAGGGAGAATGGAAGACCATGCCCGAAAGGTTGCCCACTCCTGGTCTATGGTATCAGTTTGTTTACTTTGCCTATCTGACAGAACACTGCTCAGCCAGTTTCACAATGCAATCATTTAATTAGTCTGTTTCTGGGGGCCCTTTTGAGCAGCAACAGGTGAGAGAATAAGAACAGGTAAATGTTACTGAAACCATAAATATCAGCAGGAGAACTTAAAAGGCAGAGAATGTATCAAACTATTTTTAACATTAGATTTTAAATTAATGGTGTCCCTTTCATCACAAGCTCCTGAAAAAAAATGTACGCTGATTAATTATTCCTATGGAAATAAGGGAAACTGTAAAATAAAACGTATTTTTAAAAATGGGATTGACAATAACTCTGAAAAATTAGAAAACTTGCACTTTGGTTCATAACCTTGGATTTTTTGATAAATGGGCTGACGACACTTGGAGCATGATCACAAACTAAACAGAGGACCCTAGCAACTTTTAGAGGCACACAATCATCCGTCATGTGTATGCTCTCACAAATGCAAACAGAAGTATCACAACTGCAGTCAACCAGATGAGAAAAAGGATTATGAGAGAGGTGAGAAACGGAGAGCCCAGAACGAAGAGATTTTACTGTGATCAGAATGGTTCATCTGGATATATTCTTAATGTACCTATGGGAAAATGCAATTTAATAAGGCTCCACCACTGACAGCAATTGAGTTGAAAACGCAATTTGAGATATTAAAAGCATTTATTCTACATGACTGTCAATTTTATTCAGAAATCATGCATGCTGTCAATAAAAGTTTTTAAAATACCCAACAGCAGGCACAATGGGTAAAGTCTTTCAAAGATATTTTGCAGGTTTTACTGTATTATTAATGCACTGGTCTCAGGTTTTTAAGTCCCACACTGCATTCTGCAACCAAATTTAAAAGCAACAGATCTGTCATTCTTCAACAAAATATAGCAAAGGAGGGTTCCAACTTCTGAAGTGGCCAACTGTCTTCCCTCAACCAACTGACTTCTGGCTCAGACATTCAAACATTAAATAATTAACAGGTAAAAGCTCTTTCATACACCTCAACCTTTACCATTTATAACAAAGAGCAATGAATCATCCCTACTACAAGGACAACTGCGTTGAAGGAATATATTTATGGCACACTAATATATGGCTAACATAGTTTAGTTACACAAGCATTTCACAGAAACCTTTGGGAAAAACATGAAATCAATAAAACAAAAAATTCAAACAGTAAAATAAGGATATAAGATCTATTAAATGAAGAGCTCTGATATGTACCACATGATAACATTAAACAGGAACGAATCCTGCAATGAATACCTAATGAAGACACAGCTATGGTATTCTAATAATGTGCGTTCAGGTATTTATTTTGTACTACTAAAACAGTGTTTACACAGCGTGCTGGTAATTTTTTGCCAATTAAGAGTTTATGAGCAAGTAACCTGTTGCCTCTGAACTAAGTCAACTCCACAGAAACACTTTCAAAACATTCTCTAATATTTATGTGATATAAGGAATCCCTGTATCTTTTGGTTTATTGTTTAAAACTTGAAACATATTGAATTCCAGAGACTTACAAATGTAGTCAAGCATCAATGGTATCTCATTTCTTTGAAGGACGAGTTGATTCAGCCTACCTTTTCTAGAAAATAGGTAAGCTGTATCAAGTTCAAAAGTTACACTGCAGGGATTCAGTGACAACATGACATAAAAAGAAAGCTTCAGTGGTTCTGATGTTCCCAAAATAAGGGTAGTACTTCTAAGAATTTAGAAATTTCCTCAGTAACATGACTATTGTTGATGGTTGCCTGTATACTGCAAGTCCTATTTTTAATTTTCTCCCCTTGTTTGTAAAAGATGTTGAACAATATACTTTTGTTCAAGGTTTTGTCTTTTTGTTCCAAATGTAAAGACATAAAAATTAGGTTAATGTGGTTCTTTATTCATTTATTTCAAAGAATTTGCAAAAGTTTGCCATTTTTCAGCCACATAACCTTGTGTATGAGCTCATGCATTTTGCAGTTTTAAAAACCAATATCACAATTACCTTTTCTTCCAGAATATTTTAATCAAAACTGTGATGCTAAAACTCTATTACAATAAAAAAGTACACCCTTTTAAATGGAGTAAGTAAACTATGACCATTCTAATTGTGTATTGCCTTGATTTGGTCTGTTGAAATTAACCCACTAAATTTAAAATAGCTGGGTAGATTTTAGCTCAAAGTCAAAGGGAAAATGCAGTGAAAACCCTATGAATGCTATGTAAGATTACAAGAATAAAGGCTGTATTAAATATACACACATACCAGTTCTACATCAGGAGGTACACTCAGTCCCAAAGGAGCAATGAAAGGTTCTTCATTTTCTTCTATGTTTTCTTTCTGAGCTGTTTCTACAGAAAATGACAAAGTGAAATATTATAGTACAGAACTAGTCAAAAATTAGAAGATATACAAAATAAGTATTAAAATTATAAATAAGAGATACCAATAGGATCTGCGGTTCAAGGAATTCTCTAACTGCTGGGCCAGGATGACTGCTGAAAATATTTGTACTACTCACCATGAAGTATTTCTAAAGTAACTGGACCTTAAAAATGAAGTTATGCTAATTACAATCTTGTTTTTTCCTGCAATATGGAACTTGCTTATATGCAGCACTAGACTGGGGTTTGATTTGTAGGATATTGTTTGTACCAAAGACTTATTAAAGGTCCAATATTTGACAAATCACCACCTCTGATTCAGTACTGAACATAAACAAGTCTGCCACTGCACACAACTTTCATTGCACCTCATTCCACATTGCTCTGCCTCCTATGTTTTTTAAATAAACTTCTCTATTCCAAAATTAAGGAGCAAGTATTCAGTGCAAGTAGATAGAGATGTTCCTTTCTAACTGTGACTATGCAAGCTGTAGAGCTCCTATGTTTCCAATGCCACTAACACTTATGCATATGTGCAAATTACTCATGAGTAGACTCATTAACTTCAATAGGGCTACGTGTGGGCACAGCTGTTTACTTGTGCAATGCATTGCAGGATCAGGACGAGCATGAACTTAAAAAACTTTTCTTTTTTTTTTTAAATAAAGATCCATTTCTATTGCTTTCCATAATCAGGGACACTGGACGTTTATGCAGCTAAAAACGTTTTCCCTCTACTAAATATTTACTTCATTAAAAGGTGGTTATTGTTCATACAGAAAAGGTATATTTTAACTAGAGTTGTTTTAGTAGGCTCCACCTTACTAGTTTAGACTGAAATAGCTTCAAGACATGATCAAATCCACCCTCACCTTGAGAAGCTAAGGATTGAAAACAGTGAGAAAAGACTCAATGAGAAAATGGACAACCTACACTGCATTTTATTTTTGTATTCCCAAGCAATTCAATCAGCACAGTGCGGTTCAATATTTTATTATTAGTGTTTAGCTTCAGTGACCTATGAAAAATTACATGCAAACTTACATTGCTAATATGAAGAGATAAAGCAGATATATAAAGAAACAAATGGCCCTCCTCTAGTGTCATGTATTAATGCTACACAGTTTCAGACATCTAGAGAAAGATGCATGGAGACATGGTGGTCTCATTTCCAACAGTTATCAGTAACATTTCCCTCTAGCTGAGCATAAACTTTAAGTGGAAGACTCAGTAAAATGTATTTTAATCTCACACAATTCTCATCCCTCCCTGAATTATAATGGTCTCTTTCCCCTCTACTCCTTTTATTTCAGCTTGAGTTTTGAGATAAAATTATAGATATTTAATAGATTTACATTATACAAGCTTGATTTTGCACAAATGTAAAAAGGAAGCAATACAGGAAATATTTATAGTTATTGTATATTTAATAAAACTTAGACAAAACTATTTGTCCATTTGATTATTTTATGTACAATGCCATTTTTGAAAATTAACATACTTGAAGACATGACAGTGTTAAAAAATCAAGTACAAAAAAAAGAATACATCTTCAACATTAAAATGCTATTCTACTTAGTAACCTTTAGCATGGAAGTGGGTGTTACTCCCCCATATTATTCTGGTAACAAATGGCAAATCTGTCATTTACTCTTCCTAAATGTACATTAAAAAATCCAGAGAGTAAACTGTTATTTCAAGTATTTTATTCTGAATAAAATAATCCTTCGATACAACTCTGATGTAAATAAAAAGAGATTACAGTGCAAATAACTGAACAAAGAAGGGGCAGACGTGACGGCAGAATAGGAAAGTATAAAACTTTCATGAAAATAGGAAACAACCTTCTGGGGAAGCACTGAAAGTTCACTTTGTTCAGGCCTCTTGAGAAGACATGTTTGAAAGGATGCAGATATAATGGCTTTGTTGATTACTACTTTTTTATCTATGCAGAAAGTAAGCAGAATCAGGGTTTAAGTCAGTTACAGGTTACTTTATGAACTATTTGCTTTATCTGGCATCCATAGAGAACCGGCATCCATAGAGAGCAGGCAATTACAAAAAAACCACAAATAAACTTTTTAAAAAAATCTATAAAGAGTGGAAAAGTATAGGGGATTTTAGTTCAAATGTTCAGGATTAGAAAAACAAGATCCAGAAATTGGAAACAAAGTCATACTAAAGAAGCTCGGCTACACCTTGACACTAGCAAAGAGCTATAAAATTGTAATTGTAATTAATTGGCTTTTTTACGTAATGAGCTTGTTAAAGTGAACTTGGGCAATCACTTTAAAGAAAGCAAATTAAATCTATTTTTGTTTTGGAAAAGTACATATAAGTTCATTACAAGTTGTAATGAATATATAGTCCAATTCCAGTAACTAATTTCTGCTCCATGCTGACTTGTAAATATGGCATATTTAAAATTCACAGGTCAACATTAATGGAAATCTTAACTGCACCATTTTGTTGAAAATTTGTAGCACAGTAAAATAAAGCAAATTACAGAAGATAGATCTTTTCCTCTGCTGTAACAACCATCTACCTTTTCCAAGTATTATCAGGCCCAACTAGAAAATTTCCTTTGCTACCTCCGCCTGTTTCTACAAAAGGATTTTCCAGAAGGTACATTTAGACAAGTGAGTTCACTGTCCAGATTCCATTTTAATGAACTGCCTTAAGAATATCTATTTACCTTCAGTGGTACTGACTCTGAAAGTGCACTGCAAGATTTGATGCCATTGTATTCCACATTATAAAATGTTAAAAAGGTATTTCAACTTAATGAAAGAACTGTGGGGAAAGAAGAGTGGTGTTATATTTTCTTTTTGACAGAAGTCATGCCAGTATTCAAGAAGGGCTTTTTAAGACTTAAAAAAAAAAAAAAATACTTGAACACCTGGAGTAAGAAAAGCTCTCTGATGTTTTTTCATTTGAAGAAATACCAGTTTAAAAGGAAGCCAGAGCAACAGATTTACCCAGGTAGTGTTCCTAGCAGAAGAGACAGATTTCTGTTTGTTCTTTACACTAAAACCCCCTAATAAATTGCTGTCATGATAAACAAAGTATTCTGAAAAAAGTTCAGTTCCGAAGAAGTTCAATACTCCTCTGCATGAAATTAGTCTTTAGTCATCTATATAAAACATCAGTTTACTGACATTATGGAAAGGAAAAGAGAATCAAGCATGACAGAAATAAAATTTAGTAAAGCCAGAGTAGAACTTAAATGTTTTTTAAAATAGCGAAGTAAAACGTTCTCCAATGACACTGGTTCAATATGATCAATACTAATTTTTCTGTAATAACGCTAAATTACAGTTCCTCAGTTAAAGCTGGGCTCCTTTGAAAAGCTTGAGAACTATCTATAGTAATTGAACGTAAAATAAAATTCAAAGTTGCATGATATTAAAATACTAGAGTATTCCAAAAACAACGAGAGCCCTGAAGCACTTTAAAGACTAGCAAATTTAATTTCTGCAGGCATAAGCTTTTGTAGGTTGCAAACCACTTTGACGGATGCAAGGAACACGTGCACGCGTGCACACACGGAGGGAGGGAGAATATTCCAAAATGTGTACTAAGGTGGTATTTGGATGTTCTGCTTTAAACACATAGGGTTTAGATTCAGAGAAGGTCTACAAGAATGATTCAGTGATCACCTGAAGAAAAATCAAAAGATAGGTAAATAATCCCATAGAAAATAAGACAAAAGGAGACAGGATAGACGTATACACAACGAACTGAATCAAGAAGGCAGATTAGGAGTTTCTGTGTTCACCTGGTCTCATAAGTACATAACAAGGGGACTTTCAATAAAATTAAAAAGGTAGCAAATTCAAAAGTGCTAAAAGGAAACACTTTCTTAAAACAATGGGACCATGGAACTGATTGCAACTGCAATAACTTGGTAAGTTAAAAGGGGACTGGATATTTTATAACTCTAGCTAGCCATATAATAGTTTAACAAAAATAAATTATACATTTGGAAAGTATATTAAACCACTTTGGGACTTCAGCAAATCTCTCTTATACATCAGGATGAGGTCTAATGTGGTGTGATTACATCCTATCTGCCAACTGCAGAATTCTTGAACCTCCCTCGAAAGCAAGGGTTCCCAAACTGCAGTACATGTACCATCCGTTCAGTTCACAATTTTTTAAGGTGAGAGGCGAACCATTAAAGTTCAAAAGCTGCTGCTTTAAAGCATATGGCACTGGCCATTACCAGAGACAGGATACTGGACTAGATGGACCTCATCTGAATCAGCATAGCAATTCCTATGGATATTGCACCTTGAGTAAAAACAATTTTCATTCTAGCCCAACAACAATGCTAAGCTACGAATGATAGCATTTTCATTCAAAATCTCTATTTTGAGGTACTTATAACCCCAGAATTTATTAGCATTTTTCATGCTACTGAGAGGCAACTGAGGCAAATCTGTCAATGAGAGAAAAGTCAGAGGACACACCCCTTCATCTTCCCAACAGATAGCTAATTCCAAAACTCCAATGATTACTTAATACAAGAACATTCCAGACACAAGACTAATTCTAACATGAACTGTGTTAATACTGAATTAGCAGCAATGTAAATTTTAATGACCTTTTTTTTAACCTAAATATAATTATAATCACAGGATGGTTGCGAATAGCAAATAGTCTTTATGTGAGAAAAAGAATTAACAGATAAAACTTAATTTCTTGGGCTAACGCCCATTTGTCTATAACACCTAAATGAAAATATTGTGGCTAGCAATGCGGCTAGCTACAGGGAGGCACAGAAAGCAACTGGCTAGTAACCAATAAACTTCAGAATTTAATATTCCAGGCAGAGCTGGAAGCAAGATGTATTGAGATTGTCTGACACTTCCCATTATACCACCTTGTTTTCAGTTATTTATAACTTCGCAGAACTAACCATTTGGGCTGAAATTTTCTATGCAGTCTCAGGCTGGTGTGGCTTTTTGTTTGGTTGGTTTTTGTTTCTGCCGAAATGGTTCAGTCATTTCTTGAAACAAGGCTAGGGAAACACATCAACTGTTTTGTCCATGTTAAAAGCTTTTGGCAACCTTTTCTGTTAAATGTACTAGCACCCCCACACTTTCAAGGAAGTGCTGGAACTTAGATTTCAGTCCTGCTGATGACCCAGGTAGATTCATCCCCAGAGCAGATCCACCCTGTGCACTGAATGAAATAGGGGTCCTGTGGAAAAGACAGTCTGTGAACATGCAATTAAAGACTATCAAACACCCGCACAAAGCAACCAAATTAAAGTTGCACCGATGGTGTTTTTACGACAAGCTGACTGACTTGTTACGGGTGCAGACTACCAGTTGGTAAAACCTGACAGCTGCCAACACACTCACTCTCTGCAACTCATGTTATTTTGTACTGTGGCTGCTCTGACTTGAGCTCCGTCGACTCTGCAGTGAAGACATAGCCAGAAATGAATCTCATAGTGCTGCACAAAAGTGAATTTATAAACCACGTGGCTGCTTTATAGATTTCATCAAACTACTGAGGCCTTTTCAGACCGCAAGGTAGCTTTGATCTTAAAGAATATACCCTGACTCCCAGGGAGGTTATAAACCTTTGGTCGTGTTTCCAAAATGCATTCAGATCTACTTAACAAAATAAGACGCCTTCCTCCCTGCGTCTACATGAGGGAACGGGGGACAACAGCTGAAGACTCTCTCAATAAATCTAGTTTTCAGATAGCCTACAACTTCCTTCCTCATGCTCAGTACACAAGCCAGAAATTTTCATTTCTGTGAACATTAGAGAAAAAGTGGTAATATTTCCTAAGAGGAAATTAATTCCATATTCACCTGTGAAACAGATGAAATGAAGGGAAATGTACACACCTTCAAATCGTCTCTGTGTAGCACTTACATCTAATACAGCTATAATAGCTCAGCTATTTCTGTACCAAGTTACATCAATTAGAGATGCAACAACATGGGAAAATGAATGGAACTGAGGGGCTCAACCTGATGTGAAATAAGGGTACTGAGAAGCAAGTTTTGGTTCAAAGAAGCATGCCTTATATTTACCTCAAAAGGTTTTACTAGATTCACAAGGGGTCATTTGATTAACTTTGGTGGTCCTGCTAAGTAAAAGAAACCTGCAAGAGAGAACCTGCAGTGACCGACAGAACTTACATTGAGTCCAATAGGGAATCTGTGAGAGAGTCATTTTGAAGTTTTTTAATGGGCATCTAGATTTCTGCCTTTATAAACAGGAAAAAAAAAATCTTCCAAATGCTTGTTGATGTTTCCATTACAGCTTTTCCAGGCAGCCAAGTCAACATCTTTTTCAGTGAGCAAAATTACCTTACTTTTTCTGGCTCTCTCAAAAACGACACGGTCTTCAGGAGAAAGGCTGATTCCTAATGAAGTATTGAAACTTGCACTAGTAGAGCTCTTGTCCGGCAACCTGAACAATCATTGCCACTAAAAGTTTGAATAGCTAGAAAGATCGTGGGTTTTCTTGGCCAGCAAGGTGCCAGTGGTATCACCTCAGTTTCAAATTGTTTCATCATGGCTTCTCTCCAGGGTGCACAAAATGAGCAGGCACACAAAGCTGGAATTTCTGTTTGGCTGATTTTGGTTTCCATCTCTTTTCCTTGCAATGAACCTCTTCATTTCTGAATTCTCTTCTGACACAGTCTACCAGGGGTTTTTACCCTAAACAACCACTGTCTGGCTAAATACCACTAAGGTTCCATTTCCCTTGCATCATGGTGGACCTACTTAATCAGCATGACTTCTCTCCGAGGTGTACAGCCACTGATGGACAACAGATGTTTTTCTTCCCATTTAACTGCCAGACTCCCCCTTCTACTGTACAGAAATTCTAAGTGCCCTCCGCAGTCCACATATATACTTTGCAGATATGCTGTCCAACATTTTAAGGGCAAGTTTTATTGAAGTCATTGGAATGAGAAAGCCAATCCGGAATTATTGCCTTTAATTCTAGAAAATTGCTGCTTTGGAGGTTCTCCAGAGATGTAATTATGTATTTCTATGGCTCCTAGCACTCTACTGTTCAAGTACCTCCAAACAGAAATCATCTGTTTATTCCTACTCAGCAAGGAGCAATGAACAAACCATTAAACTAAGAGCTATCTGTTTCTCTTTCTGCAAGCATGCATATTATGCACACACGCACAGAAATTAAAGGAAAGCTAACCTAAAAAAAGCTTTACAATAGGTCTCCATTCTTATCTCCAACGTAAGTGAACTCAAAAGTCTAGGTCCAGTTGCTCTTAAAGTTAGTTTTCCCCACATTCATGGGTTTTCAGACTGACTGACAACTCCATTGTTTTAGTGGAACACACCTATCATGGGAAGTCATTTTCATGAAGAGAGAGAGAATTTCCCAAGTAGTTTGTGCCAATCCACTGGAGGTCTTTTAATATAAGGCCAGAGACCCTGAATTTGTATTTTATGTTCAATGGAGTACCAGTTCCGATAACAGAGCTATGGATCAATATGTTCAAGAGACCTGTATTGCTAAGTGAAAAGGCTGATGTATTTATCAGTTGAAGATTTGAGGATGGATAGCATCTTCAGTCCTAGACAAATCACTCTGTCTCTGTAATGTGCTCATCTGGACAGAGATATATTGATTATGAGAATTATCCTTCCTTGATTCTGTGCAAAATCAATGTCAAAATGTCAGCCACCAGATAGTGAATGGGTGATCTCCTCTGGTAACAGAGCATCATTGCTGAAACTCAGATGTGGAATCAGTGCTTTAGAACACTGTCGAATCTCAAATTAATCCTGGCACACGGAATCATCACCACCTCTTTCTTTAGACTGAGACCCACCTGAAGAACTGGAGGACTGGCACTGATAATAGCTTTCTTCAGTCTTGGTATTCTCTATTGAAAGAGAGGCTCTTCCACTCCCTGCATCTCCCAGCTAGATGAGAGAGAACTATTTACCCATGGTGATACAAATAATATAACCGAGTAAGAAAAATTGTATCACCATAGGTAAGAAACTTTCTTTAGCACTGGGAATGGTCCTATAGTTGTGAACAAAACCTTTCAGACATGAGCAAGTTGTAAATTGCAGTGCTGAAACATTCTGAATCTATACAAATGTCTGATTTAAGGCCTAAATCCTGGCCTCAGCCAATTCAAGCTGTGCATCTCTCTGGCTGTTCCACCCAACTTGTGGCTATCCGGTTTGAGAGAACTTACAAAATATGACTTCCTTCTGTGCCAGTATTTTTCTCCTCCACCGCTGTCAATCTTGGTGCACCGCTGTCTAAGATTCTGCATTTTCTGAATATCTCCTTATGCTTGATAACTGTTCTCACTGACAAGTTATCTGCCATAAAAACTTAGTTGATGCCATTGAGACTTTGGAGTGGTTATCTGCATTCCATGTGTGCATTGTGTGACTGATGTCATAGCTCTTGCAGCCCTAGTCTATGAGTGAACCTTTGTGTCTATCAGTGAGCCGCTCTACCACATCAGGACATGAAGTCTACTGTAAGCATATGGCATTAAGTGTATTAACGTAACCGATAACTGCAGATGTTGTTTCAAAGTGATACACCCTTCAGCCTGTACTTTCAAGAAAAAATACCATTTTGAGAAGATTACAGTGCCTTCAGATAGAGAAGCAATAGCTGCATCCGCTTTAGGTAGCCTGAAAGTTTGCCTTTGGCAACTATAAATGCTTCCTGTTCTGTCTGTTCATGGGTTCAGTACCTGCCCATGCCACCCTAATAAGATTTCAAATACAGGAATGAGAACAAATCAAATATTCTTGTCTCAAACTGGCTGGGTAATAAACGCTTTGCCTTTTATTTCTAGTTTCTTTTTGGGATCATTAATAGCAGTATCTCAAAGCAGTAAGTGTTCATTTAGCATAATCTTATTTTCCGACTGCAACAGGATCATTTGCATGGATACCTCTTTTACCCTCACTATTCTGCCCCTCATCTATGCATGTATAAGAGAGCTCCGGGGATTCTCAGATATTGACCTTAAGTAGCTGGTGTTCACTTAATTAGGTTGTGCACAATTGCTCTTTGTGAGGCAGAGAATGCTGATGAACCTCAAACTTGTTTTTGACCTCCTTGGATTTTTCAAAAGATTTAGGCACAAGCGTTTTCATCAGATCACAGCATCATTACAAAGTGATCAGAATGAGAAAAAATAAAGCTGCCTTTGGAAAAAGCACAGCAATATTTTTAAAGCACACGACAGACTTTGTTATAAGTGCAATGCATTTTTATTGAAAATAAAAAACTGCAACTCTGAATTTAATGGGGTCTGGCTGCTAAAGCCTTCTGTAATGAGTCACTTTAAAGAGAAAACTTTAGGATGACAAATTTTCAAAATCATTTATTGATATACTTCAAATTATACATATTTGTTTCTATGGGTCTTTCCAATTAGTCAGTTTCCTCCTACTGCTTATAAACAAAGTACTTAAAAAAATAAAATATTTTTTTTTCAATGTCCTGAATTTTAATTCTTAGATGCAACTTACAAACTTTTCAGACAAATAGGATTTTCACACTGAGTGAAGCCCTTCGACCTAATTTTAAATTTAATGCTACTCAACTATTTTGAATTTAATTCAGATGATGTGTTTTAAAAACAGTGAAATATGTATTTTCAGCTTTTACCTACAATTCGTGCCAACTAAGGGGGCCATTGAGGGCTTGATGACATCTCCAACATAAGACAAAACCAACTTCTCCAAAACTGAAGTCATAACATGGGAAAATGAATGCTCAAAGATGACAACTATAGTCCAAAACTTTATATGATAGAATTTCATTACCATAATGTGCATAAGTAACTGGGAGACCCATTGTGGATCACAGAATGTCATGAATAAGAACACAATTAAAAAAAACCTAAAGATAATGCATCAATAAATGTCTTGTTTTCTTATCTTGACAATTATGGTTTTAATTATAATATTTTGCATAAATTAGGAAAATAGCATTTTGAAAAAATAACCACATATTTTTAATGTCAGTACTCACTGAAGCATCTCCTGTTAAGATCTTTGCTGAGATATTAGGGAACATTCCCAGCTTTTTAAAAACCCCTCAAATTATGACATGTACCTTTCAGAGAGGTAGATTTATGATGTGCAAACTAAATAAAGCCGTGTAAATAAAGCAATAAGAGGAGATGAACACACATTTATCTTTCCCTACCAATCCCCAATGTTTATTTTGATTCCTCACCTCTTTCCTTGGAGGCCTGTTGCTGCTGCTGCTGCTCCTCCTCCTCCGTGGGTTGTGAAGGATCATAATAATCACTGCCATAACTGAATCCCACAGCATTATAGGTACCATCTTCTGCTAAAGCTTCACTCAGTCTCTTATATTCTTCCTCTTGAAGAAAAATGCAAATTCTAATTATTACTATAAAATATAATTAAGCTACACTATTTCTAAAAGAAAAGGTAAACTATACCAATGTTTTCAACCTAACTTTAAGACAAAAATTGTGCTCTTCACACTTTAGACACAGTAACTTTTGCCAACAAATTTGTGAAAACCAGAGATAGCAGAATGTTGAGCATTTCCTCCTGCTGAGATAAAGAGTTTTGTAGTTATACAGTCTAATATAATTAAGAAAAATGCAAGAACATTAATTTATACAATACTGTTAAAGAAGAACAATTAAAAGGATGGGGGGAGGGTGTTTGTTTTTTCAAATCCCAGTCTGCCCTCAAAATCTGGGCAATTTCTGTGTGGATCTATATATAAACTATCCTGAGGTCCTCTCAGACAGGCAAAGACTCCTGTTTTTCGAATCCACTGGGTACTGTCAAGATAATATCAGAAAGAGTGAGTATAAAATGAGTGGGAGTAAATTTAATTTTGTATTTAAATTTAATTGAATGTGTTCTAACTCAGGAAATTTTCCTTAAGCAATACCTTGCCTCGCCTCCTCCTCAAGCAAGTCCGTATGCAAGGCTAAATACCTCTCTTCATCACAGAGGGCATCTATTCTAGCCTCCTCTTCAGACAATTGATAATCTCTGTTCCATGTAGAATATTCAGCATCATAATCAGAGAGGTCATGCAGGTGACCACGTCCATCATACCTGCAAGATGAAAAAGCTGGTCAATGCAGAAAACTTAGGGTTTGGGTTTGTGTGACAACTTAAAAATACTTACCCATTAAAAATGAAAAAATACTAATATGTTAAAATGTGCCTCATTTTAGAAGTTACATTTAATTTTGCTATTCACTTCACACCAACTATCAAAATGACATTTTTAATAGTCTAAATTCCTCTCTAATAGAATAATAAAGATTACAATTAAAGGCAAAAGTGTCCTTTAATAGTTTAAAAGGGATCCATTTCCTTAAAAGTTCTTACCGTATATGTTTCAACCAACCATTCAATGTCACTTGAAAAATACTTTTTTCTGGAAAGTCAAATAGCTTACATTCACACAAACCCGAATACATAAATACCTATCCGTAAGAACCAAACGGTCGAAATTTTCTCGCTTCTTTCTGCTAGTCCCGAACTCTCAGGAGAGATCTTCACCAAAGAAACTTGCGTCCATTGGAGGTAAAATCATGGCTAGGCTCGGCCCCTAGCCATTTGGCTGAGGAAATAAGTTCTGGGTTACGTGATAGAGAGACAAACATACATAGGAACAGTAACATATACATGCAATTTAAGGAGGTTCACCATAAAAATGGCACTAATAACCAATGATATACAATTCCTTCTTCTAAGCAGAAATGGTTTTGTGTGCAGAAAAAGTGCCGCATTAGGATAACATTTGGCATATTTCTCCTTTATGTATCAGGATAAGAAATGATAGACAATAAAGAGATAGCAAACTCCACTCCGCTGGTTAGTCTTCTCTCACAGAACTATTGACTGAGCCATCTTGCTAAACCAAAACACAAAACCAAAACCAAAAACATAGAAAATGCATATAACTAACAGAAAATGTTATTAAGAGATGTTGGTCTTGTTAATCAAGGTGTTTATCCACAGGCAAATTTCTGCCCCAGCCTTCCCAGAGTAATACGCTTTCCTCAACAGAAGAAAACGAAGACTTCATGCTGTTGGAAATAAAAATCTGAATTTCCAAAGGAATCGATAAGTTTAGTGCATAATGTTTCATCTGATTCTAACTTTCGTTCTCAAATGCAAACCTCCTTAACTTACAAATGTAGATTGTTATTGGTTTTAAATGTTATGTATACATACATGCACATACTTAGAGTTTGCTCCCAACAATTTCTGCAGCTGTTCTATCTCAGGTCATTGTTGTAATGAAACCATAATGGTCTTAATTTACGCAAGGGAATTGGATAATGAAATTTCTCATCACAAAAACAAGCTACCATTAGATGACAGGCACCACCACTTAGTTTAAATTGCCATATCAACAATAACATAACTATAAGAATACACATCTGTTCAATTTCTGATCTGTTTTCCAACTTAGGTGCTTGACTTCAGCCAGTAAAATTATACATGGGAAAGAGTTGTTAGGTTAACTAACAAGGAAGCAACAGTGACTCTTCTCTGCCCAGTGCAGCTCCCACCACTTCCCTTGAATTAATATTTATTCCAGCCAAATAGATATAGTTGTGAACCTAAGCCCTGGAAATCACATGTAATCCCTGAAAGAGGTTGAATGAAGTAGTAATTGATGGAGCAAATGCCTACAGTATGTGATGCGATCCTTTTCAAACCAAAGCCCTTCAGGTTTTCCCACTTGGGTGTTCAGGTCCAATTATAACTGCTTAAAGCATGGTGCTTTTCAAGCCCCCACAAAATACTCCTGACCTGATTCTCCACCCCCTCCCTCAGGAATCACTCAAAAGCAGATTTTGAACTAATTGATTCCTACATCTGATTCTGAGTTGCTTAATCTACTGCAGAGACCAGGAAAAAATAAATCCAACTGCCAGATCCTGTTAATCCCTCAAACTATGAACTGCTAACAATCACAAAAACCACCAAACAAGAAGCTCCTGGGAAGAAAGCAAAGCTAACTGGCCTAACTGCCACAACTCATGGCATGATAAAAGGAGCAATTAGACCAGGAACTGCTTTTAGGGGATCCCATTAGCACTTTATATGAATTATATTCATTATAATTATTCAAATTATATGAATTAATTATATGAAGAAATTCAGGTCAGCTTAATTTCCCTCCCTCTATGCAAATAATCTCCCCACTTCTTGCTTATGAACCCCGTGATCTAAGTGCCTGATTTAACACTCCCTTCTAACACGAGAAGCTGCTTGGGGCTTGATTTGAAAAGGAGCCGATTATCCTCACCCAACTCCTCCCCACATACACCCACCCTGCCAGGGGGATGGGGACCCAAGAAATACCATCTGCCAGAAAGAGGGGGGGAGACGCCTAACCCTGACAGAGACACGGACCCCCGCACTCCCCCTGCCAGGAAGAAGGGCCCCCCTTCACGCTGCCAGAGACAAAGTTCTCCCCCACTCATCCTGCCAGAGGGAGGCCCCCACGGCCCCGCAGCACAGAGGGAGGGGCAGACAGAGGCTATCACTGGATATCTCGCAGCAAAGGCGGGGGGTTGGGTTGCACCGACCTATCGATCATGATCTTGGGGTCTCCCATCCAGGGAATGAGATGCCGGCCCTGCTCCTGGTACTGGGCCTTCTCGTCGTCCCGGAACAGCTTGCAGGCGTAGCCGAACACCAGCAGCTCCACGCGGCTGCCCCCGCCGCCTCCTCCGGGGGGCCCCGGGGCCGCTCCCCCGCCGGACAACAACATCAGCGGCGGCGGCCCTGCCTCCTCCACAGTCCGGCGCGGCCCGCCCCCGCCTCCGTACATCGCGGGAAGGGAAGGCAGGGAGCGCGCTCGGCGCGAGCGAAGCGACTCACCCCGGCCGGGCGGGCCCGCACTACGCTCCCCAGCGCCACAACGCCGCGGTCGCCGCCATCGCCCGACACAAAATGGCGGCCGTTCCGCTTCCGGTCACGGGCGGGGTAAACTAGCGCCTGGCTTCCGGTGACCCGCAGATTCGTCAGGACGCGGTAAGCGAAGCCGCGGATTCTCTTTTGCGGCGCGCTGGGGCCGAGTGGGGAGAGATGGAGCCAGACGGCTGGCCCGGGGCCGGGGTTACCGGAGGAAGGCTGGATGGCCGAGACGGGAGTGTGGCGAAACTGGCCATGGTAACGGCGGGGGCGGTGGGCGGGGTCAGTGACAAGGGGAGGGGGGACGTGAGGGGGCGGGGTCAGTGGCAATGGGAGGGGGAACGTGGAGGGAGCGGTGGGCGGGGTCAGTGGCAATGGGAGCGGTGGGCGGGGTCAGTGGCAATGGGGGAGGGGCAGGTGGTGGCTATGGGCGGGGTCTCGGGGGCTATGGGGGGAAGGTCCAATGGCAAATGGGGCCATGGTATGGGAGGGGCGGGGTCAGTTGCTAGCTAGGCCCCGGGCGGGGGCGCCCCCGAGCAGCCCCCAGTCTGTGTGCCCACCTCCTGGGGCATGCTGCTCAGGGCTGGGCTCCCTAAAGTGGCTCAGGCTCCTCTTCCTACTGCCTGGCTGGCATCTGCCCTGCTTCTGGCCTGGCCACGAGGGGCAGGGCCTCGGGGGGAAGAGGAGAAGCAGGGGGTAGGGCCTTTTGGGGGGGCTAAGGCCCACCTTGCCCCCTTCATCCACCCCCCAACCTCCTCCCGAAGTGGTTGGCATCACCCCCGAGCTTCAAGCAGGCGTGGAGCAGTGCTGCAGGGAGTTGGGACGAATGCTGTCCCCGAGTCATTCAGCCCTAGACCACGACTTGAAATGTACATTTTGGAACTGTGCTGCCCGGTTAAGGAGGGGTGATCACCCTAAGCGTGCATGATGCCCAGAGACTCCAGGACCAGGCTGCTGGGGAAGTCGCAAAGTCCAGCCCTCAGTCGTTAGGAAATGCCACAGCTTGCCTGTACAGCCTGTTTGTCCTTGTTTCCACCCAAACCCTGACACCTGACAACACCCTCTGCAACCCCCCCCTCCTCCTGCACCAGTTTGTTCCTGTCATAGTCCCATTTCTTCCCACCCATGAGATCATCCCTGTTCCAGTATGATCTCTGACCCCTCATCCCAGTCTTCCTCCCCCATGCTGCCTGTGAGAAGGCATTGAGAGCACAGGAGAGTTTCTGTGAATTCAATTCCTGTGCCTAGCAAATTGTGGCACCAAAAGTCTTGCTCAGTCTTGTATCCCTGGGCAGGGGCATGCTCAGTGCAGATGGAGTCTTCAGAGAATTTAGATGCCAAATTCTGAGTCTCTGTTGAACATGTGTAAACTGAGATTTTTCAAAGACTTAAAACTTGCCCAAATTTGGGTGAATTTTCTTGAATACACCAAAAGGTACCCTGACATCAGCGCAATCCATCCTGCCAAATTTAAGTCTATGCACCAAAGCATGTAGGCACCACAACGTCTCAATGAAACATTCATAAGAATTATTTTAGCATGGACAAAAGGAGGTGTTTTCCCTTAATCTCCTTCTTGGAAACAATTGAACTATTTTTGCTGAAACTTTCAAAAAAAATTCACCTGAACTAGACATTCAAAATGGAAAATTGCAATTCAAATGATTAAATTTTGGGAAAGTTACAATGTCCTCTAATGAGAAGTGTCAGGCAAACTTAATTATAGAGAGTGCAATCAGTTTTGCCCATAATGACAACTCATTGGCTTCACACTATAGTTAACGGATTTAATTCTTTGTTTAAAGATTGTGGTGCACAAATATTGACGGAACTGTGTAGAGCTGCATCTCTGTGGATAAAGGAAGCCTGCCAAAATGTGACTTGACTTAAGGAGAAATCTAGAAAATCCCTTGGGCATTTCATCTGCTACTATAGCTGTGAAATTGAATAATAATACATTGTGTTTCTATAGTGCCTTTCAAAGTGCACTAGAAAACCTAATTAAGCTTCACAATCCTCCATTTAGTTAAGTAAGAGACACATATAATTTTATATACGCATCTAATTTCACCCACCGCTGAAAAGCAGTCACATGGTTGAGTAAGCAGGGATTTGCTATTGTTATTCTTAGCCTTGCAGTAGAGGGTCTGTAGGTATTCGATGTGCTGTCTGCACTGGACACCTGTGAGGTTGATTCCCACCTCTGCCAGCCTCTTAGAGAAGTTCTCTAACAAGTGCAGATTTTCCAGGCTTTTCTCAAAACCATTCTCTTTGCATGACTCTCACTAGAGATTAACCAGCTCACGAGTGTGCTCCTCTAGCCAGCTAGTAGCACACTGGAATGGCATTTTCTAAGGGTACATTACATTGCCCCCTCTTCATGCCCACTGCCCCGCAGCATGGGTAAAATAGTGCAGACAGCAAGTTTAGGCGAGCAAAGGCATGCCTGAGCCCTGTGGATGTGCACCCTACATTACATGGCCAAGCAGTGACTCTCCCAGCTGCCCTGCTGTTTTTAGCAGTGTTGTCTGTCCTGCTGTCGAAGTCTTACTCCACCGCAGGGAAAGACTCCAGCAGTGGGAAAAGCCTGTGGCATGGGGAGGCAGAAGGGAAAGGCCCTGTCAGCTCCCCACAGTGGTTGTCTGTGCTATGATGGAACCCAACTAGCAAAGGATTGTCTATTTTATTGACATTTACACCATTCATGACTAGTTTAGCCTCCACATTTAAAGCAGTGGATGAACATTTAACCTCACAGTCAGTGGATGGCAGAACCATGAAATAATAAACAACTACGGCAATTTTGTGAGGGCCCATGTGTGGGATCCATGAAGCGATTTGACACTTGTCCTGGGGAAAGGGGATCAGTGGCCTCTGTAATGCCTTCCCATTTCATTCAGATCCTGAAGAGGGTGTTCCAATGGGGCAGAGGTCTCCCCAGAGAGAGAAAGGGAGTGAAGATTGGGTGAACCAGAGAATGGATGGGGCCACAGTGGGAAGGGGCTGATCTAGCTGATGTACATATCACCCTTCTCCCCCGGCTCTTTGTGCTTCCTCAAAAAAGGCAATACAGACTAAGGTGGTATTTTTCTGGGGGAGCATCCTAGATAGAAGCATCTTTTTAGGGTGAGTGGGGTGATGAATGCCCAGAGCAGATGTAATGTTAGCTTTAAGTGAGTACATCAACAATTAATATTACGGCTAGTGTGTGCATTTGTTCTGGGTGTGTGCAGAGGAAGGAGTGTCAAAAGATTGGAGCATCTCTTGGGAATTGTACTTCAGAGCCTTAAAATCTCACAGAATAAAGTATTCCTGTCTTTCCTACTCCCTTGTTTGTAACACACTTGCTGGTTTGAATATACAGTTCCTTCCTTACCAACCAACCAGTCAGTCAGACTTATCTGGCCCCCATTATCTACTGTCTGAAAACGGCACAATTGTCAACATATCTCTCTTTAAAACATTCCTATGAGTTCGGAAAGTGCTGTTATCCGCATTTTACAGATGGGGGACCAAGGCATGGCGAGAGAAAGGGCTCAGTTTGGAAAGGAGACTTACATGTGGCAATGCCTTGCTCCTAGGGACCCTACCTCCCAGTGGAATTCATGGCTCTGACTTAGACATCCAGGCTTCCCATACAATTCAGAGAGCGTCAGCTACCAGCGAAAGGGATTCATGGAAATCCGACAGCTGAGTGGGAAGCCAGCTAAGCTATCCAGGACTATTGTGCAGAGGAAAGATCTTAGGTCTTAGATCAGGGAAAGTACTTGGGCACCTCTCTCTGCTCTGGGTTGATATCCACAAATCCTCTCCTGGAGTGAGGCAGCTAAACCAGGTCAGCCCTTCCTCATGAAAAACAGAGGCACATACCCATGCAGTTTTAGCCAATAGCCCAATGGTTTAAGCACTCCAAGTGCTCAAAGGGAAGTGGGAGATCTATTTTCCAGTCTCTGCTCTGCCTGATTTGGAGCACATCTCCAAGGTGAGTGCCGTAAGCCCCAGATTACTGGGTATTCCAAGGTGGGTTTCTTTAGTCTGTCCTGCTGAAGTTGTTCCACTCTGTATACTAATTAAATATTCACTGTTTGAGAAAGGGCGAGACTGACTCTACAACTTGGTGGGCAGGGTCCAACTCCTCCCCTAGGATCTAGGAGAGTCAGGTTCGAGTGCCTTCGCCAATGAATATTTAATTAGTTATACAAAGTGAAACAGGGAGCCACTGCCTAAGAACTCAGGCAGAGTGTGTTGCCCCAGGGCTAAAAGATGGGTGCAGGATCCTTGCTGCAGCCAAGTGGACCAGAGATCACTGGCTGTAGCAGGGAGCATGGAAAAGCACTCCCTAGGTGCTGGAGCCAGAGGGAGGGGAGAGCAGTGCATCCCTTCCCCTTCTCCAGCAAAGTTCAAAGCACTCAGCCAGCTCCTTATGCTCTGGGTTCTCTGCTGGTGCCAGGGGGCTGGGATATCAGTAAGGAGGTAGCTTCCTTGCTGAACTCCTTCCATCTGGCTGCAGTGGGGTGCAGTGCGGAGCAGCCAGGATCCACTATGTTTGAGGAAGGGCAGGACTCTAAAAATCAGTGCCTTCCAGTTTGGCCTGCACTTAGCAGGCCACCCACCATGACTTACCTGCCAGGTCATGTGCTTCAGTGTGTAGTGACAGTCACTCATCTACACTAGTGCATTGTCTGTGAGTGTGTGACAGACCGTGAGTAATTTGTGGGTGTCAACCAGTGAATGTAAAAATGAGCAGACAAAATGTTTACTTTAAATATGTAGTTATTTGTAGTCCTTAATGGTGTATATATACATAGCAATACGTTTTTTATGAGTTGATAGACTGGGGGCCCTTCAGAGCTGTAAAAATGATATTTGTGGCCCTTGAGCCAAAAAGGTTGGGAACCAGTTTGAGAATCCCACTGTGTCTTAAGTGGGAATTACACACTAAGCAGCTCCATAGCATCAGGATTGAAAGGGCTTTGCATGTGCTCGCAGGCAGGAAACTGAGGTGCCTGGAGAGGATTACACTAGAAGAAATAGAGGCACATTTTAGGCAAGTGTCTTGTCTCGGGTCACATAGGTAGAATATAGTAAAGCTGGGAATTGAACCTGGTTCTTCCAATTCCTGTGCTAGCATGCTAACCATTAGGCAATTCTGTCTTTCAGGGCTCCCATCAACCAATGCTCTTGACACTTTTCTATTGGGCAACAATAATTATTTTTTCTTCATTGTTTGTAGTGACGTTTCAAGTTAATCTGATTCCTTTTATTTTCTTCTTTCTGTGCACCAGCATCAGCACTGATGTTAAAAACACTCCAGGGAATAGAATTTGTGTTACTGGCCAAATAATTGCAGTCTCGGAAAACAGTGATGCAGAACAAATATCAAAGCAGACCAAAAATCCACATTCATTAACGAGAAGAGCTGAGCACACCACAAGATACAGTGTCTACAAAATCCAGGATGCAGCCAAACTGAAACGCATTACCAATGGGAGAAGATACTACAGTGAACTACAGGCTTCTGCCACAAAGCCTTTTCACAGCAAAATGCCCATGCTACCTCAGTTCCTGATGATTATCACAGCACTTGTTACACCTTCAAGTAGCCCCAGCTGGCCTGGCTGGACCTAAAAGAAGCCAATTATCAGGCAAGAGCTGACAGAATAGTTTTTATCTTGCTGGATCAAGTTGCGATAGGAATATTTATTATTTTCTCCAGCTTGCCTTAGGTAAAATAGCCTACTTTCATTTACATGAGGTGAAGCAATAAAAAAGTTAGTTTCTCTTTTTGAAGCTGACATCTGCTTCTTCTGCTTATTTTAGCATAGCTGGACATGGGCCTCTTACATTTGCCCTTAAATCAGGGGAACAAAAGGTTTAATCTGTGTTTGGAAGTAGGTTTCAAAAGAAAGCAAGTTGGGTTGATTTTACAAAAGAAAGATAGATAATTAACTGTTTATATCCTATCCATAGGCACTCTCACACTCCATAAGGAGGAATTTTTGGTGCAGAGAAGTAACTAAATAAAAATTAATCCCAAGCTTTAAGGGCAGGGAAGGAATGAAGTTCTCATCTTGTGTCTTCACAGGCTTTCATGTCAGGGATGATCTAAAAAGGAAAGTGCAGAAACTGCCTTTCTTGCTGTGCAAAGCTATTTTTTTCCTTAGACAAATAAAAAAAATTGTTATGCTTTGGGTAGACATTTATTTATTTATGCATTAATAAATAATGGTATTTATTAATCCAAGCACCATATAGTGGTGCAAAAAGCAGAGGAAGATATTCTGTTCCAAGGTTGTGTCCCTCAAATTAGACTGATAATGCAGTTCAAACACATAATACAGTGGATGATCACAGGAAGGTCCATTTCAGATTAGTACAGATTTCTCTTTTAAACACTTCCCTGGTAGATTATCATGGAAAGGTTTAGTAGAAAAGGTGTGTTATGTGAGAAGATATGAAGGAGGAGAGGGCAGTTGTTTGGTGCACACAGATAGAGGGGGTTCTAGCATAGGCATTGTCATGAGTAAAGGTGCAAATGTGAGAACTGGGGAAAGATACAAAAGGAACACTTAGGGGAATGACTGGGGGAAATGTAGCCTGTTAGACAGGAATAGAAAGAAAAGAGTGGCAACTAGGGAAAGGCGTTGTGCAGTTGAGCACAAGAAGTTTGAGCTTAGTGCAAAAGGTTGGAGAAATCTAGAGTATATGGGAAGGTGTAGACCAGAGTTGTGTCCAGCCTGGTCATTGTGGCCCTTCCTCAAGCCCAGGCTCTGAGGAACGCCACTGAACCTTCCTCCAACGGGAACGTTAGCGTTTCTTTAAGAATCCTAGTCCTGCCCCTCTGGCAGCAGGGACTGCCAAGTAGTGTGGGGCAGGGCGAGACGGGCGAGCAGGTAGTCTGGGTTCTCCAGCCCCTCAGGCAGGGGTGAGGCCAGCAGCAGTGTGGCGCCTCGGGCCGTGGGGTGGGGCAGGGCGAGGCAAGCGCACCAGCGGCCTGTCGCCTCAGGCCCTTTACGCAGGGCGAGGCGGGGGGCGTTCCGCTGCCCTCGGCGGAAATGGAGAGGACGCCTCCTGGGGTGGTTAGGGCAGGGAGGAGGGGGACGCAGGCCCACCGGTCTCCACTGCGTCCCAGCCCAAGCAGTGGCCAAGGCGTTGCCACGGAGTCGGCGGGGCTCCTGCCGCAACACACTGACGGGGCCTTGCCCTCTCTCAGCCACCAGCTGTGTGGCCGTCCCTGGGCCACTTCCTCCCCGTATCCCCAGGGACCTGTGTCCGCCGGGTCCTCAGGGTCGCTGTGGTACGCGGCCTGGGGCAAGCTCATTAGTCCCTACTCATCGAGCCGGCAGGGCGGGGAGCTCCTCTCGGTCACAGGGGTTCCTCAGCCGAGAGTAACTCCTCCAGGTCCGGGCCGGCCTCCGAGTGCATCTCCCACCCCTGAGTGTCAGAGGGCCTGGTCCAGTCTCCAGGGCCTCAGTAGGTTGGGCCATTCCCGGCGCCTCTGCTTTGGAAGGCCCTTGCTTGGGGTAGTAGCCCGGCTGGGGTCAGGCCTATGCTGCAGCCAGCACCCCAAAATGTCCGCCTCTAGCAACAGCCTGTCCCTGTGGGAGCTGTGGGGCCTGCTTTTTATCCTTCCTGCCCTCGCGGAAGCTCTGCCCCTCCGTTGTCGGGTCTATCATGGTCTGGTTCCCAGTTGCTCGGCTGACTGGACTGCCATCCCTTTCACTTACTGGCCTGGTCGTTGCAGCCTTTCCTCAGGCCCCAGCTCTGAGGAAGGCCACTGCACCTTCCTAGAGAAGACCATACGAGAGAGGAGACTGCCATGGTCAAAGCAGGAGATAACCACAGCCTAGATAAGAACGGTGAGATGATGTAATACCTTACAGTAGTATAATAGAATTAATTCTAAAAATATTAGAGATATTTTAGAGTACAAAAGACATTCCACATTAAAACAACGTTGGCAGTCAACTGTTTTGAAAATGTCTATATTGTTTTTGGAAAGCAAGAAAACCAGAATAAACAATCACTTCCTAGAGAAAGTGTTGATCAGTGTTATAGTCAACACCATGAATGCATAATCTATAGTAGCCCATACTCTGCTTTGTTTTTTAAATGGGTCTGTATTGAAGAGGAGGATTTCCTTTCTCTTAAACTCCTTGTGTCAGCACAACTAACAGCAAATTGGAGGGTGGGGTTTGCTGTGCAATGGGTTTATGCACTAGCCTTTTTCCTTTGAGGATCTTTTTTTAAATCTAGTTCAGGAAACATGAGGGAAAGAGTTTGTCTCTAGTCTTAGTTCCCATTTGTTCACTTCATAATTTGGTACAAGAAGTCAGCACCATTGGCAATGTTAAAAAAAGGCCCAGGGCTAGAATAGCCAGGGTTTTGTAGGTCTTTTGAGGAAATTGCCCAGAGCCTGTCTATGTTAAAATCCCTCATTTTAAACTTCTTATTAAAGTATTAAACTTGCTCATAATTCTGTTATCAAAAAAGAAAAGTTCTTTAAATAATTCTGACTTTCTCAATAGATGCAATAACCACTTTTGCAGGTGCAGTAGGATCCATAACATAGCACATCCAAAAGCATATCGGAATGAGATCACTTTTTCAGCGCAGTATCACTGCATTAAGTGCATGGTAATAATAGGGGGATCATGGGTAGCTAAATTATTGGGTGTTTTACCTACAGTAATGGGTGCTCCTCAATGTTCATAATCATAACTTGGAAAATATTCTAAATGTGCACCGATTCATGAGTTTGGCTGCTCTACCCCTTTGTTTCCATGAGTTACTTACCTTTCCTGTGCATCATAAATCCTAACTCCACAGATGAGGTAAAGATTCTATTTATTGATGTGTCTAAAGGAAATAAAGAGTTCCAAAAACCCTGGATACGAATATACACAAATATAATTGTGTAAAATATATTCAGATGTAATAAGTTTTCTTTCTGTGACCCACATCTTGTGTTACTTTGCCACATGTAGAAAAATATCATCGGTATGTTTTTGCTGTACCTTGTCAACTTTTTATATTTTCTTTTCTTGCCTTCTTATTGGATAGAGGCATTTTTCACAGAGCATGTGTGATGGGGTGTCTATCCCCACACAAGGCAGAGCAGGTTAAATTAAGATAATTAACCTGATTGGCTGTGCCTGGGGAAGAGCTAGGGCTTCAAGGACTGATTGAAGATGGAGTCCAGCTGGGAAGGAACAGGCAGGGCTAGGATAAAGCCAGGAAACTGGCAGTAGAGGGGGGCTGTAGTCAGGGAACCTGCAATTCCTTCTTAGACAGTACAGGAGGAAAGAATGGAAATTAAGTAGACTGGGTGTGGGAAAAAGCAGTAAGGCTTAAGGGGGTGCAGAGCATAGCTGCAGATTAGAGGGTCTGTAAGATGGAACCCAGAGTAGAGGGTGGGCTTGATTTCCCCTACCAGCTACTGGGGAAGTGGTACGAGCAGGGGTAATGAAGGAAAGATGGCTATCTTAGAGGCTGAGACTTTAATACCCTCAGAAGGGGGGAAAATATAGTGACCTGGCCGGAAGGCCAAGCCACAAAGACACAGCACCCTGAGTTGTAGATAGTGAGAGGCGGCGGCAGCTGAGCACATAGCAAGCAGCAGAAAGGGATGTTGGACCAGAGCAGAGCTAGTCCCTAACTGTGGCAAGGAGGACGTGTCCTAGCGGTAGACCCTGTGCCATGGTGATATTAGCATTCTAAAATATTTATGTTTGAGTAACACCCAAAGACTCCAGCCAGGGTAAAGGATATAGTTCCCTTTTCCCATCTGCTCACCTTTCTTTTTCTGCCTTCGTTCCAAACATATGCCTGCAGGTCTGCTCTTCCCCAACATGCCTAGCACATCCTCTTCCACCCTGCTGATGTTTTCCCCCATTTAAAGGCTATAGCTGAGAACCTGTCTAATGTCGGGGTTGTTTTTCCCAAACTCTGGAATAGACAGCAGCTATAAGCCTTATCATGAGGCTGGGACTGGAAGAGAGCCATGGTAACAAGCTGTTGAAAACTAGTGTGTGGTTTTTGTTTTTAGCTGCAGCTAATATCATCATTGCTATAATGCATGACATCATTGTATGAATGCATATTTGAAAACAATGAATTATAGTTTCAAAACACCCCTGGGAGCTGATGTTTGGATTAGTTTCTGAATTGCTTATAACACCAGTTTTGTTTTCTTGTTTGGTTGGTTTTTTCCCCAAACGTTCTTGTCTATTGGACAAGAGTTAATATATAATATGATTAGAGAATTTTCTGTTACTATATGAACATTGCACACAGCTGTGGAAAAACCAGTTTTATAATGTATTTAATTTATAATTAAACAAATACTTTATATTCAGTCTTCATCTGGGTCTGATTTTTGTTACCATAGAAACACAAGGCCTTTACATTTTGGCTAAATCTCTAATGACTATGGGGTGGGGTGTTTTTTGGTTTTTTTTAAAGCATGTAATCAATGGATTTCTGCTTACATTTTGACTTTAAGTAATGTTGTGTCTTGCACATATACATTCGCTAATCAGAATTAACTGCCTCTTGGTAGATAACACAGCAATATGTTTAAGGGCAGCTGTCTTGCCTCAAGGAAGTTTTACATTAAATTCTTTGCGCAACCAAACAGCCAGCCCTGTGTTACAATCTGGTTAATAGTATTTTTGTCTTCATAAACATTAAGAGGAATCCTGTTTGCAAGAGGACCTTCTCTCATAACTCAGCAGGTTTTGTACATTCAGAAAATAAACTTTTTACCTTAAGCAAGGTAAAAGTGGTGTATATGTTAGTTACTGATTATTAGCAAATATCACTGGGCTAGTGATATGACTTTACTGAATCAACCAAATAGGATGAGATCAATTGTCAAGGTGAAAGTTACTTTTCTCTCCCTCTCGTGCACACACGCACACACAGCATTTATATACCATATTACAGCTGTTACACAGTGGCCTGTTTTTAAGGGCCAGGTTTTTCAATAATGGCAAACCCTATTGGCTCTCAAAACAAGCCTCACACAAGCCAATATTGAGCACTGCAGTTCTTTTTAACAGCTATTGTAACACATAAATAGCAGCAGTGAACTTATTCACTGCATACTGCAATACATTAGAGGAGGAGAGGAAGAGGATAAGGACATATTACACACACTGTCTCTGTTGAACCAGCCTGAGATCCAGGGTGCCTTGTTAAAGGCCACCAGACTGTAACCTTTGCAGCTATCATCAGCCCAGCTGTTTGAAGACTGTGGGTGGTTAATTGCTCCCTGGTGGTGAGGGGTGGGGTGGGGCTGAGCTAAGCAGGGAAGACTTGATATAAAAAGCCACCTGCTAGGCAAATTCAAGAGCTAGGGATGAGAAGTTTTGGAGGCATGTGGGAGAGGCTTTCCTTCCAAGTACAGCAATGTATGTGGTATCAAGATGGCCAGTGATGGAACAGTGGTGGTGATCTCCCATGGTTGTGCTGTGTTCTCTTTCCTGCCTGAAAACCAAAGGAATGTCATGTGGGTGAAGTGCAAGTTGGTGGCTGTGCTAGAGGAAAAGATTCTTGGAGTGGAGGGACAAGTTAAGATGCTACTGAGGAGTTCCTAGGCAGCTACATTTGGAAAACACCAGTACCTGAGGTTCAAGGAAGAATCAGAGGAAAAAGGCCATAAAGGCCTTAAAGAAATCAGAGGAAAAAGGAAGTCAGAGGAGGCCTGGTGCTCTGTAATCACCAGAGTCAAGAGGTCATAATGGCATTCCAAGTGGCTGGAGACAGATGGGCATGTTGTCGTCACCAGAGATAAGCCCAGAAGGAATTCCATACTGCTAGAAGTTTCAAATCAATACTAGGTCCTCAACGGGGAAACTTTGGAAGATGGCTCTCAAGATCCAGCAGGTCCAAGAGATTGGACCCATGTATGGGACATGTGGATGCCCGCTCAGCCCAACCCGTAAGAAAATCAAGCTTGCCTACCAAATTCTCAACTATCAAGGAAGACCGACAATCCTTGTTGGAGATTCAATACTCGGAAGATTCAAAAGACTATTCTGCAAGGGACAGGTAGACAATGAGACAATGTGCTGCTTTTCTGGAGCCAAGACATGAGCGGTCATGCCAAAATTGGGTAGGTTTCTGAAATCAATGGGCAAAGATCTACTGGTGGTGACTCATATGGGCACTAATGACACTGTGTTGAGTGCTATCTCACAGATGGCTTCAGGTAGCTCAGAAGTGTGGTAAAGAAAAAAGAAATGTTCAAGCAGTCTTCTCTGAGATCCTTCATATCCCTTGTGCAAAGGAAGATAGAAGGCAGAAGATTCTGAAAGTGACCTGCTGGCTAGGTAAGTGGTGAAAGGCTTTGGTTTCCTCTCCTTTGATGGGGAGAGGAGGCTATCTAGTTTGCTTAGCCTCCACCTAAGTAGAAGGGTGACCAATTTCCTCAGGGACAGGCTGGCTAGTGTAGTCAGGGAAGGTTTAAACTAATAACAAAAGGAGCGAGAACAAAGAGGGAAGGTATGAACACTCATTTAGCACAAAATTGAGTTCTTGAGAAGAAAATTAATCAAGGAATCAAAGGACACTCTAGAAATTCTTTAATTGCCTATATAGCAATGCTAGGTGCCTGAGTAACAGACAAGAGCATTGAAATTGCTCCTTTATGCTCATAAATTCAATCTATTTGGTATTACTGAAACCAGGTGGAATGAGTCCCACAATTTGAATGTTAAAATCAATGGTTATAACCTATTTAAGAAGGATTGAGAGAGCAAAAGGGGAGGGAGTGGCACTCTGTGATGAGTTTCAAAAAGTTAAAGCTTTGTAACTCTTAAAACATGTTGACATATATAAAGCAAATATCTTTAAATCAAACTAAGTTCTCAAACAGAATTTTTCTTATTTGCCTAGCTGTAAATTTCAATTATTAGCCAAGGAAATACTTTTTGTCAGTGTGTGTAGAGGAAATTTACGTTTACTGGCACTTACAGATTAAAAAGCTAATCCTTCCAAGTCTAGCAAAGGAGAGGTGCAGGAGGGAGGTTGGTTCCTGTTATTACCCCTGGAGCAGAGAAAGGCACAGACTGAAAGGCTTATGGAACCCTGCAACTTGTGTTAGGGGAATAGCTTTATTTTTGAGCTTTTGTTTAAATGAATAAATGATGCCCTGAGGAAGAGCTCTCAAAGGAAGCTGGGTGTAGTGTTCAGACTTTCCTGGTATGGGAAAATAGGGTAGTAGCTCTACAGTCAGAGAATGTACAGGCACTTAATTAAAGGCCACAATTCTGCCCCTATGCAACCCTATTAGAACTATTATTATTTATTTGTACTGCCTATGGGCTTAAAGGCCCCAACTGAGATTTGTCCCTCCTTAATGAAGTGTGGCCCCAAATGCACGGTTAATCAGGAATGGTGGCAAGGAACTGCTGGCTTGCTGCCATTATGGTTTCACCTATGCTACAGAGTTAGGCTGACCTAACTCTGAGGGCAATGTCTACACTTAAATTTCACTCTTGCCGAAGCACCTGCCCCACTATGCTGTCTTAACTGCATCTCCACAAGTGGTGCAGAGTCAAGGTCTACGTAGCTAGACACAGCATCAGTACAGGGACTGTGTTGCTTACGTCAGCAGTGTCTGGCTTTCAGGAACAGTCCCACAAGGGCTGTACAATCAGTAAAAACTCTCCTGATCAGGACATGCACTGTTGGCACAAGGAGCCAAGTGTAGATATATGCAAGTGATATAATTACTGCAGTGACCATATTCTAACAAGTTAAGTTGTTGTAATTTTGCAGTGTAAACATGGCCTATGTTGATTTTAAAATGAAGGTCAAAGCTAGGGTCAGTCTCTACTATAAATACGGTTTCCCCTCCACTGTTTTTGGTATTATGGTGGTTCTCTGTGGAAGCAAATACCACTATCCAGGAGCCACAGGTTTTTTGTTTTGTTTTTTTAGGGGTTGTTTTGGTTTGTTTTTGTTTCCACAAGTGGTGGAAGCATACTTCAGAAAAATCAATGCTGCACTGCTGTGGCTGTAATCATGAAAGATATGGGTCAACTAATGCATTACTTGTTCCTAAAGAGAGCCTGCTACAAAATAAAAAAAAATAAAAGGGGGGGGGAACGATGCTATGGTTCAGAGTATTAATTTCTTTAATGGATTTTGATCTGCTCTGGAAACAATATTTGATGGGTTTGGGTTTTTTAAACCTTTCCCCACATATTAGACGTTCAGTGCAATCTGCTGGAAAGTTCGGTAGCTAAAGCATGTCTCAAGGCGCCCATGTCTTTAGTGGGGAGAGATGCCCATGGGCTTCCCACAAGTCCTCTCTGCTTTTCAGTGGCTGGTGAACTCCTCAAATTTGTATGTGTTGCTACTTGACATTTAACAAATTAATTCACAGCTCCTGCAATTCCAGTAATCCCTAAAGAAGAGGGAGCCCAAGTGTGTAGAAATCAAATAGATTATTTTAATTGTAGCTGAGCAAACAAATTGCTACAAATAAAAAACCTTGTTTTTCCTTTTCATTGTGTCTGCATGTTGTCAGCAAACAGATCACGGTACTCTCAATATGATAATATTCATATTATCACTTTTTGCCAGACCTGCAGATGGCTTGCAAACAGGTATCTGTGACTATTCACAATTAGCGATTTGTACTGTGTTGGGCCCCTGTAGTGCAAATCTATCCGTGCAGGGGGATCTTTCAATTTATTTAGGCCCATTGGCTTCAGTGGGGTGCTTGTAGGTTCAAAGTTCTACCCAGATAGATTGGAACCTAGACCAGTACTAAAGCTTGGTTTGGTTGGATGGTTATCTAGAAGTTTAATTAATCATTCAAAAATATGTAAGTCAAAACCTGTGTGTGGGGGGACGAGGGAATCTTTTTCTTAAGTGCACTAAAACAGTCTTACGTTATGTCTGTTTACAATGTTTATTGGTACTTGTATAAAATGGCTTTTTCTGATTACCTAGAAATCCATGGAAGTCATTTGCAATGCTTGTCTTCTGCCTACATTTATATGTTAGGTAGCTGCATACAGTTATTAGATTGATACACTAAAGATCATAGACTGCCTTTTATATACAGTTGCCATTGACCAGTGGGAGTTCCACCGCAGATGGCAGTACACGGTCCTTGATTTCCAAATATTATGCAGGCAAATAACTGTCAAGGCTGGTGAAGCTCTGTTCTTCCCTTTTCCAAGAACCAGCATGAATACTGAGCCTTGCAGGACCTCAAAAAAACAAAAACAACAAATCGAATTTCATGAGACGATTTCACAAACTGCAGCATCACTTTCATACCATCTTGTATTTCCAGTAATATGCAGCTTGCTCATATTTAAACTACATATCTTGGCTGCATTTCCCAGTCCAATTAAAAATACCAGCCTCTGACAATTTGAACTAATTCCATTTATTCACTCTTGATTCACTCTTATATACATAGCCGTGTCAGTACTGAGCCAATATGGATCTCAATAGACCTGGGTTATTGGCTTGGTTGGCTAATTAATTAAAGGATGAGTTAGCGACTGATCAAATATATAACCTGTCTCTTTATCACCTTAGTTTTTTCCAGACTACAGAATAGCAAATGCTCACTAGTTTGCATAATAAATATCAAGTTACATTTATTTTAGTGAATGTAAGGCAGCTGTTAATCTACTAAATTGTATCTAGAGTAGCCAGTTATTCAGCCTGTAGAGTAACTCTGTTATGCATTTAAATGTCATCTTCATGGGATTTTAAAAATAGTGTGTCCTATATCCCACCTAGGGCCTCCTCTCCATGTGGTGCGGCAATTAGTGTAGCAGCCAGGCATCAGTGGGGGAGCAAACAGGAAAAACCATTATTTGCACTGGTGGGGTTTACCCACTTCCAACAAGAACAGGCTGTATTGGTTCAGCTGCCTGCCTTCTCTAAAGGCTTGCATGAATGCAGCCCCACCAATAGCTGGCTACATATGGCTGTAGTTGGGACAAATCCCCGGGTTAGACAAGGACAAAGAAAGGCAGGCATTTGCCTTCTAAAATGTCTACTCTTCCCAATAAAACCACCAACTCTGTATGTCAGTGGTTCTCAGCCTGGGCTACAAGCGGTTGGCAATCAGCACCCAGCTGTGGCCCCTGTCCTCAGGACCATACAGGTAGTATTGGATGCGGCCCACATAATACATTGTGGGCCACAGAAGCAGGTGGAGAACCATTGCTGTATGCCATGTTGTGGGAGTAAAGTTTTACAGTGGGGATGCTTCATTACCAAGCAGTGAGACTTGTGAGGTCTGTGAGTGACTGAACTATAACAGCTTGTCTCACGGATATCTGTATCAAAGTCTCAGGCAGCTGAGGCGTTTTTCTAACTGCCTTCAGGAAATCCTTAACAGCATCAAAGAGCGATCATTTGGCAAATGGCTCACCGTTCACTGCTGAGTTTTTGGTTTGGGCTAGGCAAATTAAATTGTGCCGCAATACAAACGCGCCCTTTCCCAAGGGTCTCCATAGATATGGTAGTGGCAAATGAGGTGGTTATTGTCAGTTCCAGAACTAAGTGGATTTATAATACTGAGAAATCAGACTGATTCGGTAGCTTCAGCAGCTGTATTTTTGTCAAACTGCATTCAGGGTACCCTTGGTTTTTATGACTGAATATATTTGCTATAATTGTTGGTCAGCGTCAGCTGCTGTTGTGTGGATTGTTAGATTTATTTGAATAATCTAGTCAAGGCTGCTGCTTCTTCCAGCTAAAAAGGCCAAATAATCTCCTCAGAGTTGTATGTGTACCTCTCACTGAAGTTAGAGGGCCATATCAAGGCCCCAGCTCTAGCACCCTGGGGGAAGGTCCCTCCAGGGCAGGAGCAGTATTGTGTTTACACCACAGCTTTACACTACCGAAATAACTACTCCTGGAATCGGGGAGTGGCTGAGGGGTAGGAGAGGCCCGAGTACATAACTCTGGCTAGTCGGGGCTGTGTGGAGCAGCCCAAAGATACTATAAATTGGTGCAGCACTTAGGACTATTCTCCTTCAGCGCTGGAGGCTGGTAGCTGAAGCAAGCTGAAGAAGTGAGGGGCAAAGGTGGCTCAAAGCCTGAAAGGTGCAGTGCGACGACAAACCAGGCGAAGACAGGGAGTGCGGCAAAGAAGCGTCCCGAGGCCTCTCGGGGTCCTTTATTATATAGTATACACACAATATGGTTCCGTGATTTACGAGCCTGTTTACATGCTCGAGAGGGTCCTGTGGGCCCTATACTTCCTCTGAGAAGGCCAAAGCAGTGATAAGGCGGGCTGGGAAAATGTGCTGTTAATACTTAAACATGGCGAGTGCAGCCAAGGGACAGAAATGCAAGGACAGGTTTCACGTGGCTTGCCAGCGTTTATTCCCAACAGTGCAGCACAGAAGATGGTGCTTGATGTGTGTGTGGAATGGTAACTAGCTGCTTTTATTTTATTTTATTTTATTTTTTTTGCGCCTGTGCGTGAGAAGTCTGTCTCTGAAATCCTTCTGCTACTTCCTGGTTCTCTGAATCTGGGGGCGTGAGAGGGGGAAGCGGTTTGTTATGAAGGAGTTGAGATGCTGGTTAATGAATAAACCTGGACTTTTTTCTTTGTTCACCTTCCATAGTCAGTGTTTCAACTCTTCAGTTTCGCCTGTGGAGGTCGCTGTCCCAACTTCACAGAAAAGTGCTATGCACACCCATGCAAGTGTGACATTCTCTTCTGTGCTCATTTTGATGGCAAAAGTGGGCCTAAAGTGGTGCCCAAGCCTTTTGGAGGCGCGCACATGGTGAATTTCCCCTATGTAAATAATTAAAACCATCAACCCCTTTTAATTTGGTATCTGCTTCAGGATGAATTTTCATAGGTTTTGTGGTGTCGCTCATGACAGACTTAACTTGGAAACAGTCAGATTGGCCATTTGCTTGGTAACGGTAGAAGGAACAGCTTTTGTAACCTGCTAGAAATAGTGGCCTGCTTTTGGGGTATAATTCAGCCAAGGAAAATTTTGTTCTCCTGGTGTGATGTATGGCATGGCTTGAGGATTTGCTAAAAATTCTTTTTGGGTAGAATGTTGGGGAAACTTCCAGAATATTCTTTGCACCGAAAGAAATTCTGTTCAGCTCTGGTTGGGGCATGTTTTGTTTATGTCCCTCCCCCCAAATTCCTCCCCATATTCTTAATTACTGCTACTTGCATGTGCACACGCAGGCAGCAGAGTGCAATATCCTCCTGTTCATTTATCGCTTCCCAAAATCTGTCCATATGTCCTAGATTTTCAAAGGAAAATAGCACTGATGTATAACTGGTGGGGGGAACAAGACAAATTTTCTATTGTTTTTTTATATTTTAAGTTTAAAGTGTAAAGCTTATGGGAAAAATTCTGTTCTCAGATGCATCTATGAAAATTTGGAGTCGCTTCACTGAATTCACTGGGATTTCTCGAGGCTTACACCAGAGTACAGGTGAGCAAAATCTGGCCCTTTCTCTTTGTGCGCACCATCTAAAATCATGTGAACTTTTGATGCTGTATTTGCCTGACTGTTGCATTTTAAGAGTGTTTTGCAATGGTTTGGCAAAACAATTACTATTGTATTTACTATTGCATTTAATTGAAGCATGAAAAACAGCCTGTAGGAAACAGTAGGCCATATAGCCCTGGGTATCTTTCATTGCAGGCTATCCATCTTCCCCTAGCCTCCGAAGTCTGGTATATTGGAGGTATAAAAAACTCAATGTAAAATAGAAGTCATAAAAGTAGGATTCATGCTTCTGTGTAGCATTTTGCAGTGTGAATGCATTCACAAATCATGGGTCAGGCTCCCAAAATTACGAGAATGGGATAACTTTTCAGATAATAAATTTTGGGTTTTGTTTTTTGTAGCTTGAGCCTTTAGGGTATATATTTCACAACGCTTCTCCACAAAAGAATGACATGTGATAACAGGTGAGCAGTTTGATGTGACAACTGAACAGAGAGATGTTTTTAAAAACAAAAATATTCAATAACAAAAAACCAACAGAGAAGGGAGTTACTTAAGGGTTTTATTTCTTGTTTTTTTGTGTGGTTTTTTTTTTTTTGGTACTACTTAAAACCACTACCAGAAATGCCTCTCTAGGGCTAGCCCTAAGTGTTTTGCTGCCCATGGTGGAAAATGGTTTTGGTACCCCTCAAGTAGCAGGCTTGTTTTTCTTTTCATTTTCCATCCTATTTTATAAAAGTGGTATAGTATCCCCTCCTTCCCTGGAATTGGGTGCCCAGGGTGACCACCTCTAAAGCTGTCTCTGCTTCTACCTGTACCTAGCCTTTGTTTAAGGATCAAGGTACAACGAGGATGCACTAGAAACTTGCAGTGCTGATGAGCTGTTTCCAGACTCAGAAATAGTTTGTGATTACTTTCTTCCAAGACCACAAAACCTAACCATGAGTGGATGACATTGTAACTATAAAACAGTATCAGAAATATCTATGAATTTTAAATTCTGAAGGAACTGAAATATTTTTAATCCACTCAAAATTCAACGTGATAAGTGTGCCTGTCTTAGATGACTGTCCTAGATGACAAGACTGTTTTCCCAGGTCAGCCGTGTACATCATCTTTCATGCAGTTGATTGTGGTACTTTGTTTTTATCCTCATTGCCAATGAGAAATCTGACTTGCAGGGATACAAGGACAAAAAAAAGGCTGAATAATTGCAAGCTTTCTGCAGCTAAGCATGGGTATTCTTTCTTCAGGGATGGCCACTATCTGCTGAGTTCCTAGTCTAAAACTTAGTTGCAAGCCCTTACTTTTTTTTTTTAAATGACATCTTTTCAGTTTGTATCGTAAAGGCCTAATCAGTGCTGCCAAGGCAAGATCATCTTCATTGAAAGGGTTAGTCACTTTTGAGGGTTTTTAGGAAAGTAATCTCACAACAGTCTGAAGTTCCTTCAGATGCTTGTCAGTCCTTGATGGCTGCCTGAAAGTATGAAATAAGAAAAACCCACTAAGGTTTCTTCTTCATGCTTTGGAAGACCAATTTCCAAGTTTTCTGATGAATGAATGCTTCTATCTAGTCTGTGTGAAAAGAACATTCCTATTCTACCCAAAGAGGTTACTTTTGGCTCTCCTAGGTTCCCAAAAATTCATCCTGAGTGGCAATCTTGTAATGAAGGAATCAGCAAGCCGAGATTGAGTCATTCAGGAAATTCAGTAGTTATGCTCTCAGAAAAACTTCTCACTGCAGTGTAAAAGATTAGTTGTTCGTGAAGAGCATTGAAATGGAAAAAGACAATGTTCTGCACAGCCTTTAATGAAGTATGATACTTTAATAACTTCATGGAAGACTTGGCAAAGATGTTTGGGCATTTTCTTAGTAAGGCCTTCCTGATGTTCATGAAGTAGCAAAGCAGTGAAACTTTTAGGTGCAAAGTTGTTTTTTAGATCCATGTGGGATCCCTACTATCAGTTGTCGTCATATTGGCACAATCAATGCATATTGCAATACTTCACTACCCTGAATGTGTACATCTTTAATTATGTCCTGAAATATCTTGAAATTAGAGCTAGGCAGGAAATGGTTTTCCTATGCCATTTAATATTTTAGAAAGTTCAAAAAATCTTTCCATTCAGAACCAGGATGACAAGGAAAAATCTAAGTTGAAAATTTGTACAAACTGAAAATCTGGGGTGAGGAGAAATCCATTTGGATCAGTCAATACATTTTGTTTAAATTTCTGTGATAAAAATTCCAGTCTGCTTAAATTTTGAAATGAAGTCATTTCAAATCAGGAAATCAAACTTTTTTTTCACTCCCAGCTTTTTTTAAACTACTTTCAATGATTTTTGAATAAGCATATTTGTCAAAATGTCTCCTTTACTGCAAAAAGTTTTCAAGTTGGCATTTTCAATATAAAGTTTATCAAAAATTCCCACCTATTCTTATTGAAATAAACATTCTTCTGCTTTGAGTCATAGAACAGCTTTATAAAAAGCAATTCTTAAACACACAGCACAAATTCTACGAGCTGGGCACCACCACAGCCATCAATTGATCCATTAACTTAAATAGCTAAATAATTACTTCATGAGTTTTTTTTTTTTTTTTTTAAAGCACTTGCTTCTGGACATACTCAACCACCGATACAATGCAAAACAGTGTTTGGCAATGCTCTTTCATTTTGGCTGCTGCTTCAGGCCCTGTAATTCTTGAAATCATGTTGATAGTGCAGAGACATAAGATTTTGTGCAATGGCAAGCTATTCACAGACATACCGAGTAAAATGCCTCAAGGGCATCCGTGTTGGCACTGCTAGTTTGACTAATCAAGTTTAGTTGAGCTGTCATTTTTGGATCATGATCTTATTCCTCCAAAATCTCCAAGCTCCACCCTGGACACCCCCTTTTCCTAATGTGTCTCAGAAGCCTGTATGGGAGCCCTGTATTGTTGTTTTGGTTAAGAAAATAAAACTTTTGATGCTAGGTATTAGAAGTAAACGGCTGTAGAATATCTTGAGGGTTCATAAAGACTAAGAAAATCTTTGTCTGATACGATATATTTTTGCTCCTTACCAATTTGGAAGTCTGTTCCTAAAAACATTCCAATTAGCTTCTTGTACATGGTGGAGAATGTGTGGGTTCCTTTGGGTTTTTTTGTTTAATTTCAGTTTTTTTCATTCCTTTTTTTAAACGGTTTTGAATGTCAATATTCGGAATCTCAAAAATCCTTCAAGAAATGGAACTTCCGTCCTCCAACACAGCTCTAATCGCAAATCTCTTTTGGCCTTGAAATCTATTAATCCTAAACCCGGAGTGGTGTGAAGCTGAAGTTTAACTCGTGAGTGACTCCCTTTCTTTGTAGGCAAATCGCTGGTGGCTTTTGCAGAGCTAGAACTACTTACCCAGCATGATGTCACAAATAGTTTCTCCTTAAAGCCCTAAAAGCCATGTGGTCTAGCAGTGGTGAAAAAACACAAAGGACCAAACCAGGAGCATCCTGGGTTCTAAACCTGGTTAAACCACTGCTTGACACTTTGAACCTTAGCAAGTCACTTGCTTCTCTTGTGCCTCACTCAATGTAGCTGTAAGACTGGTGTTGGTTGGTTGGTTTTTTTTTAAGAGCACATTGCTGAAAAACAGATGTTACATCTGAGCTGAGCTTTTCTGGGTAAATGTAGATTTCAAAAAACCAACTCAATGAAACACCTGCTTGGGAACCTGGGCTTGCGAGTGGATGGAAACATTTTTATATCCTGTAAATTCACTCTCTCTCCGTCCAGATCCTTGGGGGAAAGAGAGGCTTCCCCCATATTTCACCTATCCTGAAGGCGACCAGAACAGATCTCCAGTAACGAAGTCCCGGTGCTCTCACCAGCCAGTAATTTTTTTTTTTTTTTTTAGTGTGGCATCAGGGTTTTCTAGGGCTTCCACAAAGACTAGACCCTTTGTCGGTTTACAGCTTGTGAAGTCCAGTGGATGCTAAGTGTAAGCCAATGCCATGGCAGATGGGAGCAGGCTAAGTCCATTCATGGTCTGGCACACCGAGCACAAGTGAATACGTAGTCAGCAAGCCCTATTTATTCATCTCATTTTTCTTGTATGGTGAACAGTTCATGTCAATATTTAGTCATTGCTGTGGGAATAGTGGAAAAAAATAGACCACCACGATTTTAAGGCTTAACATACTTGACCATGCTGGCACCTTTCACTAATTTATTTGATTTCCGTTTTGCTTATGTGCCTGGCTCTTTCATACAGAAGGAAGACTGAAATTAAAAAAGGGACGTGGCACTTGTCCATGGTTTCATGGCCACAGTCAAGAAAGGGAGCCAGCACTTCTGGGAATCCCGTCAGCAGCTCTTCAGAAGAGCTGCCCAGACACACTGTTTCTGCAGGGCTGCTGTGTGTGTGTTTTTGTTTTTTGTTTTTGTTTTTTTCTTCCAAACTTTCTTTTCAGGATTTATGAGATAGCCAAACAATTCCATGTTGATGCTGTGAGATTCTCCCATTTTCTGTCCGATACCACCATGCCCCAAAAGACCCTGGGTCAGAGTCCTCTTCTCGGCTTAAAAGAACTGCATGAAACTTTGAAGCTCATCAGCGTTGCATGTTAATCGACTAGACGAGTCATTATTGGGATGATAAAGAACTTGTTTTCTCCTATCAGTGCTCTTGCCAGCCTGGAGGGGGTAGCATGAGCAACTGGGCCAGAGTCTCGTGCAATATAATACTGTGCACTAGGCCAGGCCTGACAACACATGGGGCCTGGATTCTCCATTCACTATAGAGGTGCAAAGGCGATTTAACTCTATCTTAATCAGTGAGCCCCTCCTCCCATCACTGAAGAAGAGAATAAGGAGGGGTAGGTGCTAGAGTGCAATGTAGTCTAAGGCTGTCAGAATGGATCCCAGGGGACCAGTCCAGCCAGCATAAGTTAGAGCAGACCAGTGGCTGCTCTTACTTGAACTAGGAGTTGATTTGCCCCTGGGCTCAGAGAAGAAGCAAAGATGGTTTAGAGGTTCCAGCCCTTCACATTCACAAACAACTTTCCAGGGAAATGCAGTAATTATTTGAAGGTTTATTCATGATCATGCTTTCTAACATGTCTTATGAAACATTGTTAGAATGAACTATGAAGTAGGTCGCACTGACAAATATTAAAAGAACATCTAAAATTTATGAGCAGGGTCTTCATTTAAAGTGTTGCCAGCCACTTGCCATTTGCTGCTTCTTGGAAACAGTGTGATGTGGGGAAGTGTGACTTTTTTTTTTTTTTTTAAGAGCTGAGAAAATCCCCTCAGGCTTTTCATTTTAATGAATTATCTGCAATTCAAAAATCCCTGCATAGTCCCTCCAAGGAAAATTACTACTCCTATACCAGTGAGTTAGGGAAAGCTGTTGTCTTTATTCATAGCTTTAAACATGAGGTGTATATCTGGTTCTGATTTAGACAGAGTCCATTAACCACAGTGAAAGTTAATTATTAGCAGTTGCATTAAACAAGCAGAAGGAGCCATACTGAATAATTGTATGTATGCACATGCCTAGGTAGAGTCTCATCCTGAAACCGTGACTCTCAAATAGTCTCATGGAAACAAATGGTTGTTTTTACACTCTGAGTAAGGATTGCACAGTTAGCCCCCTAGCACGTTGTACTCAAGCTTCTTAGTAGGAAATTAGCCCTCTGCCAGAAGTGCAGATTCCTGATGGAAATCTGAAGGAAGATGAGATTGTGGCACAACCCCAGGCTTTGGAAATGGCGTGCGTGCACCATTTGGCTTCTTGATTGCAAAATGAAAACGTCACGTTGGCAGCAAACATGATGTGGAATTTTGAGCTTTCCAATCTCTTCGCGGGGCTGCAAACGGCAGAAAGTTTGAATTTCTGCCAGAGAAAGGCACCAGCGCTACCAAAGACTGAGCCAGCCTAGTGGTATGCTTAGGCTAAAGGTGCGACTCTGATTTCAGACCGCGTGACGGTCGACTTTTGGGGTAGTCACTGCTGATGTCAGATCTGAATCAGCTTACACAGATCAGTCTGACTCGCGTCAACAAGCACTCAGAACCAGGTCTAGGACTCGGCTGGGTCTAGGACTCTCAGAGACTGAGTCCCAATGAGGTTCTGTTCCAAGCCCAGTCATTTTGCAGTGGGGACATAGCTACAGACCTGACTCTGAAAGCTTGCATGGTGTGGTGTGGATGCACTAGCACAGCTGTGAGAGCTGGCTCCAGTAACTGTAAATCCAGGTTTACATTGCAGTGTGGATGCTCCAGCACAAACTTGGAAACAGACTCCACAAACCCAGGTCTCAGAGACTATAGTTAGTGTGCACTGTAGACATACCCTCAGGCCCAGTGATTTAGAGCATGTCTGCGTTGCCCTGCAGTTTGGATTAGAGGGGTGTGAACAACAACGTGCACCAAGGTTCTGCATTAACTAGGAACCTTTTTCGTGTGCACCTGTGGCATCTCCATGGGGGAATTGCAGCATGGCACTTGTGTGCATTGCTATTCACACACCCTATTCCCCCCCTGTGGCTCAAATTCCGGGGAAGTGGGGACATGCCCTCAGTATAAACTTCATACGTTGCTATAGTTTTCATATGGAAGTATTGTGAATTTTAGTGGGGGATAAATAGCTGTCATACTGAAGCGGAGTACGTCCAAATGCTATTAACAAAAAACAAAATGAATGTTCTTCAGCAGGCAGTCTTTCATTCCCTAAGTTCCTTCCAACAGAAGTAATCTACATTTAATACCTTACTGTTGTTTGGTTAAGAACACAGTTTGGCATATTAGATCAGACAGCTGGCCTGTGCTGCAGAGGAAAATGAAACACTGCCATCGTACACCATGGGGGTTTGGTGCATTTGGGGGAGTTTCATTCATTTCTGTGAAATGATACTTGATTTATGGGATAAACAGTAACACTTGGCAACTTGGACTAGATCTCTAAGTATTGCCATTGCAGTGTATGCGTATGTAATAGACTATGATGCTGATGAATGTTATGCATGCAGTTCTTTTTTAGAGGAGAGTTTCTCTTGTTAGTCTTCCAGGTCTCCCCTCTTAAGAATTGCTTGGGGTGGTTGATCCCGCTGCTTGGGGTGGCGGAACTGCAGCAGGATCAATCTTAAACTTTGGAGTACCAAATCTCATTGTAGTCTGTGGTGGACAGCTCATAAATAATCCATACAGAACCATTCATTTTCTGGGGAGCTGTAAGGATAACTCTCATTTCTGAAGGTGGCCCTAACCAGCTGAACATTAAATTGCAGCATACTCGGCTATCTCAATGGATGCTGTTTCTGGAGAGAGAGGTCTCTTCCTGGAGTTGCAGCAGATAAAAATAGCTCAAAAGCTTTGATGCGATGTCCAGTTCTAGGATTGCACATGGAGTGGCAGAGCTGTTCTGCTGACTTGTACGGGAAGTCAGATTAGGTGGCTCCCCTTAATTCACGTCCCAAGAATATACAGCCCAAGACTATAAATGTGCATGACTGATTCAGAGGGGATTAAAGAGGGAGATGAGGCCTTGCAGAAGAAGCCCTAGAACCAAACAGCTCAGGAGGAAGCTTAGGCCAAAGTTGGTGGTTTTTCCTTAACTTTAAGACTAAAGGAAAAGTCCAGGTTGAAGTGAGGGAGGAAATTCTCGGAGGGTGTGTGTGAATTTATTTAATTTTATAAGCACTGGCACCGTGCTCAGTGGCATACAAAACAAGGATGTGGTGTCTCGTCCCAGCCATTTTACAAGCCATTAGGCACTCCCTTTCAGAGCATGATAGACAAATTGGTAAAATCTTCATGTGGTTAGAGAATTTTGAAAGTGCGTATCTGACGCGTACTCAATCTTAGGTTATTAACCACTTCTTGAGTTCACCTGATAAATGTTGAATTGCTATAATTGGAAGGCTTCAGGTCTACATTCTGGTGTGAGTTACACTGGTATAACCCTAAAATAATGTCAGGGAAGTCAGTTGCAGCAGAGATCAGAACTTCTTCCAAATCTCCAAGCTGACAGGAGTTGTCTAAAGCTGCCATAAATGCAAAGTGCATACTTTTGTACATTTAAAAATGTAAAAGGGTGACTTGAGGCGCTTCCCCGGTGTTCGCTGGGCTAGCGAGTGCTTTTTTTCCTCCTTTCCTGTAGGAGGAACAACAAGCTCACTAGTACTCTTTAAATCCTTAGAGGAGCTTTACAACCCAAATGTTTTGGTGACGTTTAGGAGAGATGCATAGAAAACCTGAAATTAACATAAAAGAAAATGGACTTTAAATTTGAATTCCAAAGAGGGCCAGGGACAGCAGCTCTTATCTGGGCTGATCAGTTGATTGTTACTCTAAGCAAACTCATGTACGAACAAAATATCTGCAGCTGACTTTTGTTTGTTTGGTTTTTGCTAATAGATGACAAGAATTTGTGCTGTTGTCATTCTACATTAAAATTGAGAGAGAGCATCTCCACTCCAGGAAATGCACTTTTATCTTAGAGGAAATTCCACACTTGACACATGGCTCAACTATTGTTTTATACTCTGAGATGGGGGCGTAGACGTGTTGGACATTCAGCAATGTACTTAAGCTAAGGACTGTGCAAAATGAGATGGGGCTGATACAGGCTGAAGATGTTTTGCAGTAAAACCAGTGTGTTTGGAATTTCCTCCACTAGCTGTTGTTCTGTTAGCTGAAACACTGAGGACAGACTATGCTGGAGGGCCTGTAGTCATTCAGTAAGAGGAGAATGTGGCCCTGGTACAGCAAGTCGGAGCTTTGAAGTCCATTGAGTATCAGAGGCAGCCTTGGTTGACTGACTGAATTTGGGTCTGACAACGCAGTACCGAAAGCAGTTTGCCCTTTTGAAACTGCACTTTGTGTTAGCTGACAAGCTGATTATTTAGACAATATTTTGCTCTAGGCTATAGAGCCAACCCAGCGATGTAGTGAGAACCCTGAACACCACTGATGGCAGAGGAGGCCGAGTACTTTGGAGAATCGAGCTATTAGTAACTCGGCTCTCATTTTCTGTTTAAAGTTATTCTTTTTACATAACAGTTGATGTTGCTATTGGGCAGGAAGTGAATGGATTTTAGTGCTGGGATGTTGTGTGAACTCTTGATGCTCTCTGACTTGTCATACAGCTAACTCCAGGAAATTTGTCATCTTTCTGAACCCAGATTTTAAATTTAGAGCAAGCCATTCTGAATCACCTAATGGTTTAATTGTGTAAGAACTTTATCTGAAAATCGCCAAGGTGGGGTTAGACTGGACTGCAGCAAAAAAGTAGCGTGAAGCTTCAGTGTTAACAATGCCTACATACACTGATAAAGCCACATCTGCCTGTTCATTTGAGCAGCTGGTAATTCTCAGGACTAGGGGATTATGTTGCTCTGGTTTACACTGAGCCCAATCCTCCTCCTTTAGTCATTAGGAGTCTTGCAAGTGACTTCAGTAGGAACTGGATAGATTCTCTCTGTGTAGGAATTAGGAGTACCTTATTATATTGGTTTGAAGCCTGTTGTTAGCTATGTTGCTTTCTATTCTGTTCTTACAGCTGTTGATTAATGTATCGGCAAGCACTTCTGTTTTGGTGCCGGTCTAGCTTTTTTTATAGATACCTCCACTGTGTTCTGTTTGTTGGTCTGGATCACTCTCCATTTTTGTGACCATCCATACAAGTTTATTTTAAGACTGAGGCCAGCCATCTTTTGAGTATATCCTCACTTTCATGTGGCCATTAATTTTTGCGTGGTAGGATTAGGGTTATTGCTTCGTGTCAGGACAACCCAGTTACCTTTAGTAATGTACAGGAATTAGATTTATTCCTTTAAATAGTTTGGGAGCACTTCTATATGTCTTCAGAAGCCACTAGAACCTGCCGGAGCAGCAGTGACACATATGCAGCTAAGCATAGCATGCTCTCTACAGTTAATAAACACAGTGATTTGGACCCCAATGTACCCATGTGTTCCTTCTTATTACATGTGTTTGAGTAAAGAACCAAAAGACAACAGTTTTCTCAGGCACTTGGTGTCTCTTAAATATTTCTCCTACTTTTAATAGTTTGGCTGACTTTTTTTTAATCAGTCCCCACTTGTAGAACGTTGTGGGTTGGTTTTTTTTGTGGTTTTTTTTGTGTTTTTTTTTTTAATCAGATTTTTGTCTTACTCTTTAAAATTGTGCAATATGATCCAAAAGTTTGAGCAAGGGACCTGGTTTCTGTTTCTGACTTTGCCATTCATTTCAGTGTGACCTGGGGAAGGTATCAGGCTTAAATTTTCAGAAGCTTTCTCCGATGGCATTACAGGATATCTAGGCCTATGATAAAGGTGGACTGGATGTTGACTCTAATTGGAAAAGTACCTGATATCTATTTATTGCAATTATTATTCCCACTTTATAGGCTGAGGTGGAGAGAGATGAAAGCTTAAATCTGTCATGATTGTCCATTTAATTTTGGGTTTCTTCAGTTTCTGGATGCCCAGTTTGAGATCCCTAGGGATGTACTCAGCATCTCTGGAAAGTGAAATGCATGACTCCAGTTGATAGGCAATGTGGATGTTCATGCTGCTGAAAACCTTTCATGTGGACAGTCTAGAAGAACTAGCCCTTAACCTCTGTCCAGTAAAGATGAAAATAATGAGTCATCTTTACCACATGCTTTGAGATGAAAGTTGCAATATATAATGCAAATTATTATTTTACTTACCCATAAAGTGAAGGTTTCACAATCCCAAGAAATCAGTTACTATTTTCTGGGATTTTTTACAATTGGTTTATGCATCTCATTTCCTGATGGATTATTGTAGTTCTTGTTGTCCTCCAAACTAACTTATTGAGGATTTCGCAATTTGGATTCTGTTGCTCAAGTTCTCTGTTGGAAGTTGCCTCCAGGTCACATTACCTAGCTTTCAAGACAATTGCATTGACTTCCAGCCAGAGCTCATTAGTAGGCCCCTTTTGCTTGGTTTCTGTATCACTTATTATAACGATTCCAGCTGCTCTTTCACAGAACTGATTATAACTGAAAACACCATTGCACTGCTTTTGCGGAAGCTAGCTAACTTCTATACACATGAAGCTATAATTCTACAGGAGGACACATCCTTGGGTTATTCTTGTCCTCTGTGGAATATGCTATTTCAGAGTTGCTGACATACTGGCTATTTCTACCCTTTCATTACAAATGGTATTTAAAGGGATCTGGATTGGTAGGGCTGTGTGAAATTTTCAGTGAAACAGGAAAGCAGGTGAAACTTACCTGGCTTTGCCATGAAGCCAGAACTTGGCTTATGTTTACTGAAAAGTGCTCAAATTTTCCCCTGTGCTCCTCATAGCTACTCTGTTGAGGATCTTCAGCCTCCCTTCCACCCATAACATTAGAAGATGTCATCCTGAGCGTTGACTAGCTCTGCAGTGCACTCATATCCCCCAAATACTTTCCCGGAGATCTTCCCTCTTTACAGAGAACGTCTGATTTGCCTTCTGTCCAGTAACGGTTTTAGATGCAGAAAATTGGTGGGTTTTTGTTTTGGTTTAAGTTCCTGCAGTAAAGGCTCCTGCTCCTATCTCCGGATAATTAAGAAGAGCCTGAGGTGGTCGGACTTCAGAAGAACTCCTCAGAAGGTTTTGCAAAGTTACCACATAAGGGACTCTGAAATATCTCCGTCCCAAGGCTCCCACTATGGGATTTACATAGTTTCACTTCTTAGCTCCAGCTGAACCTGAAAACATTCAAAGTTCAAGCCCCCTCCCAAACAGAGCCTGCCGCGATAGCAAATTGCTCCTGGCCTCAAACCGATGAAATTCACAAAGCTCTGCTGGATGGTTTCAGGGATTGGTGACGGGACATTAAATCTTGAACTTCCAGGTTACACATTCAAATCCAGCCTGGCTCAGTAATAGGTTACCATCTCTATGCCTGAGGTCCTGCGTAGGTGCAGTTGGTGGGTGCAGTCTAGTTCCCTTTGGATTGCTGGCACTAACCAGCATGTTTGCTGCAGTACCATTGCAGTGTTTGTATTTGTTCTGTGAATAAAGAGAGAATTTAGCTCTCCATGTCTCTCAATCCAGTACTTTTACAAATTCACTTAATTTCCCCACCTTTAAATTCAGATTAGTTACCAAATATCAAAGTTTAGCACCCAACAGCTCTTTGTGCTTCTATTCCAAAACCTTCTTTGTAACAGGCTTCATAAATACGTGTTAACTTTACATATGAGATTAAATGTCCAATCTGCAGACTGATAATTGGACGAAAGATACAGTACTGGAAAACTAATCTTAACTGAGTATTTTAGGCCTGGTCTACTAGAAAATTAGGCTGGCTTAACTACTCAGGAAAACATCACAGCCTTGAGTGATGTGATTAAGTCGACCTAACCCCTGGTGTAGACACTGCTAGGTCAATGGAAGAATTCTTCTGTTGCCTTAGTTATTGCCTTTTGGAGAAATAGATTTCAGTATAGGTTGTGTATACCCTGAAGTGCTATAGCGGCCCAGTTGCAGCACTGCGTCTGTGCCTCTGTAGTGTTTCAAGTGTAGACAAGTACTAAGTGTGAGCATGGGAGTCCATGTCTAGCTAATTACGATAACTCAGCTCTGGCTAGGAGAAGCCTAACAACCCCTTCACTTGACTGAAAACTCCTAAGCAGTCCAAAGCTGAAGCCATGTCAAAAAGGCTATTGCAGTGTCATGGCTCTTTATTTCTCACTTCCATGTTCAACAGTCTTCTGGGCTGCTATATAGTTACTACATTATAGCGGTGGTTCTCAGTCACCGGGATGTGTACCCTGGGGGTACGCACAGGTCTTCTGGGGGACATCAACTCACCTCGATACTTACCTAGGTTTACAGCAGGCTACATAAAAAGCTAGTAAAGTCAATAGAAACTAAAATTTCATACAATGACTTGTCTAGAGCAATATAAACAGTGAAATGAAAGTACAATATTTATATTCCAGTTGATTTATTTTATAATTATATTGTAAAAATGAGAGAGTATGCAGTTTTCAGTAATGTGCTATGAGACTTTTCTATTTTTAGGTCTGTTTTTTTTGTAAGCAAGTAATCTTTAAGTGAGGTGAAACTTGGGGGTACGCTGGACAAATCAGTCTCCTGAAAGGGGTGCAGTGATCAGGGAAGGCTGAGAGTGTGTATGCATGGGCATCCAGGTTGCCAGGTAACTAGAAACTTCCTGATCCAGACATGGATCATTAGCTTCTTCGGGCTGGATACTGATGGGGAAGCACGACGCAAACATAAAAGCATAAAATGTTTTCTCTAATGTAACAAGCAAAGGCTGTCTGTTAGGTTCTTTTTAAAATATCTCTGCATACAGCTGTCTGTCTGTCTGGAAAAGCAAGGAATTTAGTTTCTGTCAACCAGGACCTGTCCCTGAAAACCATTTCTCAAATATATATTCCTCACGTGAACAGCTCCATTAAAGTAATCATCTTCATGAAAGATTTCTTGCTGTCTTGACTCCTATGTGAAGAATTGCTCTGCTAATCTCCACCGATGAAGTGTCTCTTGTTCTTGACACAGCTTTCTCCAAGATCCCTTCTCCATTATTTTTACTGCCAATTCCATCAGTGTCTTTCTGGGAGTCTAAAACTTTGGAAAATGCATGTTCTCCAAAAAGGGAGATCCTTTCAGTTGAGTCTTAAAATTCTGGCTGCCAAAAATCTAATGACTTTCCTCTCAGATGGTAATTTCCCATTACTGTTTGTTCTGAAGTCTGATCAGATTATTTTTCCCTTTTGTTCTGTTAGATACAGAAATCGGTAGCATTTCATCCCCTCAACCATCAACTCCAATTTGCGTTTTCTGTTAGTCTTGTATAAGGAGATCTTTTTGTTTCTTGTCCTTAATGCATTGCATATTTTTTTTTCATTTTTCCTCTTGCTAGTTGCTATAGCTCTCTTGCATTTGCATATGTTGTATAACCAAATTGGTTACACAACAGAAAACTGTGCTGTTATAATGCTGTAGCAAAGTGTCTTATGGCAGTGAGTATTCACCAAATTACTCCATTAGTTACATGCAGTGGAGTCCACTTAGAGTGAACTCAGATATAATGAAAATCCATTGCCAGTGAATTAGCATGAAATTCCCAAATCAATTCAGTCATTTTTGGTTATATTTTTTGTGAGTGAAATAGGATTTTTTTCCCCCATAGAACTATCTCCATATGGGCTAAATCCTAAAGTTTTTACTCAGTCCTTTTTCCTCTTAAATTTAATTGAGTTTTGCTTCAGAGAAGGCTGAATACAATTTGAGTAGGGAATTCTAAATATGGCCCAAATTCCTAAAACATCTGTTCATCACAGGCAGATGAGGCAGCAATGCCTATTAAGGTTGCCTAACGCTTTCCATAATAAGAATGTTTCCCATTGCTTATAATTTTACTAAACTAACTGAGGCTGAATTTTTTTTTAAATGGTTCAGACATTTTTGAAAATGAGGGTAGAGGAAAAATGTTTTCTGTCAATGTTTAAAAAACCTATTTCACAAAGGTATAATGCCTCCATGCTTTGGAATTAGGACTTGGAATTTGGAAAGGGGATCACTTGAGAGTCCAGGAGGTATCTTTTGCTTTGCCCATGAAAATTCACCTGAATTTGGCATCATTAAAGCCTCTGAAAAGTGCTGCAGCTCATGCTCCAGCTCCATGTCAAGGATAATAAAAACCTTCTTTAATTCCTTTCAACTCATATCGGTGACAGGACAGTCGGGCTTCGTGATTGTCAGTAACAGTACAGAACAGCTCAGTGTTAAGTCAAATAAATGGAACATGGTGCATGCTCAATTCAGTTAAAGGGTACTTCAAGTATGTCTACACCGTGAGCATCGCCCTGCCACAACGACTCTTGGAGCCTGACTAGGCTAGGGCTTGTGCTGCAGCGCTAAAAATAGTTGCATAAAACTTTGGGCTGGAGCACAGGCTCTGAAGCCCACCTTTCCCCCAGCTGCATCATCTACACACCTGGCTTTTTAGTGCCTGAATGTGAGTCCTGCAAGCCATAATCTGTCGACCCATCCTCTGAGACTCTCTGCTGTAAGCTGTGTAAGATGTATCCTTCTGAGGCTGGGTGCAATTCAGGTGCTAATAGAGCAGGCTGATAAAAAGATCTGTACAGCTGGTGCCTTCATTTCTCTCTGCAAAGGTAAAGGAGAAAATCTTCTGAAGACTAATGAAGCTTAGGTTCATTGGCAGCAGAGGGCTGACTTCTGCAGGGCGACATTGTCTAAGTACTCAAGAAGTCCGAAATCTCCATGCTAGCTTAGCTCCTTCTATGATGCCTCTCTTGCATACTAAAAAGCTGGGGCATTTTGTCTTGCAGTGAACTGATAAGCATTCATACAGCTACATATGTGCTGCTTCTGTGATGTATGTACAATGGCACAGCAGCAATATACAGTCTGTTTGGTAATTAGTTTTGTTAGTTATAGCACAGAAGGAATGAAGACTTTGCAGCACAGTTTTTACTACTCGGGTAGACCAGAAAATACTGTTTTGCTTCCCTTCAAATTAGCAAATTTCAGATAACATCCTAGCAATCAAAACTTATGTTTTGTTCCCTCTGAAGTTGATTGGGAAACTTTTCCTTCTACATTACTAGCAAAAGATCCAGTTTAGCAAATTGAGCCCACGTTCATGATATATATTCTGTATATCATTTGAAACAAGATGCCAGAGCTTTGTTTTACCTAGAATTACCAAGAATGTTTTTTTCCCAGTTACATATCAATAACACATCCTTTCTAGTGAAATGTTTTTAATTGGCTATATAGAAAAAACTTGGCTAGATTTCCAGAAAAATGTGAAGCGAAATGAAATAGTTACCAACTGTTAACATCAGGGTTGGCAAAAGCATTGCTATGGGAAACACGGCTGCAATTTGATGGCACTTTCTAGAAAGGCACAGAAAAAGCCAGTATTTCCATATCTTAGCCTGAATCAGTAGAGGCTAAAATGACACATTAGTTTGCTGTGAGCTTCCCACTAGAGAATAAATTTTTAGTTTAAAAAACTACCATTTGAAATAAACATTCAGCCTCTTGTTCTTTTTTTGATAACTTCTAAATGTTAGAACATCCTTTCCAAACCCCTGTCGTAAAGGCTAGAACAAGGAAATATTTTGCTAGCTTCCTATGCAAAGGCAGGGAGGTTTATTTTAATGACTCTGTGGATTAGCATTGTTACACCATACACAGAAATCCAGAACCCTTCTGAAGATTGTGGCTTCATTGCTTTTCAAATGGAGGGAGGAAGGCAAAAGACCTAGCTAAAACAATAGATAAGCTTTTTCTTTTCCTTCTCTAGATGAAACATATTACCATTAAACTACAGATTTTCAAAAAACAATCTGTGCACCAAAGGGTGGCGTCATGGTAATCTGTACTGTGGAGAAAATGCTATTAGTCCAGTATGTGTTCTCTGCATCAAGCGATTGACTACAATTTAGGTTTTTATTTAACTGTTTAAAAGAATAAAGCTCACTCCCCTTACTTTGCAATCAAAACTGCAAAAGGAATAAAACCATTAAAGAAATGTTTCCTTCTGTGTCACAAGGTTATGCATTTAACAGCTTGCCGCTGTTTCATTTCTGATGGAGTGCGGTGCAGTCTATTTGTGCCCCTATTCCCCCCACCCACCTGCATTCTACATTTAAAATTAAAATGGCTTTGAAAAACAGTTGAACTGCTCCCTAGTTCAGCAATGCAGCTTTTCGCAGCTCAGAAACTGACTAAATTATGTGGATGAATTAGGTTTCCTTGCTTGCTTGTCTACCACTACCATTAACATTGACGGGGATGTGAAATGCTCTAATTTTAACCATTTTCCCTACTCTTCTGTTATTTAAATAGCATGTATATTCCAGGTAATCTCTTTTGTAGTATAATGGACTCTTCAAAATATTTTTAAAGGCATGACAAAATTCATAAACCAGAGTGATTTTTCAATTAAAAAAAATCAAATGGGAAATGCATAAAAGAACAGCCTTTAACGTCTGAGGAATTTTTTTCTCTCTATGTTGACTGGTTCTGAAGCAGTGCAATGTTTCGAGTATTAAGATACATGTTCATCTACTTCTAACTAATACACTGGTATTCATGGATACACAGGGAAGTATGGCTGTCAGTTAGTGGGATCAACAACTCAATCACATAAACAAAGGATCATTCACAAAGAGTTTTGCGCCTCTGTAAAAATGCCTCTGGCCCAGACATAGACCTGACCCTTCTGCAAATGTGTGTATTCTATCAGATACTGATAAATGCTATTCACATTCTGGTGTATGAAACTTTCTAGAAGATTACCTTGATTGGGGAGAGTATAGTACTTTTGCAAAATGACAAGTTCCCATGTCTGCCAGGTAGCTGTCTCAATTCATAGCAACTGAGAAGAGGCAACACTTTTCATTCAAGGGTGCCTGCTTTCTTTCCTGGACATAAATCCTGCTCCCCCTGAAGTTGATGCTAGTTTTGCAACTGACTACAAAGAGGGCAAAATATAGGGAATTGGGGGAAGAATAGTAAATGACAAATGTTGCATACTTCATCCACATCCAAATTTAGAGAGCAAGTTCATAACTGAAATTGCTATATGTCACTTACATGTCAATAGGAAAAGGATTTCATCTGTCAGGCAAATTAAAACTCAAACCACGATCTCCTTTTTTTTTTTTTTTTAAATGGCCCAGATGCCTTAAAACACTTAAGCCCATGCTTAAAATTAAGTGTGAGCGTCATCTCTTACTTTGGTGATACTACTCATCCTGAAAGTTGAGTTCATGTTTAAGTACTTTGCTATATCATGGGCCTATGTGATGAGTGCCTGTATCATTTGTACTCATACAGTATGACGTACCTGCCATGTACTAACATGCTGGTTGTTATAAAGACACAGGGATCCTCTATTTTGGGGACTCTGAAGCTCATGAAATTTGAATTGGTCTAAAAAAACCTGGGGCAGTTTAGAGATTAAAAAAATATTGTCTACATAGGATATTTGAAGAATTGCTGAAGTTTTGGCTATATTGCACTGGAGCAATATGCTTTTAAACAGAAGTTTCATTGGTTGTTCTAAACAAACTTAATATTTTATTCTTTTGTGAAAAGTACATTTTATCCTCAGTAAAGAAATGATTTTTTTATTTATATTTTTTAAACAAGGTCTTTGGTTTATAGTCTGTCTTTTGTTGCGCTTGACCTCCTACTTGACACCTCTGTTTGTTGGTGTTTTCTCTTGTTGCTGGGTAATGCAATTTAATGGAAGGAAGACAAGACAGTCACGTCACATACTTCAGTACAGCTACACCACTTTACAGCAGCTGACGATCTGTTCCCATATGTCCCCCTCCAATTAATAATGTCATGCTTTGTGATCCACTGCTTTCAAATTAGAACAAATTTGAGGAGTGACTAGAAGTTCAACCAATTTGATTGTGTATTAAAACACCCACATAAACTATTTACTCTGCAAATAATTATACCCACTTTTCTATTAATCTCAATCCCAGCTTTCAAATTTACTTTAAGTGAAAGTTTGCTCTTTAATTACTTAAAATTCCTACCTTCTGCCCCCAGAACCAAAATGAGCTTTATTAGCCAATTTTAGGGCCAGATGAACTTCCCAAATGAAATCAATAGGACTTTTGGCCTAGGTTCTTTAGTGTAACTAATTGAAATAGATTTCATTTTTAATGAGTTAGAATTTTTTTTTCCCACTTTAAGCGTCTTGTATTGCTAGGAGCATCTCTTTTTGATAACACAAAGTGAAAGGGACTCATTGCTAAGGAATAGTTGGTCTTTACATGCAACAGCTGTGAGCTAGACACATTTTGAAACATGGGCGAAAACCTCAAGTATCAACAAGTGAGGCAACTGCACTGGCCAACATTACCTGCTGTAATTAAGTCACCTCTCATCTTTTTGATAAACTAAACAGGTTGAATTCTTTAACAGCTCCAGCTATATTTGTAACCATAGCTATACAATTCCAAGCTTTTGGAGGGAAAAATATAGAACGTGTTTAGGGACCTAAAAATGGTGCTTTCAACCAGCTAATATGTGTGCCAATAGAGGGTCATAACTCAGTTCATTCATCCACATATGTGATTCATACCCTGCAGAGAATTGGATCAAGCACAAAAAATAGTTTTTTGAGAGAGTTAAGTGGCCTTGGGCTGGCCCCCTGCATGGGGGTGAATCTCTCCTCACCATTAATAATACAGTAGCAGAGCTCATACAGTTCCTATATCAAATACCTGTGATTATTTGAAATGGAATTGTCCCGTCTCGCATTCCAATCTGTCATTGCCTTTGTTTTGAGGCGTGTAATGGTACTTATCCAAACTCTGTTAAATTCCAATGTCTACGACAATGAGACAGTGGAACATTCTGAGACCCACTCTGTGTCTGAATGACTGTTTACATGCCAGAAGAACTCATAGTCTCACTGAAATTGCTGCTGGTTGCATGTACAGCTGATTGCTGGTAAATGACATCATCTCAATGTTGCTTTCCTGGAAGGATGGTTAATTTACATCTTAGATTCTTGCTCTATGAAAGAAAACCAGCTTTAGGCAGGCTCTTTTCAGTCATTTTATCTGAGATTGGTATCTTTTTTAATTTCCAATAATGAAAGAAACTCTATTGGAAGGTTGCCCTGTACACTTACTAGTTGGTTGAAGTCAGTGTTTTTTTTAATTCTCAAAACTCTTTTGTGTATTCCCCTCAAAATTTTGGAATTACTGTATACTTTTTATTACTGAGCTATAACTGGAGCTGTTAGCATTCATCCTCTTTAGCATATCAAAAAGACTGAGAGGTGACTTAATTACAACATATAAGTACCTTCACAGGGAGAAAAAAAACATGGGCAAGTGAAGGACTCACTAATCTAACAGTGACAGGCGTAACAAGAACCGAAGGCTGAAAGCTCAACTCTGACAAATTCAACATACATATTTTAAATGGCGAAAAAAATAACCACTGGAAGTGGTGGATTGGCTATCTCTTAGTGTCTTCAGATCAGGCATGGATGCCTTTGTGGAAGATATACCTTAGCCACATGCAAATAATGGGCTTAATTCAGATCTAATTGGGTGAAATTTAATGGCCTGTGATACGGAGGAAGACAAACTAAATATTCTAATGGTCTCCTCTGGCCTTAAACTTTGAGTTTATGAAAATGTTGGACAGTTAGTTTTATTTAGCTTGATTGTGAACCCTTAGTCAGGAAACCTCTTTAGTTCAGTGTTTTCCCAGAGCCAGGCAGGTGAATTGACAGTAACATGAAGCTATAGTATGAATAAAAACATAGTATCAAAGAAACAACCGTAGTCATGTGTTTGCAGCAGCATCTTGTAAAAACAACCCCTGCTTAAGAGCAATGTTTTCCCCCGGGAACACTTTCCCTATTGTGAATTGTAATAGCAGCATAGCTGCTGCATAAGAGCAACTTCTTGTGACTTCACATCCAAGGATGGAGATCAGGGGGTGGGGCATTGTTCCCAAAAGCTGCATCTTTCCACTCTCCTCGCAGGCCTGGACCTTCAGTGCAGCTCTGTGGCCCACAGAGCCTGCCTGGATATCCTGTATAGGGTGTGGGTGTGCTGTTTGGCAGCGGGGGGTTGGGATTCCAATCCCCACTGTTCTCTTCCCTCCTCCTATCTCGACTGTCTATGCTAGGAGCCCCCACTTCTCCATTCTCTATCAAACCCAAGGTTCCCCTGCTCTGGTTCCCCCACCCCTCAATTCTCCCTCGCCCCAACATGGCTGCCCCAGCCCTTCCGAAAGACCCCTACCTCTTCGTACGCTTTTGTCAGACAACGCTCCCCATAACAGCAACAGCTGCTTAGGCGCAACCTAGCAAAAGGGCACCGGTATGTTGTTACTAACAAGCATCTACTGTATGTATTTGAGTGAGGGATGCCACAGTTGTCCAAAATTTACTGTATTGGACAGGCAGGTACCACTGAAAATAACATCAAATGTCCCAAAGGTTCTGAGTCATGATATGAGCAACGCCTGTGTAATACAAAAGCAATAATGCAATTAGAAGCCAAATCTCCTAAAAGAGGGGGGGATATTTTAATTAGGCCTAAAATTAAATGTAACTGCCTCAAGCCAAATGACCACGTCACCTGCCGATGACCAATCCACCATGTCATTTGAGGAGGTAAGGGACAACTTATTCCAAAATGATATGTTTGCGCAGCAAGGCAAAAATGAGACAAGGGGGCAAAGAAGTGGGATCGGAACCTGTTATGTGTTCGGGCAACATGGTGATAAAGAGGGAGATGTCTTGTTTCCCCATTTTCGTCAAAGATGTTTCTCTCTAAACAGTTTGTTCTATACCATGTGGCACTGATCCATGAGTATAAACATCAGGCTAGTATTTCAAGCTCTCCCTGAGATGTAGGGGTTGTTACATTTGTATTATGTATTGTACGTTGTATCATGTGAACTGGACCTGTCCCTCAAATAGGATGTTGCTTTCTCATTGCTTACTATTTAAACATATCTTTGTCATATTTATATCAAGTAGCCCACTTACTAATTTATTTGACCCTAACTCTTTAAGTTATTTATTCTGCTTAAAAGTAAAGATCAATTGTTACAGATTATTCAGCTGTTGGACTCTCCAATAGTTCTGTAGCAGCTTCTAGTGATGTGCTTATAACATCTATAATACATTACTCATGCTTTTGACAGCTTATAATGTCTGACTCATTTAACCATTTAAAGGGGTTATAGATATGTTCTTTTTATAGGGTTCAGGTTTGTCTTCAGACAGTGTAATTCAACAAATAAAGATAATTATTAGTCTTAATTCACTGGGTAGTGCACAGGGAATCACCTCCAAGACCGCGGCGCACAATGCAATCCAAGATTTCTGGGTATGTCTGGGATTTCTGGTATAGAAATCCAAGATTTCTAGTGCAGCACTTCAAAAATGTACCCTAATTTTCACTGTGTGAATCTATTTTTATGGCAGATGAGGTGAGGTGCCAACTCCTGAAGTTTTGACAGAAATTGTCCTAAAGCTTCAGGCTATCTATTATTGCCTTCAGTTCTGAAAGCACCAGGAAAGAATAGCACATTTACTGTATCAGCAGTTGGTAGATAGCTCTTTGTTTAGAGAAATATTGTTTATCAGAGTGGTAGCTGTCTGAACTAACCGACAACTTCTCTCATCTGTTTAGATGATGAATAGTATTATTTTGGTCAGCCGGATTTGGCTTTGCTTGTATGTTGTTTTGTCCCTTTATATAGGAAGAATGAAATATATAGTTTGAATTAGTGCTAAGTATGGGTTTCACTCCACTGTACAAGGATAGTTTCCCAATAGTTGAAGAATAGTGTTTATTGCACAGGGGTTTTTTTGTTGTTGTGTAAGCAAACTCATTTCTTCTGATAAATCATGCGGAACCCTAATTATGTCCCTTCAATAGAGATTAAGCCCTGGTGAGAAATTTACTGATGTTTTTATGGAGAGGCGTGATGTGTTTGAAATACACAAACATGATTTCTTGTAGAATGATAATCGCTTCCTATTAAATTATATTACCATAGCACCTAGAAGCTCCAAATAAGACCGGAGTCCCGTTTTTCTAGGAGCTGTCCATACATGTTGCATACATGGCAATGCAAGGTGTGATTGCAGCCTGGGTAGACTTGCTAGCACAGCTGAAAAAGCAGCGTAGATAAGCTGGCTCTGGCTTTGGCACGCGCATCCCAGACCCTGAGTATTGACTTGTGTTGCTGAAGCCTGTGTTGCTACACTGACACTGTTATATTTAGCAGTGCTAGTGTTGGGGTCTTTACCCAAGTGTAGACATACCCTGAGCAAGAGACAGTTCCGATCGCAAAACATTTGCAATCTAAAGATACAGGATAAAGCCCAAGTAGAGGAAAGGAAGCTTTATCCCCATTATACTGATGGGGGAACTGAGGCACAGAGAGATTGTGACTTGCAGGAAGCCTATGGCAGAGCTGGACCTCACACCCAGATTTCCCAAGTGCCAGTCCAGCACTTTATCCACTAGACCATCCTTCCTGAATGCTGCTCATGACACTTCTTGTTGGCAGATTCATTGGTAGGAAGTTGACTATACTGCAAAGACTTCAGAAGTTTAATTAGACCTTAAATAAGGGGCCAGACTAATTCCTGGCACAAGTTATGAATTGCAACTTCCTTGAAGCCAATGGAGCTGCTCCTGCTTAGTCCTAGCAGGAAATGTGTTTTAGCAAACTTGGATTTAATGTGGGCATTCCCCAGTGAGGGCTATGGATTGATACGTTACACACAGGGGCTGGAAACAGCTTGATAACATCTTTCTATCAAAATCCTAACCCAGTAATATGTGCATGTCTCTCAGAATTAGGATCAGCAGGTCACGCCATATCACATTTTCTTCCCTATTGAGCTGAGAGAGAAATGTTCTTGTGATGGACAGCTGGCATGAGTTTCAAGAAGAAACTGTCAGTAAGCAGTTCTCTGAAGCCCACTGGAAATACTCAGAGATGGAGCTGAACAGTGAAGTTCGGATCAAGACCAAAAGTTTGAGGCTGTGTAGGCCTGCCCCCTTGTACGGGTAATGGCAAGCCAGGAGTTTTACTCCCCAGCTATACTTCATATGAAGAAGAGCTATCTGGGGGTCAAGGCATGGGACTTGGGGTCAGTTCCCTGTTCTGTGCAAACTGCCTGTGTGACATTGGGCAAATCATTTAATCCCTCAGCGCCTTGTCTCAGCTGTAAAATGGGGGATAATTCTCTTCTCCGCCTCACCGAATGTTGAGCAAATAGTTATGGTGAGGTGTGGGAGGGGCCTGTCTTAGATTTCTATAAAGATTTTACAGATATGTTGTTTCTCTCTCTCTCTATGTCCAGGTATCTTTCATTTATTGTATTGCGGTAGCTCCTAGGAGCCCCAGTCATGGACCAGAACCCTATTGTCCTAGGCATTATATGAACAGAGAACAAAAATACATTAAGCACTTTGGGGCAGCACCTGTCTTCAATTTAACATCTCTTCTTAATAACTTTAGCGAAAGCAATAAAAGGGGAACCAGCTCAACACCATGTAATATACCTTTCTCATAAGAAAACCCACCAAAGCGGCGTGGGATTTTTCTCATATCAAAATGTTCAACAAGAAGTCTCATTATTCTTCCTCCGAGCAGCAGCTGGGCTTAGTAATTAGAGAGAGAAATGAAAAGCCTTCATTTATGAGTTCTGTGTTTTTGTGTGGCAGCGGAATAGTGGTACCACCGAAAACAAATAGGGAAAAGGAGATTGGTTTTGGTTTTAGGGTGGGGTTTATTTGGTTTGGGGGGGGGGGGCTTGATCTGGGGGAGAGGGGAATCTTTCTGCTGAGCAAGCTCACTCTTCTAATAACAAAGGGTGTCAAGCTTGCAAATTTAATGAGAATGTATGTGCTTGCTTTCTTTTTAAATTATGCTGCTTTGGGCTTCCCCAGCATGATAAATCCACAAACTGGTGGCTTTTTTTTCTTGCCCTTCTCCTCCCAGCAGCAGATTTCTGTGCTTAGTAAGAATAGTGATGTATTGCACACTTTACAAAAATTAAGTCCCAATCCTTATGCTTAAGCAAAGTGTGTGTTCTTGACTTTGTTGCAACTTCTAAATTGTTTAAAATTAAGCGCATGCTGAATTAAATGTTCTGAGGGACTGGGGCTAGCATGCTCAGGTGGCAGAATAAATCCTACCTAATGCCTTTTTTCCACAGACAATATATGTCACTTCTAAAGTGCTATGCAGATATTTGCATAATCTAGTGATTATATCACAGGATTGAGAGTTGGGAGAACTGGCTTCTCCTAGTTCTGCCATTGACTTGGTGAATGTGACCTTGGGCAAGTCACTTCACTTCTCTGTGTTCCAACTACACATGTAGTCTATCTAAGTGCAGATAATACTTAAGCCATTTCCTCGGGATGTTGAGAAGCTAAATGAATATTTGTGCAGTGCTCAGTTTGAACAAAAGTGGATAGCATCCTAATATAAACAGTTTCAAAGCAGATAATTAACTACAAGAAACTATATGCAGCTAATGTGTGTCCAGTTTTGGCTGATGTGTGTAAAGGGTATATTCTGCAGAAGCAGCAATCACTGGATCTCCTGCATAGCTACCTAATGCATGTAATTCCTGGTGCAGTCTACACAGGAGCAATGCGTGGCAGTCATTGCAGGTCAGCATGTATTGCATAAACTTTGGGGGCTATGCACTCCTGACTCCTAGGCCATGTTCTGTAACACCACTGAGGATCTTGCCATGGAGGACGTAGGGGGCAGTCTCTATGATCTTTTCCAGCATGACAAAATGGTGACAGCCAACTTCATGCTGCTGCCGTCTGCCTTGGATTTTTTTTTTTAAGCATTTTGCCTCAGTAAGAACTTGGCACTATGGATTCTACTTATGTAGAACAAAGCCAGAAAATTCAGACCCCTTAATTCCCAGAGAAAATGTAGGTTGACATCTCATTCACCTGCGATGGAGTGGATTCAGTCAGTAACAAAAAGAAGAGAGTAAAAACAAACCCAGACACAGAAGGTTTGAAAATGTTCAGCAGAGCTCATCAAGAGTTTTCTGGCAGAACTTTCTTTTCACCAGAAAATGCCATTTGTCAAAACCAAAACTTCTCACAGAAATGAGGAGACCGTTCAGAAAAGTGTCTTGATAAAGTTGAAACATTCTGCTGCTTCACTTTGGGAACAGAACGTCTTGATTGTTCATTTCAAAATGACTTTTCGTTTTGAAATGTCTCTTTACTTTAATTTACATTTACTATTTAATTTTAAATGTCTGAATTGTATTTTGGTAGCAATTAAGAGACTTATTCACGGACCTAAAAAGATTGATTCCTGTTCCAGAGTTTACAATTTAAGTGTAAGATGAGATGACAGTTGGATGCAAGTCAACTGACGGGAGCACAACAAAACAATTAGACAATGTTAGTTAAAATTATTGATGTAGTTATCTGTGCAAACTACATCAAGAAAAAGTTTGAAGCATGCCTCCGTTCCAATGGCACCAGTCTGTTACTTATTCGTTTTACTCTACACAGATATATTTATGATGCATGCATAAAAATCAGTGCATCTGCTAGATGGTAATAAACCTTCTTCTTGTCACTTCCTTTTGTTTTCTCCTTTACCTTCCGTGGTTGTCATCACAATTAGGTTTTGTAATTAAAGTGGAAGCCTGAAAGACATATCAGATGGCTGTTTTTGACAGGGGAAGGCTCTAATCATTCAGATAACTGACAAATGAATTAGGAGAGAGTTGGGTATTTGGAGAGAAGGTGAAAAGTCATTAGTAGACTCTGTGCATTTCAGTGACTGAAAGGAAAGAAGCAATTGTGTCCAATCACAGCAAGCTGAGGAACACGGGCCATTAACTTCTATAGAAGCCTGTTGCTTGTAATGCATTGGTGGCAATCTCTGTAGTCTATTCAAAATTATATCTTTCAGAGAAGCTAAAAGCCTGATCAGTCCTACAAGTTTGTTTATACCATCTCTCCTGTATGGAGCATGTGACTGACTCGTAAGCCACTGCACATCTGTCCAGAATGGCATTCTAGGATAATTGGGTGGTTGCCCATCAAAACGTGCAGCTAGTTTAAAACAAGAAGTTTCTAGTCAAGAAATCCACAGTGTGTCTGTTTTCAGTGCTGCTTGTACTAGGCAAAATATTGGGCCAGTTTCTTACCTGTGCCAAGATCTGCTTGGCCAGAGGAGGCTGTGAGGGAGCTGATTATGGTTCATTAATGTAAATTAGCTCTTCCTACCCCAGCTGGCTGTGTTCCTATAAAGGCACGTTCCTTAACTCCCCACTATGTCCCCTCTGCCAGGTTAGGTGGCAAGGTTGGCAGAGGAGGCAGCTCTGCTGACTTTATGCCATTTGAGAGTACCATTCTCCTGGGAAACAAACAGACATGCGAGCAGAGTGAAGTGACACTTAAGGAAGAACCATTGTAGAATGCAGTATCTCTGAGAATTTCTCAGGGAATTCTTTTATGGCTCAACCATATAGTGCAAACATAAAATAAATCCCCAGGCCTGTTTCTGTTTTTGTTTCACTTGGTTGGCATTCAATTATTTCAAACTGGAAATGGCAAATTTCAGCTTGCAGTTGAGCAATACGCTGGAACTGGATGTGCTTATTTCCTGTTGCTAATTTTTTGTTTTAGGTGGTGGAAGCTCTCTCTGGCAAAGTCAAATCCACGCTTGAGGCAGATGTACAGGAAGATTGTCTGGGGCATGTCAGGGTAATCATCACTGTGGCTTGATTTTGTTTTTGGAGGGACCAAGGTTGACCCTCTTGCATAATTGAGACATGCCCCAGAACATATATAATAATGTGGAGAGATCAGGGGAGGAGGGCACTGCAGATGGAATTTTTCCCCCCTCCCAGTTTTCCAAGCCATAACCCGCATTTAAATCCCCACTGAAGAGTCACTGTCTGTGATAACCACAATAAGTGGACCAGACCCCATGCATATATACATACCTGTACTTGTGTTACTGCCTCCTAGTTCATTCCGTTTTGTCTTCTAGACTGTAAACTGCACTGGGCTGGGACTGTCTTCATTTTGTGATTTAGATGGAGCCAAGAGCATTTAATAACTAATGAAACAAAATAACCCATCACTACCTTCATCTTGGTTAGCAGCATAGAGGATCCTTTGTTTGTCTCAATACGTTATTCCCAGTTGGTGAAATGAGCAATCTCATTGTAGATGGGTTGGGGTTGTTTGCTGTCCCTCGGTTAGAATGAAATGGCAATCCTGACTTGAGAGGTCTGCTTTTTTGGTCAGGTCAACAAAATTGATTGCGTTTGTGTTCCATTGCATATGATAAATGCTTGTTACTAGTTAGTACTTATGTTTAATCTTTTCCATGCCCATCATAGTGTGGCATTGTTCCTGAAAGGGAGCCTGTGGGAGATTTGGGAGCATGTTGTTGTTAATAATAATCAGAAGGTTTGAGGTTGGAACAAAGCTAACCAAGAAAGTTCATTCCATTCTGCATCAGACCTTCCTCCCCACTCCCCCAGCAACATCCCATTTATCTCTGCAGGCCAACAGGGCGTCCTTTGAGATTAACTAGTTACTGAGGAAAATTGTATCCTTTTTTAGCCATGTTTTTCCCCCTTTCTTCTATTTAGTGCGATCCATTATTTGTGGTCCCTTCACTTCATCAACCCATCCATATTACTGCCATGTACAGTTCCCAAAGTTCAACTCCTAGTTGCATACATCACAAAGTGCAAAACAGAAACTCCAAAACAAACACATGCCCTGTGGGGAAATGAACACAGTTGGGTTTTTTTGGTTGGTTTTTGTTGTGGTTTTGCGGGGGTCCCAGCAGAACTGGAATATTTGGGTTGCAATTAAAGCATCACCTGAGCGATAGAATTTGATGTTTTCATAAAGAAAACCCTTCAGGATAATCTGTCACTCTGTTATGTCTCTATTGTATCAATGTGCTACACGTACAATAACTTTTTTTGTTTAGGTCTGCTACATGAATTGGCTGGTGATGCACTAATTGCAGCAGCCCATTTATCTCATCCAAAACATTGTTCTGTGCCCACAGGTCACATATCACAGGGCACCCCGAAGCATTTTAGTTAGAGAAAACAGATTAACTAGGCCACTCACATGGATTAAGACCATTATGTGGATGATATAGTGCTTGTATTGTGGAGGGAATCATCTCACCCCTCTGAATGGTTTTTAATCCCTCTTTAGATAGCTTCCTTTTGCACCTCCAGCACATTGATTTAATTAGTCAACTCCAACAGCGGTAAGACTGTGATATCCTTGTACTCCACTGGCATGAATGATCTCAACTATATACTGGAAGGTCCAAACCCCGATCTCACTTAAGTCAATAGCAAATTTTTTATTGATTTCATTGGGACCTGGATTTTGTTTCCAATGGGGGGATGATTTGGCCTAAGTGTTTCTTCTATAAATATGCAGAATGAACCAGTGATAATTCTAATACCTACAAAATCGCAAATAACACATTGTTTTATAGGTTCAGATACAACCTGAATAGATGTAATTTCGTAAAATCAGTGGATAGCTTCTCTCCATTTTTGCCCCATATAATGTTAAATAACATCCATATGATGACACAAATGTATTCACAATTTCTTTCAAGTAAAATGCTTGAAAATACGAAGTATTTAATTTCATTATGGGCGACCACCTGGAAAAAAAATTAGTATTCCATGTAATGAAGCTGTCAGTGATATCATATCGTAGATGAATACCACAAATCAGTACAAGTTGTTCTGCTTGTCAGCATTCAAGAAACAAGTATGTTAAAACTTGGCACCACAATCTTAAAATATGGACAGAAATAAATTGAATTTTAAAGTTATTAATTTCCAGGCCTTATACTGACTTGATTTAGCTAGAACAGATTCTTACCAACCAGATTAGTAGCTGCTGGGAGGAGAATTATTGAATAGGCACAAAGAGCTTTACAGACTAATCATGTGAAGGAGCCCAGAATTTCATTAAGGGAGACCAAAAAACATCTACAAGAGTCGGCAAATTCAGCTTTAAAACAGCCATTAAGTCACCGCGCCAGCTTCAGGCTTGGCGTGGTCATTTGCAGGCTGAATTCCCTTTGCACCAGAGCAACTCTTCCAGGTATTCTCTTTCCCTTGCCACCCCCATCAAGGCCCAGGTGTGGGATGCCATGCATAATGAAGATCCAGATTGAGGGGCATGGAAAAAATGTATGCAGGAAACTGTAAGTGATGTGAAATTCTCTCCTTTAGTGTAAATCAGCGGTTCTCAAACTTCATTGTACCACAACCCCCTTCTGACAACAAAAATTATTACACCACCCCGAGAAGGGGAACTGAAGTTTAGCCCGAGTCCTGAGCAAGGGGGCTGTAACCTGAGCCCCCCTGCCCAGGGTTGAAGCCCTCAAACTTTGGCTTCATCTCCAGGTCCCAATAAGTCTAATGCCAGCCCTGATGACCCCATTAAAACAGGGTTGTAAACTGTTTTGGGGACCTGAGTCCAACCCACAGTTTGAGAACCGCTGGTATAAAAGCATCTCTCTCTCACTCCCTTTGGTTTCATAGTTCTTTATGCAGATAATGTGGGGCACCAGACTTTTGTACAGTGTAGGGAACTTTGGGACTTAAATGAACCCCATCCCATGCAATGACATTTGAATAACTTGGCAAAAAAAGTGCAGCTGCAGTCAGCAAGGTCTTTTCTTCCAGGGATGGTAATTATACCAAGAACAACAACCAAATCGACTCCAACTCTTGTGTCCTGGGTGCAGAGCATGAACGGCTCCAAAAAGCCAGCTTGGTGGTTCTCCTGTGGCCATGTGGGAGGAGTGACTTGAGCGGGTGCTGTTGCTTGGTAGTGCCTCCATTCCCTGTTTCACTGTCAATAATTGTTGAGTGCAGTAATGCGCCAATGAATTACTTATATTAACCTAGTGTTTGTGAGACAGGTTGACAAACTTGCTTTTGAGATCCTCTGTGACCCTTTGCCATAATGCGTCAATGTTTTAGTTATGTTCAGAGGAAGATGCGAACAGTAGCCTTAGAAGCTACCTTTTTAAACAAAAAGGAGGAGCAGCTAAGAAAATCAATGAGGTGATTGATCTCACTTGCATAATCCAACAAACAAGACTCCCACCTCCTACTGAAGGGAGTTTGAACTGGGACTCACTTGTCCCCCACAGATGCATGTCAAATTGCTCCAGCCTGGGAAACTGCAGCAAAGAACAGCATCTGACGTTTTAGTATGATGTGCAACCAAAGGACCCGTTTTTACAAATTCTTTGTTTCAGTTTGAACAAAGGCAAGGGCTCCTTTTTTGCAGCAGTGATTAATGAATTTTGTTTTGGAGAAGCTCCCTGCTAATGCTCTATTCTGTCTTCACTGATTGAAGATGCAGTGGTTCAGACCAGCTCTTGTGCCCAGTGTTAGGATTGCATGGCTTCTGAAAGGTGTTAATGCACATTTAAAAGCATGCTTTTCTACAGAAAGTAGAGTGTATCAACAGATGCTTCCTGGTTTTATTGCCATAATGCAAGGCAGGTCTCCTGCGCCACTACAAAAGTAGTAATAATTCTTCTCACTGATGTCTTCAGAGTACTTAACGAGCATTATCTAAGGCTTTGTCTACACAGAGCTTGCACTGGTATAACTAAAGTTGCTCTCGCTCTCTGGCTGAATGTATATTCAACTATATATACCAAGGAGAGAGTGACTCACATCATATCAGCCTATAGCCTAGTGGTGAGGGAATTCATCTGAACAGTGGGAAACTCAAATTCAAATCCCCATCTGGCAGAGGGGGGACTTGTACTGGGTTCTCCCACATCCTAGGTGGGTGTGCTAACCACTGGGATCAAGGTTATAAGTGATGCTGCTGCCTCCTTCCTGCCCAGTCCTCCTGAGCTCTTTTGAGAGGAAGTAAATGTGCTCTGAGCATGTCTGTTGGATTGGGCCTCAGGGGCAACATAGACAGAGTCTACACTAACACTGCTGAGTTTGGGAGGAATGAAAGATTCATAGCACAGAATAGTAGGCTGCATGGTTTAGACAAAGCAGAGGCTTTGATTTTCTAGGAGATTTGTTTTCCTCCTCAGCCTTGTGTGTTTAGGAGTCATATATAGTGCTCTTCCCTCTCCTCACCCCCCCTCAAATGGGCACATTTGTGACAAAAGCAATTATCGTTTTGTCAGCACATCAGTCTGAACGGAAAAGTCCACTGTAGAAAAATGACAAGCCATCTGTACTTCACTACAGCTGAGCCCAAACAATATGCTTTTCATCTTGTAAATGTACCCATCTGTAATCTTACTTCCCGCCCCAGTCTTCAGAGCCACAACAGCAGACCAGCTGTTCTACCACACGTGGAGGGCATATTATGTGACATCGAGCTTCTGCTCAAATCTTGAGATGACTTGCCATGTATCATATAAAACACGTCCCCTCCCCCCCAACCTGTTAATACAAATTACTCTAAAACGCATGCCACATTTGGTCGTGTAATTGGGAGATCTGCAGCGACACAGCGCTAGTTCTGAGGCTTTTTATGGTAATGGTGGATTTTGTTTGTTTGTTTGTTTTTTGTTTTTTTAAATTCTGGGTAGTTGATTTACCTTCCTCCCCTCTTTATTCCTAAGTGGCAGCTTGTATTGATGGTAAAGATGCCATCAGTGAATCATAATCACTTAAGAAGCTAGGATGCTTGATGGTGCTTACTGAATAGCTAAGGAGCTCCCATCAAATGGCATTTCATTGAAGAGCCAAACTAGACATACTCCCCATTAAGGGCTGAGATAATCCTGCCTGTAATCTGCTCAAAGTGCTCTGCTCTTGTGGTGGGGAGAGCAGAGGCTAATTCGTGCTGTTCTGTTTTCCCATCAGCATGTGGGCAAGGAGTAGGAGAAGTCCTTGCTCTGCCCCCACTCCACCATTCAAAAGCAGCTGGCTGGGTTCATGGGGTCATAAGTGTCTCCATGAAAACTGAAGTAACTTACTTCCTCTACAGAGCAAAGGAGGTTGGGGGAGGAACGGTGACTCAGTCAGTTCATTTTCTGGTCGGCTCCTGAGGGGTAGGGGTGCGTGTGGCAGCTATGTCCTTATTTACCATCCATCTTAAATGCAGCTAAAGTCTTGTCTACATTGGAAGTATGCCCCAGTTACACAGGTGGCCAACATCAGTGTCACCTCTTAGCATAGGCAGGCAAAGATGTAACTTGCACTGACACCATTAATCCCTGCTGGAACCTGGAGAAAGCTGCATTGGTGCCAGTTGGGGTTTATAGTGGTTAAACCCATCTACACCTGAGTTTTCAATGGCGCAGCTGCAGCAATGTTGAGAGCAATGGCTATTTTCTGGGTAAATCTGTGCTGATGAGTACTAACCTTGCTCTGGCCATTCAGCAGGAGTCGCTGCTTGTTTTAACATAGTGGGAACATTGTGAACTGCCGTCTTTTCTTTTATGCCACTAGCCAGGAATGTCAGTTGGCAAAACCTGATGGATCTCTTGGATTTCATCAAAACCTCTGGAGCACTTTTTCAGATTTCATACTTGTCACAAAATATGTTTTCCTTTTAATGTGACCCATTGTTCTACAAAGGGAAAATGATCATTGAAAAACCATGTACTTCCAGTTTATTGTTTGATTTTTTGCACGTTTCCATTTAACATTCTTTTTTAGAGTAATTCCTGGTCTGCTCCTAGGATGATGGCCAAGGAAATAAAATGAAGAAAAAGATTTTGAATTGGCTGAAAAACTCATTCTTTTGTCAGGGCCAGAAGAATTTGGGCTTCAGAAGTGTTGAGTTCTGTACTATAGCTAAAATCAGTGGGTTTTGAGTGGATTCTATGTTTGGCAAAATGATCCTGCCACCCTTCATTTTACGTTAGATGTTTGAGTGACACAGGCAGCAAAGAGTTAATCCCGCTTGTGCCTTGTTGACTTTTATAGGGCTCTTTTGAGAACTAAGACTTAAGCCTACAGAGACTGAATTTATTAAGCTCAGTGACAGTCATAAATCAGATACCCAAGGCATGAAGTATGCATTAATTAGTACCCTGCTGTGTTTATTTTTTTAATTCTCTCTAATACGAATTTTAGGAACTCTTGGTTTCATTCTGGTGGTCATTGGCAAGGTGAGAGAGATTATATCCTTTTTATGTTAAGAATAATTTTTCTTGCTGAAGAATGCTTGTGGAATCCAGTTATTTGAATGGTGCATTCTTAAGACCATGCAGCAAGTTACTGAGATTGGAAATGGGTTATTATACAGGTGGAAAAAAATCATGTGTTCAGTATTACAAAGTGATTCAATGAAGGCTAGCCCAGCTTCACAAACTTTCACAGCAGCTTTGTGGAGAGTAGCTGGAATCTGGAATGGTTTCCTCTTTGTCTGCACATCACATTTATCTGGATTGTAATAGCAGAACATAGGGATTCCCAGACGGGATCAGACTTTTTGCCCATTCAGTATTTTCTCTCCAACAGTGGCCAGCATCAGCCGCTTCAGACGACAGCGCTAGAAACCCTGCGGTAGGCAGTTATGGAGTAACCTGACCACAGAAAAAGATTACTTCTTAACCCCTGCTAGTTATGCTTATTTTCCGAGGTATGTATATTCATGTCCCTTCCAAAACTCTTGTGGTTTTCTGTGTTTGTTGTTATTTCAAAATCCTTCTTGTTATAACTCTGGATGTCCTGGTGACTTACGTAAATGTCCAGTCATTTTAGAATCTTATTAAGCTCTGGGCTTAATATATTGTAGCAATGAGTTCCACAGGGCGATTGCATTATGAAAAGAAATTTCATTCAAGGGATGAAGAGCTGCAACTGAGATGCTTACTGTTAGTTTTCTTCCATTTTCTTTTCTCTTCCCCTGCTTCTTTAGGTTTCTGTTTTGGTTTTAATATATAAATTATTAGAGCTGGTTGGAACTTCTGAGGGAGGATTATAAAAATCAATAGTGGGAAAAACTTCGCACTATTGAAATTTTCCACACAGCTTCCATGCTGTTTGGCAAACGAAGTAATCGTTTGTGCTAAAATTGACAACATTTCCAGGATTCAGGGACATTTTCATGGTTATCTTATGGCCAGCTAAATAACTGTAGACAATGAGCAATACAACCACATAAAGAACAGCTGTGACATCTGAGGAGATGCTATGCAATAATCATAAAACTGCCAGATCTTAGTATTTTCAGAACACTATATAACCGTATTTGTGAGGTGAAGTTGTCTCTTGGGTTATTAAAACTTTCCTGGATTAATGCAATATTCTAGTGCAAGGGGCTATGGTAAAAACAAGCAGGAAAACATTGCAGTAGATCTAGAGAAGCAACCTCCCAGCTAACAGGGAGGGGCAATTGCAGGCCAGTGGCCTGTGTCCAGTTTCCAACCCAAAGTGATACAGCTGTTCTGCTAGGCTGGGAACTAATAGAGCAAAGGGCTATCAACTAAAAAGTTCTCCCGGGAGAGGCTCTGTGGAGGATTCTGATGGAGCTGGGTCTTTCCCCAGATGCAGGTGTAACCCGTCCGTGCCCAGGGTAGCCCACTGATAATGCCAGGGTCAGGGCAGGCTGCAAAAGGAGAGCAAATTCTCCCAGCACTGGTGGGTGACACTGCAGTCAGACTTCCCAACCAGCCACAAACAGTGCTTCTGATTCCCCCACACTGGTTATCAAGAAGCCACTGTGCAAATACACACAGCCCCCTTTACTGCATTTCAGTCTCTGGCTCCCAAACTGACACTAGGTCCAGTAAAGAGACCAGTTATTTAAACTCTATGCTCTTTACTAAAAGATTCCCTCTGATCCCCAAGGACCAGCCACAGTACCAGTTCACTATAAGTTTGGATCTTACCCAAAATACCACGCTGCCAGCCAATCCCTTAGTAACTAAAACTAAAGGTTTATTAATAAAAGAAAAAACAAACAATAAGAGACGTGTTAAAGGCTTAAAGCAATCAGATATATACAGATGATTTAAAAGTCCATATACATCAGGTTTCTAGAACAATTGTGGAGTTGTATAGTTCCTCTGGTATACATCCAGTACCTGGATGGGTCTAAGTCCTTCAGTTCAGTTGCAAAGTGTATCGATCCAGAGGTGTGTCCGCAGCTGGACAGGAACAAGGAACAAGACGAAGACGAAGACAAAATGGTTTCTGTGGTTTGATCTTATATACCCTCTGTTTCTGGCCATGTGGCTTGTGGAACTTTCCAGGAACCAAAATGGAGTCCATAGTCACATGGGCCAATCCTGGTAACTCTTCAGGTATGCCTTTAGTTTCTTCCTGGGCCTCTGGCCTCTGTAAAGGTCTTGATGGGCCATTAAGCGGGCTATTGTCCTGCGGCCTCTCTGTCTGGGGTGTGTCTTCTACAGCACAGTTTGAAATACAGGGATATCAAAGATCCCCATAACTTTCTTCACATATATCACACATGAACACAAATATTATCTTCTTACTCAGCACATTATAACCTTTCTAACAGCACCTGACATGGTATATCTCACATGAATTACTATGATGTTGACGTACTGATGTCAAATAACACAAATGCCCCCCCCCTCCCAATCCAGTCCGCATGACAGTAGGTAACAGTAATCCTTAGGGAGAGGCTGGCATGCATAGAGACTGGTTGAGCGCTTTTAAAATCTGCTTTCTTGGCAATGCTTTTATTCTACGTATATAATACCTTGGTTTAAGAAGACTGTTTGGGAGCAGTGACAATGTTTTCCAGTAGCCGGGGGAAACAAACAGCCGCTTCTGGACCCAAGCCAGGCCTGTTGAGACCATCAGGATTTATCACAGACGACTGCAGCCCAGAGCTTCCACACTCTCTTCCCCATTATTCTTTCTTCAGCCTGCCACTTGTGGGGCAATATCGGTATCAGACACACAGCCCCTGCTCTTCCCCAAGCACCTGAGCCCAAGATCTGGGTGACTGCACTGAAAGCTGGCGGCCTACCATTATTGTTATAGAAGTGTCGAGTGGGGACCCAGTCAAGATTGTGGACTCGCTATCCAAACACACACTGGGTTACTGTCCCTGCCCCAAAGATTTTATAATCTGAATAAAGAAGCCAAAGGATGGGAAGGGAAATGGTGACACAGAGAGGGGAATTTATTTGCTTCAGGCCTGCAACAAAACTGGGAATAAATGCAGAACTCTGACATCCAGTCGTCTGCTCTATCCACTAGACCATGTTGCCATATACTAAGCAGGCATAATCTGGCCCCTGGAGTGAGTGTGCTTTGTACAGATGTTATGATCAGATCACTTTGCCTAGTGGTTGGAATCTCTGCACGTTGGGTTTTTTTTTTTTTTTAAAGATACATTTGATATGTTTGTTATGAAAACTCAGTAAAATTTTAATGATAAAAACCCAACCGGTTCACCAGCAGATGATTATCTCACTGCAGGCAGGTCATTCAGGATTGTTCATTGGCCTGGAATCTAAACAGCATCCACCCAAGAGAAGCTTTTCTTCAAACATGAATCCCAGAATGAGCAGTTGCATTAATTCAAATGAATTATTCATCAGCTCTGATTTAACATTCATCCTGACACCGAGGCAAAAGCAAGCCATATATTTGCTGGTTAAAAATAACGATTTGCATGACAGTGGATAATAATGCAAATTGTCATTTTATCCTTAACCACCAATATTGTTACTACAATGAAATAACCCTACAGGCACATGGAAGTCTTTATCTCTTGATACGTTTAGTTCCTCTGAGGTGCAATGCAAGTTATTCTGATGCTAGCATTTTATAATATATATGTTTGAAATTCTACCTTTGCATTTAGAATAATATCAAAAAGGGAAAAATAACCGAGTACATTCCAGATCATAATATATTAAAATGGTTAATGTTGTATCACATTTTCTGTTGCATGCTGTGCAATCCATCATGTTGTCTGCTCTTTCTCTTCCCATTCATTTTTTCAATGGGCTTTTTCCTCATGTAACACACACACTCTGTCTTCCATATCTCTCCCTTTCTCAGCTGTAAACGTTACAAATTAATTTCTTTGACTTTTTTCCCTTCGGTTTTGCATAGGAGTTGAACACATTGACTTCGGAGCTTAACAACCTAAAATGCATAGCTCTGCCTGGAATGCTGAATATATAAATCAATATTGTAGCCTGCCGATATTCATTATTTCACCCAAGTATACCTTCCCTGTGTTGCAGCTCTCATTCAGGTGTGTTGTTTAGTGCACAATAGTTAAATGGAAAGATGGCAGTGCTCGTCATACTACCTAAAAAAGCAAGTTCCCTTTACTTGAGTGATGTAGCTTCAGTACAGTGTGTATGGCCAAATCTTTACTAGTGCAGACTCCTTTTGGGCCAGCTCCTGAGAGAGGCTGAGGGGATTTGAGTCGGGAACTGCAGGTGTTTAATGGCACCTGGATTTTAGTCTAGTGATCTAAATGGGAGATTTCAGCCTGTATTGCCATCTCTGAGGGCAGACCATATTCATCAGCATTCCTGCCTAATCTTCACCCCATTCCCCAGCACAAGCTGTGTACCTTCAGAGCACTACTAAAAACATCCACTTCTTGAGTGGAGTAGAGCAGCCCCTCTATACCAGTCCCGTGAAACAGAGGTTAGGTGAGGAAAATGTTTCTAATTGAAACTACAGCATAGATTTAAAGAGACAACACCTAATTAACCCAACTGGAGTTTGTCCTTGGCTTATGGGCTGACATCCCGGCGTTGATTTAAAAGGTGCAGGATGTGCATTTTGGGCACAGCTGAGCCAGGCCTCAGTTTCACATCTCATGGGAAAGAATCTGATGCACTGCCGGTGAAGCAGACCCATTAGTTGCATTGGGCAATGTTTCTTACCCATTTTTAAAATGAAGTTTCACCTCTGAAATATTTGCACTGATTTTGTTTTCTTTAACGCCGCCTAATATACATAATATGCAGAGTAAAATATGAAACAGCAACGCTATTCCAACAAAAAACTGACATGAACCGTTGTCTGCCTTGTAGCTGCTGAGAACCGTTGGATTCTGGACGTATGGGTCTGGAACAGATTCCCAGAGGTGGCTTTCCCTGGTGCTGTTAATGTTCTAAGCATAGCAGAGAGGTTTGTTTTGGTGTGCAGAAAGCTGTCAGCTGGAAGAGACACAAATATTGAAATTGATGTGATATCCGAAGCAGATGTCTCTGATTAGCCAGTGCGGATTTCTCCATTGGAGAAATATCAGCTTTTCCCAGGAGAGTCACCTGTCCCTCTCCACAATCCTGGGGAAAGGGCGCAACGAATACTTGCTTGTTCCATGAATCCATGTTGATGTTTATTGTGTATACCTGTATGCAGCTAACTCGAAAGTCTCTTTTCAGTTATCGTGCATGGGTGAGACTGTCGTAGAAGCTCCTGTAACACAAAGGAGAGGGGAAGTCCTTGACTTCAGAAGAATCACCACGTTGTGTAAAAGCCACCGTAGCTGCCTCTATGCCAGCTGCTTCTTGCATAGTATAGGAGGGGATTCCTGGGTAGGATGGTGAGGACAGAGCTGAAGTGCAATATGCTCCAGATAGTCCTCGCTGGCAGAGTGGTCCCTAGGGGTCTGTTGCATCCAGTATAGCCAATTTACTCTGGAGCCAAAGGTCAGGGGAGAACAGTTTAATTGGACCTAGGGGAGCTGGCTCTCATTATATCAATGTATTTTTAAAGTACCCAAACCACTTGGTTCTTAGAAAACCATACAGATCAGCCTGTTTCATCGTACCTAGACAGTACTGCATACTGTCCCCCTCAGGAGTTTGGGTGCAGATGAACATGATGGAAAGGAGGACGGAAAAGAGGTTGGTTTGAGTTTTGGGCAAAGTCAGGTTATTGTGGTGATTCCCTTCTCTACCTCCCCACCTGCCCCTGAGTTACATATACCTTATCAAGCCCTGTACTAGGAAATCATATACCAATAAATCTTAATTAAGCTTAAATGACTTGACAGATTGTACCTCACCACACAATTAGTGGTGTGACCAGCCCACAAATACTTTGCTTTAGGTGGGGATTTTCTGGTCTGGACAAAAATTTGGTTACATTTCTTTAATGATTCATTGACTGAAGCATTCTTGTTGACTCCGTGCCTTCATTTCACCTGGTACAATAGACCTGCAGACCTAGAACCCAGTTTGCAACAGCTCCATTGAAGCGCTGAGAGGGTTTCTTTGTGCCCTTGTCTAGTGTTCTGTATTAAAACTAGGTCACTAATGTGACTTTGACTGTATCCTTTCTCAGCCAAAGCACTTTCCAACTTCAGCAGATGGTTTGACTGATTAAGGACTTCAGGATTTGACCCCCAGTGCAATGAAACTGAGATTTCAATGCAAGAATGTATTTTAAATTATCCTCATCCAGCCTTTGTTTTGATTATGATTATTTATCTGGTGCTTCATGTTATCAAAGGGGCTGAGTAGATATTATTATTTGCTTTGGCAATATGGCAAGAATGTCTCATTGAATTGATTTCAGTGCTACACTTATGTCAAAAAGCATGTCGAGCTACAGCTCAGAATGTTACTCTTTACCTGATGCTACCCTTCCTTTGCTGTAAGTCTTTACATCTGATATAAACTCTTTTCAATTAGCGCAAGGTACAAGAGCATTAACATCTATGGTTCCACAGTGTTAGGGCTTGTCTACACTTGAAATGCTATTGGGACAGCTGCAGCACCTCTTCAGTGTAAACACTCTATAGTGATGGGGAAGGGTCTCTGTTGCTTTAGTTAATCCATCTCTCTGAGATGCGGGGGTTCGGTTGATGGAAGAATTCTGAACGAGAATAGTTGCTACTAGAAGATTGAGAAATGTACAGTCCTGCAGCACTGTCTAATGTTCTATTGTATTACTTCTGAACTTACCAGCTGAGAGAAACATCAGAAAGAGCGAGAGAGTGTGTGTGTGTTTTTAATTACTTTAGATTACACTAGCTATTAAGTGGCATTATAAAAGTATTAAACTAAAAAACAGGTGCCCTGGATGTGCTCAATTCATGCATCAAATGCACCCCAATAAATTATTGAATTTAACTAGTCATCCAATTATCTGAAGAGGTGATCTTTTTAATTCTTTTGTTATGGCTTTCAAAGAGCTAATGCCTTTTATTCTGTGTCCCCTCAATATCATCCATCTCATTAGGAGACTGAGGTTTTAGCTGACCCCTTGAGGAATTCAGTGCACTAAAACAAATGAAAGTATGGCATAATCATCTTAGAAAAACATACATGATATAATATCCCCTCCAGCTACAACCATTATTGAAGATTACATGAAGCAGAGCCACTTAAGGCATAGCTTAATTTAATTGCTGAAATCCATTTTAATTAGCTGGAGCCATGTTCCTACTGTAATGGACACTGGTATAGAATAGCAATGAGAGAAATGTATAGAAAATATTGACCAGTGAGTCCAAGCCATCTGGACATTTCTAGCTTCTTTCAAGTTCGCATATTTGACCTGACAAATTGGCATGACACTGAATTGACAATTGTTCTGCACAGGAATTATGCAGTTGAAGACATCTAGATATAGATTCTCAGGCACTGGGGTAGGTGTTCTCAAAGTGGGTCCCCAGCTGCAGAACTTTTTAGCAAAGGAGACTAGCCATTTAGATTGAGGCAGCAATGTGGTTATGAGGATAGAGCACTAGATTAGTAGTCAAAAGACCTGACTTCCATTCCAGCTCTGCCACTGGACACATCTCCCATTGGAGGTATAATTTCCAGATCAGTTAGATGAACCCATGTTAGCACTCATCAAGCTAGCATGCTAAAAATAGCAGTGTATCGACAGCAGGGTATATGGTGGCACAAGCTAACCACCCCCAGTACATACGTCTAGAGTTTCAGATGGCATTGTACACAGCACAGCTAGTCTGTCCCACTACCCATGCAGCTAGATTAGTATTTTTAGTGCATAAACTCAATCAAAGCTAATGTGGGTAAGTCTATGTGAGCTGGAACTGACACCTTTAGCTTGGGTGCAGGCATACTTAAGCACCTGCTGTAACACATTGTTCAAATCACTTCACCTTTCTGTTTTCTGTCCCACCCTTGCCTTGTGTATTTCGACTGTAAGCGCTTTGGGGCAGAGATTGTGTCTACAGCAGACAGCACAATGGCACCTGAACTCAGCTGGGGCCTCTGAGTTCCACTGCAACACAATTAAACATTAAATGATACAAGAGCCATGCATTCACTGAAGTCTTCCTATACCCTGCACAGAGCACGAGAGTGATCCAGAGAAGGAAAAATAGGAGGAGGCAAAGAAATTACAAATCTCAGAATCATGGAGAAAGAGACAGTGATCAAATAAGGATTTGTCAAACGCTAAGGCAGTGTGTATGTAACGCACGTAGATACCAGCAACAGATGCTTCAGAAGGAGAAGGGTTGAAAGATGTTGAATATATGGTATAAGGACACACCTCATTCACAGAGCAAAGCTGAGTTTAGTATTTTAATAATGTACAATTATGCAATGCTGCAATTTTCAACTACAGATCACAAAGCACTTAACAGGGCAGGTAGGCACAGGGAAGCATCGCTGTCCTCGTTGTAAAGATGAGAGAAATGGAGCCAGCGGGAAATTATAAACCACATTTTCAAATTGCTCAGCACCCCTGTTTGGGGCAATATTTTTCCAAAAAGCTCAGCAACTAGCAGCTCCCAGTGGCAAATCCCCACCTTGCCTGCCACACAGTGCAAATGAGTAAATCTTCACCCTCCAGCAGCTTCCATGGTTCTGTGGTTCATATCCACAAATATGTGTGTGGTTTTTCTCAGATGATTATGCCACGGTCTCATTTGTGTTAGTGCAGTGAATTCCTCAAGGGGTTAGCTGAAACCTATGTCTCCTAATGAGATGGGTGATGTGGAGGGGGAGCAAAGTGAAAGGGAAAGTTGTTAGCTATTTGAAAAACATAGCAAAATACAATTGAAAAGATCAACTCTTCACATAATTGGAAGACCAGTTAACTTCAGTTTTTATTAGGGTACATATGATGCATGAATTGAGCACATTGTTTTTTGAGTTTAATACTTTTATAATGCAAATTGATAGCTAGTGTAATCCAAATAATTAAACACACACACTAGCGCTCGCACTCTCTCTCTCTCTGATGTTTATCTCAGATGGTGGGTTGAAGAAAAACAGTGGAATATTAGACAATGCTGCAGGGTTGTACATTTTGAAATGCTAAGGATTCCAGTTCAGAATTGTTGGGAGGTGGATCAGAACAGATATTTATTAAAGAAAAGGTTTTTGCCAGAAAAACTGATTTCTTTACCACCTTCTCCTTGTATCACATACATTCCATCCATCTGTCTTCTCAACATGACTTTGGGTTTGAAAACAAAAACAGTGACTGGCAACTCCAAAAAATTGAATTAAAAAGAAAAACAATTCAGTTTGAGTTGAACCAAATCCAAAAACTGCAAAATTTTGGCAAATTGGGGGTGAAAAAAATAAGTCTTTTTAGGTTGAAAATTTTTCAGTTTCATTGTAATGTGGGAATACCAAGTGAGGTAGAGCAGGGGAATTGAACTTGGGTCTCCCACATCCCAGGTGATACCCTACTCACAGGGTTAAAGGAATAAGAACTGCCACTACCTCCTTTGGCTGTTTTTTGAATGGCACTTTCCTGAAAGAACGTTGGCTGAAACTATTTGGTAAATTTGTGTCCAATTTATGAATAGTTTCAAGTCAACCAAAACTGCATTTTTCAGCAAATAACTACTTATACAAAAATGTTTGCGCCATTCTTCATGGAATTCTATGCTGCTGTTGAAACAGAGTAACCTTTGAGAGATGATCCAGGCTCTTTAACGTTGGTTCACGATGAGGAGTTAGTAACAGCTATGCATCTTACACATGGCCTGGACCCCAGACCCGGCTCCAGACTACATGGCTCATGTCTATGTCTACAATGGGTCAATCTGGAATACATAATCTGATCACCTCTGAGCGCTCGTAATGGTCAGATTCAGATCCACACTTGACTGCTTCCCGCTGTTTCATCTTGCTGTTCCCACCATTATTCTATGCATCTGCCCAGTTGCAAGATGCATTTATTCCGCTGTACGCTGACTGTTGCAAGGCATGCTTGCGTTTTCCTTTTGGCTGCAACGTGGAGTTGAATCCAGGTAGCCTCTTCCCCTGCTTGCTCTGGAAATAAAGCCAGCTGCTGTGGCATTCAGCAAGAGCAGCTTGGCAACTAGAAAACCCATCCAGCAAGAAGTACTCTTTTTTGTTCAGACAATATACAGTAGTCTTTTGTTCTTTGTAGTCCTATTCTTTATTATGGAGTATTTTATTTTGTTTGGCTTCCAAGTGTTGGACCTAAGGGGAGTCAACCAGATTCTGCTAGAGCATGCAGCTGTGACCTCTGGATTATTGGTTTTTCTGTATTTGGAGAACTGTCCTGACCGACAAACAGCCTGGCTGGAAACTCCACTCTTCTTTTCAAAGAAAGTTCTGTCTCCTCTTTTGAATGCTTTCTATTTTGCAGAGGAAAGGGACATGTTTCCCAGTAGATTTATCTGACACAGGACCTTCTCTTGGTGGTGTAAACCACATGGGTGAATTCACAGGCAGCGAAGCATTTTGCAGACCTGCACTACAGAAATTGTGAGAAAGCAAACAACGTCCTGTAAGAATAGCTTCATTTTTGTTACAAAGATTTGTTGAACTTTTTCTTATCCAACCTCTGTTCCTCTGAGTCCAAGTGAAATCCATAGCACAGCTTCCATCGGCTTTAGCAGGAGTGGGAAGCACAGTGAGTCCTTCTGTGCTTCATTCCCCCACAGCTACTGTGACAATGAGTCAGACTAGTCCTTGTTCTTTTCAATTTGCAATTCAGGCAGGGTGGCTGTGAACTGAATTGAGCGCAGTTTTCTGGGAGCTGCAGCCTGCACGTGATTGATTTCTTGGCTGGCTTCTCCTTGGCCTCTCTGCAGGCTGTCTGGAGCTGCCTGTAGAGGCAACGGAGGGCCAGTCTGTTGTTGGCATGTCTCAACTATTTATTCTTTTGGATGCTGCTTTGCCTTAATTGTCACTTCTCAAAGCCCTTGTGGTGCCCACGTCTAAGAAGGCCCTTTTATGATAAAAACAGCCAGGTTTCCTGTGCTCACAGCTATGTTCTTTTTAGAGTGTGCACCCAGCATGCCTCAGAAATGTCTCTAGGTTAATTAAATTAATACTTCTTGTGTTTTCTGGTTTTATAAGGGTGAAGTCCACAACAGCCTGTTGTGTCTTTTAATTGAGCAGTTTGCATGGTGAATGTACAGCACAAAACTCATATTACCTGGTGAATATCACTCTGGAAATTCACATGAAAAATCCTGCTAAAGCGTATGCTGGCTCTCAGTAGATTACCTGCAGAGAGCAAAATTGCTAAGGAATTAGCTCAAATGAGAGATTGAGAGACAACTGGAGAGAACCATAACTTTATTACAGTCTTTAAGAGCTGCTTTTTATCCTATTCTCTTTTCTTGGGTCCCCATTTCCTCCTATTATAATGGTTTGACAGGTGTAAAGTGTCCTTTTCATACTGTAGACTTTTATCCTAAACCTGCAGTGAAGTATAAACCGTGTTGTTAGCAATGATTTCTTTTGTACTGTGTTGCAATTCTAGGTAGACTAGAGCACTACAGACTTCTAGCTGATGAGAGAGGGAGCAGCGTCCTGTTTATTTGGAAACTTTGCTATGCTTAACTTTTTTTCCCTGCATTCTTTCTCCCAAATCTGTTTCCTTGGTGCCCTTTGAGGGGCAGTACGGCCTGCTGATTTAAGCAGGGGATGGGGAGTCAGGAGGCCTGGAATCTGTTTCCACTTCTACAAGTGGTTCACTGTATTCTTGGGCAAGTGGCTTAACCTCTCTCTGGCTATGTCTGCCCCTGTGGCTGTGTGTAGAGTATGTGCACTGCATGCCTTCCTAGCATGGGTATAAATAGCAGTGTAGATGGCGAGGCACTGCTTAGGTCAGTAGAGAAAAGACGTGCCAGAACTTTAAGGTAGGAACCCTACCTGGCTCCCTAGACACTTAAGCAGTACTTCCCGTGTCTACACCCTTTTTAGCAGTGTAATGTCCAGCTGCATCACCACCTCAGAAGCCTTTCCCCACTGCAGGGAAAGATCTGGCAGTGGTGAAAGGCTCTAGCAGGGGGAAGACACTGGGGAAAGGTTCCAACAGCTTCCCACAGCTTTCCCCCTGCCAGAGCCTTTCACTACCATGTGAAGCTACATGTAACCTACAAGCCACTGCCAGTGTCGACAAGGCCTGTTTCTCAGTTGTCTTGCTTGTAATCTGGGGATAGAAACACTGCCTCTTGGAAAACGTTTTGGGATTCTCAGGCTATGTCTACACTGCAATTGGAGGTGTGTTTGCAGCTCAGGTCGGCTTACCCACACTAGCATCACTAAAAATAGCAGTGAAGGTACAGCGGCACGGGACGCAGAAGCCTGTCTAGCCCCCCGGGTATGTACTCATGTTGCTAGCCTGCACTAAAGCCCAAGCTGCCACATCTTCACTGCTATTTTTCGCTGCACTAGCTAGCTGAATTTTGGCAGGAGGTAGCTTTTGTGTCAGAATGGTCTTAATTAGGAAGGCCAAAAAAGAATTTGAAGAACAGCTAGCCGAAGATTCAAAAAGTAACAGCAACATTTTTTTTTTAAGTACAGCAGAAACAGGAAGCCAGCTAAACACCCAGTGGGGCCATTGGATGATTGAGATGGTAAAGTAGCGCTCAAGGAAGATGAGGCCATTGTGGAAAAACTAAACGAATTCTTTGCATTAATCTTCATGGCTAGGATGTGAGGGAGATTCCCAAACCAGAACCATTCCTTTTTGGTGATGAATCTGAGGAATTGTCCCAGATTGAGTTGTTCTTCGAGGAGGTTTTGGAACAAATTGATAAATGAAACAGTAATAAGTCCCCAGTGAGGTGACAACAAGAACCAGCTTGCTGTCAGGTTTGATTTATATGGATCCCTCAAATAAGGAGCGACAAGGGTTGCTTTGTATACAACTTTGTTTTACTAGAAACAATCTATACACCAACAATTACAATTTAAAAGATCACCATTAATTCTTATTTAATACAGCAACTTAACTACTTAAACACAATCACAATTACAACTATACAATTATACTTACAAAGCTAGCTTACACTATAGGATTATACTTATGCCATTATACTTACACTGCAACGGTGAGGTTTGTCAGCAGCAAAGCAGCACTTCAATTCTATTAGTAGGATTCCCGGGTTTTTCATCTGAGTGGAAAATACCGTCACACTCAGGTTACAAAGCCACATGCTCTATACTTAGGTTTTGAGTGGCAAACTGGGGAGAGACGGTAGGTAGATCAAGCCTGCATGTAGAGCTATTCTGGTGCCCTTCCAAGATATGGGACATCTCCAATTTACCTTTTGTTTTTGATCACCTTCTATTCTCTTCCTCACAGCTATATGCCGACTTTTTAGCCAATTATGAAGTTCCTAAGAGCGATGAGGTGATTGGGGGCTGCACCCTGACACAGCAAAACCTACACAGTGAAACTTGATTTTATTTTTCTTAATTGTCCAGCTGCTGTTTGCTGTTGACAAAGACTCACCCATTACAATACATGTTTGAATACTACTTAAATGAAATTTACGGAGTTTCGAGTAACAGGTTTACCAAAGCCTTCAGGTTACAGACTGATTGCATTTTGGTTGCCTTCAGTACTTAACACCTGCTGGGGTCCTCCCGGTGCTTGTCACAGAGATTTTGTTACAATACAGGGATGGATACTGTTTAAATGAAGTTTCACAGAGATTTTGTTACAATACAGGAATGGATACTGTTTAAATGAAGTTTCACAGAGATTTTGTTACAATGAAGTTTCACAGAGATTTTGTTGTAATACATGGCTGGAGGTTGTTACAAAGCAGTTAACATTTTACACCTCGGCCCAATGAGTTTACACCTCTACTAATTTAAAATGGAGTTGGGTCATTTTAATTATAAATGAAACAATGTTACAACGCCCAGGACTAGATGGTATCCACCCAGATCCATCCATCCTTCAGATGGTATCTGAAGGAACTCAAATGTGAAATTGTAGAACTGCTAACTGTGGTATGTAACCTGTCATTTAGGTCAGTTTCTGTGCAAGATGACTAGAGAATAGCTAATGTGAGGTCAATTGTTTAAAAACCATTCAGAGGTGATCCCAGCAATTACAGGCCAGTAAGCCTAACTTCAGTACCAGGCAAACTGGTAGTAAGTATAGTAAATAAGTGAATTATCAGACATGTAGTTGAACACAATTTGTTAGGAAAGACTCAATGTTAGTTTTATAAAGGGAAATCTTGTCTCTCCAATCTACTAGAATTCTTTGAGGGGGTCAACAAGCATGTGGATAAGGGTGATCCAGTGGATGTAGTGTACTTAGATTTTCAGAAAGTCTTTGACAAGGTCCCTCACCAAAGGCTTTTCAGCAAACTAAGCTGTCATGAGAAGAGGGAAAGTTGTCTTTTGGTTCAGTAACTGGTTAAAAGTAAGAAACAAAGGGTAGGAGTAAAAGCTCAGTTTTCAAAATGGAGAGAGGTAAATAGTAGTTCCCCCAGGAGCCTGTACTGGGACCAGTGCTGTTCAACATATTCAGAAATGATTTGGAAAAAAGAGTAAACAGTGAGGTGGCAAAATTCACAGATGAAACCAAACTACTCAGGACTGTTAAGTCCAACGCAGTCTGTGAAGAGTTACAAAGGGATTTCACAAACTGTGTGACTGAGCAACAAAATGGCAGATGCAATTCAGTGCTGATAAATGCCAAGTAATGTGTATTGGAAAACAATCTCAATTATACATATAAAACAATGGGGTCTAAATTAGCTGTTACCACTCAAGACAGAGATCTTGGAGTCATTGTGGATAGTCCTCTGAAAACATCCACTCAATGTGCAGCAGCAGTCAAAAAAGCTGGGAGACAGGGACTGGCTGGACAAGGAGATTAGGACTGGGAGACAGGAGGAGACAGATTGGCTGAGGATCCTGAGATAGGAGCCTGGGACTGGAAGAGAAGCTGAGAGGGGGAAATTGGGACTAGATAGGCATGAGACTGGGATTGGGTGTGGGGAGAGAGAGAGACTGGGAGTGGAGCAGAGTCAGATGGTGAATACAGGGTTGGAGTCTAGAAATGGGTGGGCAACGAGACTGGGATGAGACGCATGAGGTTGTAACCTTAGACTGCCTCATATAGTGGCAGTCCCCACCTGTTGTGGGGACAAATCAGGGCTGTATCATAAAGGAATCTGTTGTCTGTGGGAGCCCTGCCTCATTTGTTGGAAAGTTGGAAAGTGTGTAGTGAAAGAGGCAGGAGATGACAGGAAGAGAAAGGTGGGTCTCATGTGTTACTGCAGCTGAATTCTGTCTTGGAGAACTGGATCCTATCCCTGCCTCTGCCACAAAGTTTCTGAGTGATGCTGGCCAAGCTGCTCAAACATAACTTTTCACAGGTGGTCACAAATTGTGTGTGCCTCATTTTGTGGCTGCCAACTAGAGACCCTGTGGTCTGATCTGCAGGCATGGTGAATGCACACAGGTGCAGCCAAGGTCCATGGGAATGGTGCATGAATATATCAAGTCCTGTATAATGTTGAGTACTCTGGAAAAATCAGGTCCTATGTGTCAAATTGAGCACTCAAGATTAGTGGATGTTTTTGACTGTAATCTCTCTGTCCTTCAGCTTCCCATCTGTAAAATGTACACAATGCCACCCTGTCACCTCTCAGGGGTGTTGTGAATAGAATAAGTTAATGTTTGTGAAACATTCCAGTGTAGTGATGAGTGCCACAGAGAAGTCCATGAGGAAACTCGGATTTCTCTCTTCAGAGCAGGGTTTGAATAGTGTGCAGTAAATAAGGTACTAAACTGACCAATGCGGATAAAACAAAATATTGACTAGCTTGTTAAGTGAGCATTTTCTATCCTTGTGCACTAAATGAGGCAGGCATCCTGTGGGGAGAAAATAGTATAAAATGATGTAATTAGACACTCATAATTCATATGGTCAAGGGGGCCAAATTAATGGTGCACAAGCAACCTGAATTCCTGCATTACCTTACTTTTGAGCGCTTGACTTTTCAACTTTTGTAATTGTCTTCTAATATGTTTGATGTATTCCTTGCTCTGTCTAGGATTTGTGTGACCTCCTGCACAATTTCTGTTGGTCTTTTCTGTTTCTCTATCTTCAGTAGACATGCACATTGTGGGAGGAGGGGAGAGGGACAGACATATAGTAGTTTTCTGGCTTCTGTTCGCACTTTCCATTGCTCCTGCTGATCTGATTTCAGTTTTATGACTTCTCCTTGTCCCTGAAGCTAATCTTAGCTCTGTGACTGAATTTTTCAGTCTTCTTCCATTGCCAGATTAAAAAGATACTTTTGGATCATATTAGCAACACAGAGAATGCTCTGGCTATAAACATATCATATCACATTGCCTGCATCAGGTGGAGCAGTGTAAATCCGAATGTTCAATGGGAGGGAAAAAAGAAATTCATTTAGGCCACCTGTAAAATTACCTACCAGTCTCTGCAGCAGCACTGAAACCTATGTATTGCTGAAATAGTCATGCAAAGACTTCATATTCTATGCATATTCTTCTTATCTTCTTTCTAACCTATATGCTGTTGTTAGAAGCACTGTGCAGCACATTTGCATTTCATAGCTGGAACTGGATCTGCATTGCATTGATATGACAAAACAGAAATAACAGAACAGCAAGATACACTGAGATTTTCTGAAACGACACAGATCAAGGAGTTCAGGGTTGAATAACTCAACTCCTCTCTTTTTGGTAATGTTCTCCTAAATAACTCTTAACAAATGCACGTCACTGTGCAAATGTATCCTTTAGGATTCCTCAGTATATCTGGAGCAGTATCAAGCATGTCTCTAATCCCTCCTGAGTTTAGATGAATAAGCCTCATCAGCCTTTTTTAATTTGCCTGAATTGTGTGGATTCTGCTGTGTGGCACCTTTGCCATTGCTTGCAAGCCCTCCCTCTTCCCCCCAAAAAAGGCTGAACAGTGTGTTATCTTGGTAAATGAAGATGTTTTTTTGTTGGGGGTTAACTGGCATGTGATGAGGATGATAGGAGTGCATGACTGATACTTCAAATATCCTGCCTGTAATCCTGGCTGCAATAAGGGGCCTTACATTGTCCAGAATTTGAATGCAATGGCAATAGATGGCTGACTATGAGGAAAGCAGTAGGGATGGGATCGGCAAATCCACGTAATTGCACGGCAATTAATATTCACAATGGGCTTTGAAGACTCTGTAAAAATCTCCTGTGTGAGAAGAAGCATTCTCTAGAGCAGTGTTTCTCAGCTGGGGGTTCCTGACCCCTGGGAGTGACTAAAGGAAATTGGAGTTATTGCAAAGATTGTAATCAAATTTTCAATCTAAAGCAAAGAGAAGATTACTCTCCGCACACCCTTACCCTTCATATCAAGTATTCTGTCAACCTCTCGAAATGCACACATACCAATTATGAAGGGTTAGTGCTGTTAACACTGACACATTGTTTTACTCTTACTTTCATAGTAAATGTCTGGGAGGAGAGGCCACACAAACTTTTGACTTCGAAGAAGGGGTTGCCAATCTCAAAGGTTGGGAGACACTGTTCCTGAGTTAAGGGCTCGGTCTTGAAAGTTGTTCAGCACTCTGGACTGCAGCCAGCAAAATATATGCTCCATTTGTAGTGGGAGGACTTACTTGCTTAGAGTTAAGCACGTGTTTAAGTGCCTGATTGGATCATAACCAGAACAGTCTGCACCTTGCAGAGGTGAGCCATAATCAAACATCTGGGAGCCAGACCTTGGTTCTAGTCATAGTATAACAATAAAAAGGGGTATTACACTAATGTGAGGCCATTTGGCCTAGCAGATAGTTCACTGGACTGGGACGGAGGAGATATAGTTCTGTTCCCATATATATTAGTCCACCAAAAAATGTCATATAAAGTCTCTAACAAAAACTTCTACCAGACTGCTCATTGTGAGAGATGTATGGAAAACGTGAGGAGATATACATACACAGACTAAAAATTATGTTCTCTCGGTCTGTCAGTTAAGGCAGGACACCAAGAAATGATCCACATGGTCAGGCAGGAGGGAGAGTCATTTATCTCTGACTGTGCAAACTCGGTATTGTGTGGGTCACAGTGGATACCTATTCACAGTCTGAGCAAAATGTTAATCAATAGATTGCAGGGGCTGCCAGAAAAAACAAAAATGGCAGTAGTTATCCTCTTTAGGAGTGAAACAATGAACCCATGAAACTATATCTAGGGTACAGATGAACCCCAAGGTATTCCTTCAATCTGTGAGGATAAGCTGCCAGTGGGGATCAACCAGAAATGGTTGAAAGGGGTGGGAAAAGGACTTGGGGTAAGTTATTTTGCAGGAAACAGGGGAATGCTTTGTTAGTTAAGTTTAGTCTCTAGAAAGCATGTTATAATTTTGTTTTATATGTAACCATTTTGTTTCCAATCTCCTTACTTTCTATCACTGAATTTCTGTTCTTTGATGATAAACTTATTTTTGTTTTCCCTACATATATGTTGAAGTGTTAAGTAGATGGAGGTCCTGAGTTGAATCTTACAAGTTGGTGTGTGTCCCATTCCTTTGGAAACAGCGAATCTGAGCGAGCTGTGAGCATTCAGTGGAACAGGGGCTTAGCATCCCAGAGGTATGCCCGGAGGACTTGTGTGTGTGCCTATTATACTAAACTGTACATAGAGAAAGGCAATGCTTGTGTTGGCAGAGACTGGTGGTTTCAAAGAGCTGATCCACAGCAGGCACAGACAAAGCACCCTCACGCTAAAAACAGATGGTAATGAGGTGCCTCACAACCCACCTTCACCTCAGCTTCCACATCTATAAAATAAGGTTAATGATACTGATCTCCTCTGTAAAGTGCTTTGAGGTCTAGTGATGAAAAGCCTTCTGTGAGCTAGATAGCGGCAAAAGAAATTGCATGGAAAGCAGACACTTTTTGTGGAAAACGTGTATTTAGTCAAACACCCAATTTTACTTTGAAGAATGGTTTTGGTGAAAATTGTCAACCCTCCTTGCTCAGAACATGCTATTGGGCAGGATCTTCCCCACCTGAGGTAATTTTTCCCCATCCTTTTGAAGCATAAGAACAACGCTTTGTATTTCTATATTGCTTTTCACTTTCAGGCCTCACGTTGCATATCAAGTTGTATAGTTGCTGCATGTCGCATGGCTGCTCTCATGTTTTGAAAATAACGGCACTTACGCAATACACAAGCAACCATGCAAAATATATTCTGAGTTTGTCAATTATGGTGTTGCAATTTTGATTTTCTAGATCAGTGATCACCTGTTTTGAAAATTGAAGAATAACAATGTAATGGCCAATGGGACATGATCCTTTTAATCATCCATTGTGTGTGCTCAGAAAATGACCTCACATCATTTCCCTAAGCATCAGTTGCTTCTGTGGTACAATAATACACAGATTTTGAGATTCTGTCCTTTTAGTGTTTACCACATTTCCCTATTCTGCTTCACCTCTGAATAATTAGATATAACAAGGGGGAAAGAACCTGTGATGGTTTTCCATCTTTATTTCCCTTACTAAGTAAGGCTCATCTTTTAATCACAGTGTCACTTACACTGGGCAGGGAACAGAAATAGGTGGTAGAAAGTGCAGGCAACCCCCCATCCCCGCAACCAAAGATAGGCACAGCTGCTGTCTTCCCTCTTTTCAAATGGCTTGAATAGTAGATTTGTTAGCATATAGACATCCCTTCCCTAGGCTGATTTTTATTAAAGCTGTGCTAAAGTCAGGCCTTCCTTTTCTTCACCCTCTCTCCCCCATCGTTTTACTCACAACTTTCTTCGTTCTGATTTGGGTGATCTTGTGCTCCTGAGCCACTGCTATTACATGAACCTCAGGACCATGGATATTTTTGCACCATATCATGCAAAAGCCTGAGAAAAGTCACTCTGTGGAGGAGTAAATGACTTCACTCACAGGACAGGGAAAAAGCCAGGCTCTTCAAACAAGATTTTCAACAATAGCTAGTGATGGGACAGGGGATGCCCCAGTTTTTAGGGACCCAACTTGAGACACTTTAAAGGGGACAGATTTTCTGAAAGTGCTTAGCATCTGCCCTCCTAAAATCGGGCCTTATAACATGGTCAGCTGCCTCCTGAACAATGCCTTGTGGCCAGCGGTCATTCTGTGGTGCCCAGCCTCTGTTTTCCTCCCTTCCTCTCTTGTCCAGAGTCCACTGGGTCAAAATACCTCTCCTTGAGATCTGGGTTTATTCACAGACACCGAACCCACCCCCTGCCTCTCAAAGTCTCGAATTAAAGCCCAACAAACGTTTCTCTTCCTACTCCCAATTATCCCGTCCTGAAAAATTTTGCAGCCTTTTGCCCTGCTTGCTCAGGGTCTCACCTGCCTTAGCAGGCCACTTCCACCCCTTCCTAGCTGGAGTCTTAATCCCAATGCCCAGGACTCTGCCAGAGCCTGCTCACTCCAAGAAGTCCCTGCGTTCCTTGAGCATCCGCTCTCACTGCGGCGGCTAGCTGCTTTTTTTTGTAGGCGATTGCCCTATCCCTCTCAGATACGCCTCTTTCAGTCATCAGGTTTGGTTTCTTAGTCCAAAATCACATATCCCATTCTGAAAATCAGGGCCCTTGTCTTTTTGTTATAAAGCTTTCACTTCCTAAGAGGGGCGGGGAGAAAAAACAGAGCACAGGAAGATGAAAAGAAGAGGGATACTACAAGGGTTAAAGAGACTGTTTGCTTGTAAAACCCTTCTAATATTGATCAACACCTGCATGCCTTGAAAATATGACTTCCATCCTGTGCTTGAAACACCACTGAAGTGATGTTGTTAACCCAAGCATTCATTGATTCTTGCTGTCTGCAGCCACTCTGAGAGTGGTGCCTCCTGCTAGCATTACTGCAGTAGCAGCTTCTTTGTTTTCAAACTATTTGTTTGAGGAAAAGGTGCAGATACCCGATAAGAACCAGCAGCTAGTTAAAGATGCACCATCAGTCCTGCCTTTCCACAGGATTATCTCAAAGGGAGAGTGTATGTCTATCTAATCTCTGTGAACAAAGGTTGGAACATTAACTACTTCGCCTGTCTTGTACAAAGTTAAAGTAATCATGAACAGTTCTCTGCTGTTCCACAAGTCACTCAAACACTGGACGATTTGTGCTTCAATTAGCAAAGGGTCCAAATAGGACTAGAAAATTGTTGGTTTCTCTGCAGATTGGGCTGTGGGTGAGATAGCTATGTTTTCCCCCATGCATTAACTCTTCTGATTGCTGCCATATGCCTGATGCTCTTTCTCATTTGCTGCTCAGAAGTGGTACTGTGGGGGGATAGGGGAAATTACACCACAGAAACCTGCTAGAATGCACATTATCTTTGGTAGATGCAGACACCAGACACCCTGGTGACATGTTTTGACTGGGACATTTATCTTTCTGGTACCGTGGAGATGAGGCTTTCCAGAGCTATATAATATCAATGAATTACGATTAGACAATTGTCTAATGTGGGAACATGGGGGGCAAGGGACTGCGTTGTATGTGCACACGTGTACAATACGGAGCACGTGTTGTCTGTCTGGTTGTGGTTTGGTGCTGAACACTGTGACGATATTAGGCAAGGCACTTGCCCAGCCTTCAGGCTCTTACAAGAGGGTGTGGATTTGTTAGCTGCACTGCAATGTAACAAGGATGATGATTACTGTCCCTCCATGAGAAAATGAAAGTACGCTGCATGGAGTAACGTATAACACACTGCCATAAAGCAACAAGGATAGCATGTCAGAGAGGAAAATGCCATTGAAGACGAGACTTCAGAACTGACTATCTCTAGAGAATGAATTAAAGGGGAAAGTGACTGATTCCACTAGCAAGGAGCTATGACAGGCAATCATGTTCCTCAACAGAAGCTGAGTAATGAGGAGCAGTCAGCAGAATAAGCGATAGAAGGTAATAATTGAGGTGAATAGCAATGTGTTTGTAATAAGAACAGGCTTTTTTTTTAAAAAAAAAAAGTAGTAATCTAGGAAGAAACTCTGTCAGGCAGAGAATTCACAGTAGGCTGATGCTTAGCAGTACATCTGAAACTTTTAATGTGCTGTACAAAAGTTAATTCTTGCAATGTTCCTATGAAGTACCATGAATATTAGTCTTGCGAAAAGACAGAGAAGTGACCTGATAACAGTCTTCTGATATGTTAAGGGCTGGTATAAAGAGGACAGTGATCAATTGTTCTCCATATCAACTGAAGGTAGGAAGTAATGGGCTTAATCTGCAGTGAGGGAGATTTAAATCAGAAATTAGGGAAAAATAAGCTTTCTAACTACAAGGGTAGTTTAATTCTGCAGAAGGCTTCCAAGGGAGGTCATGGATTCCCCATCATTGGAAGCATTTAAAAACAAGATGGACAAACACCTGTCAGGGATTGTGTAGGTTTACTTGGTCCTTGTGCAGCACATGGGGCTGGACTTGATGATTCTCAAGGTCCCTTCCAGCCCTACAGTTCTATGGTTTTATGAATATATCAGTTTGGCAGAGGGGTAACTTGACTTATCTAAGGTGAGTCACACTGAGTTAGTGTCAGGAATACATCCCCAGAGTTTTATCTCACATTATTAATGATCATAATGAATTATTATTTGTATTACAGTAATGCCTAGAGACTTCAATCAAAATTGGGGCCCCATTGTGGTAGGCACAGCAGAAGTGTATCGTAAGAGACTGTCCATGCCTGAAGAGCTTATAGTCTAAATCAGTGGCTCCCAACCTTTTTGGCTCGAGGGTCACAGATATCATTTTTACAACCTTGGCCATCAGTCTCTGCCAGCAGCCCCTCCCCCACTGCAGCCAGATGGAAGGATTTAGTGAGGAGGCTGCCTTCTCGCTGATCTCCCATCTCCCTGGCTGCAGCAGGGAAACCGCACATGTCCTGTAGCCCTGTGCAGTCCACCTGAGTCCCTAGGCAGTGGCTCCCTTCTGCAGGCAGGGGGATGGGAGATCTGTGCTCTCCTCCCCAGCAGGGACCACCAGGACCTAGAGACCCGGCAGAGCACTTTGCTCTCTGCTAGAGTGGAAGACCATGGCTCACAGGCCACAGGTTGGGAACCATTGGTCTAAATGACCTCACAGATATGTGGGTACCAAGTTCTCTGTTGCCTTACATCATCTGTTGATGTGTATAGTGAATACAAAGTGGGCATAAACATGCTGCCACTGATTGGCATCCGCTTTCCCTGTAGTAAATTTCTACACAGGGTGCAAGGCAGTGGAGAATCAGATGCACTTTCTCCACTGGAACTGTGAATGATGGGGCTAAATCCAAATGAGAGATGTTGTGAGAGATGTAGCTTTTTATCTTTAACTGTTACACATGCCATCACGTTCTGGGCTGTGTCCTCTGAAGAGTTGAGTTTAGGGAGACCAAGAAATGGAAAGACACTAATCAATGTGTGAGATGACAAAGGCATTACTCAGATCTGTTGGTGCTATTATGCTGTCCGAGAGCAAGGACTCATCCAGTTGAAATAGATTATGTATTAAAAAAAAAAAAAGGATTGCTGGTACCCTGCACAATATTTGAAGGACAAAAAGAGTTTAAAGCGACCCTGAGGTTTTAAAACAACATTGTCAAAGACCAAACCGGTCCCAACGGATGCACAGACAATCTGCCTAAAACGCTATGAGGCAGATTCTTGTCTTGCATTCATTCAAAGCAGCACTTGACACTGGCCACCAAGCACATGGTTGTAAGTGATGGGAAAACGTGCCTTTCTAAAATTAGGTGATTTAATTAAGAATGAAGAGACTTTCAGAAGTGCATAGATTAGTTGGATTCCCAACTTCCACTGGAATTCAATGGATGATAGACACCTAATTCCCATAGGCTCCAGCTGATAAGCCCCGATAACAATGAGTTTATAAAATGTCCCATCGTCTTCTAATACTAATCAAAATAGTAAAGCAGCAGGCAGGTTTGTTTTGTTACCAGGGAGATGGCAAGGCATCGCTGTGCATCTATAAGAAACACGCACATAGAGAGGGAATTAAAAAGGTCAGTAAGGCTGAAACTTGGGCATCTTTTGGTGTTTCTGGTTGTAGGCTTTCCTGCATCTGGATCAGACACATCTGTATATGTACAGCTTGGTTTTGGTGATAATGCCACACAGGATGACGTGACAGAAGAGAGGTGTCTGGCACAGTGTTATATATTTAGGTCAGCAGCAGTTGTGATTTGTGCGTGCAGCTTTCCATTTTAGATACAAGAGAATAAGGATGTAGCCTTACCCTGTGTAAGGGAAAGATGACTGGGGCTACATCTAGGAAAAGCCAGAAGGCTGAAGAGGAGCCCTCAGAACATGAAAGGTCTTGATTGAAATGAGAATGTTCTGCAGGGTTATGGCAATGGTGTGCATTTTTTGTGCTGACAGCACTATGCTCTGACAGAATGAAGATGGTTACTCAAGGTCAGGAGTGGCATGTAGATCAGGGAGAGTCAGGATGAGATAATGATTTGGAGGAGAGTGGTAAATCCTCATTTATGCAGAAGTGACAAGTAGAGAGAGGAATAGCAAAGAGTCTAAGGAACATTTTGTTGAGGTTTCTTATTGGATTCTCCCTTATCTCTGTCAAGATTAGGGTGGACTGAAAAACACACATCCCCCTCTCCTCACCTATCTATTTCCTTTTCCATCTCCTCCCCCTTCCTCTGTGCTCTCCTAAAAATGTACCATTCTTGCAGGAGAAAACAGATGTTGAGCTATAGCTGTAACTTGGAAAGAAGAATGCTAAAAAAAGGCAATGCCATCTGTGAAGCCGATATTAGGTTCATTCCAAGACCCTTGCGTGAAGCTACTGACAGTAGGAAGGATGCTCTAGTTGGTAGGGAACTGTACTGGGATGCAGAAAATCTTAGTTGAATTACTGGCTTGGGTACAATCTTGAACAAATATCTTTATCTACTGTGCTTCAGTTCCCCATCTGTAAAACAGGGATAATGCTTTCCTACCTCAAAGCGAATATTTTAAGGCACTCAGATAGTGTGGTGAGGCGGCTCATCCATGTACCCGGATAAATAACCACAGAGCAAGCAGTATCATTTCTCTCTTCCATCTTCCAAGGGGCAACTGAAATCTCAGTTCTTCATTAAGTGGCCTTTCCCATCAGCTTATCATTGAGTGATTGTGTTCCAGACAGGATCCTTCTTTCACACGAAGAAGCAAGCATGTGTGTCTTTTTAAACATAGGCAGGAGGACGCTGCAGAAAGTTGCCAATAAACAGGAAGTTTGAACCGTGAGTTTCACGGTTCAGGCTAGTGTCAGTATTCATGGAACTCCAATAACTTTAACTCTGAAATGGAGCATGCTATTGGCCAGGCATAGAATGCTTGACTAGCATATGTCAGAGTAATTACAGAGTTCATAGGAAAAATATTGCTCTTAATTACCATTACCATCTAAGGGGAATGAATTACAAACTACCTGTTTAATTCATGGCCTGCCCTCTAATTAATTTGATGCTCTGATCCATGAAGTTCAGTTCCCCTTGTTTCCTAGCAGTCACTGAAACAAAAGGTTTACACTGATGCATCTCAAAGAAGACACAGGCGATGGAAGGAAACATTGCACACACTGTGACAGCTAATGGGTTAAGTGGTATGTTCCTGAGCTTTGGTCTATGGAAGTCTGGCTCAGTGAATGGTGCAAAATTTCCCCCTTGTTAAATCAAGGGCAAAAAATACATCACTTTCCTAATATTAATTTTCCATATGGGGTATTGCCCTGGTGGTGTTATTTGATCCCTTATTAGAGGACGACTGTTTTATGAACTATCTCTGCCTATGAAGATGTGTTCCACAATAACAATCTTGTAGTGTCCGTCTGAAACAGTGCCTCCCTGTTGGCAGGTGTTGATACTGTTAGGAAAGGGATGAGTGGATTCTGCTGATGTACTGAGGAAGGTGACTCTTTAATCCACCTGGTTTAATGGAAGTGGGCATGTCTTTCTGAGGAGAGAGGAAGCCTAAGAGGAGAAGTGGGCAGAGAAGAGACGGGATGCTTGGTGGGAAGACTGGAAGGCTATTCTAGGCATAGGAGGCAACATGAAGCTGAGTGCAGGGGAAAGAGATGAAGGATTAAGATAAGGAAATAATGCGACTTGAGAGCAGGTGGGAGAATAGGAAGAAATGAGAGCAGATTCAGGCAAGTAAAATTACACAGGGACTTAAAATTGAGGCTCAGGAGCTTGGCTTCCTGCCTTTTACTGCATTAAATTGAACGGCAGAGCTGAGGGCATGTGAAGGTGAGAGGAGGGGATAGGGTCAAAGCTATGGGAAAGGAAGATAACTTCAGCAGCAGCATTTTGGATCTACTTGAGAGGGAAAAGGCAGAAGAAAGGTTATAAGGAATGAACGTGTAAGTGATGGGGACAAAGTATATATGTTGATATATATTGTAGCTGCATGGGAAAACCCATCCATCATTCTTTATTTTAGGAAATAAGGCCCCAAACAATAGCAGTGTAATCTTTCTGTGAAAACTAATGTAAGGACATGTTCCTGCTGTCATTAAAGTCCATCGGAGCTTTACTATTGACTAAGGACTTGATTCAATAGCCATTGAAGTCAGTGGAAGCCTTTCTGTTGGCTTGAATAGGCATTGGCTTAGGCCTTAAAATTAGGGCTCACCTAGCTTTCTCTGTCCATGGCTGTCTTTAAACCCATCATCCTACACAAGGCAGGAAAGTAATAATCATGGAGCTAAGCACTGTTCCTTTGTAGGAATGCTGCTAGGATGCTTTTGTATAATGCCAACCAATGCAAAGAGAGAAACTTGCCTGGATCTTGCTCATTGATTGCAAATGAGGAGAAAATGGAAAAAAAAAAGACAGATGGTACAACTTTCTCTAGCCTGTTTCCTTCCTCCTCCTTTCATCCTATTAAACTGAGAATAGATGTCTTGAGACCCCACCGTCTAAATTCTAAGCACCATTCCAAGGTTGGCCTCACGTTAGTTCCAAGACAAATGAAGAATCAGTAGAAGTTTGTAGCAATGCTAATTGTTTCATTTTTACTTTTATAGGCGTGAATTTAAGTACAACAACATTTTGCTGCAAGATAATGAGATAAACACTTATTAGCCTTCTGTTGCGCACACATTTATGTAGTAGATTTTTACTACAGGAATAATATACTGCTCCATGGAAACAGTGTATTAGTTTAGTTTTACTGTAGCTCCCCATGATTCTTCTGCTGCCTTTTCCTCTTTATATTTTGCTCTTCTTGAGGCAATAAGAATAATAGCGCCCGTCTCTTGGTGCATTATGAAAGCCTATTAAACACTCTGACTGTATTAGTCTGCCATGGTTCTTCAAGAAATATAACACACATGAATATATGGAGATAAAAGAGGCTGAGGGCTAAAGGGAACAGATGCCGAATGCTTCTAGAAATGTAGCTGTCTCGTCTCGCTCTTCTCTTTTTTCCCCCTCTATTCATCTTCTGTTGTCTATGATGATATTCTAAAATGCAAATTCTTTTACTTTTATGTTATCCCTTGATCTAATCGCTTCTGAATAATTTCTTGTCCTATTATATACCACTCAGGGTGAATAAACCAGTGTTTAGACATTCTAACTGGTGTTAGATGTAATTAGCTATTTAAAGGGGTGCTAATAAAGCTTTTAATGGAATTTCTCATTCAAGAGGAGGAGTGGGAAATAATGTAAAAATATATTTAACCCCTCCTTTCCCTCCCAAACTAACAAATGAATAGAATTAGCATACCTCTGATTTCCTGTTTTGTCCTGTAACTAATTAGATAAAAGTTGCTCAAGTTTACTAAGAGATTAGTTCTAATTTTAGTTTATGTGGCAACTGTTCCATATTAAATTAATCATGATAATATTTCATTAACTGTGCTGCCCCCATTACCTCTGCTATTTGCTTCCAGAGTAGATATTTTTGCCTGATTGTTTTCTGTTGGATTAGGGATGCGTTTGATCATGCAGCATGTGTCCCAAATGAGGAGAGACTTGGATATTATGTATTGGAACCTGCCCTAGATAAGGTTTTTACCTAATGTACCTTGTGTTGTCCAGAAACACTAAACAAACAAGCAGAGAGAAGCCAGTTCAGCTAAGGACATCTTGAACAATATAAATGTATGTGACCTTCCCCAGTCTGTTTCATCCATTGCCCTTTGAAGGGGGTGAATCGAGAATGTGCTGGGAGTCAGGACTCCTGGGTTCTTGCCCTAGTTCTGTCTAGTTTTTCCAATGAGTTAGGTGTCCAACTCCCACTGATTTTTTTAGTGGCAATTGGCATCTGACTTTCTCAGGCTACTATGAAAATCACATCCTTAAATGCTCTGTGGATCAGTTTACTCATCTGTAAAAAGGGCCTGACTAGACTTACCTATCTTGCAGAGGTGCGAAGGATTAATTAATGAAGGACTTTAAGGACAAAGTGGCTCCTCTGTTACTGAGTGATTGCTTTTCCCTTGTAAGGAGTCTATAAAGAGCATTCTTTAAAGCAGAAGAGAATTTTTTTTAAAGGGTTTGGTTTGTTGTTCTATTAACTATTTGAAAAGATCTTCACTCCACTGTGCCTTGGTCTAATTGATGAGGAAACATCTGCGTTCTAGGATGCATATGGATGTGTGAATCTTAGGGGAAAAATGCTTCCCTTTAAAAGAGGTTTTAGGGAACAAAGTGAAAGTGGAGCACCAGGAGTTAAAGACCAGGAGGATGATCAAGGGGGAAAGAGTTTTTAAAAGTTAAAAGAAAAGCCTTACCAGAGAGGGTTCAATGAGAAATGTGCCCTCACAGGCTCATGACAGAGGTTTAACAGCAGCCAAGGATTTCTCAAACTGTGTAACTTTTGTGGTGAGTAACAGAAGAGTATAAAAACAGCACTGGAGGGAAGAAAATGAGGGGTGGTGGGCGAGTAGCAAGTCTGGTGAGATCAATGTTCCCAGCGAGATGGATAGAGAACAGTGAGAGCCTGGTGTGAGAGAGTAGGTTGCTTGGACTGGAAGTGCTTTGAGGCAGGGACCATCTGTGTGTGTGTGTAAAGTACAGGGGGGCTGAGGCCTTGAAGGGCTCCTGCAATACAAATTATAAAGCTAGCAAAAGGGGCTGCTTCTCCAGAGTAGCCCTGCTGTGTATTTGGGAAGGGGAGAGTGAATGTATCTTCGGGAACCCACTGCGATCCCGCATGAACCAGAGCTCCTGTTTGGAGCCAGTCTCCGATGTGGTTCAGTTCAAGGAAGTCTGTGTTCTTGTTTTCCAGCCTTTCCCAAAGCCAGCCCCAGGACCCTGCTCCCCGCCCTCAGTCTCGGCCCGCACCCCCTGGCCTATTTAAGCAAGCAGGTGGAGGGGAAGTGCAGCTTCCTCTCTTCAGCCTGAAGAAGAGGGGTTCCCCACCACCCTTCTCCCCACTGGGGCAAGTAGCACTCCCCTGAAGCTCCTATCTCATTGGCTGGTGTGATGAGAGATCCCATCCCTCTTCCTGTCCACTTCACCCACTGTCTTAGCCCATACTGCACCTCAACCTGCACCGAGCAGAATTTGGTTGTAGGGGCAGGGAAGGGAGGCAAACTTCATCCCATCCACACGGCTGTGGGTATCCAAATGGATGGGGCTTAATCTTGTGAGACCTTTGCCTAAAGTTGGTGCCAGCTGGATGGGTCACTGCAGGGCACGTCACTCCAAACGGCGCAGCAGCCAAAACTCCCACTGACTTCAGCAGCAGCTTTGAGCGCTCAGGACCTCTGAAAAAATCAGGCCCTTGATGCACCTGGCTGAGAACACTAAGACGATGCCGGTTTCTCAGAAAGGATGATTATTGCTTACGAGAATGAGTCGCTGCCACACATTCTCCCTTCACGACAAACTGCACTAATAGCATTATGTGAAAGTGCCATAAAACAGCTCAGGCGGAGGGCGATGAGCCTTGGAAAATGACACACGTGCGATAACTCACTAAGTCGTCAGGCTGGCACCCACAGGCTCTGCAGGTTTGAGGCACCCATTTCACTTCAGCTAAGGCCCCTTGGTTGAAAGGCAGGGCTACCATTTACATGCTCCTCTGGACACACACACTGGGCCAAGCTGCCCTGGGCTCCAGGAAGTGGATGGAAATAGAGCTTTAGAACATCTCCAGTTTTAGTAGGCTGAAAACAGAGCTAATGTCTCAGATAGTGGGTGCCTATGTTTAAAATCACTTAGGACAGCGATGTGATTTCATGATTAGGGAGAGCTGAGATCAAAAGACCCATTCAGCTGTGGAAGATTTCTGCTGGCAAGCTGCTCCCTTGACAATGCTCTCTCTTTAAGGCAGTGGTTCCCAACCTTTTTGGCTCGAGGGCCACAAATACAATTTTTACAACCCTGAAGGGCCACCAGTCTCTGCCAGCAGCTGCTATCTGTTGTCGTCCCCCTCTCCCGCCCCCCCACCACTCCCCGCAGTCAGGGGGAAGGAGTTCAGAGAGGAGGATCTCCCGTCCCCCTGGCTGCAGCAGGGAAATGGTGTGCTCCACCTGGGTCCCTAGGCAGTGGCTCCCTTCTCCAGGGGGACAGGAGATCACTGCTTCCCTCCCTGTGGCTCCAACAGGGACCCAGCAACTAGGGACCCAGGGGGAGCACTTTGTCATGCTCTCTACTACAGCCAGGGGGAGGGGAGCACTGATCTCCCATCTTCTTGGCTGCAACAAGAAGCCTGCACTGGCCACACACTCCGCCTGGATACTTAAGCAGCAGCTCCCTTCTCTAGCCAGTGGGAGGGGAGCCATGGGCCACTGTGAAAGACGTGGTGGGCCACTTTTGGCCCATGGGCCACAGGTTGGGAACCACTGCTTTAAGACATACCGGTGAGCCTTTGATTTGAGGTTCATGGGGATCATTTGGCTTTCCTTGCAATTCTATGTAGCTATGTTTTACCTACCCCAGGTAGCTCATATCTCTGGTCCCGCCACTCTCAGGCTCCCCTGGTTCGTGTGTTTCTCCTTTGCTTGGGAAGAGCTTTCTTTTCTTTTCCCTTCATGTACTCTGAAAGTGAAGTCTGCTTATACTACAGCTGTAATGGAGCCCATCTAACCCACCTCTTCCTCTCTCTTTACCTCTTCCTTTCCTTGAGGGTGCAGGGCATCCTTATGCTGTATCACTAATGACCCAGACATCTGTGGAGTTTTGCGAGGGATGAATTAGTCTCAAAGTTCCTCTTAAAGCTGGAGCAGCAGTAATGCAGGTGCTGAAAAGCAGAGTCAAGCCAAATCCAATGACTCCCTACAGAGAATCAGTCTTGGACATTCTGGGCCCAAGTTCTGAACAGCTGTTGCTATCGGTAAGTCTCTAGCATAAAGAAAAGGAATAGATATTAGACTCTGAACCACTGTGGCAGCAGAGCGGTGCGTGGCTCCATCAGTTGAGTTGACAGGGCTCAGGTGTGAGTACGTTACTCCCAAAGGTAGGCTGTGGGCAGCGGTACAAAAGGCAGCTGAGAAGGAAACAGTATTTGAAAATTAAAGAGGAGACACAGAAAACAAGTTTTTTTTTGTTTGTTTTTTTTGTTTTTTGCATTAAAACTAAATTCAATCTTTAATGAAGATACTGAGCACAATAGATGGTGAGGCAAGAAATAAAGCCATTTTTTAATCTAAAACGCACAGTTGGGAATAGCTTATCACAGCACAAAAGGTACCTGAGCCCTGTGCACGGTGCCATTTAATAACTTAATTATAAATAGAGATGGCTTTCAATTTAACCTGAAAGCTACAGAGATCCTCAAATTTTAATAATCTCTCTTTAAAAAATAAACCCTGAACAAGGCCAGAAAATGGTAACATTCCCTTAAAGTGAGTTTTAAAGTGTCATTCACTCCTTGTTCATCAAGGGAAGCTCCAGGCTATTCAGTGCTGCTTGTATGTTCAAACAATACTAAAATTCCAGAGTTTTAGTGGCAATAACAATACCTAGCATTTCTCATGAGTAGATGTCATTAGCTCTATTTTAAAGATGGGGAAACTGAAGCACAGAGATTATGTGACTTGTCCATGGTCCTCAAGCAGGCTCATAGCAGAGCTAGAAATAGAACTCAAGTCTTCTGAGTCTTGATCCAGTGATCTATCCGTTAGGCTATACTGTCTCCCAACAGTGCCTGTCTTGTTGCTCCATGGTAAATTTTGTAGCTGGCAAAGGTTAATGAAACAACTGATCTGAGCTCAAAATTGTGCTGCCCCAATAAAACATCTAGAAACTGGATTGTAAAAGTGAAAAGGCAAACAAAAACCGAACACCTAAAACCAAAAGGGGTTAGGAGGAGGGGAAAGAAACAGCAGAATAAAAGGAAAGAGCCAGAATAAATGAGGCTCCGTAACGCCTTCCCATCCAAATGGCATTCTCCCCCCAAAACAGTAAAGTGGAATTAAGGGAAGCAACTTGTTTGATATCACCAAAATGACCCTTCACTACTAAGCACTTACAGAGAACGCAGCCATATGGCCAGAGTATCTCCATCATTAGATGCTTGGGACCTTTTAGGATTAGGACTCAAAAGAAGTGACAGCATCCTCACAGTGGCAAACTTCTCTCCACCAGCGACATGTCTGTTTCCCAGGGTTGAGGAGAGAATTCTGAGGCACCCAACGGGCAATATCACTTCTCCAGACCTGTGACTGCATTTGCAGGATTCACAAGGCAAAAGCTATGCAACTGGAATCAGTGTGCTTGTGATAGTCCTGTGACACTAGCAGGCCAGGCACGTTCATGCCCAGGCCTCCAAGAACAATGACAAATGCATAGTGGAAACCTGTCTGGGTCACCTGGGTGTTAGTGTTTGATAAGAACATGATTAGTGTTGAGACCTCATGAATGATGCTGTGTGTGTTAGTCCCACTAACTCGATGTTAGAGAGTGATAGCAAATGTTTGCATTGCAAACCTCTCTAATGGTGTAACTCACCAAACAGAAAAGAAACATTCACTGAAGCGCTAATCCTGCACAAAAAGAAGGCCCATTGGAAGCAAATGAGCCATTGTGAACATTAAAGGAGAGACATCTAATTGATTGCATTCCTCACCCCCTCCAGGATGGGAAGGCCTGCCCATGAACTTCTCACCTCTGCATGGATTCCCCGGTATAGGGGATAAAAATCCCTGACAAGGATAAACTTGGTTCTTTTTGCTGCTTGGACTCTAAAGGGGCAAGAATCCTACCACCAGCAAAAGACCCGAGCTGTTTTGCTTTGTTTTGAGTTGGCTCCAAAGGACCTATAGAATCTGCTTATGATAGAACTTTCTAATATCTTTTGAAACTCAAGACTGACACACGTGTGTGTGTGTGTGTGTTACCTATGTTAACCTTGTAAGTAACTATCTTATTTATTTTTCTTAGTTAATGAACCTTTTGTTGGTTTATTACAGGATTGGCTATAGGTATTGTCTTTGGTTTGAGATCTGAGGGTCATCATAATTCAACAGAAACTTTCTGTATTTTAGCTTCCTCCCCAGGAGGGTCCCAGAGCCTGGGCTTTTGCCCAAGCCCAAACCTCTACTCTGCAATTAAATAGCCCCACAGCCTGAGCCTCGTGAACCTAAGTCAGCTGACATGGGCCAGCTGAGGGTGTTTAATTGCAGCGTAGGCATACCCAGGGAGAGCAAGGACTGTGATGCGAATTAAACCCCCATCCAGACAGCCCTAAATGGTACAGATGTTGGCTGCTGTGATATAATACCGAAAAGATTGTGTCTAACTTTATAACTCCTAGGTCTCTTCCAGTGTTGCTGCTTCCCAGATGTCGCTAGCCCATTGAGCATGTGCGCTTGAAACTAAGTGCTTTCACAGATGCATGAGCTTGCATTTTTCCAACCTGTGTGTCCTTTCATTCTCCGCCCATGTTTCTACCCTATCAAATTCAAGCATTTGCGGACAGACATGCTATGCGGAGCTTTTTCTGAGAGACCATGACCTTGTTCGGACCTAGCTCATGTAGCCTCACAGCACTGAGATCTGAAGATGGTAGCACCCTTCTTAAAGACAATGAATCCATCAAAGAGAACTGGAAGGAACATTACCAAAAGCTTCTAAATCGAGAATTGACTGTGATCAACGATACCATCAATTCCATTCCTCAGCACGGGAAACTTTCGCCAATCCACCAACACTTGAGGAGGTCCATAATGCAATTAAGCAAATGAAGATGAATAAAGTATCAACTCTCCTCACAGCTGGCCCTCTACTTTAGGTACCTCATCCTCAGGATTGGCCCTGTGCAGACCAGTCCGCAGGGCCCTGTGTGAAGTCTTCTCCATGAGGAGAAGGAACCTACACTTGTGCAGCAGGCAGGGTTTGGCTGTTGGAGAAAGAATTGAATTGGATATCTAAGTCTATATATATATTCAGGGAGGCCTGGGAAGGGTCCTGGTGCACCAGGAGGTCCTAGGTAATGGTGGTCCTAGGTAATGGTGCTGACATAGCAAGCTCCCTCATTCAAGTGTTGGAACCTTTTTCAGTCAAGCGTGTGGCTTGTGTAGGCCTGGCCATCTTGATCCAAGGCACAAGGATACGTTCACCCAAAAGGATGCTGTTGGAAGTGGTTGACATGGTCTGAAAACAAAGCTGCAGCTAATACACGTTTCCTGATGTCTTATGAGAGTGGCTCAAATATGTATTGTGAACATAAAACCGCAGGTGCTCTCCTGTTTTCTGGGATCTCGGGGAATGCACACATCTTTTCAGCTGTAAGGCATTGGGATCAGAAGGCTATAAATCATTTGGGTGCTAAAGGGGACCAAGCAAGGTTTTTCTTTGCAAGCCATAAAATGATAGATGAAAATTTGTCAGCAGTGCTTGCAGGGGACAGGGATGTGAGGGAGCTGGAGTGAAGTGTATTGTATGGCAATAGGAATCTGGTCTAGCAACAATGACCTTGAGAGGAACTTCCGAATAGCTCCATTTGAATTCCCCCACTCAAGTGTTAAGCATTTCATACCTCCCCTCCCAGTGTGACACTAAGCACCCTGTACTCGCACCCTATGTGCTACCGTAATAATCTTTGTACAAAATGTGCCTTGTGAGGCATCTTTTGAAAATTAGTAGCTCACTAATCATTAATATTCTTCTATGATGCATGTACACAATGTGTATTAAGAGTTATCAATATATGGTGGAATTATGACTCAATGTGTGTAAACCAGTTACATCACAGAGGAGTTGGTAGACAGGTCAGCACTAGACAAGGAAACATGTTTTCCCTACCTGGGAATTACTTCTAAAGTCCTTAGAAAGACAACGAGAATGTATTTACCTATTGCATAAACAGACTCCCCAATCTAACAAGGGTTGGAGGCAAATCTTACACTAACAAGTGGGGGAGAAGACAGCATGGTGTCTACACGTGGCAGGGGAGAGAAGCTTGGTCTGGGTTTTATTTTTCAAAGAATACATTGCAAATGTTTATTACTGGTCTATAAAAATTGCAGGGCTCTAATGCTTCTGGGGTCTCAAATCTCAGCCTTCTGGAAGAAGTTATTTCACATCCCAGAACGCTTGAAATGCATAACCTGCATTAGACTTCATAAGTCACTCCCCGTAGCCAGCTAATCACAGACTAATTTTGTACACTGGTGTACAGTGGCGCTGAGCCCAAACCAGAGTGCTACAAAGCTCAAAGGTGGCTGAAGCTAAGGGTTTGATTTGGGCCTCATGCGAGTGAACAGTAAGGTTTTTGGGGAGTTTGTTTTATTATTTATTGAGAAGTGGAGTTTGGAATCTTTTGTGTTGATTTAACTGGGGATCTGATTCTGAGGAGAAATACAATACTCTCACTACCTTCAAATCTCAGGATCAAGCCCATAGCTGTTATGTAGCAACTACGCCTCGTGTGTTATGCATGAGTTGCTGGCACGTGATTGTACATAATCACCCCATGGTATTTTCTCACCTGGGCTACCACAGCCACTGACATTCAGAACTAGACCTCCTGTTACTCTGACCCTGTCATTGCTCCTCAGGTTCTTTCACTGGCACTCTCTCTTTCCACATAAGTTCAGACACCTCAATTTCATGTCTAAGTCTCTTGGCACATTCTGCCCCATCTTTCATCTCCCATCACTTCCTGCCTTTGTCTGCTCCTTCCATCCCTGCCTCAATGCTCTGTTTCATGCTACTCCACGTACCTAGAATGCCATCCTTTTTTTGAACACAACCGTCTACCTTGTCTTTTCAAATGCCTCCTCTCATAGTGACTTCCACTGTGTGGCCCTTTCTGCTGGCCCTTTTACTCTACCTCAATCTTTCCTTCAAAATATCAGGGCTTATACAGTTTACATGGTCTGTACTAGGACTTATTTAATTGTCCTTTTATTTCTCTTGACTCCTTTTTGTATACCTACCTTACTTACTGGCCAGCTTTAGAAGGGCACGGCATTGTGTTTTTATCAGTCTCCGTCAAGTGCCATGCAAAGTTGTAAGGGATACATTAATGTTACTTAATAGTAACAGTGAGGAGTGAATTTCAGGAATTCTGATGGCTCAGTTCAGATAAAAACCCTAAAGTCTGCATCCTTATCCGAATTTGATGGGGGTCTCCAAAATTGGCCTGGAAACCTCCCACAGTATTTTTGGCATTTCCATTTCCAGAGCCAGGAAGTTCAAGAAGTACATGAAAATGGAAGTATAATGGGGTTGGTAGAGAATCACTAATTGCTGCTGTTAATATTTATTTGCCTTGTAGTAACAAAGAACACTTTCCCACCTTGCTTCCTAATTATTATGAATTTCCTTTAATATCTGGGCTGAAGTTTGGGTTCTGGATGACAGTTTGGGCTGGTTATTAATTAAGCTGAATCAATTTCCCCAAACCTGCTGTTGGGAACTTATTAATTACTTATGCAAATTAGAAGGAGAATAAACCTTGAAGGGCTACTGCAGTTAGCATGTGAACCTTGAAATGCAATTAACCAAATGATTTCAGTTTTAATAACTGCTTCGTCTTTTGTTATGATAGTTTTCATTAAAATGCCGTGGAATACCTGCAAGGTAGTTTTAAAAGGAAAGATAAAATAAAAGATTAATCTTGTGTCAACCATTTACAGGGGGATAAATTCAGACCTAAGGCAAGAGGGTGCAAATCATAAATTTTTAATTTTGTATTGTATTGTATTTGTACTTTTTAGTTATTTTCCTAAATATAATTTTTTTCTGACTGCTTGATTATAATTTGGTACTACTTTTTGCTAACTAGGAGGATACACTACATTTACACACATTTATTTAAGCAATTCTATCACTTAACATACATTCAATCAGATCCTTAATGTCTATATTTTTTTATTCTGTTAGAAAATAGTGAATGGCACTTTTCTTATTTACTAGGTGATCATTAATATTTTACTTAAGATTTGTGTCAAGCAGCATTTGGATGAAAATTGGAATGCAATTAAAAATACTTCTATTTGGCAAATCATAACATTTCCATTGATACCTTATGTGGCATATCTTGTAAGAGTCATGGCAATTATGTAATATTGGCATCAATAATATAATAAATGGTCATCCATATTCCATACAGCGTCACATCAGCTTTGATCACTATGCCAGTACCTCCAATTTTCTCCTTCCTCAGAAGTAAATCAGGAACTAATTTCCTTCAACGCCTCATATTGCAAGAACTTTTACCTTTCCAATTGTCTGCTTCACATGCAAGCCCAGTGAAAATGATTTAAACTGTTACCATGACTAAACTAGATGGTTATCAATATTTTTGCTCTGGGTCTTGAATGCTTAAATTCACTACACACAATTCTAGATATGGACCTGGTTAGTGATACTAACCACTGAATTGTAGTTTTGTGTTAAATAACTAGACCAACATGGCAACCCGTTAGCTTGTCATGGCATTTAAACAGCCCTGGGTTAAATCCTTGCGAGAAACTTCTTGTCCCCCTTACACATTTTCATTTTAGATATTTAACATTCACTGTCAAGTGAGGCAGCTGATTATAGTTCAAAATCCTCTCTGAGGCTGATATCACTGAAAATGACTGAGCTTTGGGAAACCGTGTCTGACTTTATCCAGTAAAATCTGTTTTGGGAGGATTTATTAATTTCTGAAATCCTGGATTTCCAGAACTCTTCTCTGAACTCAGTAAAAACCTCACCTTGTCAAAAGTTACGCAGAGTGCCAATCACATTATTGTATTGCATTTCAGCTTTTTTTTTTTTTTTTTTACATTAGTGATTTTTTAATGGCTATTTAAAGACCATGTGATGGCATGGGAAAGAGCAGAAAATATATTGTGAGGAGCTTGCAGTATGAAGTTCAGCGTAGTGATTTAATTTAAAGGATTAATTGAATATATTTATTTGTAAAAGACCTGGAGAAATCCCCTTTGGTTTCTGCACCAAGACTTTGGAAAAAATTGAAGAGGTGGCTTCCTCCAGAGAATCCATCCCAGATTTTACACTAAATCAATGTCTTGTCTTAGTATGCATTGGGCTATCTAGTTAGTGCTGTGTGATTTACAAAAGCACCTAAGTGAGTTGGGTGCTGAACTCCCGTTGGTTTTCACTGGGAATTAGGCACCTAATATGTTCAGGTGGTTTTGTAAATCCTGTTATTTGCCTATCTGTATTTAAGTGCCTAAATACGTTAGAAGATGAGGGTTGGAAGGGACCTCAGGAGGTCACCTCCTCCAACCCCCTGCTCAAAGCAGGACCAACCCAACTAAATCATCCTAGCCAGAGCTTTGTCAAGCCGAGCCTTAAAAACCTCTAAGGATGGAGATTCTGCCACCTCTCTGGGTAACCTATTCCAGTGCTTCACCACCCTCCTAGTGAAAATCAGGCCCAGGATCAACAAAGCTAATAGCCATGTACCTCTCTATGGAACCTCAGTGCTTTGATTTAAGGAGCTCCCACTAATATGAAACACAGTAGGTGTTAAAATACTGTCCTTTTTACCAGCTATATAAATAGTTAGGTGCCTGTGCAGTGTTTGTGTGTATTCTATCGATTGATCAATTGATCATCCTCCCTTAGTCCAAGCCAAAGGCAATCATACATACACTGCTGGTTTTATGTGACCCTCACACTGCGTGGGAGTTTAGTGGGCTGTGGATAAGCATAGCTTGAAGCTCAAGCAATACTCAAACCATCAGAGCTCCTCTGTCTGCTGACAGCTTCCTTCTGTACTATCTCATCTATGGCCTTTCCCTTCACAGCTCCTGTTTCCAGGATGGATCTAATGCACCGTTGGGCCTTGTGCAATTAAATAAGGAACCATCGGATTTCACCCGTATTCAGTCAAGCTCCTCGAGATCATTCAGGATAAGCGCTATCTGTATGTAAAATATTATGGTTTTTACAATATTTATTCCATAATCATCCATCCAAATGGTTACAGCTCAACCGGAGTTTGTTCTAGTTACAACCTAGCAAGATGAAGATAGCAGTTATGTAGATACAGTACTGCAGTGCACAATTTATTTTGGTTTATTGAAAGCAAGATATCTTTCCTCGGGGAAAAATTGCCTTGAAAATCAATGGAAAAGTCATTAGTTTTGTAATTCAGTGTTTTGATACAACTGAAAAGTAGCCAGTTAAATTTATTGCCAATAGTGAATAAGAAATGTACAGTGATTAGTGGTGGGCATAAGAATCTGTCCTCTGCATTCTTTCTCTCTCCTCTCTCTCTCTCTCTCGTTGCAAAGAAATTGAAAACATTATTAGTAGTGAACTAAATTCCAGGGAAGTTTTCAAAATCTACAAAAAAATGGCTGAGGGGCAAGTTAGTGATTAAAAACATGTTTCTTTTCCTGGCGGTGGGAGAGCCATTGTCATTTTGGGGGCATTCTCCTGGTGCAGCAGCAAACTGAAAGTAAGGCACCTAAAAATAACGATGTATGAAGAAAAGCCTACATACTTGTGGCTCAATTCCTACAGAGATTGAGTGGCTCATGGGAAGCATTCAGCACCTTGCAAGATTGGCTTTCTGGATAGGTGGCACCAGGGATCCACTCTAACACCTTATTTTCTTTAATTTCCATTGTCAAGATTTACCACATGACAAGGATGAAACATTCAAATGGGCTGAACTGAACAGCCAGCCATGTCTTAGAGGACAGAGCAAACTTGGAGGGAGGGGTGTAGTTGGAGACGATTTATATCACTGCCTAAAGGTGCTAGTGCAGTGGTTAGTGCACTAGCCTAGACGTGGGAAACACTAGTTCAAATCCCTGCTTCACCACAGGCTTCTACGTGACCAGGAGCAAGTCCTCTTTGTGTACGTTTACCCAGCTTCTGGGAGAGAGTCTCCCAGCCGGGTCCAACCAGTTTGCTGTGCAGGGCTCAGGCTAGCGCTCCACACACACTGGTGTGGATGGTGCTTTGATGCTCCAGCTTGGGCTATGAAGCTAGGGAGAGGGTGGGCTGCAGAGCTGGAGCCGGAACGTCCACACTGCTATTTTTAGCATGAGTGCATCCACCCGGGCTGTGAGACTCGCTTCCAGCAGCTGTGTAGCCTTAAAGGGCACCCACTGCCCTGCCTCGGGGGTGTTGTGGAGAGAAAATAGTAAAGCCTGGGAGGCACTTGGAGACCGTAGTAATGGGGGTCATTGGCAGGCATGTTGAAAGTCAGTAAGAGTTGGGCGCCTAACAGGCACACGTGAACATTCAAGCCGTTGTAATTTTCATCGCTGTAGTGCATGACTAACGTGAGAACAGATACATTCGTACCCACAATAGCCCTGCTGCATTTGCATTGCTGTCCCCGAGCTGGACCCTGCACCTACTGCAGTCCAAGAATTGAGCTGCCATTGAGTTCAGTGGTGGCAGAGGGCAGGGATGGCACTGCACTTCCCCAGTGACAGTAGTATCTGTCCTTTGGTAAGGGTATTACCAGTGGTCGTCTTCTGGTGGGAGGGTGAAAGGGGGCTTCACTGAAGGTGGTCGGGGCATTTTTTTAACCCGATAACACAGGTTCATCAATATTCATCGAACATGCAGGGACGGGTTCAGGTCCATCACCAGTGAACTCTTTTTAGAAGTGAACCCTGTGAAGTTTGCCTCTCTTGAATAAAAACCAGGTGCCCCCGCAAGCTGAAGTTACCATTGGTGTTTCCTGTAAAAATGTCAGTTTCCCTGTTCAGAGACAGAGAATTTCTTTGGGTTAAACCTGTTCTGTTTTCACTCTGGATGTTGTTGGCAAGTCTACAGTTCTCTGAGGCATGAATGATTCAGTGCCCTGGCACATGCTATGGGCACTCTGCTTCTGGAAGTGCTGTCTTTAGGAATAGACAGAACCTCATTTTGTATCATTTTGTGTGTTCAAGATCCCATGCACTTTTCACAGGCGATGGGGCCTAGCCATATTCCAGTTTGAATAATTATTTCATTTCCTGCCATTTCAATTAATGCTTCAAGTCATGCAGAGACTTCACATGAGGAGAGATTAGAAAGGGTAGGATTGTTTTGGAAAGCAGATGAATACATACGGATAATGATAGATGTGTATAAACTCATGAATGGTCCAGAGAGGGAAAAATATGGGCTTTTATTTGTCCTTTCTCAAAATACAAGAACAAGGGAATATTCAATTAAATTCAAAGGCAAAACCAATTAAAGGAAATGCTTTAGTTACACAACACTTAATTAACTCTGGGAACTCACTGCTGCCAGATGTTGTTATGGCTAAGAGTCTAGTAGGATTAAAAAGAGCACCGAAGGCTTAAATGGATAAGAACATACTCAGTTACACAAAATAGGATAAATATTTATAAGGAACACAAGTCCTCAGGCTTTAGGCTTTGACTCAGCCAACCACTTAAGCATATGCCTAACATTACAGATTTGAGTAGTTCCATTGACTTGAACAGGAATTCATTCTTGCTTAAAGTTAAGCATATATTTAAGGGATTTGTTAGACGGGGTGCTTTTAAGGTTATCAGACAATCATTAACTGCCTGAGGTGGGGAAGAAACTTCCCCTCAGTAGTTATGGGATCCATTTGGAGGTTTTATTGCCCCTACTTTGGATCCATCTTATTCTGTCCATTAGTGGATCAAGCAGCCTGGTTTAGACTGGCCACTCGTTCGATCTAATACAGCAATTCCTGTGCTCCTAAATTAATTCTTCTCCTCCTACGAATGTATATTTAAAAGAACGTCAAAGAATTATAACACCTTCACTCTTCAGCTAAACTAATTTGAAAGTAATTTTGCTGGGTTTCACTTTGGATCTTCACTATTTTTCACTGCTTGGTGACCTAGCTAGATGGCATCTAATATTAATGCTAAACATTTAAAAGCACAGTCAGTCCATTTCACTGCATTCATGACAATATGCTGCTATAGGAACATAAGTCCTGTTCTGGGTAGAAATGATTCAAACAGAAGCACCATGGGTATAATTATTTAGTATATTGGTAAAAATATTTAGTGTCACAGTCAGGTAACTAATGAAAATTACATTTAGAAATGGGAATTTGCTTTTTGCTATCTTTCCAGAGGGACCCAGCTTTATTTAATATGCAAATTAAAATCAATACCAAAGTGTGTGTTCCTTCAGCTTTAAATCTCTGAATATTGCTGTTAGGTTGGCTTCACTGCTATGTTTCTGAAGGAAGCCAATAGTCATTAGCATAACTTTCGGCTGCCTTCCTGCCTTCCCCACTTATAGGAGTTTAAAAAGGAAATTGTAATCGTATTTGATTCTCCCCCAAAGTGAGGGATTAGGTAAAGAATGAGCTGTTCAGAAATATTTTGTTTGTCTTCAGACTTCCATCACAACACAGACCATGAATCCTTCAGTATTGATTGAATAATGTCACTTGTAGCTACTAAACCCAGCTGTGATTCATTTAACTCAGGGATGGTATCGGCTGTCTCTATATTGGTTCTTATCTGATGCATTTTATGTGTGTATGTGCACACGTAGGTGCGTGTATGTAGATGTAAGGTGTGATTGCTTCATGTTTTAGTGTATATATATATTTGCCTTTGACAGCTGTTCGTCTGCTAAAGGGTTAGCACTGGTAGGAAAATGAAAATAGCTGCATCTCTCTTTTTCCTTTTTTTTCTTTTTTAAAGGCGGTAGTGAAAGAAGGCCTCGTTTAGCTACTCATTTGGGCTTCAGAGTTGGTCCTTGCCACACATAACCAGCATGATGAGTGTTGTGAGCCTGATGAGCTGTCTGAGGTAATTCCCTCTGAGTCCAATGGGTCCAGCAAATCCATAAGTAAAGGTCTAACCAGTTGTCCCCCAGGCAGGTGTATATGCTCCTATGAAAACAGCCACTCCAGTCTGTTCAATGCCACTACCTTCCTGGGGATACCCCTAGAGACCTGGTAGTTCTGACAATGCCTTTGGATGTCTGCACTGTCCTATGTGCTTTGGGTCAATCCATTACTATTCCACTTGCAACCTCATCAACCAGTAGAAAAGGGGTGTACTGGCCAACGGTGCCACATAATGATGGCTGACTAACCTATAGCAATTACCATGTGTGCTCTTTTTAGTCTTCAAAGCGCCTTATCTGTAAGAAATGTACCATAATATCTAGGGTGCTTTATTTCATAAGAACTTAGTGAAGAGTACCACATTACTGTCTTTTTCTTATGTTAATCATTACAAAGTCAGCCACTTGGTGCGACAGAGGCCCAGCACAATTTATCAGTTCCACTGACAAATTAAATGTTCTCTATACAAGGCCTTGGATTATCAGATTTCAAGTAATATACAGGGATTCCATTTTTTAAAACAAATCTCATCAATTGAAAGGATATTTCTTTTAAAAGGAGTCACCACAACAAACTAGATAGAGAGCAATCCCCAGTAAATTCTTCAAACTTAATTTTCATTGGTAGTGTTTATTTTTTTTAAAGTGAATTTTACTATGTCAAGCTGTTGGATAATAGGAGAGCTAACAGCCTGGCCACATTTTCATCTAACAAAAGGATGCAATTAGCTAGCTCAATTACTACCGCAAGAATTAGATAGATACACAGAAAGAAGAGGGACAGAGCAATTTATTTTCACATTAAAGCCATTAATTCTTGCGCGCACACACAAAAAAAAAACAACTAAATTCTGAGGTTTAACATTACGTTAATGATGCACTTTTAATATAATTAAAGTTTCTTTTGTTCACATTCCTGCTAATTTTAGATCCGGCCTAAGCATTATATATCTTTAGTCAGAATTAAATGTTCCCCATAACTGTTTTGAAACTACCAGTTTTTTGCAACTTCCTGCACATTGCTTTGCCTTTGCTATTATTTAATTATAACTTAATTATAAGGGAGAAAAAAATATTCCATTTCATAATGATGTTTCTCTTTCCAAACAGTTTAGCTCGTGAATCTGAGTTCTTATCACATCGATGCTGGAATTTCTACAATATAAGGTCAGTGATCATCCCTAAACAGACTTTCTTCTAGATCATTATTCCATGAGCTGTCATCAATTCTTCTTTTTACTGAACGTGCTGGTCAGGGAATAGACGATCTACCTACGAACATAACTCTGTCATTGTTCCTCCAGACACCAAATCTAGCAGTTGTCTGAAATGTCTTTGAAATGCCCCATGAAAAAATTCTGTTCAAGGGATTGGATGATTTAAATGGTTGTTAATAAGCTAAGGGAGCATTTCATCTATAGGCTGCTAGTTAGGGTCTAAGCAGTGGTGATGGAAGGTTATCAGGCAGCTCTTAGCTGTCCTATGTCAAATGAGTTTGTGACACAGACAGATGTCTGCATCATAAGGAGCTCCACCAGACCTGACACACTGGTTTGCAGCTAGAGAGAAGTCCAGGAGTAAATGTACCATGGAGACTGAACTTTTCTTTTATTCCTAGAATAGGTCATTCCACATTGGTGAGTTACACTTACAGAAGAGTGTAAAGAATGTAATGCTGTGTAATTCACCCCATCATCGTCATCACTGTCAGCTGTGTTACTGTTCTGGATGTTGTAATATTTAGATGTGGTGGTGTGAATTTTATACAGTCATGAATGTTAATTTATTACTATATATGCTAAAGGGAAACTTGTCTCATGTTTCAGTTACTGTAAGGGTCATGAAGGAATTCCCCCAACACCTCCCCCTATTTTCATCATTGCAAATTATTAGCTAAGTGACATCCAGGCTTTAATAATCCTAATGACTTCAAGTAGATCATATGGAAGGCTGGTCTCCGAAGCATGTTTTATGAGCCACAATATGCAGAATATTGGACTGGATAAACCAGCATTCTGTTCTTGTATAGGAAAGCCAATGATACCTAAAATGCACATGGTGACAAACTCATTGATGAGAGAGTGTACAGTTATCTTTGCTTTATGATTGTATGTTTTTAATACACATATATAGTTATGGGAGCAACCCACTCAGACACCCTGATTCCGTGTTTTAAATTTTCCAGCTCACAGGGTTCACTGTAAAAACCCATTATGATGAGCTGTTCTGATGGAGATGACTTAGAGCACAAGAAAAACAATAATCTTCCTTGTTCCTTTGAAGTGACTAGTTTCAGGAATTAACGTTCACATTAGTTTTCCCTAATTATGTTTGGTGTGAAGATCTGTTTCTTTGCAAACCTTTTTCCTGGATTATTAGTCTGGACTTCTTGCATGAATTGGGCAACCCAGTTTTGCAATATAATTTTCATAATCCTATTATTTCAAGATTCAGTTAAAGGCCAGAGGAAAGAATAAAGCTAAAGCCTAGGTATTTCATAAAGAAAACAAATGTCAGAGGCCAAGTTTAGTTATTAATGGTGTATTAGCCTCCACCAAATCTCTTCCTGCTGCTATGAATATGTTTGCATTTAGCTTTAGACTCTACCTTGACCTCCTACTGCAGTGATTCCCAAACTTTTTGCTGGCATGACCCCATATTAATAATTTTTTTTTCCTCCCAGGATGCCCGACAGGCCTGGAGGATGCCATTTTGAAGAGCAATATGGCATCCTCTGGTCAGCGTAACCTTGTACATATGCTGTGTGGAGTACACAGCAAAATGATGTTCTCCATGCATTGTGACCTCTCACAGAGCGCACATGTGAGGTCATGCTGTGTGCAGCAAAATGGTGTCCTACGCGCACTAAGGATCATTGCATTCCTAACTGCTGATGGTGCGACTCCATTTGGGAAATGCTATCATACTGCATTGAACTCCTAAATTGCCTAGCATTTAGTTGGCTGGCTACCGTTTAGCACATATTTAGGGTTAACCATTTTTTTCAAAGGGAAACTACGAATGTTATTTTTAATCCCATCAATCACTCTTACATGTATTTTTGTACCAGGCCTAGAGGAAATTAATTTAGCTTTATATTAGGGCTAAAGCAGGTCAAAATTCAGTATTTCTCTTTCGCCAGAAATGTTGACATTTTGTTTTCATTCCAAATTGGAACACAAAGAATTATTTTTCACATTTTCCTCAAATTGGAAATTCTGAAAAAAAATTCATTCAGAGAACTTTGTTTCAGAAAAATTTTAGAATTTCATTTCAAAAGTAATTGTTTTGAAATTTATTTTATGTTTCTTTCATTTTGAGATTACTTTTGTTATGTTCACATTGTTTCATGATGTGAATAGTAGTCAGGAATAAAAAACTTTTTTCTGAAATGGCTTGTTCCAAAATAAAAATTTCTCATTTAGAAAATATTTGTTTCAGGGAGAAATTTTGTCCACTGATATGATTTTGAAGAAAATTCTGCTGTCAAAATAGTGTTTTCCAAAGGAAAACTATTTCAACAAAAATTTCCCATCAAACTCTAATTAATGATTAGATCAATGATCAAGCTGTATTGCTGCTATGATTATATGCTAAGGACTGTAGAAAATAAACAGCATTCAAAAGAACCACTGCAGCTTATGAACAATGTATGATAGTGATATGGATGAAATAGTTGCAACCAAATGGATGTACAGTGATTATTTAGAGATAAATAGAGAGAGTCTATAAATATTGGAATTTCTAGGCATAACCTGTGAGTTATTAATAAATAAGAATGACATACTGAAATCGGAATAGTCAGATTTCTTATGCTGGATTGGCAACATTTATTCATAATGGAATATTTACTAATATATTTAAGAATATATTCAATGTCTGTGACACAAGGCCTTCTATTCCCTCCTCTCCCATGATGTGGTTACTCAAAGAACAGAACTGCTTCCCTAAAGCAATAAATAATCAAGTCCTTTCTTTTGCCTTAGTACTGAATGTGTTAAATCAGATGCAGATATTATCATACCTAACGTGGGTTTCACCTAAAGTTATTTAATTTTACTTCTGTGCTTTACTGAAATACCTTGTTGTTCTCAGAACAAATATGGTTAAACCACATGAAAAGTAGATTTAATTGTATGTTAAGTACCATATTCTGGGAGCTTGTGAGGGGACAGGGATGGGCAACCTTGGCTACCCTATCAGCAATTTAGGTCATGTGAACAGGTGAGTTTTCATGCTGTCTCCACCATACTTGCCATGGGTGTTATCCAAACACTAATCTCTTTCCAGGAGTTTGCCTTTATTTATAAGTGAAGTAACAAACCCCTAAGATGGCTATTTGGCAGGTTGTTGGGTCTTTCCTCTTCGCTGCTTCCACCTGAGAGAGCTGCTCGGACTTACATCCCTGAGTTGGATGTAAAAGGACCTACCTGGTCTGACTGCCAGGGTGAATCAGCAGAATAGCTCTGCAGATCTGTATAGGGTTGTCAAGCTTGGCACAAGGAAAGGACTGAACATAGTACTTTCCAGTAGCAGTGGAAGCTCTGAAGGGGTAGAGTGTGGTGTGGCCATGACTCTATTGGTATTTGGCTTGTGGTTCAGGGCTGGTTGCAATGAGATGTGCAGGGAATAGTACGCTGCCTCTTTATAAAGGTGTAGGACTACTGCCTGGTTCTGCTTTCCCTGGTAGAACAACTCCAGGAACTGCCTCTGGTATGGTGTGCTTCCACTCACTGAATGCAGCAGTGGTTGGTTAATCCACATTCTATCCCTAAATGGCCAAATGGTAGATGATGACTGGCTTGATTAAGTATGGTACAATGTGTTAGGGTGGGACAGTGCTGATGGAATGAGAGAAGGTTAATTGAATTGACCTGGAAGGAAGATACAAGATTTGCTTAGCTTGTCTAGGAAAAGCCTACTAGGTAAGAAAGGATTTTTTTGGTTGAAAAGACTGTTTGATAAGGGATGATTAGGTGGAAAGACGTGGGATGGACTGGAGATGCGTGGATGGAATAATAAAGATCTGAGCTGAGCTGCCAAGATGGAATGCAAGGGGTTGATTTAGAGCTAATGTGAGGCAATAACAAGTGATTGCTCGGATTAAAACAATGCAGGGATATTTCCCCCCCCATAAGGAACAAAGGTTTAATAGTTTTCATAATCCAGTGTTAACACACTGCAAATGCTCTTTCCCTCACTCATCTGAAAACTCCACAGCCATGTGCTGTGACAAAAACATGTGGCCTGTAATTTCTCATGAGACAAATTGTGACTTTTATTAGGGAGGATGGCAAGACAGAACAGCAAGGTCTTTGGTTCCTCTTCAATTCTTGAAGACTACCCTGCTCTTGGGAGGAGGGGAGGAAAGGGAAATGCCACACTTTCTCACAGTCCAACCCCTGGATTCCAACTGCTGAGGGTAGAGATGATATTTAATGATGAATCACTCTGGAACTGAAGAAGAAAATTAATAGTTGTCTTTGGTCCGTTGTGTTCAGAGTTTAATAGACTGTAATTCTTTATAACTGGAAATCTTTGTCATAGCCCCAGCGCCACTGTTGTTCAATGAATCACTCATTGATGAAAGATCCCAGAGCTACTGCCATTTTTTAAAATTAATCACACGTTAAACTTTTGCACCACTTAATGTGGCAGAAAAAGGTGCTATTTAAAAATTACAAGGATCATTAACTAAAACTAAATTATTGTTTAAAATCAAGAGCATCAATCTTAGCTCAGGAGGTGCCTGACCTGTATTTATTTCGGCTATCTCAATAATTACAATGGAAATTGTACTGTCATTGTTAATTTCAGTCTCATGTATCAAGGTAACTTGCAAGACACAATATTCCCTGTTTAGGAATGCGGGGGGAGCATAGGACTTCATCAGCAGTGAAGGAAAGATTTCTTTAGCAGTCAAGCTTCATTTCCATTTGCGTAGACAGCCTGCACAAATACATCTTCCTGCAGGACTACAAGAGAAATATTATTCAACAGGATTCTTAAAGGGAGTCATACATGTACAATGGGCTAAGTTCATCCTCACTGAAGTCTGTACTATAGGTAACAATTTGACATTGATAGGATAATGGAGTTGGAGGTATAATAGGCCTTTTCATCTCTAAAGGCTCCAATTCTAGGATTTGCAGCAGGGGTGAATGTGGTCCAGCATTCTTTCACTGTATTTCCTAGGTGATCCGTTGTCATGCCAGTTTCCACTGAGTCATATACAATGCTATCAAAACACAATAGCTTTAAATGATGGAAAATGTTATGTCACAAAAGACATTCTTTTCCTATTGCTGAAATACAGGGATTGGGTATTTTGTGTTTTAAATAAGATAGAGTAAATAGCAATGACATATGCAAATTGATCTTCATTGCTATAAGACCTAGAACTCGCTTATCAAAGTGCTAATGTGACTATGATTAGGTTTCATCATGCCATTAATTAACAAACTATCAGTAATGACTGAGTTGATCTCTAGGTTACTGTTACCTAATTATAAGCCTAACTAGGTATACAGAGTGCTGTTTGTTTACAATTATATCTGTTGCCAGTGGAAAAGAATAAGGTAATGATAAATAATTATAAATGCCTAAGCATAAAAGCCTTTAACTTACAATAGGCAATTGTCAATAGTCCAGAGCAGTAAAACACACCATCCCACTCCTCAGTTCTCAGTCTCCAGCGTACAAGGAAGGCCTGATTCTGCAACCTTTACACTGGGTAGCACTTACTTATGCGAGTAGTCTCATTGAAAAATCGAAAGGTATTACTTGCTTGAGTAAATCCTACTCTGTTTGAGTAAGGATTGCAGAGTTTGGCCTTAAGTGACACAGCAAGTAAAACATAGCACGCTGTATTGGATTGACCATGGGACTAAGAGCTACAAGGTCCTGAATTTCAGCCCTGGCTGTTTGACCTCAGCCATATCCCTTAAAAGGGGCTGATTTTTGCATGTGGTGAAAACGATGGGAATTCTAGGTGTTTGGCACCTTTGAAAATCAGGCTTTCAGCCTCTTTTTGTTTTCATTGTCTCCTTTATAAAATAGACATCATATAACACATCTACCCCACGGGGGGATTATGAGGCTGGGGTGATATTCTAAAGAATTTAAATTGTTGGCTGGAAGGCATATGAAATTATAAATGAATGTTTGTTAGAGCTGGTCAAAAAAGGAAGAATGCCACAGTCCCTTTTCCTGATTAATTTCTCCCCAATCCTGCCTCAGATTTGAAATTTTAACAATTTTGAAATTAAAAAAGGTTGATCTGATCTAATGTTTTGAAAGTGCAAAGTGCTACACAGGTGCTCCACTGAATGACAATACAAGCTAAAAAAGGAAAAAAAAAAATCCTGAGCCTTGGACATGCATCTGGTAAAGGGTTCTGGAAACATGGTCCTCTGGTGAAGAAAGCTCTATTTCCTGTTCTTCCTAGACTAGGGATTGCCAACAGTTCTGACCTTGCCAGTCTGTTGCCGTTGCTGGCAATGGGGTGATTGGTAGACTCAATAGATCAAGTACTCAGCTGGTATATACCAACATAGCTCCAGTGAAGTCATATGAAACAACAGATTTATACCAACTGAGGATCTGGTAGGAGCGTATTGTCTAGAGAGCAAATAAAATAAGGGCACATTCTATTAACTAAAGGGTGTTCTGTTGGATGCAAAGAAATATTGAGGTACACATTGTTGCAGCAGATAATGTAGATTGAAAAGCTGCCCCAACTTTCTTCATACCTGCCTTATAAAAATCAATGTGTCAAGCAACTGTATGGTCCAATGTTTTGACTTTAATTATTCTCTCTTTGGGCAGCAGTGCAGAATTCTGTGCAGTTGAGATCCATAGCCACCTGACCCTTGGCTCGAAGTCACCATTCATTTTTTAAAGGCGTGTTCCACGGTGGTTTTGATATATAGCCATTTTTAAGTCCCTGCACAAAGAAATCAATTTTCAAACAGCGTATCTGCAAACTGAAGGATGCAACTGAACCGTTTGCACAAGAATTTGTGGCCATTAAGACGAAATAAACCTGACAGCATGGAATTAAACATGACAATAAGAAACCAAATAAAATGCTTTAGTGCCAGGGTAGAGAGAGAGAGGCTGGAAATCCATACAGCAGGAATTGATGTAGTGAGCTTGAATGAGGGATATAAAAACCAGTGATGTTTGGGCACCCTGCTTGAAGAGCACATAATCCCTTCAGAAGGGAGAAAGGGTTTTAGAGAGTCCTGGGTAGCCCTGTGATGTTAAGAGTGATAAAAACATCTTTGCTAGGGTGATCATTCCAGGATTCAGCTAGTGCTGCCTAGCAGGAGTTTCCATAGAGTGGCTCACTTGTTTGTGCTTTTCTATCACTTTTTCTTTGCTCTCCCTCCCCCACAACATGTGGGGGATCTCCCTATGGAGTCAAGAGGTCTCCTGCATGTGGTTCAGCTTGTGCTAAGCAGAAAATGCCAGCGGGGTACAGTGCCTGGGATCCCAGAGGCTTTAAGTTTAATGTATGACAGAGGGAGGTGCTTGAGATCTGTCAGGAGACAGAGCAATGAGGCAGGGCTGGGGCCTAGGAGCAGGTAGCCCTCGCGAGGAGAATGCAGCATCAATTCACCACCGTCCTGCAGGCTCAAAGTAAAACTTCTGTGTACCGTGTGGCAGAGGCTCTGCGGGGAGCCTACAGTGAAACACCCCTAGCAGCATCTGCTCCACTTGTGAAGAGTTCAGTGAGTTCAGTTTATGGTCTGGTGGCGGCACCAGATCTGTCCACGGCTGAAACGTAACATCCAAAGTGTATCCCTACCACCACTGGCACAGGGAGAGCCAGCTTCCCCGGTCCAGCTTCCAAGAGGCAATAGCAGGAACTTCCCAGCAGATGACTACCAGATACTGCTGATCTGACAGCTGTTGAAGCAGAAACTTGCACCTTTCCCCCCCAACCACTTTTATGTGACTTTAACCTCCTGTTTACTGCAGCCCCTTGATTACTTTTTTTTCTAGATAAACATCATTCATCGTTGTCTGCATTTTCCTGGATTGATCCTCTTTGCCATGTTACCAACCATATTTGGGAGTTTCCCTCAGGCAGCCTCTGAAGCCCTCGCACCAAGGAGAAAACCCAGTTAGCACCTAACCACATCAGCTTTCCCTAGGATTTCCTAGTTTTTACCAGTCCATGAAACTCATCATGTGAACCTCTCACTGCCTAATTTGAAAATCTCGGCAGGGTTTCTAACCTCTTAGACTTGGCCATTCCCATAATGCACCAACACCAGGCACCCTATGCACGAGTGCCTTGAAAGTACCTTAAACAACTTTTTGTAAATTCTGTAGGGACAAGGAGTCCTCTTATGTGCCTGATTATAAGCCAGATCCAAAGTCTGTTGTAGTTAACGGTAGTCTTTCCATTGACTTCAGTGAACTCTGGATCAAGGCCTACGTACCTTTCTCCCGAATTGTGCCTATATAGTTTAAAAATGTCCAGACTATGGACAAACTCTTTGAAAGAGCTCAACATCCACTATAAGGGCCAGATTTTTCAAAAGTGCTGGGCCCCCCTTCAAACACCTAGGTGGTTCAATGTTCAAAAGTGCTCAGCAAATGGGAGCAGAGGAGTATTGAAAATCTGGCCCGAATTTTGGGTGCTGAATGCTTGAGAATCTAGGCCTGAGCTTTCCTAAATGTCTGACAGCAGGTGTCTAATACAGAGTACCCAAGAGAAGAATCCACTTTTTAAAACTTAACCTTAGGCAGCACTGTATAGATACTCATGAAGTACAAGGGCGTTTAACAAAACTCACAGCTGTGATGTTCAAATGTTCGATAGTGATTATCTAGTTTCTGATCCAGGATCTCGCAGTAACATAGGGCACAAGAATGACTGAGTTAAAGACTGTGTTAAAGAATGAAGAAATATAAAGAAGAATACATCTGTTCAACATAGCAAGTTCCCTGCAGAAAGCATCTGTCATTGGAAGCTGACTGTTAAAGGCATTTGCAACAAAAACTACAATAGCAGGGAACCCTTTGAAATGAACACCTTTTAAAACAGCGAGAGTGGTAAACAAATACTTTTCTTGTGCACTGAAGGTTTACAGCTTGCTACAATATCTGAACACACCTACCGAGTGTTACATGACTCTTCCAGTGCAAGCAGTTAAAAGTGAGAAATATTTATACCAAGTGGCTGGAAGTTTTATGTTGGATTAGGAATGCCATCCAGTAAAAGCTGTTTAAAACATTTTTAGAGACCTGTTTAAATAATTTAGCTTGTGAGGTTATCCTGTTTATTTTCTTTTTAAATGTCGTCATATTCATTGTTAAGAGGAGCTGGAGAGAATCTAAAAACATCGGGGCAATCTCTCTATACTTCTTCACATGTGAACAGGTGACTCTGACCAGGATATTTTGCCCGTCAGAGGTACCTTTGCATGGTGGTTAAGGATATCCCATGTAGCATGCTTTTGTTTTCTGAAGTTGTTCATCTATGATCTAATACTTCTCCAAAGGACATCCTAGTATTGATCACTTCCTCTTCAAAAGAGGATTTCTAATGTGATTTCCTTAACAGGTTTATCAAGTCCTTCGTGTGGACACTGAGGGTATGTCTGTGCTCTTGGAGGCAAAGTCACCGCTGCCGGGTTGATGTTTCTGGATTGATTGAGCAGTCAGTGTAGACCCGCTCAATTGATCGGGAAGTTGGCTGAGTAAAACCACCCCCTCAAGTAGCGTAGTGCTGCATCAATGGGAACGCAGTTCCCGTTGGCGCAGTGCAGTGAAGACGGCGTGCAGAAGGGAAGCACATCAGTCGATGGGAGTTACACAAGCGACTGCGTAGTTTGCGTAACTCCTGTCAACTGCTGCCGAATCGCCCGGTAAGTATAGGCCAGGGCGGAGATTAGTCCTCGAGACCAATCCAACATCCCCTGAAGTCAATGGAAAGAATGCTGCTCCCTGCCCCATTGACTTGAATGGATTTAACCACATGCAAGTGGTGTTTTCATGCTGAAGTGCCATCCTGAGTGTACAAAGGCACTTTTTGGGTGTGCTGTTGGGAAACAGACATGTAAAAACTGGCTTCAAGACTTGGTGGAATAAATTAAAAGAGCTGGGTCCATCTATCTGATTATGTGTACAGCCCTCACCAGCATAGTATCTGAGCGCCCACTGTAGTTTATATTTGCTGAAAGGAGGGCAAGCGATAATACCATTTCCTTTGGCATTTTGTCCCAGCGATTTCTCTCACAGTTTATTTGCTATTGAAAAACCAGACAGCTATGCAAAGCACCAGTGTATTGTTAATCTTGTTAAAAAAATCTTTATCTTGTTACAAATTCTCCACTGGCGCTTTCTTTACACAGATTACTATATCGGTAGAAGGGACTAATTAGCTGATAGAGCGTCAGTTTGATCGAAGAATTTTCCCCAGTTGAATTATATATGTTACAGCACTGGGGGGAGAGAGAGAAATACGCATTTTAAGTCAAGCTGTACAAACAGTGAACAAAACCGCATGCCTACAGCGCATCGTAAAGGAACAGCTGAATATTCTAAATTCTCTGCCCTGCAATCCTTCCCTGGTAAAATCCCCATGAAACTCAGTGGGTCCCTAATACCAGCCAACCTGCAGCCATTAGGAATGGTAGGGAAATGCAGATGTATTGAACTAGAACAAAATACTTCCCATAGCAGTTGTCACAAAGTTCTTGTCTAGCTGCCAAAGGAAGGGGAAGTCATCCAGCATGGTTGGCCTCATATAAGGTATGGTCTAATGATAGGCCAGCCAGCTAGTTGAGCAGAAGTGGCCACCCAAATCAGGATTTCCCCTGGCTGATTGCAGCCACTTTGTGGGATGTAGGAGACAAATATCACTCCCTGCCTTGAATATTGGCACTGTTTTCCACAGGTGGTGGTGTTCATAGCTGATATCTCACTCCCGAGGGTAACCAAAGCTGTAAGAGAGCAGCTCTTGCTTTCCTTTGGCTGCAGACTGGGCTCATATGCTGCTAGCCTGTGTGCCGCAATGGTGCCTGCTGAAGTAATAGCCAAGTAGCATGACAAAGTGCCCTATCGTGGGGGAAGAAACAAGGCATCCCTATCAAGAAATCTTTGGCAGAGGTTTGCCGACTACCTCTAGGAAAGTTTCTTACAGATCTCTATGGAAGATTCTTGGGATATTCCAGTGTACATAAACAAGCTGTTCTGCAGGGCCCCCACTGCCTAGCTGTATAGGGGAATGAGAAGCAGATAGGAACTGTGCCTGTACCGGTTATTTCACTCTCTTCTCCCCTGATTAAAAAGGCAGTACATGAGGAGAGGTATCCCTGCACTACTGAAGCAATCTGAGTACTTACCGGAGGTTCCCTCCCTGCATCAGGCTCACGAGTCAAAAAGAGGTCCTGGCTCACCATGCCACATGTCCCCGTCCTCCTCCTCCTCTTCCTCACCCAGCACGTCATCCTCAGGGTTCGTTCTGGTGGCCTGTGACTCCAGCCCCCCACTCCCAAGCATCCCCAGGGCTCTTGGTGGAGGACATGAGGTTGTCGCTTGTAGAAGTGGCATGTCTGCGGGTCTGCACTAGAGCAACTATTTGCCTCCCTGGCCTTCTGGTACACCTGCCACAGCGCCTTGATTTTTATGTGGCACTGCTGCATGTCCCTGTGGTAGCCCTTCTCCTTCATGCCCCAAGCGATCTGGCCATAGATATCGAAGTTCCTACAGCTGCAGATGGATCTCCCCTCCTCTCCCCACAGCCCCAGGATCCATCACCTCCAGTGTACTCCAGGCAGAAGCACGTTTGTTGCATGGAGCTTGCATGGCCAGCTGGGAAATTGCTGTTTTAGCTTTCCACGCTGAGCAAATAGGAAGAGCAATTTTAAAAGTTTCCCGGGGCTTTGAAAGGGCAGGGCGCATGCTTGTGTACTTGGCTGCAGGGCAGTGGAGTTCAAAACAGTGACCAAAACAGTCATGGTGGGCATTGTGGGACACCTCTCGGAGGCCACTTAGGTTGATGTAACCAACGCTGATGCTCTGACCCTAATGACGTCAGCCTAAGTGCTACCCCTCTCGCCGAGGTGGTTTTATTAGGTCGTTGGAGCGGATGACTTAATGCAGTGGGAGGAGCATTATAGTGTAGATACTGCCATAGTTAGGTCAAGGTAAAGCAGTTTACATCAACATAAGTCTGTAGTGTGGACTAGGACTCAGTCTAGTAGATGTTTGAATAGTGATAGCATGTAAAGTTTCCTGGCTGATAACCCAGGTTTCTCTCAGTAGGCTATCTGTGGAGCATTATAAATACACATGCTTTTACTATCCATTTTTATTTTGCATGAATGAGAGAAACAATACTAAATAGAACATGAGCGATCTTAATGTACTTCAGATGCACGGTTTCTTGGTGTAATTTGTAGCTGGTTGTTTACCAGTTCTGTCCTGATATTCCAGAATAAAAAAGAAACCTAGTCTATTTATCACAACAGGTATGTTTTCAATTTCCGTCTAATTCAAGTCTTTGAGAAGATAAATAATTTCTTCCTTTTCCCAATTCATGAGAAAGTAAAGATAAATATAATCTCTCCTGCCTGTAATTGCACTGATAAACTAAACATACATATAGGGTTACAGATAAAAGTATCACATCTGTTTTAGTGACTGCAGCACCATAGAGATTATCCTATTTATGTCTAACCATATGAATTTTAGAGCATCTCCTTCAGATTTCTATTCTACAGCATGTCAATAACCTTTGAGAAATGCATTTATTTATTCCTACGAGACAGGGTTGATAAAGTAAAGTATAAATTTGAGTGTCTGAGTGTATTTTAGAGGGAATTTCAAGGACATCTGCTAGTGGAGCAGGGACACGCCTTACTTTTCTCTGTTGACCTGACATGGTTAGCTTCATCCATTTAATGGGACACTTCATGTTTAAAATGAGCTGCGTCATTGTGCCGTCTTTAAAGAGATCCCATGAATACGGATGCACACATGCAAACTTGTAATTGATTATTCAATACCAGAGGGTTGCACACTTCATTGCTTTGTCAGGCCGTGCAGTCCACCCAAGGAGGGAGAGCATCATAGTAAAACACTGCAAGTGACATGCTTAGGGAGTAACAGGGAGAGGCAGAGATTCCCCTGCAGAGTTCTGGTGGGGAAGAGGGGCCAGGTTAACAAGCCAATGGAAGGTAAAAAAAGCAAAGTGGCTCCAAGTCCAGGGGCTGGTGGTGTCTAACTCCCAATGCACCCACATTCACTCCTCTCAGTCCCTGTTACCCATCTCCATCTCCTGCACATCCCTTCCCCCCACTCTGCTTTTTTTACCCTCCGTTGACTCATTAACCTGGATTTTCTTACCCACCAAAACTCTCCTTTGCCTTTCAACTCCCCACCCCCAATACACAGCCTTTCTCCTTCCATAGTCAATATCTCTGGTGGCTGAGCTGAGAAATCTAGACCCTCGATCCCTGGTTTCACCCCCTCCTCCACCACTTCCTCCTCTCTGGATACCTGCTTCTTTTATCACCACCACTTTCCACCCCTCCACTCCTCTCTGGGTCCCTGATTATCCCCCTATTTGATATACCACGCACTGGGTAATAACATGTGCCTTTAAAATTAAATTGTCGGTTCATTAAGAGAACTATTTACAGACACCATGCAACTGCAGCTAGCATTGGCCATGTACATACAGTCTGACGGCCTGGGGCCGTGCCTCCTCCAAACTCTTCTCTCCTAGAGCCTTCACTCCTCTCTCCTAGTTCCACGCAGGTTGGTGCATATTCCTTTTCAATAATGGTGGTGATTGTGTCTTTTGTGCAAATGTCTGCTGACTTGCTGGGGCCAGAGCTTAATAGTCTGTAGCGCACCACAGTGACACGGCATTTACTCATGTCCCATTGTAGCTGGTTAGACCGCATTGTCCTTCAAGTATGCTGGGCCGCAGGCTTAGCTCCCGGTCCTGGTGTGGCTGTCTGCTTGGTATGGCATTCTTATAATTGCTTCTGTGTCCTGTTTGTCCTTGCTCAGCTGGACTGCAGCAGATTACTCTTCATGGGAAGTGGACTCTTGGTTCTTTGACCCACCAGTCTCTGTGCTGGGCTACTAGCTTGGAAGGGTCTATGGACATGGTCAAACATTGCCAGATAGGGATCCCTTCCAGTCTATCTAGCTTTTGCCATCAGTCTCTTAGCTGCCTTTACTGATGACTCTGCCTTCCAGTTCCTTTGTGGGGATCTAGGGGGAAGAGGTCTTGTGCACAAATTCCCATTTGGCGCTGAATCATTTGAATTCTGCTGCAACGTGCTGTGTCCCATTGTCTGAGCATAGCATGTCAGGAATGCCAGACCTTGCAAAATGGCAACTTCAGTTTACTGATTTACAGTTCTTGCCTGAGCGTCCTCCAGATAGTTCATTTCCCAGAGACTGGAGTAGCAATCTCCTGTGACCATGTAGTTCTTGTCATTGAAAGTGAGTAGGTCTGTTCTGACGTCTTTCCAGGACTAGGATGGGATTTCATGAGGCTGCAGAGTCTCCTTCCGTTGTCAGTCACTATAAACTTTGTACATCTTTCAGTCTTCCATGTATGCTGGCATTTGGGTATTCCTGCCTGGCCAGTAGATATGCTCCATGGCTTGTTTAAGACATGTCTCTTCTCCGTGTGATGCGTGTATCCGTCTCATTATGTATCTAATGAAGTATTGTGCACCCAAAATCCTTTCAGTACTTTTACAGCCAGGTTGGCTGTGACTGACCTTTCATGAGATAAGCACTTTGCCAGTTGCCTTCTCTATGAAGGATCCCATGTCTTGCTTTGCACTCCAAGATATACCAGAACAATCCTTGGCTTTTATTCATAAACTGGACAACACCTGGCTGCTTGTTACATCCAGTAGATTTCCCAATCTCCTCTTTCCCCCTGGGTTCAGTACGCAAAGGGGCCTGCATTACAAGGTGCACAATGCACAAATGGCTGAACAGGGAGATTAGTGTCTGTTACCTTCTACCTGAGGGGAACATGTCTGAGGTACTTCACCTCCTAGTGATCTGCCTCAATGCCAAAGCTTTAAGAGCAACGTAGTTACATAACTCCTTAAATATTATACATATACACATTTAGCAATGATCATGACGACCGGTGGGCCACTGGCTCTCAGTAGAGACCTTACATGCCGTTCTGTGGAGAAGCATTATATATAAATCTGACCCAAGGGATCGCCTCCTATGCCCTCTGCCAGTTGGCACCAGAGGTCCCTGAGTCACAAAGGGAAGAAACAATTACATCACATTTGGTCCATTCCCCTGTCAGTAAGGGATTGTTCCCTGCAACACTTTTTCTATTGTTTTCTAGATAACTGTAAATGTTTTGGATGATGGAATTTCCGCTATTTCCAGTAGAAAATTATTCCATAATCTAATAGATCTCAACTTTAGCATGATTTTGCTCAATATATAGCCTTTTCTGAATATTATTGCATGACTCCTGGTTATACATTCACAGAGCACCTTCAATGATCTCAAAAAAAGCTTTGCAAACACTAATTTAATCCTCGGCACTTCGGTGAGATAGGAAAGTGTTATCTCCATTTTACACATGGGGAAAGCAGAAGCACGGTGAAGTGACTCATCCATGATCACCCAGGATGAAATACACCCCTATGCAGGGAGCTAGTTTAAGCCCTATGCACCACTTAAATCCTGCTGTGGTGGTTTACAGAGTGTGACTAGTGCAGAGATGTCATGCTGGCCCCGTCCACAGAGGTGAACCTCATTCCCAGTCAGTTGAGTGCCAGCACCTAGAATGGAGCACAGGAACCCTGACTCCTCCTCCCATTGCATTGTACTGACCATAGAGCTTCAAATGGCACTCAAAGAATTCCTCTTTCCCTAGTACTTGCATCCTTCGGCACGTGCTGACTGTAATTGCAAACTTTTAAGCATTGCCGAGCCATATACATTTTGCTCTTTGTTTCCTAATACATCCACATCTTTGCTGCTTTAATCTATGGATGATATAGATTTTTGTAAAGAATAACAAAACCCTTGTGCATACCTAGAGATCTGTGTACTTCTTTAACCCTTGGCAGTCAAGAGCTGCACATATCCAACTATGATAAATCCAAGATGTTTATTTGCCTGTTTTAATGCTAATCTGCATACTGTGCAAGATATAATCAGCCTAAACACATTCCTTGTTCACCTGTTAGATTTAATAACAAATAGTCTTGCTTAAATGTAAACAGACATTCTCCCAATATGAAGCTGAAGCTAAATGTGATGAAATGTTTAAGAGTCCATGAAGTAAGGTTGGAAATAGATACTTCTTTGTTACGGGTTCCATTTAGTTTGTGAATCATTCTACTGTAAATCAGAAATAACAATAAATTATAGAACCAATTGGTTTAGATGAAACCATAATGAGTGTGTTTCAGGCTATGTTCTGCACTGATAGCAGTGCAGGAAGACTGTAGCTAACTGCAAAAGTGCTCTTGAGGGACCAGATTCTGAGGACTCTTTCATGGCTGTTTATATAAAGAAACATCAACATCCCAACACATAGATGAATCACCCAGCTCTTCTGTGTGGGCTAGAGTCCTTATTTGCTGGTTGGACTATGAGTTCCCGGAGCCCATTGAAGGTCAACAACCAATCTGCTTGTTTAACCATCTGCTGAGCATGAAGATAAGTATGTAAGACAGGCAGGAGCAGTGGAGTTTCTTTCCAGGGACTAGCCAGAGGCAAGGTAACTTTGACTCGAACACTATGCTGGTGGAGCCCACCCTAACACAGTGTAATGATGCCCACAGACAGATGGTCTGCAAGCAGTTTGAACCCAGGTTTTAAATGCCGGGGCCTGTACTGCTGGAGGTAAAGGACCACGTTAGCACAGAGGCAGTAACAAACTCACAAAGCTCCATACATGTTGTAGCCACCAGATGGGGACAAGGAAACAAATGGTGTCAGCATGGATTACATCTACCCAAACGCAAGGGTTTGCTATTGTAGCTTATTAATGGGTTGATATATTGATTATTGTTTAATCTCCTAGACCACAGTGGTCAATAAAGGTATGGTCTCCAGAGGGCTGCAGCATCAGGAATAATATTATCAGTACCATTGGAATGAGAGCCCTAGAAGAAAGAATTGCAATTTATCACGATTCCTTTTATTAACAGACCTGCCAAGCAGATAAATAATCCCACAACCATTGAAATACAATAGCAGACAGAGAGAGTGCAAAGTGTTTAGTCCAATGACTGACATCACTCACATGTCCTAGGGTTGTCACTCATCTTTATCATCACCTTCATGATTGCCATCGCTTGTCGTTCTCATCCTGGCATCTCCTTGTGCATTTCCTTCCCCCAGCACACAGATGCCAGGGCAACACCTTTATTCTGAGTTACACTTACACCTACCCAGGCTCAAACTCTTTTTTCCTTATCCATTTTTCCATGCACCACTAATGTAGCGGTGGCCTATTTCCAGAGCCTATCTCGTTAGTTCCTTTTTTACTCATTTTACATCAAATAGTTACCATAGCAACTGAGGGTAAAGTTAAAATTCTCCAAGAAGTTGCTACTGGTCATCTTGGAGTATTAACTGATACATTGCGACATATTTTCCAGTCTATTGCTTCACAGTTTCCAGAACATCAATACTTAACACATCTTTTATTATAATCTTATGCTTTACTGGTACAGGGTTATCTCTCAGCCAACTTGTTTCAGGCCTGGGGCCTTCTATGACCAAGCTACATATGTTACAGACCTAAAGCCTGTAGGCCTTGTGTTACAGCCTTCTCTTACTTGTATCCCTAATACACACTCCTCAGTGATACATATTTGTATGTTACCACTTAAACCTACAGCTCAAATCTAATATATTGCCTATATACTGATTTCCTAACTGTATGATTTTATAAATAGTATTAGCTATGCTATTGTAATACAGTTTTTGTGCATGTGAACTAAAGTTGTCTTTAAAATGATGTCATTTCAGACTAGTACAGATTTGAAATATTTAAAGGTTTTTTAAAGCGCCAGGGCCATTGTGCATTCATGTTTCATCTCTTCTGCTGGAGCCGTGTTTAGTGTTTGACAATGTTTTGATGAAGTTATGTGACACTGCACTTCCTTATCTAACTTCATGGCATTGAAAGCCTTTTTTGTATGGAGCATGTATTTCCAGACAACCTCATGCTATGAAATCATCCTGAATGCTGGCAGGCTGTGAAAAATTTGAAAACCCCACTGATAAAGATACTTTCAGGATGATATTCTTCAGATGACTTGAGAATAGTTTTTGGTTTTGTTTTCTTTCATCTTGAATAACAGGTAAATAAAATACACTGAAAGTTCTGATACATAAACAGTAGGCGGAATGCTGTCAGATTCCTGAAAGTGTATTGTCTTCTCCAAGGTAAGAATAGCTACATTGTTTACTCTGTACAAGCTGAAGAATAATATATGCTTGTTCAGCCAAATAATATAGGGCAATTTTAACCCACCCTAAAACCAAATATCTACCTTGTGGAACTCAGTTTCGTCCTCCAAAGTGTTAGCTTCATTACTTACCCTATTGCTTTACCTAATAATAAGATCTATGCAATGGGATGTTCCTAGTCATTTGTGTATTACAGTTTGTTGAAAAACAGAATAAAAGCTGAGCCACAATATTCTTGACATCTTTTTTCTTTTTTGGTCAAAAGCTGAAATTCTAACAATTTTTTAAAATAAATATTTGGAAAATTTTACATTTAGGGTTGGATCAAGTCTTGTAGAAATCAGACAATAAGACTTCAGTGACAGAAGACTGCTAAACTAGCAAAATCAATGATGGTACTGCATGCGTCTCTGGTGTATTTATTGGCTGAAACAGACAACGGGACGCAAATTCTCTAAAGAAAGTATCCAGGAATTTAGGGTGATTTTTTAAACATAAGCAAGAGAATAAAATAAAGCAGAAGAGACGAGGTAGTTGAAACATTCCATTTACATGTTATCAAATTACGATCCAGCTCCCTGGACACTCCATTCGAAGAGCCCATTCCTGCTTCTGCTGAACTCAGTGGAATTTTGCGGCTGATTTTCTATGAGAGCTAGGTTAGATATTAAAGGGGCAGTGCCAAGAAAAAAAAAATTGCCGCCCCCAGCAGTGGCAGCATGAACAGCTAGCTCCATCCACATTTACTCACCAGGTTTAAATTAAAACCATAAAACTGCCTCTTTTATATTAGTGCAAAAACATAATATAGCATAGCTAATGGCTTCTAATATATACCAGGGTTCTACGTTTATGTTGTTTTGTGTCTTTTATTAAAAAAAATCAGTCAAGTATTTTAAATAGTAGGAAAAAATCATGAGTTACTAATTACACTTTAGCTTATTAGAACTGAAATTATTAAAAATGAACTCATGGTTGTCTCGATCTTTCGGTTGACTTGTCAATTACACGAGTGCAAAGTAATTGTAAAATATTATCATTGTGATTTCGTGGTGTTCTACGCTCACTTTGCATTGGTTAAATGCCTGCACAAGATGCAGGGCAGCAGTAATTTATAAAAAAAAAAAAATGTATTTGCATTGCAGTAACACCTAAGAGTCCTAGTCAGAAATCAGGAGCCCATTGTGCTAGGTGCGGTACCCAGAACAAAAAGATTGTAAGCTCCTGCAGGAACCTACATAGATCGAACTGCAATCAGACCTTCATATTTTCTATTTTTCAGTTAATACTGTTTTGGTTTTTAGACTATTGTTCAACTGAGACAATTAATTAAACCAGTCAGTTCCACTCAGCTTTTTCTACTTTGGTTCACATGCACTAGCCCAGTGTTTCTCAACCATTTTGATACCAGGAACCGGCTTGCTGCCTTCTTAAACTGTCAGGGAGTTCTCAGGGACCAGTGCCGAGACAAAGGGAAGGAGAGGGATGTTTCTTGCAAAAGGCGCATGGCAGGTCAACAGCAGAGCTGGCAATGGAACCCCATGGGGGCGCCATTTCAGATTTCAGTACGGGGGGGACAATGTTTTGCAGAGTTTTGGGAGGGGTAGTGGCGTTGTGGGGGCGGTTTAGGCTTCTGGAATCCTCCTTGGATTTTTTTGAAGGATAAAATTTAGAAATCTGTGTATCTTGGGGAGCATTCATTGAAATGATTTCCTATATTTTGAATAACCCTTTGTATAGGTTTACGACAACAAAATTACCAACACTGGACAAACAGGCAACTTTAAAAACTAAAATTAAGACGTGGTATGAATCACAGAGGACGTGGGTGTGGAGGGATGTGAGGGTGCAACTCCGTCCTGCCCGACAAGACAGTGGCAGCACGATGGAGGGCATGTGCAGCGGCACAGCAGAATGAAAAGTAGGGTTGCTTCCATACTGCGGTGCGCAGCTACAAGCAACTGTTAAAGGCTCTGGCGGGGGAGAGGCAGTGGGGGGAAGACAACAGTGATGGGATGGTGGAATGCTACATTGCTAAAGATACCAGGGGAAGGCACTGCGTGGGTGTGTAGAAAGCTACGTAAAATACATACCCTAAGGCTCTGGGGCGTCTTTACTTGCCTAAGCAGTGCCTCACCGTCCGCACTGCTATTTATACCTGTGCTGTGGGGCACGTAGCATATATACTCTTCACACCGCCGTTAGGTTTGTGCAGTGTAGACATACTTTCAATAGCATCCTTGAAGACCCAGTGCCCAGTTCCCTGGACCATGCCATCTCTCGGGACGCCAGTGGAGCTACTCATGCGGCAGGATCATGACATAATCTAAAGATAGCTATTTGTTCATCCCCATATAGGGGAGTAATCCCACTGAAGCCAGTGGAGTTACTGGTGTAAACCTGATGCAAGAGGAGGCCTATTGGGCCAGACTCTCTATTCCAGATGAGCTACACTTGGCATAAAAAAGGACAGGGAGCAAGGGGAGGCCAAGGGCCAGAGTCAGCTAAAGAATCCAGCCATTATTTCCTTTTAACGCTGAGAAAACTCTGAGAAGAGAATGTGACTTGTGGCAGCGCCTCAGAGAAATAAGAAACCACATATCCTCTTATGGTTCTAATACCTGATGAGATTAACAAGTACATCAGGTGTGCTGCATACAGTGCCTGTCAGTGTGCCTAACTTCTGAATATTGTTTTCCTACCTAAGTCTCAATTCACTTGCTAATTATGGCTGAGAGCTTCCATACAGATTTATAATGGATGGTACATTGATTCAGAACCCATTTTAATTTATACTAAGAGGATTCATAAACTGATGATCCATTAAAATAGACAGACAGATAAACCATGATAAAACACCATTACATTGTATTTAAGTAGCTGTTCTAATCTTTCACTTCAGGCTGTGGTTTGCTTGTCACCCCCCCATACCTTAGCTAAATATAATTTACAGCTTAATTCAGTACAGGGAGCGTGTTGCAAAAGGAGCCACAAACAGAAGTATGCTTGGGAAAGCAAAAAAATTTGGATCCATTTCTAACGTATCCCAGGGTTTCACAAGAAAGGATTCAGGAAACCCAAGAGGCCCCATTTGCTATAGCACCCACCCCACCGTGAATGTCACCTTGACATTTAGTCTGATCAATAGCCTGCGTCGGAACGCTGTTTCACGGACTCATGTTTAAATGGCTTTCACCTGTTTCTAAAACCAAATGATGCTCAAAACTAGTTCCAAAGTAAATGGCCAGCATGGACCTGAAGAGCCGCTCTCCGGTGGGGTTGGGTTTTTGCCATTCGGGCACCATGTTGCTGGAGAAGAAGACATGCTCTTCCTTACCCCCATCTTGAGTAAATGATGACTCTGATGCTGTGTGAACATAGGTTCACGGATATACGTGTGGTAATGCTCTGCTAGCCCCTTCAGGTAGTGGCTGCAACTCGAGTTCCTGGCAATTCAGCTTTATTTGCTCTACCCCTTTAATATGGTCCTTGGGCCTTTCACTGCTAGCTTCCAAAGCCTTCCAGGGTGGTTATTTTACAACTCAGAAGGGATTTATTTTTTTCAACACTCTGAGACAACCTTAAAGGGACACTGCCAAGAAAGAACATGAGATGTGCTTATTCTACACCTAGGCAAGGAAGGAGGCAAAAGGGAGAGGAGCAGCCTCTCGCTCTGGCAAAACAGCCAGTGCTGCCACTTGTGGGAAAAGTGTCCTTCAGCTGTGTTTTTTAAGGTTGGAGGAAATTAAAGGGAGGGGGGCACAATCTGATGGTCTTCCTCAGAAAGAATTTTTCCTCTTCCTTTCTACTGGGAGGCTTTTACAATTAAGAACACAGTTACTGGGGGGGGTGTGTGGCTGGAGTGTATCCCCTTACTGCCTGGAGAGACTGCGACACTTGGGTGGTGAAGCTGATGAGTGAGAAGGTGGGTATTAGGAAACCCTAGTCATTGATGAAAAAAGAATCCAGGCATGGCATCCAATCAAGGAGTGAGCTTAAAGTCGTAGGACACTTCCTGCTTGGTTAATAATAAAGCCGACCCCAATGGGGTGTTAAATGTCACCTTGCTGTTTTGTTTAATGAGGAGATCCAGGAACATCTGTGGGATTCTTAAGTGTCAATTTAAGGCACTGCTACCTGGTGATCTTTGCACAGGTTGAAGTCACCTGGAAAGTCACCTGGGCAATTAGATGTCTCATTAACTGTAAATAGGAGACTATGCAGTCAGGTCGCCTCATAAGTACTGTTAGAAATTCCCCATTGCCACCTCTCTATGTCATAGCATCCCTTATTAATATTACAGGGATTAAAATATTCATGGGATGAGGTTCTAGCAAGATTTCAAGTGATAGGATGACTGAGCACTGAACGTGATAAGTCTGAAGTCTGCCTACTCAAGACAGACTTTGAGAACCAGCCTTCAGGAGCTCTTCAGTGTAGGGTGGATGTTTGGAGTTTTAAATCGTTGTGCCTTCTGCATCCAGTGTCGAGTGGTAGCCATTCTAATATGAGAAGTTGTTGCTGATTATCATGCAGGGACTCTCTGCGTCACAACTGCATGAACTCCCACACTGCTAATTTTGCTTTCAAGCTGCGAGGCTTTTAATAACAATATTTAGCACTCGGTGTTCAGAGATTTTTACAGACATTAATTAATTCATCCTGAGACCACCCAGAAACTCAGGCAAGTGTAAAGAGTCCCATATTACAGCTGCTGTGAAGGGAAACTGAGGCACAGATGAGTTAATTTACCCAAGGCTATGCAGCAAGTCAATAGCATAGATAAGATTAGAACCCAGGCTTTCTTGGCTCCTAGCCCCAGGGGTCAATCTATTAGACCACACTGTCTATGTTGCCTTCATTACTCATCTTTCTTCTCTGTATTCATCTCCCAATATTGGGGACACTGTTTAGCAGTTTTCTTAATCTGCCAGAATCATGGAAATAAAGAATAGTTCCAAAGACCAGGTTGGGAGGCTTAGGGAGCAGGGGGGCACAAGCCAGACTGGTTATTAAGGCATTTCCTTAGGAATTACTTTCAGAAATGAAATATTTGGAGGAACACATTCAATTTACTCAACAAATTGGACTGACTCATGCAAACTACTTCTTGTATCATTGTAGATAAGAAAATGTACTATTTTTGAAGACAAGGGATGTTTTTCTTCAGTCTTGGAATGTCACTATGAATCAGATTACTGTAGAAGCTCAGATACTTTGGAGATCCGAACTCGGATTCTGTCCATTTTAATTTTTATCAGACTGTTTGTTAAACTTTTCCATTGCACAGCCAGAGCAGTTAGCATATTGCAGTAGGGAATCAAAGTGCCACCCTTTTATTGGAATGGAGTCCACCGTAGGTATCCTGATAGAATCTAGAGGCTCAACTTGAAATCAGGCCCTATTTTGCTAAGCACTGTACAGACTCGCAGCGACAGGGAGGCCCAGAGATATCCAGTGGGTTGCCCAAGATTACAGAGTAGTCAATAGCAGAGCCCAGGTGTCCTGACACCCAGTCCAGTGGCTTATCCACTGTGTGCAAGTAATAACATCTAGCAGTTGTTCACTGTCAGAACACTTCAGTTTATCTGTAATCTGCAAAAGCCCTTTGGCAGGTTGGTAAGAATCCCCGTTTTGCAGGAGGTGAAACAGAGAACAGTGCTGGCTTTAAGTATTTAATTGGGTAGATCATGATCTCTGTGGATTACAAGGGACATAGAAATTAAATATCGTATGTATTGCAAACATAAATCCTCCCAGAGCAAAATGTACGCTACTCCAAGCACACACAGTAGCAAATATCTTGAGAATCTATTTTTGATGTGACTCTCTTGGCATAGGATCCTGTTATGACAGGAGAAGAAACACGTCATGCAGCCCACAGCTCCCAATGTAATGAAACAGCATTTGTGTTTTAATTGATTTTCCCCTTGCAGTTTTCATTTTCTCAGCTGTCCGTAGCTTCTGAAGGCAGCCTCCATAGATGAGAGATTCTGGGGGCATGGCTGGGTGTCTAGAAACTAATCTGACTTGTTAAATAGGTTTTTTTTTTCCTTTTTTTACATTAATTTACAATTGTTAGCTGAAATATCAATGCCTGACCTCCCTATTCATGTGGGAAGACAGCTTAGCATCTAAGATGCAATATATTCTAAATAGGCTCCGAACTATGTGGCAGCTCAAGAATTTCATAACCTTTGGCCAAAAATTTGGCAATGACTCACACCTTGTGTAATCCCATTATAATTAACAAGGTTACATGAGGCCTGGATTGGGTCATGATAAGACCTTTGGTTAAATATCCAAAATGAGTGTTCTCCATCCCAGAGGCTAGATTCAGCTCAAGGATTTAGGGGGGAAAAAAAATTGGCAATAAAAGCTAGAGAACAAATTATGAATGGACCCAACTGGACTTCCTCACAGCTTGCTTATCCCACGGCAGGCCCACAGCCAGGAAGCAGAGATCCTGCCATCTGTCTCAGTGAATATAGATGCTGGAATCCATAATCAGAGGAGTGCTGAAGGGGGCAACCTCCAGAGTGGAAAAGTTACGGCATCAAGAAACTTCCTGGGTAGGAGAGGAATTAGAGAGGATCAGAGACACTCTGAGGAGTGATGCAGAGAACAGGTGCATGGTCAATGCAGCTTCTACCAGTATCTCCAGTGGCTTTGGTGTTAAAAACTCTCACATGAGTTGTAAGTAGGCGACTTGTCTCTCTTGTCTAGTTTGGATTGCTTGTCTTTCTATCACACTTATCCCTGTAGAACCTTAGTGCCTCCCAAGACTGAGTGTCATAGGAAGAATAGTGTTACTTCATGCAGGATACACACTGTCGAGGAGGCACACAGCCACTGAAAGTGAATGGGACTTGTACGTGTAAGTCCAGCGCAGTGTATGGCCTGCAGTGTTTCTCTTGGCGCCCTTGGCTCACAATAGTTTGAGCACCATATCTGTTACCAGCGAATCTAAATAAATGGTGCCAAAGAAACAAAACTGCAGATCATGCGTGAGCCAAATCTGTTTTTGCTAGGGGGTATTGTGATGGGACAGGCTCCCATCACCAGTTAGACAAGAAGCAAAGAGCCAATGAGTGCACTGGTGATTGATTGGTTGCCTCAAGCCAGAGGGGGCAGTTAGGTACAGCTCATTAGGCACTTTGGCCTGAGAAGAAACTGGAGGGAACAGAAGGGGAGGGTCTGTAGAAGAGATGGGACTCTCTTGTGGAGAGAAACCCACAAGGAGTAGGGCAGGCTCTAGTGGGAGCAGGAGGGAGCTCTCAAATAGGACTTCAACAGGCAGGAAATGAGGCAGGAAGATTCACAGGCAGCAGGTTAGGCTCCTGTGGGGGAGACTCTGAGGTAGGCTCAGTAAAATCCCTTCAGTGGAGCCTGAGATGAGCAGAAGAGTTCAGCAGAGAAAGGAGAAACTGGGAGGACTTACAGAGAGGCCAGGGTCCTGAGAACCAAAGGGAGGCTGTGGTAAACAGGCTGTTGGGAAGCAGCGCAAGGGGCTTGGAGGTAGCAAGCAGCTCAGGGATACAACATGTCTGAAGAGCCAGTCCTAGCTGTTCGATACAGGGCCATTGGGCCAGAACTCAGAGTACAGGGTGGGCCTGAGTTCCCCTGTCAGCCCTGACAAAGGAGTATGCAAGCCCAACCTAAAGAATATTGAGCCTAACATGGAGCTGAAGACTGACTCCCATAGGACAGGCCACAGAATAGCCCAAGAAGGAGGCTGAAGGCTCTTTCGTGTTGGGATGTTTGGTGAATTTTCAGTTGGACCACCTTGTAATCTCAGAAGGGGTTTGGACTTTATGTGACCTGGTCAGAGGGCTTAGCCATGGAAGACCCAGTGAGAGGCAGATGGCCTACAGGAGGTCCTGGATAATGGCACCATTCTGCCCTGATGCTAAGGGGGCACATTCAGGTTACATATGTCCCCATCACAGGCAGTATAATGTGTGCTTTCTTACCAGTGACCATGGCAGCAGCTGGAGTAAATCTACAACTCGTGTTTAGCAAGATTTAGAGCCGGAAGATAAATTTTAATTGACCTCGCAGAAATCTCCCTTTGTTTCACATTGTTCATCTTAATTTGGTGAAACATCTTTTCCAGAAGAGCTTGGGGAAATTGCAGGCCTTGTCCTAGTGGAACTCATTAAATTCCACCTGAGTTAAATGTCAGTTTACATATTAATGCCATTTTCCTTTTAACCCCACTTCCTCCTATCGCTTTTTTCAGAAAGCTAAGGGCCTAATGTAACTCTGAATCCAATGTAGTCACAATAGGTAAGAAATAGGCCCCAAATATATTCATCAAGAGCAGGTAATACTCTGGGTAGATTGATTATTTAGTATTCCTGCAAGTTGATTGTGAGTGTGTTCACTAGCTTCCTTTTGAAGATAAAGTGCACCTTGGAGTGATGCATATTTTGGACAACCAGAATAAAGAAGTAGAAAGCAGTAAGTGGAGAAGCGAGCTTTACATGGGGATGCTGTCTATAGGATATAGAGTTTTCAACTCTAGGCCAGCAGTACAAATGTAGCCTATGTAGCAGTTGGCAGAGCGGAATGAATGCTGCTGAAAACCAACAAACAAATACACAAACCACCTTTGAAAAGTCTTGATTTCCATATGAGGAGAGATTGGACCTATTATATTTAGATTGGAGACTAATAAAAGGAGGCGTGGTACAGGTATACAAAGCAATCAATACTATAAAGAGGGAAAACAGGCTGCTTTTATGTCCCCTTTTCCATAATAAAAGAAAAAGGAATATACAAAGAAAGTGAAAGGGAATGTATACATAAACTGGATAGCAGAAACTATTTGTGCATAGCGTGCAATTAATGGGTGGGACACTACCGTAGGATATTGTTGAGATAATGAGCTTTAGTAGCATTCAATTCATAGCATACAAATGCCCCAACCTTTTACGCAGGCTTAGAAGAGAAGGGGCTGTTGATTCAAGGCCAATTGGGAGGTTAGAAGGAAATTTCTGCTGTGAATAAGTTTTTCCATAATTGTCCACTGCAAGGTTTCTTGTATCTTCCTCTGAAGCAGCTGGCATAGGCTACCATTAGGAGATGGTGGATTAGGTGAACCACTAGTGAACCATTAGTGGACTAGGTGAACCACTCATCCTGTGTTCCTATGTTCCCCCATTTAAAAAATGAATTTGCTTCAGCTATGCTTATGTTCCTTGTGTTTGCTTTCTCTGAAGATTCCTATGATCAAATGTTCCTGGCTGAAGAAAAGGAAACCTCAAGGTCATGTGTTTCTTAGAATCAGACTAGAAATGTGCGCACATGAGTATCTGAGCCAGAAGCGCTTTAGCGCTCTCCACGCAGGGAGTGGAAGCAAAGCCTTGTTAATTACCTGATCAACAGCAGCTACTCAACACACCTTGAGTAGCGAAGGCTGGATACTCATAGGATTGTTCACAATCAATTTGTAGTTAACAAATTGGAACAGAATGGTCATGTTTTGAATATGAATACATCTAAGGACGATGTGCTCCTTTAGTGCATGTGCCAAATGAAGGGGTAAAAGGCTAAGGATGGGATTTTTAATAGCAAAGAGAACTGGCCTAATTATGCGCCATGATTTCAAGGGGAATATAATTAGGCCAACTGTGAGGTGATGAGTTGTCCCTAAACTAGCGCCTGATTAAGTCACATGCCTTGATGAATCATTTGTGTGCTAGGCTCCAGCCAGCGCACAAGCCAAGAGCTGGTTTGGTGACTCTCAGGGCAGGTGTATAAGTCTCACAGGAGAAACACCTGGTCAATGGCACTTCATGGCTTGGAACTTTCCCCCAGCCTTTGCTTGCTCCAGCCCTCGTTCTAGTCCCGCTGCAACCTTGCTCTTGCTCTGGACTCGTTCCAACACTGCTCTGGACTGCTGAGTCTGGCTCTGACCAGTAGGCCTGACTATCCCCATCAGGGTTTCTGACACCAACACTGACAGCTTCTAGAAATCTCACCCCAAATTCATTGGACAAACTTGCAAATGATTAGTTCTGCTGTGGTAGGGCCCAAGAGTTGTTACCATCTGAAGGAATCCTATCCGGTTCCCAGTAAAACTTCAGTATTTTTCAAACCACTCCCACCAAATTGGTGGTCTCTGAATTTGGGCCAAGGGCTAGAAAGGCACTGAGATTGCAACTGGCCTTTCATCCCTCCAGGAGGCTGTTACAGGTGAAGTGAAGCAGTGAGGGAAAGCAGTCTGCTTTTTAGTCCAGTACCTGTGCTCTAATCCTTATGGTTTGTACATGATAAATATTTGTTTGCACTGTGTGGAAAACGTACTTTCTCGTATCTGGTTTGCCTTAAACTTGCTGCCTATTAATTTTATCAGGTAACCTGTGATTTTTGTATTGTGGGAAAACATAAATAACATTTCTCCATTCACTCTCTCCACACCATTCATATCATATCATATTTGCCCTAGTTGTTTCTTTCCTAAAATGAACAGCTCTAATCTTTTCAGTCTAGCCTTGTATGGATTCCATACCCTTCCCTTCATCATCTTTGTAGCCCTTCTTTGAACCTTTCCAGTTGTGCTATAACATTTTAGAGATGCGGCAACCAGAACTGCATGCAGTATTCAGAGTGGGCACCTCAAGAACTTATATAGTGACATTATGATATTTCCTATTTATTTTCTCTCCCTTTGCTAATAGTTCCTGACATTCTGTTAGTCTTTTCAATGGCAGCTTCCCATTGAGCTGGAGTTTTTAACGAACTATCCAGGGTGACTCCAAGACTTGTTTCTTGAGTGTTAACAGCTAATGTAGAACCCATCATTATATATGTGTAGTTGGGATTATTTTTTCCAGTGTGCATTACTTTGCACTTATCAGCATTGAATTTCATCTGCCACTTTGTTGCCCAGACATGGTGGGTGAGGTAATATCTTTTATTGGACCAACTTCTGTGGCTGAGAGACAAGCTTTCGAGCTGCACAGAGCTCTTCCTCAGTCACCCAATTTGTGAGATTCCTCTGTAACTCCTTGCAGTCAACTATGGGCTTCTTGAGTAATTTTGTATTGTCTGCAAACTTGTCATCTGATAAATGTGTTTGGGTGAAAAGCTTGAGGAGGACTGCAGGGGAGTTTTTCCCAGCTAAGCGCTAAGATGTTCTGAGGTTTATAGACCTGAGCATGGTAGAGTGTCCTGATGGCATGGCTGCATATGTAGATTAGCACATTTGTCTAATCTGCTGACACTGCAAGGCTGAAATAACCTTGAACTTGCAAGTCATTTGTAAATGGACCGACAGGTCCTGTTCCATCATGTAGCACTGTGCAAAGTTACATTTCTCTTACTTAGGAAGTATATAGGCTCATTCTCTGCACAATGTGCCTGCTTATCTGTGCCCGAGACAAATTGGGGCCATGTTACCAATGAGTTTACTCACAATGTATGTCTTTGAGAGCAGAACTCCTCCATCTATTTCTGTCTCTCTCTCATGTCCAATGAAACAGCAATAAGTTTTCAGGTGCAGAAGCATTCACTCAGAGTGCGTATATGAGTGGGATCTTGTAGAAGGTCTGTGTCTGCTTTTCGTCCTTTTGATAGGCAGGGTGCTTGAAAATGAAAAAGTTGTTGTGGTGAGAGAACCTAAATCAGATAGGAATCATGTTACTATGCAAATGAGATAATGTCATCATGTTAATGTAGGAATGCTAATACAGATTTTATGTTCCTTAAGTATTTAAATGGCCCTCATCACTACAGTAGCTGAGCACTGCACAGTCTTGAATGTATTGATTCTCACAACACATCTGTGAGGTAGGGCAGTGCTATTATCCCCATTTTACAGAGGGGGGAACTGAGGCACAGAGAGATGGTGCCTTGCCCAACGTCACACAGGAAGTCTGTGGCACAGCAGGGAATTGAACCCAGGATGCCCAAGCTCTAAACTAGTCCTGAAACCACTGCACCCATCCTTCCTCTCCAGACCCCAGCAGACCCAGTGTGCACCAAACATTCCCAGAAGCCTGGGGCAGTGTCTGCTATTCTAGTCCATAGACTAGACCAACGGCCTCAGTATCTTTCTCTTGTAATAGAGATGCGTTTAGTGATATTTCTCACTAGGAGCTCTTCGCATTGAGGATGGACGCCTCTGTTTTTCCAGATGTGCCAATTCAGAGATGGGGCCCGAACTGAATCCCTGATTCTGAGTTGATTTAAACTCCATAGTCAGTAATCGTTGCTGTCCACTCTCCATGCAAGTCCGTCATAAGAGAGCCATAGGAATCTCTCTGTTTGCAGTGTTCAGATAAAGGATATGCTGGGATCAATGCCAAGCAATGCTTGGCTCATGTCCAGAGCCTGATTGGATCTCTTCAAGCCAAATCCTATCTTGTCTAGTGTTCATTTTTTCATAATAGTTCAATCCTCTTTCCCTCTCTTGCCCCAAACAAATTTTCTAGGGTGTGCTGGTACCATGTGCGTATTGGTGATGTCAATAGCTGTTGCAACTGGGCGGATATTCCCCTAATGCTGTGCCACTGAGTCTAGACTCTTTGAAACACTAGAGTTAATCAGATTTGAATAGCTCTGGGGCTTCAATTGTAAAGTCTGCCGTACACTTCGGGACAGGGATGAATGCCACGGATGAAGCCTCAGGCCTAATCCTGTTGACTTCAGTGGAAGCAGAATCTAATCTTTGAAAGAACCGGTATCAGTAACAAGGAGGGAGCCTGCTGGATTCTGCCACCATCTGAACTTTTGGGTTCTTTCTAGAGAGGGGCTTAAGGCACAAAGTCTGGCTCCAGATCTGCCTTTCAAACATTTTATAATGAGGGGATTGTTTTGGAGAGGGAGGTGGCTTGATGTGTGTTCATCTCTTATTGATCCAGCCCTTAATCCTTTTTTTTGGTTTGCCTACTCCTATCACTTTTCCTCATATATGAAAGGAAACTTCCAGCCCTAGTGCTTCTCTGCAATGTTACAAAGAAGGACAGACAGTGGCTTTGGCTATCAAATGCCAGATGTTCTTGGAGCTAAGGCGTGATCAGTGATGAATAATGAAGGGAGATAAATGGCTCCCCACACTTCTCGATCATCCAAGGGATTCTGACTTGCAGGATGTAGAAGATCCTGTGGCTGCTCTGGCTATGGCCAGCGAGAGTTTTGTACAGCAGTTGGTCCCTGGCTCATTGAAACAGGGGAGAAGAAGCAATTATTAAACACGCTTGAGCTCCAAAACTGAAGAGAAGTTTGACGTTTTGTAAATCAGTCTCATACAGCACACTTAAAAATGTGGCTAATTGCACCTGGTTAATCTCATAACTTGCTCACGTGAAATGAGGGTCTCCCCCTGCTTCCTAGAGTAGATTAAATAGAAAGAGACAGTCTGGCCTCATTTATTTGTTTATTTGTCGTCATCCCCCCACCCGCATTCACATTTCTAAACTGCAACTCTAATCACCCAACCTGTGTTCTGAGCACCTACCCCATGAACTAAAATCGCAGCTTAAGGAAAAAAGATCCACCCATAAATATCTGCACTGCAGTTTATGCTCTCCCTAACAGTGTTAGAGAAGAGAGAGACAAAAGATGAGCTTTGTTGCATGCGTGGAAGATTATCATATCTGAGATCTAGCTAACCAAAGAGGGGAGTGAGTTGTTCAGTAGAGGACTCACTTCCACCAACAGAGAAGATCCTGCCTCCTTATTTGTAGCTCCCAGTTCAGTGCCTCAACTGTAAGCAACTATGGCTGTCTGTCACAAGGATAGAGGCAATTTTTTAGGTTTCAAAGCATGTAGGGCTTTATTAAAGCATTGTTACTTCTGCAAAATATCTGAGACCACTTACTAGGATACTGACACAATTAACTACTCTCATCAACTCAATGAACAAAGATGCACTTTGAGGCACCATCTGTGTATTTCTTAAATTTGTTTGCTAAATCATAAAATTCAGTAACTTGCAATAGATTTCTTCATCACAAGTAGCAGTCAGGGAGGTTCTGTATGTTTGCTTTGAAAAAAATACTTAAGAGGGCTCCTACTGTGATTATAATATTAGAAGAAGGATTCCTCTTCCTGATACTGGAGTATCCAAATAACTGCAGTCATCAGTTGTCAATTAGTTTTTGCAGTATTTTATTTACTGGCCTTTAAAGGGTACATCAGTCTTTAAAGGGTACATTGTATATTCTATTGCTGTAATTTATGTAAAATGCGTTATTAGACATAAGCAGTGGATTGTTTTATGTTAGACTAGGCCTGTGTCTCCAATGTACTATATCCTGTAGTGATCTCCACCAGGAAGGAGGAGCTGAAACAGAGGTTAAGTGGCTTGTATAACAACATTGCTCCTACATATCTCCATCACCTTCCACCGAATCTGAGCGAAAAGACATTAATTAATGATACATATATGAAATATAGTAATGCTTTACAAATGTTAGCTCTCACAAGACCAGGTGAACTAGTTAAGTACTTTCCTGTTCCACTGATGGGAGATTGAAGTGAACAGAAGTGAAGGGCAACATTTTCAAACGTCCATTAATCATACATATCTCCATTTTTAGTGCCCAAATGGAGATATCAGAAGGATGCTCTTCAGAGCCCCCGGGCAGCTGCTGTTGCCTTCAGATATTGTCTTCCTCCAAAATGAATGGACACGCTTGGAAACGTTGGCCTAAGTAGCTTGCCCAAGATGAGACAGCATGTCTGGGGAGAACTGGAAGACCCGCACATGCTGTCTGACTCCCAGTTCAGTGTGTCAGACCCCAGATTTTGCCTTTTTATCCAATACTGCAAGTGGAGTTGGTATCAGAGCCAGTATTAGAATTCCATAGTTTCTGGCTCTCCTTTCTTAAGAACACACCCCTTTGTCTTTACCATATGAGAGAAACTCATTGGTCCTAATATCAACACACCCATTACGAAGCACTGCGTATTATAAGCTATCAGTACATAGTGTGTTTGAGCTGTATGTCATGAGAATCCCCTCAATACCACATGATCCATTTATGCCAACATTTTTGATGCAGTCTCTTCAGATGCCTTTAAGACTGTTGCTAGTCTCACCACACATGGATAATGGGCTGGAGTGCATCCCCGCTCTCATGTCAGTGGTGAAAACTACTCAGGTCCCAAAAGTCAATTCCAGCTTTTTAACCAGAACAAAAAGGTTTGCAATAAACCCCATATTTCTTCATGTTTGGAATGCCCATTGCTTATAAAATCATGAGCAGCTTTACAAATTTTGTTCCTCTTTTCAGTTGTGCCATGACTAAGATGCTAACTAAAGACACATGGGACCACTAGAGGTGCATTATTTATACTGCAGACTGATGTGAAATTTTTAGGTCTGTTGAGCATGGAATTTTGACAATAGAGTTGGACAGAAATTATTCAGATCAGGTGCTTTTGTAATTGCAATGCATTGGGGGAAATTTGCAGTGCTGAATGGATCCCAAATTCACCCTTTCAGCTGAGCAATGGGGTGGCTTAGCATTAGTACACAAAAAGGTAAGCTAAATATGGCTGGATGGATGGCTTTGGAGCTCTTAGAGGGTTTTGATTACACTCTCTGGACCTCTTTATCTTTTGTTCATTTTTTTTGGCACTTACACCTAGTATGTTGATATAAAGAGATGAATCAAGCCATTGCAACTGTAAGTAAACGAGTTCTAGGGGCTCGATGTCAGGACACCTGGATTCTGCTCCTTGTGCAGCCACTGCTTTTTGTGTGGTCTTTAGCAAGTGACAACCTCTCTATACCTCACTTTATCTATCCTATAAAATGGGAATAATGAAGCCTGTAGCCTCCCAAACCGAAGTGGGGAGGATGTGAGATGATTGGAAGAGAACTCAAAAGTATTTAGGTATCTCACTCCCATCTAAATCAATGGAAGTGAGGTGACTTTGTATTTTGGAGGAACTGGGCTTAAATGATGGGAGGATTAATGGTCCCCCTCTTGGGGGGAACTGAAACACCAAGTGTCACTTCATGGATTTTGGATGTTATGCCAAACGTGTAGGTGCCCACTTCCCCTTCCAAAGAGTTTCATTTGTTCAGCTATATGTAGCATGTCTTCTTTTTTAAACTGGAGGGCTTATATTTTTTTAACGTAAACCCATGAGCATCCCACTGACCTGAGCTATCTCATGTATCAGTACAAAGGAAGGGGTTTTATTCCATGCTTCTTTGAAATGACATGTACGTTACCTGGCTTGTGTATGTAACTGGGGACTCTTTGTTCACAGTAAAGAAAATTGTCACTGTACAGAAAATTCATTGCTGCCAAGGAAAAAACTTTAGATTTTTATTTTGTTATATGATATTTATGAAAGCTGTAGCTGAAAACATTATCCTTCTCAGGGTTTTTTTCCCCCATCTAACAGCCACATCTGGGTCCCTCTGATGGAATATTAAATTTCTGCCATTTCTCACGTTTTATATGGTCATCCTCATTTTTAACCCAATAAATATATATAGTTCTTGTGTTTATCATTTGCAAGTAATATTTGAAAGGAGGAGAAAATAATCTATAGAGATGAGTTTGCAGATGGTAAATAAAGATTGTGAAGCCTTTTAAAGTTCAGCCAATCAAATTGCAGATCTTATACTTTAGCAACAATGATGCATTCTCTTTTCTCATAGTACATGAAAAAGAGTTCAGATACAGATTAGGTGTGTCTTTTGAGTCGTTCTTAAGTACCAGTTAATTAATGACGTGATATACAAGAAAACCTCACTACTCTATTTTAAATTCACAATAAATGGTGTTTTTCCCCCATTTCTGAAAGATTTAATGGTAAAGTTACTGTCATAAAAACCTATGACTAAATAGAACTAGATGATTTTTGAAATGTGACTAAAGAAAGCCAACCTCCTCTTTTACTCCTGAAGTCACGTTCACATGTGTGAAATTCCCTCCCGTGCAGAGGGTCAACACCAAACCTATGCACCATTAAATCCTCTCTTGATGTTTTGAGGGTGCAGGTATTGTCTACTGACCGTTTTTTCTCTGACTTCAAAAATAGTCACATCCACTTCTGTCTAGCTAAATGTGGTTTTAAGAGAGTACAAAAATCTGTTGATTATTACATTGCTTTAACTCTTACCACAACATGGACTGTCCACTATTGTTTGATGTCGCCACTGAATTCGGCTCAGTCATCGTAGAAAGGCCTGGAGTCTTTTTGCATGACCAAAGACCTCAGGCCCCATTGATAGGCACAGAAATAGCTTCAGAAAGTAGATAAAAATCCTAAAAACCACAACTATCTTACTCCAAACCATTTTTGACTCTGTAAAGGGGGAAGTGTCAGAGAGTTCATGAAGTCCACTTGGCTTTTCACTATTGCTCTTGATTTTACATGGAAGGCGCTCAGATGCTATGGTGATGGGTGACGGTATTAACAGTGACAGCCTGTTATAAAACATATGACACAGCAGTAAAACTTCCATAAATACATTTATAGACTGACATTTACTGGAAAAAAATATGCAGCCCTTGTTACCCATAGAAATTGGCATTCTCTCATAATTCTGAACATTTTTCCTAATGTTCCATAATGAGGCAAAGAACATCATTTTAATTGCAATACATTTATTAATAACATCCAGATTTCCTTTATAGCTTTTCTCATCCATTTTACTGTTTCAGTAAATTTTATATAGCTAACCCTGGATACTGCCAGTGGATCTTTATACAACTTCTCTTGTGTAACTTGGGTATAGAAGAAGGAGCTAGAATCAATTTATGTGGCTCTAACTTGATAAAACTGAACAGCCTGTAAAGCTATATATCTAATTGAAAGAGTCACATGCCTGGAGCATGTTGTAGGCTTGTATGAGATCTTTCTGTGTAATCCAAAATCCAGAATCAAATAAAAAATCCACTTTAGTCCTTCGATTAGCTTTTGATCATAAGTGTAAGAGTATGGAAAACATATTTGCTAGGATTTGAAGATTGCAAAATGAAGAGCCTGTAATATTACAAAGATCTATTCCAGAAATGGTAGAACTCTGTGCATCTTCAGTAAAAGTACCATGGAATATGTGAAATCTTACAGAAGAGCCTTGACTCTGAATCGTGAAGTTGATGAAAAGGTGGACTAGATGACCCAGAAGCTTCATTATAACATTGTCTTTAATTTTACTTTTATATTAAAGAGAGAAAGCAATTTTTAAAAATTTTAGGGCCAAAATTTGTGGCCTATTTAAAAAAAAAAACTGAGTACAACTGCCATGTTGATGACAGTTAGCTTTTGCCCAATTAATGACTATAGTAATTCACCTCAATTAACTTGGAGATCCTTTCACACTTTCAAGTGGCTGTGTCATGTGCATTACACCATTCAAGACGAGGGAATAAAACCTCATGTTTATGGATCAAATTCTCCTCTCGCTTCCCCTTATGCAACTCCATTTACTTCCGTGGAGTTCCCCCAGTAACATGAAAGAATAATTTTCCCCATGAATTTTTACTGAGGAGGAAGTTTCAAATGTTTCCTTTTCTCATTTATATTCTTCCCAAGCCACAAAGAGGGATTCCTGGGAGGCTAGTAGCTTCAGTTCTCCTTGCAGTCTTTGCGAGAATGAGGCGATCCTGCGCCCCTCCTCTCCCCGCCAAACTTCAATGGCTCATTTAATTGACCTTTCAAATTATTTTGATAAACTATTGTTTCTTCTCCCTAGACCCCTGAGGCTGTAAATCAAGCAATCAGAAGGGGCAGCTTGATGGATTATAGGCGTTGAGAAGATCAAACTAGTGTTCAGAGACCATGGTAATGAGCACTGGTGTAAGAACCTAGATGGTGCAAAAGTCAGGTTGGTTTTTTTGTCTTAACGCAGGCTTTAGTCTAATTTGTGGCAAGATACTGCAGTTCTCTTTACCAGTGACACCTAGTGAAACTGACTCATTGCCCTGTCAGAAAACCCACTATCTGTCTTAATGATGGCATTTGGAACATAGCCCTATTGCAAGGATCCAGCGGGCTAGAGCATCATCTGCTTGAGCCAGGCTTATTGATGTATAATCCAAAGCAAAGCCTCTCTGAAGGATTTCCTGTCTGTCTTCCCTCAGCTCCCTGCACTCATGCCCATTGCCTTTACCTCATCCGCTCCAGTTTATCCCCATGCCTCGTTTCAGGCTTCTGTGCCTTCAACAATGCGCTGTCCAGGGCCTAGCTCACTCCTCCGCTCACTCAGGGGTTCAGGGAGGCTATAGTTCCTCAGGGCCCTTATCTCCAGTCAGGTTTCCAGCTCACCTGGAATAGTCTGTCTCCTCAACTTTCTTTCAGGCTGCTTCCCTCCTCCCCCTACCGAGGTTCACTCTCACTCAGCTCTTTATGGTGGGGGGTAGACCCAGCTCTCCTGCAACTGGGCTTTATGTCTAATTAGGCCTGGCCCACTCTCCAGGTACAAGCAGGCGGGTTAGTTAGTCCCTCACGCCCATATTAACCCTTTCATAACATCGCCTTATGATCAGGAGAGCAGCTGCCTAGTTGAATGCTGTGGTCCTGGGGGGAGAAATTCCCTCCAGCCAGCCTGTGCAAGACACTAAGAGGAAGGATGATATTGTCGAGGAGTTGGGAGATCTGGATTCATTTCTGGGCTCAGCTATGGACTTCCTGGGTAACCACAGGCAAATCACATGTTATCTTTCTTGCTTCAATTCCCCATCTGCAAAATGGAGCTAACACGGCCCTGCCTCAAACGGTTGCAACGAAGATGAAATCATTAACGTCTGAGGTGTTCAGATCATAGGGTGTTTAGACAGTATGTGGGGAGGAGTGCCTTCAGAAACCTGAGCTCTAAAACAAGAACTTAATAGCTCTGTAGTGGTTGAATTCTCCTTCTGAGAAACAAGGGGAGAACATACAGAAAAAGCAAAGATGACAGCACCTTCATTTTCCTAGCAGCCATGATGGTATTTATAACTTCTCTAAGAAGTCATTACACTGGCAAGCTCCTGTAACCAGAAGTTGTCAGGACTCCAGAATCAATAAAGGGAGGCGAATGTAAGGAGACTGAGGCTTTTGACAAACAAAAGTTACACTGCAGAAAAATTAGGTGCTGAAGGCAGTGGCAAATTGCAACTTTTACATTGGCTTCCTCTCCATCTAGCTTGCAGGAAAAGAAGAGCAGATTGATAGGCAAAAAGCAAGGTGGGGATATAAAAAATGGAACAAACAAGAAGCTGAGGCATGCAGTTATTATAAGAACCAGAGTAAAATAAAAATAGGAAAAAATGCTGCAAGATATAAAAGCAACATATAATTGTGGCGACAGTGAGATCACAAGGGAAATGCTACTCTGAAAGCGAACAATGTTTCCCTTAGTGCCAGCACCTCTCTCTTCTACTTTAACCTTAGTTTGGACAAATCTTTATTTTAATCCTGATCTTTTGATGTTAAAGGGGAATATGCAGTCTCTCTGGGTTGTTTCCAGAGCACTGATTGTTGTAATAGCTAAGGAATATTCCAGTGTAGGAATATGTCTAACTTGAAGTCCCATTGACTTTAATGGGGTGCACACATGCTTCAAGTTAAGCATGTGCCTACATACTTTGCTGAATTGAGGCCTAAGTACATGATATCAATGTTTCCATGGTCCAGCTGAAATTTTTCTTCATGTATAGCAGGTTTGGGAGCAAATTTTTCTTCAGCAGGTTTTTGCACCAGTATTTCTCAAAATAGTTGCTACCCAAATCCTGTCATCTGGGAGCAAAGAAAGATGATGAAACTATCCAAAATGTGTTCATATGAAAATAAGGGTTTCTGCATCATTTAATCCTGACCCTGTTTCAGTTTAGAAGCTGGAGATTAAATATTGAGCTAATCACTACCTAAAAACATTCATGTGTAAGTGAGTATGTTCCAAAAGAGGGAATATAGCAAATAAAAACTAATTCAGAACATCATGGGATAATGCTATGGGCCAAATCCTGTGTAGCCAATGGCATAGATCCTTATCTGGTAAAAATTGTCATAGTTCCACTGACTTAAAAAGGCTGAGGATCTGCCCTCTTTCTGGCAACAAGTCCCACTAACTTCAGTGGAAAGTCTTGCCTGAGGAAAGTGTGTGTATGCATTTCATGATCCGCCTATGTAACACATTGTTGGAGTCTGTATGCTGTATGAAATGCAATTGCAGTGTCTTGTTATAAACTCTCCTCTGCCAAATAATGAAAGACCTGATCCAAAACCCACTGACTTTAATGGAAAGATTGTGATAACTTCAGTAGGCTTTGGATCGTGCCCTAAAAAATTAACTAGATAAATGTATACCCTGAGTGAGGAAAGGGTACATGAGAGGGCCAAGGAGGTGGGGAGAGCAGAAGAGATCAACAAGGAACAAAACAATAGATATCATTGTTCTGTATCAATTACTATAGTTGCCTGATCATTAAGCTTTAATTGTATCATAGCATGGCTGTCACCCATGGCAGTCTAAGCATATTTTTACAATGAACCCTCGGCAGCAGACCCTCCAGCAAGGGTTAGTGTAAACCCAGTTGAGCAAGGATTAGAATCCCAGGTGGTTTCGCACAGTTCAGTGCTGAAGTCCACGCTGCCAAGATGACACTGCTGTGGGTATCCCAAACTCACTAGATTACAGCAAGCTCGAGTATGTCTGCATGAGCTGCCGTCACCCCCTGATTGCACTGTAGACATCCCCTAACTGATAGCGTCCATGGAAGCCTTTGCAAATCTCTTCACCCTGCAATAATTTTATTGCATATTGTTACATCTGAACTGAGCCTGCCTTCTGGGATGCATAAGGGACAAAAAGAGCATAATGGGAAACAATGATAGGATTCCAGTGAAACTCTAGTCATAAAATACAAATACTATGCCAAGGTGCTCCGAGTTCATTCTTGCTACTTTGTGCTAATGAGAAGATAAATTTTTACCCATGGTTCTTTCTGTGCAGTACCTGCCAAGTGTTTCATTGGACAGGAGGGTTATATCTCTCCTAACTTGCAACAAGCTCAAGGTTGTTCTGTTCTCTTTCAATACAAGATCATGGTAGCAAGAGCTGGGGAAGTATAATGCACATTTAACAGGATGACTCTCTGGTGTAACTCGCTGACGTCACCTGAGTTGCAGCAAGGACAAATTTAGCCCATGCTTTACAATTACAGAAGGCTGCATTGTAACAAATTGGAATCCAGGGTATATTTTCCCCAGGGTGCCTACAGACGTATGCAAACCTGATTAACAAACAGCACCTTAACAATGTATGAAAAATGGATTTAAATTTCCTTTTGTTTCTGGAAATTTTCCATTGCCTCTCCGGAGCAGCTGGATGATTTTAGAATCCTCAAGTTCTGTGAATGCGGTGTTCAAAGCAGGTTCCTACCACTGTCATTCCCTCCCGTCAACGCCTTCCTGTTACTGTATTCGTACGATCTTCACGGGTTGTTTGTACAGCACCCAGCACTTGATCTGCTTAGTGCCTTTGGACACCAACTCCGCAGACATAAGGCCCCTCCTTCAAAGACTTAATTTTAGTTGTGCAGGTAGCTCAGCCAACAAGGAGTGATGAAGAGGTAGGCAACATGGAGTCTGGTGGTGAAGGAGGCTCCATGCCTTTTCTTCCACTGCTGCCTTCCGTTTGCCGAAATGCAAATAGTTCTGTTTCCTCCTGCTGCGGTCTTGATGGTCCTGTTTGCTGCTTCTCTGTAAACCGTGGTAGACACCCATTCCTTGTTTAGGATGGACCTGTTCAGCAGCTCCCTCTGGAGTACCTGGTTGACACACATTTTAGTCATAATTCCGGCATTGCGTACATTGCTCATGCAAGATTATTAGCGAGCTGTTAATTGGTTTTCAAATCAGTGACGTGCTGGGGGGGTGTCCCAGGCTCCTGGGCGCTGGCCTGCAGGAGGGCACCGGCCCAGCCCTTCATGACACATAGGGCGGGGGGGGACGGACAGGATTCTATGAGGGGCACAGAGCCTCTTGCACTCTCTGCCTCCTGTGACTGCTGGCCCAGAGCGCACTTACCCCCCGCTCCGGCCCTGCAGCCTGGCGCCAGCTCAGATGGGGGGGGCTCACCCCCCAGCCTGTGGGAGGGCTGTGCAGGCACTTCACAGTGTGCAGGTGTGGGGCTGGTGGGGGTTGGCGCAGGAGTGGATGTGGGAGCAGCCGTCCCTCAGTCTCCTGCGCCCTCCGCCCGTCATGGAGGGCTGACTCGGTGACCCCCCAGGATGGGCAGAGTGGGGCCGCCCCATTCGAGCTAGTACAGGAGGCCGAGGGGTGGCTGCTCCTGCTTCCTGTCCTGCACCCCCTCCCCACACACATCATAAATGGCTGGCCCAGCCCCCTCCCCAGGCCAGGGCGTGAGGCCACCTCATCCAAGCCGGCACTGGACTACAGGGAGGGGTGGTGAATCCAAGCCTTCATTTGTGCCCCCCCCCACAGGTACAGACCCTCCCGTCCCCAGGACAGCTGGGGGGTGGTGCTGGGACCCCTCTTGGCCCGCGTTGGGGGGGAGGGCATGATGCGCAAATGTAGGCTTGGCCCCCGGGTGCTGGAGACCCTCCGTATGCCACTGTTTCAAATGATACCTTGCAAGGCATATTTTGTATAAAGGTCGTTACAGTAGCGTGTAGGGTGTGAATACAGGGTGCTCGGTGTCACCGGGGCTTAGCACATTCCCCGTCATCAACATCTCCCATGGGCTAGCCTAGGTAGCTCCCCACCTAGCACGCTGACTATGTGGATTGAATTCTAAGGTGCCCATCCCTGCCCATTCGTTATGTAGATGCCTAGGTGCCTAACTCAGCTTTCTGGATTGCACTGTTGGTCTTGTGATTTTTCTGGGTGAGGCTGAGTGTTGCGAAGTCTAAATCCTTGTGGATCTGGGCCTTACTGCATACAAAGGCGCTGTGCCAGGGCGGTGGCTACACAGAAGTTTTTCATCTCCTCCTCACACATAGAAGCAATGCCATATTACGATCAGGTAGTGCGCTGTTGGGATGGACACAACACGCCAGGCTTAACTCGCTTTCAGTAGAGCCCCACTCTGGCCTCGATCCCACAAGGACTTAGCACCATCATCCCCAATGAACTCAGTGGAAGGTGCTGGCGCCTGGCATTCCAAAGGATTTAGCCCTCTGCCAATAGTCCCATTACCTTCAGTCAGACCGCCTCAGGGTATCGCCTGGCCCCAGCGTGAGTAAAGGTGTCGTTTATATGGCACTAGGTTCTTGAGTCTTGCAAGCCCTGTTCCCAAGCCTTCTGCCTGCTGTTACACTCATGTCTGTTATTTCCAGTGCTTAACCTCCTTAATATGCAACTTATGGAAGCAGTGATAAGAGGTTTTAGAGGAATTTACTAGCTGAAACGTATAAAGTAGAAATAGGCTTCCAACAGTGAACGGTCCTTTAAAAACGCTGCTGAATAATTCTTCTGCAGCCTTCTCGGTTTGTACAAGTGAAACTGAGACTACTGTACCATTCACCTGTCGCAACTGTCATGTTATGAATATTCTGATCACTCCCATGAAAACCACAACTGCTGTATATCTTAACGGGACAATAATATTAATACCGTATGTTTGTTTTAAAAGATTTCACAAGAAGAACTATATTTCCTTTTTTAATTAGCAGTTTTTGTTGCAGAACTCTGTAAAGCAACAGGATCCTGGGCATCACTTCAATACAACCATAAAATACACAGCAATATCTGGAACCATATTGCTGTGAATGAATCAAGCAGTATAATCCAACTTTTTGTATCCCTGTGCGGTATCTAAGTTAAAATTAGCAATGGGCCAGCAGCTAATTTGCTTTGCTCCTTATTTTTGTTTTCTTCATAGAGCAATGATGGGAGAATTAACCCTTCCATGAATCATTTGCTCTCCTTTTGGGATGTAACACTGGGCAGGGATCTGATATCTCGGTCCATTCAATAGTCATCTTAGGGTTTCATGCCTGGGAGCCGGCATTCATACCCGAAGGAGGAATATGCAAAGAAACGCACCTGAGACCAGCTAAGCAATGTGGAATGGCAAGTATTTTTTTTTAATATAGCTGCTTTTACATGTGTTTCTTATGCCATAATACTTTCCGTTTGCCCAGTGGTTTTTAAAGGAAGCTCTTCAAGAACTTTACAGGTGTTGAGTATTTAAGCCATGTCATATCAGTGAGAGGCAATGGGAACGAACACTCTGCATATATTTACAGGCATGTCAGTCTGAAAAGATTTATATATTCCCATGCCAGCACTTTGTCTGCTTTGTTCCATGTGTGTGACTTTTCATTCTCCAAACTCCAGGTAAGAGAAAACTGTTCTTTGCAGGCAGGAGCCATCTCTTGATCCAAGCCATTTTTACTTCAATGGGCAGGCATTGAGTGCTTATGGCCAGCTGCTCTCTCTGGTCTGGCAGAGAGACAACACAGCCCTGAAGCTCATGGCAGATACACAATTTTCATAGCAACACCTTGGTAATACCAATGCGGATGCATACGTTGCACAGACAGATCCGGCTACAAAACAAAAATAATTTTTCTGGGTTTGTTTTTAACTTTAATCAACATGTTAAAAATGTCTAAGGTTATAAAAAGAATGTGATGATTACTCACCAGAAGCAGGTGTGCAGTTATAACTAACACTTACGCATCACTGGTATGTTGTAAGGCAGGCGGCTGTCTTTTAATTTTGCCTGCCCCATGAAGCTGCACACCTTAAAATTTGTTACTTGTTACTTAAACTTTTTGTAACCATTCATTCTTAAATCCTGGTTCATTAGGACCTGCTTGCTGAAGAGCTCTATGAGACCATCCTAGGTACCCAACCAGGGAAACTCCCTCTAAGATCATCATTTTTTTCCCCCACTCAGTAGGAGATGTCACAGCTTCCTCCAGTCACAATGTTCCACTTGTAAATTGCAGTTAATGAGATCTCTCACAGAGTTGCAGGTGGGAGAAATAAGCACATATAATGTTCTGAAAGCTGGATCTCTTTCTACAGGCTCATATAATATCATCCTGATCCACTCAAGGAAACAGCTGAGTCAGGAATCAATGACATACGTTTTTTCAGGAAGATGGAATTACCCTTAAGTGGGTATCTTCCTCGCTAGCCATGGATGTATGAAGATGCACTTGCACATTATCCAACTCATTTTCAGTTTCTCATGAGCCAACCAATAAACCAGCACAAATGCTGGTAGGATAGCTTGCTTCACTGTGGAACGTGGGAGCCAAAGGGAAGGAGCAAAGAAAATGGATTTATCTAAAAGGGATAACCTGGGGTGGCGTCTTGTCAAGATATTTCAGCTAACTCTGTCTGTTGCGCAGTATTCTGCCAGAGTCCTTGTGCTGTCTCTGAACATACTGCAATGCATGTGAATTGCACATTTTGTTGGATACATACGATTGATTCTCTAGTCATGTTGCTGCTCTGCTGGTACCTGCCAAGAAAGGAATCCAAAAACCTGCTAGGGATTCAAAGGGCTTTGAGAAGAAACTGCAGTGTAACAAGAACTTCCCTGCGTTGGACAGTGTGGGTGTAGGAAGGCAGGAGACGGGACAGACAAATAACATGTCAGATTTGTACTCACAGGTTCCACTGATTCAGTCATTAAAGCTTTTTCTTGAAATGTCCAAGAAGAGCAGGGATTCCTGTTCATGCCTCTAGGCAAACTGAGCTCCCCCATCTGAGTGATTGCTGCAGTAGCAGAGGATGTGAGTCTGCAAACTTGTTTATGTTGTACTAAAGAGAAAAAGTGGACCCAGCACTTCTGCTTCATGATAGGGAGCTAGGAGATTTGATGCAGCGTGAGTGTGAATAGCGAATTAATCCCATTGCTGCAGTTCCCCCCACACTAATATTTGATGCAGACAGAACAAAATCCTGTCTTTCATTTTAGCAACTCAGCACAAACACTTTCTTTTGCCACTTTCTGCACAGGGAGCCATGTATCTGCTGTGCTACTTGACCAAACTCCAAATCTTAAAGTGAAGCATGGACTAAACTAGTGAATTCCAAATGGTTTTACTTTGAGACCCCAGTTGTGACATAGATTTGTGATCAGACATCACTGTGCCGGACTTAGGCAATAACAACCTGAATGCAATAGAAAAGAGCTATGAACACAGTGAGTCCAGTGTGCTCTCTCTCTCTAGCATGGGTTTCATTTTCAAAAGTGTTCAGTGTTGTCCTAGATTGGCTGCTATTGGAGTCAATGGGAGCTTTATCATTGACTTCAGTGGGACCAGAGTTAGGCCAACATTGAGCCCTTTTGAAAAATCCCATCTTTTTGCTTTTACATCCTTGTGTTCTCCTAGGCTAGTTGGAGAGTGAGGTGAGCCTTCACAGCAATTTAATGGGTGGGTTAGCACCGAGATGATTTAGGAGCATAAGTCCCACTGAAAGTCAATGGGACTTGTGCTCCGAAATCACTTAGCAGCTTTGGAAATTCCCATCCTTAAATGGACACTATTTGAATTTCTAATTGGTAACAAAAGTCAATAGGGGACTCTGGTACTGTTTTAGGTCTTGTAACTTGCACAGATCTAGTTTTTGGATAGTGAGCCTTGTACTCTTGCTGATTTATTAAAAGCAGCAGAAGCTCTGGCTGCGTAAGAAAGACAGGACTGTGGCCATTGTATCCTCCAGAAGAGGTATATTTTTTTAGAATAACAGAATTTAAAAGAAACGTATGGAAGGCAGAGCCCTGTGGAAAATTAAGTTGTACAAAGCATCCATTTATACTCTAATAGAACCTTTTAGAAGCAAGAAACATTAACTGGATTAAAAAAAAATCAATTTCTCTAGTATAATACAAGAAATGCAATCTAAGTTTTACTATTAACCAAAGATGTGTTAAATACCTGGCAAAATAGATATGGATTTTATAAGCTTTCTGATTCAAGTGTAAGTACAAATGACTTAAAGCAGCAGTAATAGAAAAACAGTCTGACACTTTCTCAAATACAGTAGACCCTCAGAATTAGGAACACCGGAGTTACGAACTGACCAATCAGCCACATACCTTATTTGGAGCCAGAAGTACACAGTCAGGCAGCTGAAGAGAAAAGAGAGAGAGAAAAAAAAGCAAAGTACAGTGCTGTGTTAAATGTAAACTACTAAAAAAAAAAAAAAAAAAGATAAAACAGCATTTTTCTTCTGCATAGTAGTGTTTCAAAGCTGTATGAAGTTAATGTTGAGTTGTAAACTTTAGAAAGAAGAACCATAACATTTTGTTCAGAATAACGATCATTTTAGTGTTACAACAATCTCCATTCCTGAGGTGTTCATAACTCTGAGGTTCTGCTGTATGTTTCCTTTGGGCTGCTCCTCTCCCTACCACAAGCAGACCACAAGTCAGCTGTAACCTCTTTCCTTCATCGAATATGAAACCTGTCAGATGTATGGGAGTTTTTAAGCTGTCTTCCACTTATTCTCTTTTCGTCCTTTGCAGAGATGAACTTTTGATCAGGCATGTACCTTTAGTGAACAAAAGAATTTAATGAATCAAAAGCAAAAAAAAAAAAAATCTTGATCTTACCCTCCTTCTCTTCACTGGGAAGACTTGGCTTGATTTCAAAGGAAGTTGGAGCAGGCCCTTGGTCAAGGCTTACAGGTAGAGAGAGCACAACATTGTCTTGAATATTTCAGGAGCAATAGAAGATCCAAGAGAGCAAATCTTGGTTCCAGTGATGTCAATGAGAGATTTGCCATTGGGTTCAAAGGGACCAGGATTTCACCCCAGCTGTTTTCAAGTCCCTTTTTATTATTTGGGGAGGGGAAAGGGAAGGTTGACTGATGCCAACCATAAAATAAATAAATAAAAAAGAGCAACTCCGTCATAACTCTAGCCTGCAACTTGATGCTGTATGAGGTAGTGTTATGTTTTATTGCTCCAGAATCCCATCTAGAATATTTGACTATTAAATTTAAGTTTGATTGGCAAATCCATAGCAGAGTACATAATTTACAATGCAAGCCTCAATTAATAATTAAAGAGGTCAATTTAAAGGATACGTTTTTTCTTAATTAACTTCTTTCGCTTGCTCCTACTCAAAGCCGTTATGTATAATTAACATACACAAGGGCTAGCTTTCTGAAGGATTTAATTAATTGAAATCTACCAAGAAGTAAAATAACAAAACACAGTTAAATTAAAGAACACATTTTATTTTGTTTCTCTTTCTCTTTCTCTTGCTGGCTTACGGGGAGTGTTGGACAAGTGGCTTGCATCTGGGGGTATTCAACAAGCGTCCTTCTCTGTCACAGCGCAGACTCAGACTCTTAGTGCGCAGGCACCAGTGCTGTGTCCTGATCACCATAGGCCGTTACTCCTCGTCCTGCTGTGTAATTGGCATTGCAGCCAATGAAAGCAGAGGTCCCGCTGTTTGTTACGGATCATAAACAGTTTCATAAGTGAGTCATTGACAGTAATTTGATTGGATCCTTGCAGAGCCTGTGCAAAGCACACAATGGGGTCTCCGATAAGCATCAAATGGATTCTGAGACATCCGTGGACAGTTTTCTGTATTGCGGCAGTCTGAGACAATAGGATTTTGGCAGAGTTTATTTTTGAAACTCAGTTAAAGGTTCCTATTATTTAAAGAGCTGCAGTGAGCTTCGCAGTCAAATAACTGCTGCATGGATGTACCTCTCAGTGAGGTGAAAAGGGCCAGGCACACAATTGTGAACCGTGAGCTGGAAAAACTGGTTGGAAAAAGTGTGACAACACATTTATTTGTTGGAATTTTCCTATTAGTAGATACCAAAATGTTTTGTGGAGAGGAGTGATTTTGAGGACGTTCCCATGGAGCCCAAGGGGGGGGAAGGTTCTCTCGGAAATCTGTCTCATTTCCTGCCAGGTCACCTGGTCAGCTTCTCCACAGCCCATCTGTAGGGCTGATAGCAAACTGCTATCCTGGAAACAATGAGAGCCCGGGCTTGTGGCTCTTCAGCAGTCTAAGCTTTCAGGACCCTTGGCTTCGGAGCAGCTTGCCATATGGACTGCTCCAGAGTTCCAGTGTGCCCAGCTTGTCGTGGAACTGGGGCTTCATGACCTTCTTCGGAGTATTTTGCGGGTTTGTTCTGACCAGGAACAACCTCAAATTTCAAAATCCTTTATGAAATGGAATTCCCTTTCTCTGCACTGCTCTACGACGCACTCCTTCCACAGAACATTTAAAGATCTCTGCCACCTTAGCTGTTGGCAGTGCAGACTTCTAGCAGCAATCCTGCAAACGGCCCTCCCTACTTTTCCTAAGGAACCAACTGTTTATCCTAAGTGAACATGGCCCCCATTACCTGAGGGGGATCTCATAATCTTAATGTAATTAGCCTACTGTCAGGTACAGATCTACTATATATGTATATCAAATCTCTATTTTAAAGATGGGATAGAGAAAAACTAAGTGACTTACTCCATATCACAAAGAAAGACTGTGGCAGAGCAGGGACTTGAACCCGGCTTGCTTAGTTCCTAGGTTAACATGATAACCCCGAGACAATCCTTCCTCTCACAGGCCTTATTCCAACTCATGGGAATTCACTGGAAAGACTCATTGAATTCAGTGGGCGCTGGATCAGGTGTAAAACCTAGATTGTGAGTTCTCCAAGGCAAAGACTACCTCTGTATTTGTTTGCAGTGTCAGTTTGTGGTCCTTACGCAACAACACCATGCCAGAAATAATAAAATGCACTTTTGTAGTGCATTGTATTCCCTATCGAAGGAGCTGCAAGAATGGTTCAGCACGTCTTGAGTTTTGAAGGACATGGACATCTCGGCTTTCTCTGTCACCAGTGACTTCGAAAAACAAGAGGTTGAAGTGAGAATTTCAGTCTCCAGGCAGAGTCAAGACAGTTAGAGGGGATAGAGATGATGGCAATGTTATTCAGCCTCAAACCAGATCCAGCTGCATTCGTTGAAGGTGATGGTTTTATTTACTGAGGCCGGTGTGGAAGAGATGTGCCATGAACAGCAGGCAGCAGAAGATGTATGATTCATTTCACAATGAACCCCAAGTGCCAGATATTTTATTACCTTACACAGGGAGTTACTTCCAGAAGTAGTAAATTTTTCACTTAAGCTTCCTTTGCTGTCTATTAACCTTCTGATTTCTCCCCTTAATTAAAATCATACAGATGTTCTGGCTGTTTTTTCATTGTTTTGTTTAACCATGTGCAGTCTTCTAAAGGTGACAAGCAGAGAACAATAAATACAAAACAAATATGATTGGCAGCAAAGGCAGCTATGGTAAATGGCAAGACTCTGAAATGCTAAGTTCTTCTGTGAAGGATATATATTGCATTTCACCACCCCAAAAGAGAGCTGTGAAAACAGTAATCTGTCCCCAAATCCCCTATTAGATACTGTAATGTGATAGAAGAAAGATAAGGGTGGTCAGGAATGGATTTTCTTCTCTGTATTGAATCCCTTGTTAATATCAGGCAGTGTTTGCCCAAGAAATCTTTCTGGCAGCTTATAAGATTTGGATATGTCACATGTAATTACAGCTAGCTGAGTAACATTTATACCTTGTGCTCTATATTATGTGTAACTATAAATAGTTAACTATTAATAAATAAATGAATATGAGTATGAATGTTTCTGTAAGGGCTTATTCAGTTCTCCTTAATCAAGGCAAACTCCCATTGACTTTAACAGGCTGGGGAGCAAAGGAACTCTAACAGGTTATCTCCAAAGCAGTAAACAAATCACGGTGATGGTTACTGCATAGTTAATTTTTAAGAATTAATTATGCATTTGACATTGAATCCAGTGGTAAATAGGAATGATTACTGACTGCTTATCAAATTGCTTATTCCTATTCAATAATGTATTAACTCTTTGCTAATTAAAAGTGAACAACAAAGTGTTGTAGATTTAGAGTCTGCCCAGTGAGAGAAAAGCTGGTGGAAGTGGTATTTGCGCACTGATCTTGCCATTTGCTCCCCTTGTAACCGGAATGGAACTGCTATGTCCTATGTGGAACTCCAGTGGGTGTAGCTGTCCACCTGCATGTTGTAAATTGCAGGATTGGGGCCTTGTGTGGAACAGCAAAGATGAGTTGGTACCACCCCTTCCAAGGAGTAAGGTCAACACCCCGCCCCGCAACTCCCCTCCCTTCCCCGCAACTCCCAAGGATCTAATCTGTCACAGTGACAGCCAGATTTGCCCTGAATATTCCTGGTTTGTTTGCAAGGAATGTATTTTTGGAAGTTACTTGCTTTGCTCTTTAGAAGACAGTCAGTCCCCTGAGGATTCTGAAGAATGATTTAATTGGCTTCCCTTCAAAGCTTTGATTTGAGGGCTCTGTAAGTTTGTGTTGGTTGGATTTTTTTTTTAAAGTTGTGTGACTAATTAAATGATGTTTTTCAATTTTCTTACTTAACAAGCAAAAACAACTAAAGCCCAAGCCAACCAACCAACATACCCAACTGTACTTTTGGAACCCAATTGATGTTGTTTTTTCCCTCCCTCCCCCAGTATAAAGTATAAATTGATGAACTGGAGAACTTGTTAAATTGGAAGGCTCATATTATTGGCAATAAGAGCCAGAGCATTTCTTCTGTAGGTCACCAGTTCAAGTCCAACCCTGCAAATCATTACATCTGTCATCAGTTCAGAGGTTCAGAAGAAACCTTCCAGCCTTAGCAAAGGGGTCAAGGACTGACTGGTGACACTGCCCAAATGATGGAAGGCTCTTATGATTACTACAGTGCACCACATCTCCAGAGATCATGGGTTTGCTATTGGTTTTGTCAGAAGCATCCAATGTGACCTTTAGCAAGTTGCATGATCTTTCTGTGCCTCAGTTTCCCCTTCCATAAAATCGGGGTAACAGTACTTCTCTGCCCCCCACGAGGGTTTCAAGGGTAAATTTGTAGATGCCATCATAGTGATTGCCATAAAAAAAACTCTACAAATACGTAAGATGACAATTACCTTTCTACCTTTTCTGCATAGTTATCAGTGTGTAATAATGAACCTTAAACTAGGTTAAATCAATCAGGAAGCCATGGTCATGTTATGATTTCTAAAAAGACACTGTTGCTCATCCATTCTGGTTGAGAGACAGGTAAACTCCCATGATGATGGGTCCTTCTGTAACCCAAATAGTAGAATTCCTGCCAGTGGAACTCCTTTGATCATGCTAGCACAGTTCTCTTGTAATTTCAACAGCTGTCTTCCCACTAAATAGTCCTTAATATCCCAGGATGTGAGGATAATTGCCTAGGAAAAGGAGCAGAGCTTGAGTAAGTCATTACTGATGTCAAACTTCAAAGATAATTTCTGACTACCTATGATGCTGGCCCTACCTCACTATTAAACCTAGTCCATGTGTGGAAGATATAAGCAAAGAGAAAGTGAGCTCCATGCCTGCTAATATACAGACACAAACTCTATATCATGTCACAAAAAAGTCACCAGCATTCTAGTTGGTTAGCACCTTTGGCATCACAATGGAGCGGTTTTTTTCCCCATCCCACACATAGATTATGTTAGTCTGCAGCTTTACATATGCCAAGTAAAACACTTATACATAGTGCGCCTCTAATATGAGCAAAATATAGCATAGAAAGCCTGGGTTACTGGTTTGATTCCTAGGCTGGGACTCCAAATATGAGTTCAATTCCCAGCTCTACCACGAACTTCCACTGTGACCTTGGCATGTCACTTAATTTTTCAGTGTTTCAGTTCCCCATCTGTACAATGGGGATCATATTGTCTTTCTCCCACCCTTTGTCTGTTGTATCTGTTAAGATTTTAGTTTTAGTGTTGCCTTGTCGCTCCACAGATGCTTTGCTGGTATAACTATACCTATATAGCTATGCTGCCAGAGCCCGTTAGCATAGATGCTATGTATGCCAACAGACTCCGTTTTTCTGTTGGCACAATACAGCACCATGAGCTGTGTTGCATCTGTACTGGGGGTTTTCTTGGCAGAGGTGTGTTGACTAGGAGATGTGGTTTTTTTTATACTCCTGACAGACATAGTTATACTGACAAAACTTGGTAGTGTAGATCCAGCCTTAGTGTATGTACAACACTTAGTAAAACAAGGATTCGGATCCCAGTTGAAATTATGATCCTTGTTTTCTAGTTGATGGAATATTTTTTTGTAAATGACCTGAAGTCTTGCCAGACAGCGCAGCGTGCAAGTCAGAGGGAAAGTCCAGGCTGGCTGTGGCTGTGAGATCAGGGAGGTAATGGTATGATTCTCAGAACAGGGCAAGGTTTGAGTATAATTGAAACTGAAGAACCTGCTAAGCAAATGAGGCTTAGGTTCTTGGAATTGTTGGCAACCATCTTCCTTTCCTTGCAGGCCCCTCTCCTCTTCACCATTGTGCTTTGTTGTACATCGGCTTCTGTGGCTGGGCTGGGAGACAAGATTTTACAGCATTCTCTAAAAAGAAGAGGGTATGTAAGATTGAAATGGCAAGCTGATTTGATAGCTTGCGGGTTGAGATGGAGACTAGGTAGGCATAGAGATGTGGAAGTATCTTACACTGAAATAGGATGAAATGAAATGTGAGCACATTTTATCTGCACAGAACTTAACTGCTACCTAAAAACAGTCTGCATTTTTCTTTATACAGCTCTGAACTTGTGTCTTAGAGAGATGAAACTTTTCTGCCAACGCTGATTCAAAGAGTAAAGTGCAATTAAATGGAAATGGGTGCCTGGTACCTGGACTTAACTTTTAAATACATTTTTAAAAAATCCTTCCTTATATTCTGATAAGTATATAAGACTTCTTTGCTGTCAGTGCAGTTTTTAAAGCTCTTGAGGAAAACCAGTGTGTCTTGACAGTTTTGGTATTTCAGTGTAAAATGGATTATATAAACCTAGGTAAATTAACCTTTTTTAATCCTACAGGGAATCTCTCTAGAAAAGCTAAACTTCCATAATATCATACATCTAATATTCCCCAGAACAAATCTCCCACTGACAGTTAGCAAAAATGTCATGTTTAAGAGCTAATGGTTCATAATTTCATTATTTCTATTACAGTAGCATCAGGAGCCCCACCTAAAATTTGGGTCTCATGGAAGGCACTCTACATGCATACAATAATAGCTTACAATCTAAATAGATTTATAGATTTCTAGAGTCAGAAGGGACCATTGTGATCATCTCACCTGACCTCCTGTATAACAGAGAAGGCCATAGAATTTCCAAAAAAATAATTCCTAGGAAAACATCCACTCTTGATTTTAAAATTGCCATTGGTGGAGAATCCACATGAGCTTTGGTAAGTTGTTCCAATGGTTAATTACTCTCACTAGTTAAAAATGTATTCGTTATTTCCAGTCTGAATGTGTCCACTTTCAACTTGAAACTAAGAAAGGATGGGAGGTAAAACAAAGGCACAGAGATGGGATGTCAGGGGTTGAGCCAGGGCTAGAACGCAGGTCTCCTAATTCCTAGCCCATTGCCCTCACCACTAGACAACACTGCCTGTCAGAAGTGCCTTCAAATGAAACTGTATATCAAAAAGCAATTGCAAGGTTCTCTTCCTATGTGGGCTGAAGAAACAGACTCTTAAAGGTGGGGGCATCAGAAAGCTCAAATTAAAGACTATTGTGCATAATACTTTAGTGAAAAAATATATAACATTGAAATTTCCTATCTATTAAAATATAACCTGTCTCGAAGTGGTACATAACACTGTACCCGCCCCTCATGGGCCTGTTGAGATCATCACAAACCACTTGCATTTCACCCTAATAACTTCCATAAGGTCACCAGAACACGCACCTCCATTCAGCTGAGTGAACAACTCTTTCCTATGTTCTCTTTACCTATATGCAAAACCTTTTCTTATTTGAGAAGCAAGATATAACAACAGGAAGGAACTCTTTGGAGGGCAGTCACAGTATTTTAATGGTTTAGGCCCCAATCCAGCAATCAGATCTGTGCAGTTCGGCCCCTTCGTCAGCATAATAACCCACTGAGGTGGGGGGCGGGAGGGGGGCTGTTAAGACGCTGGATTGAAATGCAAATCTGGGTTCACTTTCTGGCTAATCTACAGATTTTGTGTGTGACCACAGGCAAATCTCTTAGGCTGCTCTGTGCCTCAGTTCCCCATCTGTAAAATGATGATAAGGTTTCCTTACCTCATGAGTGGGGGCAGTATTGTGAGCATACGTTCATTAATCTTTGTGCGATGCTCAGATACCACACTGATGAAGTCCACAGACATCCCTAGATTGATCAAAGTCAGAGTGGCCCCAGGTAGGTGCAGGGGATCCCTTAAGGGACGCTCAGTGCAGCATTGGAATCAGAGGTGAGGACCCTCCACCAATGCATTATGAGTGAATCTCTGACAGTTTACAGAAGATTTGTTTATAATCTCCATGATTGCCAGACTCTCCTGAGTCCAGGGTCATGAGTAAATTTAATTAAATTACAGCATAAAGGAGTTGTTTGAATAGATAAAAGCCCAATTCTCTTGAAAGCAAGTCATCTCCTAAAGGCTTATTGCAATTCAGCCCTAGCTGGCTATAAGAGTCTTTTGCACTTCCAGGCTCACTGCTTATAGTTTGTTCTATATCACTCATAAACCTCTGTCAAATATTGCAGCCATTTGCTTTTAGATTCCCAATGTTTAGATCCTCTTGGGATTTTATATTTCTCTTGTGAGAGCAGTTTAACTTGTTTCCCTTGATCATTGTCAACTTTTTCAGTTAGGTCCCCTCAAAATCCTTGCACTTCCTCTTTTTAAGAATTGTGCTCCCTTTCAGTCCACCCTCAGGACAAATTAGGGTGACCAGATATCCCAATTTTATAGGGACAGTCCCAAGACTCAGAGTTTTTTCTTATATAAGTGCCTATTACCCTCCACCCCTCTCTTGATTTTTCACGCTTGCTATCTGGTCACCCTAGGACTAATACTCTGAAAATCCAGGACTATTTTTAAATGTTAGCTTCTCCAGAGGGCACTAGAATATTCTCTCTCTCTCTCTGAAATTGAATCCAACCTGAACACTGTGTCCTAGACAAAGGGAAACCAGTCTGCACTTCACTTAATAACAGTCTCACTTGGTCTGATTTGTATTCTCTTCCTCAACTAATGAGCCTTGTTTGTTGCTACCATCCACTAGGCTGATGGGATCAATGTCTCATAAATCTCTTCTTGACCACTCTGTTGAAAGGCTGTTTCACTGAATGGGCACTCTCTGTTTTGACTTGTCCTTCAATTTGTTATTTTGTATTTCTCCACATGAAGCTGCACTCTCAATTTAATGTCACAGCCCCCTAAAAGTTACAAATCCCTCTGAGCAATGAGCAGATGGTTTTAGCATCACTGCTGTTATTAAATATAAAGATGGCCTGATCCAAAGACCATTGAAAAGCTATGGAAAAGCTCCCACTGAATTCAGTGGACTTTGGATCACGCTCTGAGATCCGTGTTGCTAAGTCTCTGAGCCCTGCTTTTGAGTTTACCCTCAAGTAATCTGCCTTAAGCCAATAAAAGGGGGAAAAATCAGTTCAACCTCAGATGTGACTCTCAACACTAGCAGTGAAATTCAATTTGTCAGGTGTATCCATGTGCTTAAAATTTGTAATTATAGGTGTAGCTGGTAGATACTTCTATAGTTTAGGTTGCCCTACACTTCTCGTCATAAAACCCTGTTTTCAGTTGCTAATAGGGGTCAAACTGAGCTGAAAGTTCCCATGCCAGGTATTTGCCTCATGCTGAATTTTTTTGTTCAGCAAAAATAGTATGAATGAGGCAGGCATCTAGTGGAAAAAATAATATGTGATCATGTAACTATAAGTTGTATCACAATGCATATGCACAAGGGAGGCAACCTCCGTTCTGGCTTTTTCTAACTTTTGATCTCTTGTCTTTGCAACCTTAATGTTATTTTACATATATTTTTGTGTGTAATATAATGTATATTATATTACCTGTGGAATCTGTTAACAATAGGCCCTTGCCTTGCCATCTCCCTGCCATGGTATAATATTTAGTAACCCTCACACGTGTCTTATAATTGAGGTCAAGATATAAAACTACGAGACAGCACCGCGGTATATCACAGCTTCATTACAGTATTCACTACTAATCACTTTCAAGCTAGAAGTTTATGGGCTTGGTACTGCTCTGTAGAGTGTAAAATTTAATTATTCTAACATTATGTGCAGGTGCACGGTCACAACCAAACCCTGATATTTGAAATTCTTCAAATGTCACAGAGATCTGGATCCAAAATTGTCCTCTGTGTCTTCTCTTCTGTGTGGAATCAAAACCAAAATTGGCCTTTTGGTCTTCGAGGTACTTTTTTATGCTGTCCTGTTTTCTGCTGAACTCAAAACTTGTGTCAACGGTAGCTTAGAGTATGTCAGCAATGAGGGATCATGGGAATTGCTAGATCTTGTTGGAAGGCCTATTTTCCAACCAGATCTAGTTATTGTAGGGTATTTTTCCCTACAAGGGAAAATGTGTTTGTTTTGGTTTTTAATCAAAATTTTCCATGGAATATGTTGACTTTGCAGTTATATTATTTGGCCAAAAACAGAAATAATTTTATAAAAATGTGTCACACTGCATCATAGGAGTTGTAATTTGGGTACTTTCTAATCCCATTTTCCTATCTAGGCCAGGCTCTCAGAGGGGAGTTCATCTCTCATGATGTTCAGGAACTCCCATTATGCACTCCCCTCACTAAGAGTTTTGGTTTCAAACAAAATATTTGTTCTCAGCATTTCAACCAAATATGAAAAATTTCCACAGAAACAAAACACTATAGAAAATTGGATTTTTCAACTAATTTTTTATTGAAAAAGGAAAATTTTCAACAAACCCTACTAGTCACTTCATCTCTGTGCCCCAATTTCCTATCTATAAAATGGGAATAATGAGAGTCCTTTTTCTTCTCTTTCTCAGCCCCATGCTTTGTGACACAAGCTCTTTTGCTGCTTTTTCTCTTTTTTTTATTTCAAAATAACCTTTTTTTCTAAAAACTTTTTAATACCCTCTTTGTTCCTCTCTCTGCCGTGTAGTGCTCTCTGTCTTTTCTCCTCTTCTCTCTTTACCCTATGCTCACTAAACTTTCTCTAACCTAACAAAGAATTCTTTAATTACAGAATACCCCTTTTTAATTTCTTTGTTTTTTTTTTAATTTTCTCTCCAAGCCTAACATGTTCTGTTTTAAAAACTTTCTCACATCCTCACGGAAAATTCTTTAATTTCAAAACACACCTTTTATTTTCTTTATTTCAAACTAACCCTTATTTTTCTCTTTGAACAGCTCTCTCTATGACACAGCCTCTCCTGCTGCTTTCTTTCAAACTAGCCCTTATTTTTTCTAAAAGCTTTTTCTATCTCCAATTTTTTTCTTTTTTCAAAACACAGGTTTCCCATGTCCAAACACAGGCATACAAGCACCCCACACAGGCCCCAACACAAAAAATGTGTTTTTCAAAATGGCTGACAATGTCAATTGTGTACAAGACGTGGTGAACGTTAACGAGATCTTTATTACTCTTGTGAGCACACCAGTTTACCTCCAAGGAGCTCAGTGGAGGTTTGTAGCCCATGTTTTATGCAGCTTTTGTTAGCGGTGCAAAGAAAAGCTTTACCAAAAAACATGTCATTTTAATCTTGGCAGTGTCCCTTTCTTCTATTTGTTATTAAAAGAATACTTCTGGAGCTAGGAGATAAGCACTCTAGTGAGTCTTTGTGGTAGCCTTTAATCTCTGGAGGTCTCAGCAGAAATTTGGTATGGGTCATAAAGGAAATGGATGTGGCTGTTTTTTGTCTCACTACACAAAAAATGTTGTCTTATCCCATCCCAGTGGCACCTGGTGATGTGAATCTTCCCAGGGCATGGAGAAGTCCATCAATGGGCGTATTGCAGGTCAGATTATCACCATTAACATTCTCATTCTTGGTATCTCTCCTTTCATGGCTTATGGTGCAGGGTGTTGAGGACTTGCTCAGTGCTTATACTTTTTTGTTTAGCACAGCAGCTGTTTGTGTTTAAAGAGGCTGGCAAATGCATCAAATCCAAATCCTAATTCTTACTATCGAGTGGTATTTTAATTAAGTTCCAAGGGGCATGGAGCTGGAGTTGAAGTGGTAGCTGAACCTTGTGGAACTATGCCTCTTAATTCTGTCTGCTGCTGTATTTTCAAGAATTTATGAGGTGACTGCAAACCTCGTTTTCACCAGCAAATTGAGCCCTTATCTGAAGGCTCTTGGCTTGAAAATGATTTTTAGTGTAGGATAGACTTTAAATATGTCACACATTCTTAAAAAGATGGCAATAATGCTTTTCGTCTTGCAATTGCCGTGTTAATATTTGCTGATTAATTTTTCACTAGACCCCTGTGGAGCTGATAAGTATTGTTCTGCTCCATCTTGCAAATGGGGGGAAATGGAGATAGAAATGGACCAAGATATTTTTGGTAGTGATTAGGGTTGCCTCCATTTTTGGTTGCCCAAATAGAGACTGCTTAAAGGAACCTGATGTTTAGACTGTCAGTGCCCAGCACATTATGAAAACCAGGCTCTTTTAAGGTGTCTCACAGTCAGCACCAAGAATAATCAAATCATTTTTGAAAATCTTTGCATAAGTGATTTGTCCCAGTTCACAGAGGGAGTCAGTAGCGGTGCTCGGAAGGCTGCACTCAGCATGGAATTCCTGGCTTCCACTCCTTGGTTTTGGCTCACTTACCTCCACTCTTGTAACTACAAGTGATAGGTGAACTCAAAAATACTCAGTTTAGGTCACCATCCGGAAGTTCATTGCTTCTCCAAACCACCTTGGGACCACAAAATCAAACTAGAAAGCTTGTAAGAACAGTTACTGTCATAATATTTGTGGTGGTTCGAATCAACCCATAAGGTAAGATTTACCTCCTACTAAGCACACCAGATTGGAAAAATGGTTCAGTTTATAATAATCAGTAGAAAATATAACCAAATTCCATTGAACTACAAATAAGATTTTTATTTTGAATCTTAGGTAAAACCTTAGATTATTTGCTTTGTACCAATGTAACCATCGCGAGTGACTAGAAATCTTAGTAATAAAAGGTTTGCATTGTATCCCCCTTGTTCAAGCAAAATTCCCATTAACTTTAAAATTCTACTGCTACAACTTTCAAGACTTTCAATCTTCTAATCATCATCAGCTCATTCAACAGTGCAGTGTGAGATGACTTATTTGTTACATCTTAGTTTTTCAAATTGGGGAAAGAATGAAACAATAACAGTTAAAAAATCAAATGGAGATTGGGTGGGAAATTATTGTAAATAAATAGCCTTAATCCAATTTCATGATGGAATTGTTACTGTCAATGGCACTCCGTGCAGTTTCTAAAAGGGCAAAATCATAAAAGTGCAGAGTGAGTGTTGGCTGATTAAGGCAAATTACTAGAAGCAAATTTTAATCCAAACTAGTGGACAGCTTGAAATATCAGCTACTTTAAATATTGCTTAAGAAAAATAAAACTAATTGAATAAAAAATTAAAATTAATTGTATCTGTATTTTGGGGGCCCATGTGTCTCATTCTCATTTTTTCTACTGTCATCAACATTTTCCAGGATTTCGTTCAATTTTCTGTATTAATGTGCCATTTGCTCAGCTGCCACTCAAAGATGTGACTAGGAATGTGGAATCTAGCAGGTGAATACATGGCACATTACCATTGTTTCCCCCACCTCCATCCAATATGAACGTGCAAGGATAATAGGGGAAGATTAATGTGTTACAATAAATAGCTTCCCGATAGAAGGACTATAATATGATGCAGTGGTATGTACAGAGACGTCTGCTTTCAGAACATGCTTGTTGAGAAAAAACAAGATATGTGGAGGAAAGAATGAAGCCTGAATGTTACTCTTTTTTATATTGGCACACTGAACAATATGCAAATATCTTTCATCAAAGCATTTTAATGCACACAATACTTTTTGGAGAGTTAATCAGGACACCACAATTAGGGCTGGGTTCTCCTTTGCATTTAAAGCAGTTCCACCTCTGTTTCTGTGTGAAAAACAGTGTGTATTTGCCCTAGAATTTCAGCACATAGCACTAAAGCTTGAATTTTCTGAGGATTTTCAAGTAAATGTGCTAATTGGGTTAAGTATTAGTCAGTCAAAAGGGGCCACAAAGTTCACATTCTTATTTTCTCTTTTTTTGGGGGGGGCAACTTTCCAGCTTTAAAATCCTTAAGTGACACGTAATGTAGTATACTGTTATGTATTCATTTTAAACTGAAAAAGTAAGTTACAGATGGGTAAACCCAGATGGAGAAGTTAAGTAAATTGTCCAGGTTCACACAGTAAATAAGTAGCAGAGCCTGAAATATACCCCAGGTGTCCTGACTGCCAGTTGTCTGGTCTAATCATGAAATGACATTCCCTCCCATATGACAAAGAAAACAAATGGTTAGGAATGAAGAATGTATCAGTGTGAAGAATTACACTGACCCATTCTCTGTAAATCAGCCTGGACGAGTCTGGCAAAGTTTAAGCATCCATGATAGCCACAGCAAATGTTTTGCATTGTCTCCACCCACACCTGTGCGTCCTGATGGGGGAGGAAGCAGCAGGTGAGGCTATTAAATTTGTGGGGTGGAGAGATGGTGGCAAAAAAATTAGCAGGCCCACCATAAAATCCTAAATCTGGTTCTGTGGGACAAAAGTTTCAGCCCTCTCTGGGTATGCCTGCCCTGCAATTAAAAACCTGCGGCTGGTCTGTGCCAACTGACTGGGGCTAAGGGGCTGCTTAATTGTGGTGTAGATATTCGGACTCTAGGATCCTGTGCGGTGGGAGAGCCCCACTGTCTGCACTGCAATTAAGCAGCCCCTTAGCTGACCCCGACTGTCCATGAGTGCCTGATGGATACGCTTTGAGGCACAGGCTGAGTTTGTCAGTGTGTTGAGGGCAAGCATGCTAATTCTCCAGCAGCTCCTGCTGCAAAGGGGACCTCTCCCCCACACCGAGGTCAGGCCAGGGGGGATGTGTCCTGTAGCTTGCCCGCAGCCCGGCTGCTCCTTCCTGTGAGGAGAAGGGGGGGGCCAAGCTGCTGCCACCTGTGCCCCTCCCCCGCTCGTTTGCTTGGATTCCGAGACCCGCTGAGGGAGCTGGAACCCTGTGAGCTCCCTCAGCTCGCGCCCCACAGGCACCAGGAGGGCTCCAGGACTCCCCGCCCCAGTGACTGCTCGAGGGCTGGAGACTGCAGGACACCCTGGCTGCCACCGCTGCTGGGAGCCGCTTGCAGGTGGGGCCATAACCTACAGAAGGCAGGGAGCAAGCACCGTGTCCTGAGGCGTGTGGCAAGAAGGCAGGGTGGGGGGTGGCAGGCTGTGCCGCGGCCCCGCCGCTCTGTGTGGACCCCTCTGGATGTGGGACAGGCTCTCTTGCTCGTCTCTATGCCATGCCGTGGTGGGGCGGGAGAAGGGGCAGCTGTTGAAAGGTCTGGAGGGGTTGCTCCATTCAGCGCTGCGAGGCTTAGGTCCCATTTTCAAAGACTGAGGAGCCTGAGGCCCCTTGGCTTTCAATGAGACGTGGGCTCCGAAGTCACTTCTGAAAAGGGAAGGCAGCTCTCTGAATCACGTAGGCCCTGCAGAGCTGAGGGGAGCAATGCCCACCTTTTTATCATCTGGGTCTGGGTGTAAATGAGAGGTAAGTAAAGTCCTTTACAGTGGCTACAGCAAGTAAAGTCCTACAACTGTAGCATTGGGGTTGACATTTTTAATCTTTCAAATGAAAATGTACAGCGTGACAGCCAAGAGAAGAGACCCAATGTTCCCGGGAGAGAATTTACTAGGTACCATCCTATTTACAACTGGTATCTCTTTCTTTTTTAAGAGCCTCATCGATATCAGGGTGGGGAGACAGAGAAATTTCTTGCAAAACAGATGGCAGGTGGCATCGGAGAAGTCACAGAGAAACAAATGACCCCACCCTAATTTTAAAGTGTACAATCTAAACTAGTTTCCCTCTCCACATAAGTTTCTCAAGTCCCTCTGCAATGATGCCATGTAGTTGAATGTTTCTTGCCTTTTGGATTGGCACAGCATCTTGCTTCTGGGCTGTCCACTTGGGTTAATGTATTTTCTAATCAAATGTATCTAGAGCTGGTACTGTTATGGGTGGGAAACAATACAATTGTGGTAGGACCAGCAGGCAGGGGAAGTAGGGACTGGGGGGAGTGATATAATGATCAGTTTGTGTGGGGAAATAAGACCAAATGATCGTGAGAGCATTCTGGTTTTTCTCCATACACAGAAAAACTCATAGCTCCTTTCAAGTGGCACCAAAATTGGAAGCAGACTAGGGCCACTTGTAATACTAGTGACTATGGGTGTTTAAAAGCAAACTACTGGGTTAGGAGGATATTTGCCCAATGGTGTATTTTGTCTTTGCTTATTCTGTGTCTTTACATCCACTGTCTGTGGAAACAGCCATTTTGTGCTCACTGCAGACCTTCAGAGAGGGCACAAGTGCTATGTGCTCTCTTGAAAGTTATTCCTTGGAGACTCCTGTTTTAAGAAGAGAATAGAGAAAACACTGAAAACAGTAAGCTGCCCTCTGGAATTCTGTCACCCCATTCAGACTGTAGCAAAATTAGCTAACAGAAGGACAACAAAATGATTAGAAGCTTTGAAAGACTTTCCTGGGGAATTTTGCATATGCAGCAAAAGATGTAGGGGAGATTATTAAGAGGTGGCAAGATAGAGGTATATCAAATAATAAATGATGTATAGAAAGTCATTGGGGTGTTGACCAATTTTATAATAACAAACAAGGGTTTGCCAGGTGCAATGAGAGTCAGAAACAATGTAAAGTGATAAAAATGAAATATTTCACCTCAGACATAATTAACCTATGGAACTCACTGTATCAGGTCCCAACTCAGGAAACTGCTTAAGACCTGTTACAGTCAGTGTGATTTACACACATGCTTAAAGTTAAGCCTATGCATTAAGTGCTTTACTGATAAGGGATGAGGTCCTGAATTGGAGGCAAAAGACAGCTGGATTTTTATAAGGAATATCCATATTTACGGTTAATGGAAGAAATCATCTATCCTAACTGTAATAAAAAAGGTACAAGGGCTATAAATTCTCAAGCTTTGGGACCTACAATCACCAGTAGCTGCCTGGGATTAGGAAGTCGCTTCCACCCTGCAGGCACGTGACAGTCTTATTGTCAGTTATGGGGGTTTACACCTTCCTCTGTGGCATTGGGAAGTGGGCACTCTCTGAGACAGGATTTTGGGGCTTGATGGCCCATTGACCTGATCCGCTATAGCAACGCCTCTGTGCCCAAGATAGAAAAGATGAGTGGCATACAGGGAGAAGGAATAAGAGAAAGGAAAATGGTGATGGAGTGGAAAAAAAATAAGATACACCCTTAGAGTCTTTTTTAGTGGTTGCAGCAAATTCTAGAAACATCACTGCAAAAGACTCTGAGGGTCATTCAGAAGGGACATAATCCTGTAATCTTCTAAGGTGCCAATTGCCTAGAGCCAGTGTGCTGGTAGGAGGCGTATGTCAAAGGTGTTACTTACGGAGTACAATTTCAAGACCCATTTACACTACACACTTAAACTGTGCCTGGGATGCGAGTGTTGTCAGGGGATGTAGTTGCCGGGTGACATTTGTAGTGCTGATGGGCCTTAGATCTAGTGCATCTCCGATCAAAACACGAACTCCCCTGTCATATTTGAGGCAGTGAAGATAAAAACAGCTTATTTGTTGATAGACTTGATTTGAGATAAATGTGTGTTCAGGGGAAAGAGGCAAGATTAATTAAGATAATGAAGTGTGTTTACATCAAATACCATCGAAAATCAATTCTCTTTGCTCTGAGCTCAATTAACAGAAATATAAGTTATTTTCTTTGTCAAATGCCACAATTAATTATAGAGTAGGTTTTTCTCTGGGGGGCTTCTCAAAGACTGTTTTGATGCTTACAATTAATTCTAATAGGAAGGTCAGACTAAAAATGTACTGCTCCTTGTAAGTTCTTACAGCCTAATTATTGCTTTCAAGCACCTGGTGGTGTGGTAGGCATCTCCCAGAAAGTACGAAAAAGACATGGGGTAAAATTTTCAAAAGCACCTATCATGTTTTCATAAGTGATGTAGAAGCTGTTTCATTGAGTTTCAGTGGAACTTAAGCTTCTAAATGACCTTTGAAAATGGGAGTTAGTCACCAAAGCGACTTAGGTCCTTAGAAAACATTATTCAGGGTCTCTGTCCCTAGGTGCATACAATCTAAATATGACCGTGCAACAAGTGAGCTAAAACAAGGGGGGGAACCAAATGAATGTGGAGGGATTAGAGAAAGGACACTGATAGAATAGTTGCTCAGCATGGCATGGTTGCATCTTGTCAATTCTCTTATTTCACTACTCTTTAGCTAGTCTTCTTGCTCCCACTCCCTCCTGTTGATAAGCAAACCAGCAGAAGTGAGTTTTCAGGAGGAATTTGAATGTGATCAGGAAAGTGGCCTGGCAAATAGATTTGGAGAGGTGCTCCAAGGGTGAAGGGGGCAGCGTGCGGGGGGAAGATGCGGACACACATGGGGGAAGGAATTAAAGGAGAATCAAGGCTGGTGTCATTGGCAGAATAAAGAGGGGAGAGCATGCAAGGACACCAGGTTAGCGATTTAGGCAAGAGCTGCATGACCTAAGGCAGAGATGAGTAGCCTGAAAGTGCTGACCAATGCAAAGGGGATTCAGTCTAGATACACTGAGAGGATGTGGCATGGTCAGAGCCATGGGTGAGACGGATGATTTTTGGGAGCAGCATTTTGGATGGACTGGAAGAGAGAGAGAGGTTAAGATTTTAAGTACTTGAGAGGAAAAGGATGCAACAACTGAGGTAGGAGATGATTTTATAGGACAGTAGTTGGGTCACTGGGGCCCAAGGGAAGCAATGTGTGTTCCATAAATGTTGTGGAAGTAAGAGCAATGGGATTTGGCTGGAGCCTGCGTTTGAGGTGGAGGGTGGAGTCCAAGATGATCCACAGAGGGGGGCCTTTGAGGTGGTGGGGAGGAGGATGGTAGTATCGATTATATCCTTCAGCTTTACTTCTTGCCTGGAAAAATCACATCCTTTCAGAGGAAACCTGCTGAAAGAAAGAAATCCAGATTTAGTTCGGTGCAGCCCAGATCATCAGGGGCTGCATCAGCTGTGGAAAGTGCCTGGCTATTAACTTGCTATGAATGGCTGACCCATCATCAGAGATTCCAGCCTGTCTGGGGTAGAAGCAGTCCCCTCACCAGAGCCAATATCTAAGCCATTCTTTTGATCTTGGTTTGGCAGTAGGGAGCTGCTATGTATGTCCTGGTGCATGCTGACTGCCTGCATGCCCCATTGACTTGACACTCATCACCTTGCAGGATTAGATGGTTGGTGTTTCAACTGCTTGCTGCTTTGATCTCTCAGCTGGTAAATCTGTGAGTTTAGTGTCTCCTGCAGAGCTTGTGCTACCAGCAGAGATGTGGCAGCTGCTTAAATCATCTTCAGAATCATTCCTGTGGTCTTTGTCTCTGTCCAGCGCCTCCACTGAATGAAATCAAAATGTTGTGTCCCTGCAGGGCGTCAATATTTATGACAAACTAGAGTTCTAGCTTTAAGAGTAAACTAACTTTTTTTTTTTAAAAGATGGCTAAAACCTTGTCAATGAAAAGTATGCCATTGTCATTTTCATGGGTCGTCTTGATGTACAAATAGACAGCTGCTGAGAGGGGAAAAAATGACTTTTATAAAAATGTTTCCTTCCTTCCTGGTGCATTATGGACCTTGATGTGTCCTTCTAGTTTATTGAAATTGCTGTTACTTGTGCAGCCATAAAGGCTGATATTTTTGAAACTTCATAATTTCAGATGTGACTTATGCATTGCCACAGGATAAAGCTTGCTATGGATTCCAAAGTGCTAATCTATTGGAGGGAGGGAAATCCCTCTCTGGAATCTTCCACTAATATTGCCCAATTTCAACAGTACATACAGTATTACTTCCCTTAATCAGGAAGATAAATGAATGGAGATGGCTACTTTACTGGGGCATCTGCCAAGGGGCTTGAGCACAATGCTAGTAGACAGTAATGATTGTTATTTACTTGGTCCAAATCCACAAACATTCTTCATAGTGGGGTTTCATTTAACTACTGCCAGTGCTGTAGTGGTGATCAGTCAGATGTTAGGGGTTAAACTGGGTATCAGCAGTGTGAAATTTTAAACTCTGGTTTATTAATACAGATGTTGCTAAATAAAGGTGAAAGGTATCAAATACATTTGTTCTTGTATCTTTAATCAGCATAGTATTTTATTTCCTTTTAAATATTTTCAAGCTTTTTTTAAAAAAAAAAAATTGCTTGCTTGCTAGAGTCCTGATCCATCAAAGCTGCATTGTCCTTAATTAGATGGTAGTATGTCTTTTAATGTCCCCCTTATAATATCATTCTTTATTTTAACTGGTCATTTGGGGGCGAGGGATGTGGTGTTCTTAACACACATGGTACAAAGAGCATACACAGTCTAAAACGTGGCAGAGCCTGGTTTCTATTCTAGGCAATATAGGTTCTTATACTGTTCTCACCACTGTAGTATCACACTGTAGTATATGTGACAAACCTATATCATAGTTCCTCAGTGTTCACCTCAATTTGGAATAGAGATGGACCTGAATTCTGAACTCTGAAATCCAGATCTGATTTGAACTTTACCAAAACTTGGTGGTATTTGGATTTGGTGTTCTAGTTCCATCCATTCTAGAGAGGCTAAAACTTTCCCAAAGTTCAGAGGAAAGGGAGGCTGTGTTTTGGATCTGGTGGTCTTATTTGGACACATCTCTGGCACTTCTGAAGTATCTAGGAGTTTTCTGGATACTGAATGCATTACATAGGGAAGATCTGACTGAATAAAAAGCTTTAAAAACGTGGAAAGCAGCTTCTAATGTTTTAAGATGCAGTGTATTGACTGAAAAACGTTGGTACTCTTGAACATTAAAGATGTTTAAGACCTTAAAAACGTAGACCAAAGTAAATTAAAAATCTGATCACTCTTAACGGGTCTTGATTGTATCTATTACTTTTGCAGAATCAAAGTTAAAATATACTCACTGGATAAAATCCTAATTTCATTTTGTCCTGTTGACATTAACTCATTTGACTATAGGCATTGATTTTTCTATCGTGTAACAGTTAAGGGTTATAGCTTGCATAAAATTAACCTTTATCTGGAGTTTCTTTTACTAACAGCATACTTGGTAACTCTTCCAATGTATTAATGTGGCGGGGGATAAAACTCTCCCCCCCCCAAATAATTTCAATCTGTTTTCAGTTAGGAAGACTATGCAGAACTAACTGTGAGAGCTGCCAAAACTAAGAACTCCTGGGGGCATTGTGTTGAAGCACTTATCAGAGGAGTTGCCTGCACCCTTACTGCAAAGGGGGCAGGTTCCAGCCTGAGTTAAAGTAGAACCTGGGCTCTAACCCTGCTTTCCTCCCTCTCCCAGCAAAGTAAGCCTAGAATTAAAGTACCTCTGCACCCAGGTCAGAGATTTTTCAGTGTATGTGGTAGGAATGTTTGGGTTAAAACCCAGCTAAGATCCCATGCAGTATAGATATACTCTTAAGGGATTAGAGAGAGTAAAGGAACTGCCCAATTGACTATGCAAGCAGTTCCTCTGGATATCTATTGGGGGTGTCTTCAGTTGCTTCGTGCTAGATAAGGATACAGTAAAGTCATAGACAGGCTAGAGGACAGCTTTCTTTCAACTGCATTCTCACTTATGTTCTTACATGGAAAACATTTTGCCAGGTTAGTCGTCTTTCCTTCTCCATTCTCAGTGATTCATGAAACTCCAAAACTACTTGTACAAACACTTTCAAAGTCATTTGGAACATGAGTACCTTTTAATATTCTCTCATCCTTAAAATCAAAGTTATTCTCCACAGAAATGGTTCATCAGTCTTTAATTTATGTTCTCATTAACCTGAAGAGACAGTGATCAGTTCACACTGAATGCTGGGCATTTGGATATCTGGAGAAAGATGATCATCCTTATAAATACAGAAGACCATTAAATTGGCCATAATATATATTGTTAGAATAGGATGAGGTTTTCTTCAGTATAGAAGTGATGTGTGTTCAGCAGTTGATTGGAAGAATAATTCCCAACTGTACACTAGATGACAATGAAGAAAGGCATCACCATCACTCTTTGTATGAAGTGCTTCTTTGTTAGTAAAGGATGCTAACTTACAACTTCGCCACTCCTATAAATCTGCAAGTATTGTTTCTGTGCATAGTGGGGTGTGTGTGTGTGTGTGTGTGTGTACATGTATGCTCGGCATAAGTATCATGGGACCTTATGTTTAAAAAAGTTAACAATGTGGATAGGATCCTACATTTAAATATAAATATACAATCTGCTCATTACACCCATTTCTTGATTTCACTTTGGAATTGGAGGCGCACAAGGACTGGTGTTTTGATAAATATTCGTGTTTAATGCGTCTTGTAAAATGTTCTCTGCTGTCCATTCAAAAATAAATGAAATTATTCTGAACTTTTTTTGGGGGGGGAGAGTAAGGTTTTACTCAGCATAAATGAAGTGGCAGAATCTTTTGCATTTTATTTGTAAAATGGGATGATATTTACCAACAGAGGAATTTTGAGATATTCTTATGTTGTGATATGCTCTGAAACTCTTGAACTAAATATGCTGCACAAGTGCAAAGTCATATGGCAGGCTGTTATGAAAATCCCAAAGGGAGTTAGGCTGCTCTTGATAGTTCCATCATATGTTGTTGTTGCACATCCCTAGAGCATATGCAGAAAGGTTTGGGGTATGCTTTCTTTCTCTAGTCACCAGGTAGATGTTGCTCCCTTTTGTTCAGGAGTCAAACCTTTTTTTTTTTCTTGGCACAGTCTAGAAATTTACCTCATTGCTTCCTTATGAGGACAGCTGGGACAATAACTTATTTTTCAGTTTGGGAGAGTTCTGAAAAATAACTTTGTTTCAGGCTGAACTCAATCCAAAACTTTTCTTTGAATCTTTGGTGACTTGAAGTCCATTTTGAGTCTGTTCCAAAGGGGGGAGTTCCTGGATTGTGGGATAGCCCCAGGGTAATGGTGATAAGGGATAAAACCAGCATCAGCACAACCACCCTCCTCTGGCAGTTTTGTACATGGCCAACACGAACAGTGTCAAATTCATTAACAGCTTTGGGTTGACTGAAACAGCATTTTTGGTTTAATAAAATATTCATCTGAAAGATTTTGCCCAGTTTCAGCTATTAGGCCTGACCTTTCAGCAGACCTTTTATGGCTTTTAACATTGGAAGGATTCTGAATGTTGCCATAAGAATTCTGACTAAAGCATTTATTTCGTGAATGCATTTTTTCTCATTACGTATGCCAGCACTCAACACACTATTTAAAACCCAGCCATTTTACAAATGTTATTGTCTTAACAATTTTCCCCTATGTAGAAGTCCTAATAAATCTGACTTGACTTCCGTTTAAGGTACCCAAAATGTTCCACCTCTTCAGATCTGTTTGTTCAGTTTCTAATTTACTGTTATGTGAAAGATGAGGATCTCTACTTTTTGTTATAGAAATACGCAGTCATTACAGGCAACAAATCTGATCTGAGAGAGAGTATCACACTTATTAGGTTCAGCATGATTTCCAAGACCTGGATTCAATCAGGAGCATTTTCAATTCATTCATGATGGCAATTTCTGTCGTTCCATTAGTGATGATGAGCTGAAAAGGACAGGTTGTCTTGACTCCCATATCTTAAAAAAGCAGTAATGGACGGTAGGAAAGTTGGAACCTATTTCTATTCTATCTAATTTATTCACTAATAAGATATCCATAGTATCTAGCACCTAACAAAACAGTGAAATGTTCTCCTTGTTTCATAAACTGTGTGTAATCAGTTTTGTTTGCACACTCTCTTTGGGCAGCTGCGTGAGCAGGGGTGTTTGGGAGACTTGCTTGTATGACAGATATTTTGCTTTTTGTGAACTTCCTCTGAAGCAGTAGCTAATCATATAAATGTAGGGCTCAAAGGGACTTCAAGAGGTCATCTAATGCAGGTGTCAATGTCTTGTCTGGAAAAACTGCCCCTAAAGTGGCACTTCGGAGAGGATGTCAGAGAATCAGTGAATGGGTTAGTTCACTACTTTAGTGTGATGAGAGAATATAGGTCCTGATTCTCCACTCCCTCACACTTTGTGTAGTTGCTTTGACATGTGCAAAGCTGTAGTAAAGCTAACCAGTACCAAGTCCAAATGGTAGAGTTTGATACTCCCTTTGCACGGGCCCAGATGACTCTGCAAGTTGTGAGGCAGTAGAGGAAATAGGCTTAGTTTTTATTTTAATATCATATCATCTTCGGCTGATACTTTGCATAGCCATTGAAATACCATAGGAAACAGTCATTTAGAACAAGCTTAAGCGCAATGGGTTGGTAGCTCTACAGAGGATAAACAGAATCCAAGTTTTAGCTTGCAAGATGCCTGGTGTGTCTCTCTCTTATTCACGCAGTGACAATTCTCATTCATCTTGTCTCTGTGGAAGTTACAGCAGTTCAGCATTTGACCTGAAATGCTTGCATGATTTACAGCTGTCTTCTTGGTTACTTTGGGGATATAAAGCAAATCAGTCATCCCTAAGATTTTATAATCCAACCTTGTTTCTTCCACTTGAGCAGTGAATAGGCTCAGCAATTCTAGACCACCTTAATGTGTGAAATGAGATTTCAATTTTTCTGCTAGTGAGATGGAGAAAGGGGCTGGGGACCCTGCTTAAAGTGGTTGCTGTCTCCTTAACCCTCCTATTCATGTCTAGTTATTCCAGTTCATTTGATCCTATATTGAAAGATATGTAAATAGAAGAAGAAAAACATCTGAAGGGTCCTCAGCTTCCACTATTTCGTACTTACAGAATAGTAGTTGGATTTTACATGCTACGAGAGCTGCTGTTTCTAAACCTAACTGGGCCAACTAAGAAAAGAGTAAATGCCATAATGGAGAACATCTTTACTGTGAATGACTTCTCCATAAATTCATTATGGAGAATGAAAGTGTCACACTTCACCCCTTCTTAAACAGTGGTCAAATTACTTTACAATGAATGTTGGTAAATACTTTGATAGCCTACAGCAATAACCGCTTGCAGTGGGACTCTATGAAATACCACAAGAAAGACCAATGACAATGAGAGGACAACTAAGAAACAGACTACTAGTGATTCAGTAGGTGTTACTCATCCCCTCAGTGTTGAATGAATGGCTCTGTAATACGTGCCACGTTGGTGACAATGCTGTAGTTGAGATGAAACTTCAATCTAAATTCCTTAGCATCTGTGGTCAATAAAAATCTCACAAGTAGGCTGTTCACCCTTGTGTTCTGACCAGATTCCAACCCTGGTAACTAAAATCTGAATACCTAATTTCCCCTGTGCGGTGTCAAGTGGAATATACCTTTTGTCACAAAATGGTTGTGTGTTGTCAGTGTGCACTGTTAATTCAGAGTCATGTTCCTCCCCAGTGCAAATCAGCAGTAGATGAAACGATGCCTCTATGTAGTTTGTAGAGAGGTTTTTGGATCATTTTGATTGAAAGATGCTGTATAAATGAAGAACATGACTATGCTGCAGTGGTTGATATATTATGATAGGTGCTGTTATACAGTCTAAGTTTTGGGTTTTTTTCTTTGTGTCCGAGTGTCAAGTCTCGGAAAGTTGTGGTGGTGGTGTTAACCTTGTAAAAATAGCTATGTAGAGGCGATTGTCTTTGGAATAGGAGCTGCATGAGAAGCAAGAGGATGTACTGTCAGCATTGGTTTCTAGTTATCTATTTTTTAGGCAGAGAAGCTCTCCAGGCACTGGGCACTGTCATTGGGCTGAGATTCCTGGAAGAAGGGATTCCCCTGCATGCGGTTTGACCACCTCTGTTTCAGGATTAGTATATATGTATAAATGAAACAAATTATACTTAGACTCAGTATCTCTGATTTCTCCTCTGTTAGGAAGCAACTTGTAAGGCCCTGGACATGTGTTACCACTCAGCAGAGGGGCAATGCTTGTGTGAGAACACAAAACTACTATTGGAAAAGGGGGCACCAATATGAAATGTCACTTTGTTATTAAGACATAAGCAGTAGGTGCTACTAACAAGCAGGGTCTTTGCTTAAGATAGTGCTGTTGAATATAACTGGGTTTTCTTTTTAGTAGCAAAGCAGGCATAGATACGCCAGCCTTCAATGTAATTTTGGATTATACCCCTTCAAATAGCTTAGTGTCTGTGACTTTAAGTGATCGTCTGGGTGTGCACTCCTTCATAAAAGTTTTGTGTCTTTTGGGGAGGAGTTAAAGCACAGTTGCAAAAAGAGAACCTGCCTGATGGGGAAGTAGAATAGAGATCTTTCTGAGCTGTGAAAGTGCTATGCTAATTTGGTTTCCCATATCAGAGCTTTGCTCAGGAGGGTTTGTATATACGAAACTGAACTATAACAATATGATATTTTAAACCAAGGTAGAGCAGAGTACCAGGAAACAATACCAACATTGTTGCATGCACAGAGATTAATAGAGAAATGTCCTGTATGAGTTCAGCTCGATAGCGGTCCTCCTGCACTGAAATTCCTTGGGTGAAGTGGGCTCAAACACACCCATTATAAAGGGTAGGTGCAATCTAATAATGTAGAATGAGAGCCTAATGCAGCCCAAAAGAAGATGTGACTGCACAGTAACTATCCTGAGAAATAAGACCACTACTACAAATTTCAGTTGGCAGTGGATGGTAAGCACCACAGGCATACAAGCCATGGATCTGATCAGAGTGTCACGTCAGAATTTTATAGCTGCGGTGCAAGAAGCAAAAGGGGGAGTCCTATGGCCAGTGGGGACAATTTCAGAAATAAGGGTGTTTTCAAAGGCTACAGGTGCCTTGAACGAAAGCTGTGATTGGAGGCAGACCCCACAAGGTAATGTGGGTACTGGCCATGAAGCAAAATTCCAGTGGCACTCCGTAATCAAGTGCACAAGGAGCTCACATGTCTATAGAGCAGGGGTATCATAGCACCTGTAGAAGCCAGGATATCCTGGGTAAGCTGCATGGTAGTGCTGAAGAAGCATCAGGCAAATTATGTATTTGCATAGACCCAAAGCCACTGTACTGGGTATTGAAAAGATGTCACTGTTCATTGCCCATGATTAATGACACCTTGCCAGAACTTTCCAAAGCCAGAATCTTACAGCCTGTAATATGAGGAACAGATTTTGGCACAAAAGCCTGGATAAAGAGTCCAGCACATTGACAATCTATGCAACACAATTTGGTCAAAGAGCCTTGTTTGAGACTGAGCCGGCATATGCCCAAATAAAAAAAGAGCTTTCGGCGTATGGTATTGTGAATGGAATGATTCCATCGGCACCCCTATAGCCATACAATAATAGTGCAATCGGACCACAAACCCCTGGAGCTAATCATGGTAAAGCTCCTCCTTAGTGCTCCAAAGAGATGGCAGCACATACTGATGCACCGCTGGCACAACCAGGCTGAGGTCACGTATAGTTTAGGATGATTACTGGTGTTCGTTAACACTCCGAGTCAGAGAGAGATGTATACACCTAACACTAGTGAGTTGTGGGAAAGGGATCAGGGCACTGAATCCATAAACATGCTGCATTATCTGCAGCAAAGCTGTTGGAAACCAGAAAGGACATTCAAGCACAGAAAGAGAAGACCGCAACTGTAGCAAGGTGGCTGGAAGACAAAAATACATGTCTTACCCATAGATATTGACATCCGTCTTAGATGGCCTTATCAGTGTGTTAATTAACCGAGAGTGAATACACAAGTCTGCTCTTTGATAGACAGGAGTTAGACCTGTCAGTCGTGATAAACGCCAGCAGAAAGAGACTCCGTTATTATATGAGCCAACTGCACAACCAGGGGAGAAGGTGGGAGTGAATTTTTTTTGAGCTTTAAATAAAAACAGTACTTTATTACAGTGGACTACTATTTGAATCTTTGGGAGGCTGATGCCTTGCCTAATACAAGAAGCAGGTCCATGATTAGCAAATTGAAGACCCAGTTTGTAAGATGTGGCATTCCAGACATAATGTTCCCTAACAATGGACCTCAATTTGCCTTGGAACAATTCAAGGAATTTGAATGCAAATAAGAGTTTGACCACCAAACCTCCTCCTGAGAACTCCCATAGAGTAATGGTAAGGTGGAATTAGCTGTGAAAACAGCAAAGGAACTGTCACACAAGACTGTTTCTTCTGGTTCAGATCCTGGGTTGGCAGTTAGGCACACAGAAATACCCCATCCCAGTGGTGTAAAAAAACAGTCCAATGCAGGCACTGATGGGACAAAGGACCAAAACTCCGTTACGAATGAGGGAATATCAGTTGCAGACAATACAAGGGGGAACATAGGTGAGAGGAGGTATCTCAAAAACAGACACTAAAGTATGACAGGTCAAGGTCCTATTGCCTGTTTACAGGGTCATTCCTCTGAGGATCCAGCCATTCGAGAGACCCGAAGGAGTGCACTAAATAAGTCATGAGGAGGGCAAACTCAGCAGCTGAAATTTTATATAATTAAGTACCACAGTTGTTTTTTAATTGGAAACTATTAAGGTCTTAACTACCTGCAAATATTTTATATTCCAAAAATTAAGCTGTTATTGGTAGAGTTTTTTGAGAGGCATTTAGAGATATGAAGAAATGAGTTAGATTAGCTTAATTACACTAATGAATTTTCACTTCTGGGCTAATAACTTGCATGCTAAAACCCAATACAAGCTGAAAGAGCTAAGATAGAGCTGTACTCTGTCCTTTTCACTAAAGACGGTGCTGCTGGTCAGGGATCAATCGTGGCTCCTGTGGGAGGGGTCTCTAGCACTGGGAAAAAAGCATTCCTAAATAATAATGTTAGTAGATAAGAGATTCCTAGCCTTCCTCATACAAGTTCCAGGCTTCTGTGTAGAAGGCTGCTCTCCAGGGTAACTGAAGTTATATGGATAACCCTTGATATCCGTGTGGATATAGAAATGTTTAAAAAAAAAAAAAGTTGGGATACTATTTTCCCAAAGCTATTGGGGGAGCATCCCCTAGAAGCACAGCTACACTCAGTATGTACAGACGGACGTTTTGCCACTGTCCGGTCGGGGGATGGAAGGAGAAGGTGATTTACTGAATTGATTCAAAAGTTAAATTTCATACACACACGTATTCTCTCCCCTCCCCTGCAGAAAAAGTGGCATTCGTTTTCCACTGTCATATTTCAAAATCATTTTGAAACTTCCATAGCATTTGCAGAGGATAACATTTTCTCTGAAACTCATCAATGCACTTGCACTGAGAAGGTAAAAATAAGGATGGGGTGAACACATTCTCAGAAATGTTAGTTGAGACAGCCTCACCAAGACTAAAGAACAAATTTCCCCTTTTTTCCTCCTTTTAATCAGTCTTCCTGAAATTCCTTTTAGCGAGGAGCAGCCAAATAAAATAATAGCCGTTTTGTGGTCTTCCCGTAAATGAAATCCTTACACGATTAATGTTAAGAGTCGACAAGAATCCAATTAATCTGGCTGTGACTGTATGGCATGGAGTTAAAGGACAGCTTGTTCCTACAGCAGTCATTCTTCTTGAACAACAACAAAATCAAATCACTGTGCTCTGTTAAGTTATCAATGGAGCTGTAGACCTGGATATGGAAATAAGGGGAGCTCAGCCTAACTTATTGCAGTATCATCTCTGTGGTGGTAATTCTCAAAAAGAGTTTATAAATAATTCAGGGACTGCAATCAATATTTTAAATAAATAGTACAAACATCCCTAGAGATCTCATGGTCAGAGTAAATGGCAAAGATTTATAGCAGCTTAGAAAGTATTGAACAGGAAACAGGTAGGTATAAATGCCTCAAGCACTGTATGCAATGAACAGCTGCAGGTTAATGAGTGTCACCTTCAAGTTTCAAAGGGATTGTGTGACTAGTACAGGAACGGTAACAAATACTGCACGTTTGGTTGTGTTCAGATACCAGTGAGTTGAACAGGTTATCAGGGTAGTGTGTTACAGGACAGGTATGGATGAACTGGCACTGTGAGTAAACTGTAGGGCAGACAAATCTAATTTCCCACAAAATGTGATGGTGATCTGCTTAAAAAAACAAAATGAGCTTAAAGTCTGACACTCAGTCTGAAATCCATGTTTTGCCTGCAAGGCAGACATTTGTATGAACTGAAATGTTGGTAGAGGCTCTCCTCTTAAACATTGGTCAGAAACTAAAGCTCTGAGTCTGTGTCTTAGAGACATGAAGCTGTATTTAATTAACCCTATTCCTGTGCCATTAATAACCATTAGGTAAATAGTAAAATCAGATGATGAAGACTCAATTAAGCACTACATAAACTTGAGATACTGAAGGTCAGATTAAGTTTAGTAATTTTTCCTCAAGGGTTGGATGTTTTGAATGAACTGCAGACTAGGTAAGAAATTTAAATTTAGATTCAATTTCTGGGTATCTAAAGTCCTTTTTTATTGCACACCTGATGGGCTCTGTTGAGGGCTTCTATCTTGGAATAGCCCAAATAATGAATAAGGATACTTCACAAGTGTAGAAAGAGACAGGCAGGGTGTCCAGTAAACCGAAAACTAAGAAATATTTGAAACCTTTAAGTAAAATGTGATTGTTAACAAGAAAGAAGGTTGCACGAGAAACATTTCAACTTCATCTGCTGTAACTATACCGAATGTCCAAATACCCAATTCTCTGCAAACCTGTCTTCAGTTTTGTTTCTGTGACTTTCATTGAAGTTCCTGCTGAAAAACGCTAGTTTGCACTGCTAGTGACAATGGCTTCTATCCTCAGTGTAGATCAATTTAGCTTTGCCAGTTTACACCAGCTGAAAATCTCTCCCACTATCATTTTCCTAACAACAAAAACGCGGCCCATTGTCTTGCACTTTTGTGCATTCATTTGCACCAGTGCAAAAGGAGAGTGAAATGCTATTAAATCAGAATGGTAGCTGTTATAGGTATACTATATAAAAGAGAGACATTAGGATATAGGGGTGTCAGTGGGAATTGGGTATTTAAATCCTTTAGGCTCCTTTGAAAATCCTAGCCTTAAACTCTGTGTGCCTCAGTTTCCTCATTTGTAACATACCTTTCTTTGTTAAAATACATTGGCCCTTATTCTTCACTACACTTAGGTCCAGATTTTTAAAGGTATATAGGTATTGTGATGCTCAGTGCCACAATCCCTAGGTTTCATTTTCAAAAGCAATTTAGGCACCTAGGAGCCTACATCCAATTAACAATCAATATCCTAAGTTCCTAAATCACTTTTGAATATAACATAGGCTCCTAAACCAGATGTGGAAATGCTGAGTAGGGCAACGCCTAAATACCTTAAAAAATCTGAGCCTTAGTTATCTTTATGGACATTAGCAATCCCATTGATCTTAATAAATATCTAGTCACATATGAAAAGTTAAACATGTAGATAAGTGGTTGCAGGATTGGGGCCTTGGACCTATCGAAGGGAAAAGTGCTAAGTATTTATTTCCAGTGATTCCTGACTTGATAAGGAGACACTGTGGAACCCACTTGAATGGGTGAATATTTGCTCAAGGGGAAAAAATGCATGCTTTGAAAATAATATTTTACTAAGTAAGTGATAAGTGAAGATGCAATGACATACAATGCATAATACTTTTTAAAAAATGCTTTAAAAAGTTTGACTCGTTACATACTGTGGCACAAAAATTAATGGGATGCTCAGCCTCATAAATTTTTAGAAAAGAATTTTGAGGTTTTCCGCTCAAAAAATGCAAGCTCTGAAAATGTTTGCATCGCTTGCAAACCCAGAGTGCTGAGTGGAATACTGATAAAAGAGGAACGAACAACCTGGCACATTTCTCCCTGAAAATCAACAGATCATGCTGATAGGAACATTTTCAAGTGACTATCCAACATAAATCCTCATCATTTGATCTGACAGTCTTCTCTGCTATACAAGTCAAATTTAATTTAGGTAGTTTACTGCACCTCTGTAATTAATTGACATGTTCATTAATTTACAGAGTAAGCTGTCCCAGGAAGTAACACCTCCATTCTTAAACTGGGAATACAATTAAGCTACTGGAGCTATTGGATAGGCAGGTGATTCTTTCATTCTTGATGATGATTAACTTTAATTTGGGGACATCAGTTTTTAGGCAGAACTCCTCATTGCTGACACTGGAAGTTGTGCTTTTAAAAAAGAGATGGTGCTGGGTTATTCTGGAGGTAGTTGTGTGGTTTTTAGTCAGGCTGAAATGATTAAGTGGATGTGGCATTCAAGATGAGAGAGAATAGAAAAACTAGAAGGGGACAAACAAGAAGCAAAGAGCTCTGTATGGCTGCCCCAAGGGTGTGTGCAGAGTGGGACAAGGAGTCTGTGTAAGGGGGCATATCTCATCCCATTTTACCCTTGCTCCACCCCACTCTGGAAAATAAATAGGAAATTCTTGCCATTTGGCACCTATGTTCAAGAGGCCACTCCTGTCTTAGTGAGAATTTAGCAGCATTCAAAATGGAAGCACTCTGACAGATACCGGGAATGATCTCAACCTCAAAAGTGCCTAGGTGACTTAGGAGCCTAATTCCTATTGATTTAAATAAAGTTTAAACCTGCTTAGGTGCTTTGGAAAAAATCCCTTTAGGTGCTGCTTTACATCTTTCGGTGCCTAAATACTTTTAAAAATCTGGACCTGGCTGACAACATATGCCATGTGTTAGCAGAAAACATTCTGGAAACCTATTATTGATCTGAATATTCCCCCCTCTTAACCCCACCCATACTCTTAGAAGTACACTGCTTTCCTTCACTGGGAGGGGGGAAAGCCCTCCACAACCTGATTTTATTAATTCTCTTTATTTCTGGTTAAGAATAAAAGCAGTCCCATAGATTAGCATTGCACTCACAGGGAGGCTGATGCTGTGCCCTACATACAAATTAAACAACCAGAGTTCGTCACTAGCCCTGTTATAAGTAAAATGATAATGGAATTCAGGATGTACTGGGCATAGAAAATCATTGTGTTTTGTGTTTAGTTTCTTCATCTCAGGTTATAGAATCTGACCATAAAAACACTCCAAGCATAACTTTTCAATTGGAATGTTGTTTTGGATACAGATTTATGGTGCATGTTTAATTTTTTAAAATTTTGTTAATTAGAGAATGCAGAATTATTTATCCCGCATGTAACCAGGGAGCAAGCTATGCTTTCTAGGAAATGCACTGCATGTTGCAGCATTGACTGTGTGTGAGAATAGCCTTGTAGGTGAGTGGGGGAGATTAAAATTAGCTGTCACTCCTCCAAGATAAGCAGTAATATACTAGTCACTCCCTTTTTGGCTCAGGGGCATTGCTAACAGACATGTGAAGGCTTCTGATCCTGGTGGTGGTATTCCTTAGGGAGCTTAGAATTGAGACCAGACTTTCTCATCTGCTCTTTTGCTCTCCATTTCTATTCTTAGCTCACTAAATGCTCCTTTCATGCTTGTTTAATTGTCTCTGTTAAAAGAAATCATTTTTATCTATATAATTTTTATCCCGACCCCCATGCATAGGCTGCCAGAAATACTTCTATCTCGGGGTGAAGAGTGACATTTAAGCAACACACTGGCATACAGTGCAGTAAATAAGATTGAGGGGAGGGGAAGTTCTGGCTGAGGAAAAGGGGTTTAACCCTAGTGTCCTATGAACAGTACACTGTGCTGTCTTAATAACAGAATAAAATTTTATTGTGGGATCAAACAGAAAAAAACTGCTTTCAAATCAGACTCGGGTAGCTCAACAGTAGAAAAGGGAAATTTGGAAGAATTCTGGCCAAGAACCCTTGTTTGGTAGCGCTTAAATGTGAATGTCAGCTTTTAATGCAGCTCCTAGAAGCAGGGATTGTTTCACAGCAAGGAATCATGAACAACACTCAGAAGATTAGAGCAGCGGGCTACTATAACCACTGTGTAAAAAAACCAACTATGAATACAAGAGGCTTTGCAGGAAGGAGTGGGGGAAATAGCTGATTCTCAATATATTAGACATAGCATCCAAAGTGCGAAGGCAACTCCGTTAGAATCATGTTTGTAATTTAAAATGAATTATTGAAGTGGTACTTGATGACTATTAAAAACAACCTGTACTTTTTGTAAATAATTGCTTCCCCCTTTCTCCCCCCCCAAACAAAAATTGGAATAGAGTAGAAATGGGTCTTGCTTATTGCTTTGTAATTGCTGTTCACTTAGCAGTGTGCGCTGTGTTCTGAAGGTAGCTATTTCAGGCTGCCATTGATTGTTGGGTTGGCTGGTGTGGTGACAATGCCTGAAAACGGAGTGCTTGATTGACATTAAAGGTGGGTGGAAAGGGCTGTGGGAATGAATGTTTACTCACTGGATAACTGAGAACCTAGTATTTAAAGGTTTTTGCATTATAAAAGTAGAGCACTATATTTGATATTGAGTATTCTTATTGTCCTGTCTCTGTGAATATGATTTCCCCCCTCCACATCCCCAATCCCCATCAGGTTGATGAGCATATTAAAATGCAAATCAAAGGAAATCTCATGGAAGAGTTGATTATCTCATCATGTGTGAAGCGGTTGATTTAGAAGCATAATTGAAGCAGTCCTAAAAAGCTTCTCTGAACTGAAGAATTCTTGTACTTAATGGTGAAAGGGGAGAAAAAAGACCCTAGCATAATAAAAATCAAAGTAGGTCATATATACTTGGAGAGAACTGTTCTACTGGTCCAGCGGACTTGAGCATTGATCTGAGGTCAGGTCTGTAGTAGAGACTGTTGCCGGTACAGTAATGTTGATTACTGGTGTGACTTTAAATTACACTTCTATGATGGCAAAAGCCTACCATAGACACACTTATACCTGCAAAAATATACTCTTGCTGACATAGCTTATTTTATTCAGGGAAAGACAGCATTTTTTTGAGGGTATAAGCTATGTCTCCACTAGGGTGGGTTTGGTATATCTATACTGATGAACCTTTTATATGGTAGGCTAGGCCTGAAGATCAAGGCACCCGGGTTCTATTTCCACCTCTGGCACTGATTTGCCACGAGGCCTTGGGCAAATCACTTCACCTCTCTGCATCTCAGATACCTGGTCTCTATAATACTTACTCATTTTTGTAAAGGACTTGGAAATATACAGGTGAATAGCACTGTGCACCTCATTCTGCTGTCCTCTACCTTGTGTAGCTCCACTGAACTCAGTGGCACTATTTGAATGAGTAAGTTCTACAATGATTGAGATGAAGAGTGTTGCTTTTTTTAAATTAATTTATTTTCCTGACCAGTTCTTGTCATCAGTAAGCAGGAGGTGAAGAATCAAGCTCTGAGTGATTGCAAAATATTGCTTTTGTTTACTGCTGTCAAAAGTTGAGGTTCATCCACTCAGGGTCAGAAGTTAAAGAGCAGAGGCTACTCATGCGGAGTCCCATCTTGACTAATAGTTGCCATCTTCGCACATGGAGTTTGATGTGCTGAAGCATATCTTTCAATGTGCGGAGTGAGATACAGAGCTGTTCCTTCCCTTTCTTTCAGCCCCACCAAATGAAGAACGCCAGATACTGCACATTTTAGAAATGTGCCTGAGAGCATTATGGATTTAAAACTTTTATCAGTCCTTTTGGTGGGGTGGGAAGGAGGCAGTAAGGAAGGGATGCTCTGGTTACAAGATCCATTTAAAGAAAACTTAAGACTTTTTTTTAGGAGGGTTAAAAGATTTATAAATATACTGAACTTAAAATCAGTGAGTGATGGCTATGTCTGGGTACTAGCTCATTCCACTGAGACAAATTGTTTAGTTTGGATTACACATCCTCTGGCCGCTTAAGAGTGAGTAGCACTGTGCTACTGTGAACAGAAAATGCTGATACATTTCCCTGTCTTTGCTGGGGAGCTAGTTTGCTTGTTGGCTACTATGAGGGAATTGTACATCCTGAACCCGGAGGCTGACTTTTGCCAATCAGTGATTAGGACTGCCTGGTCTATGCAGAGATCTGGGATTGTCCTCTACGGAGATGTTTGTGATTCCACGTAGAGGTTCTAGTTCAGGAAGGAAAGACCCTAGAAGCACCTGGATACTGGCTACATGGATCGTTGGTCTGACACAGTATGGCCATTCTTATGTTCTAAAGCACTTAAGCATGTGCTTAAAGTTTAAGCATGTGCTTTTTTAACTGGTTTCCTGAACTAGGGGGGCTCCAGTCCTGCTCCAGACTGCCCTGGACTATGTTAGAAGTCCACTCAGCTAGACCAATGATAGAGGGGAGTGGTTTGGGATTAGGCCTCCCGCTTGACAGGAAGCTATAGAAGAAGCTGTTGTAGTGGAAAGGAGCCGGGAGGTACAACATTCACTCTTGAAAACTGCGTGCATCTTTGAGAAGGCTGGAAAATAACATCTTCAGAGAGCAGCTTGGCCATTTTCAAGTGTAGTGGTAGCACCTGCACCATTTTCCATTTCACAGGATTGGGCTGTGTCAGGCACACACCCCACGGTGCCACAGATGTGGGAGTCTGAATTGGTACCATCTCCCATTACGTGCATTTAGCACTGACGCCTCAGCAGAGATAGCTTGTCTTGTGGGGAAACCCTCAGGATCCAAGCAGGTGTGTGTTTTGTAGAGTCTGCCTTGGTGAAACCGTTAAGTGCTACTAGACACCAGGCTTCCTGGCCTGGGGTCCAGGTGCCTCTGTATGCGTACAGAGGTTCTGTCAGTGCTTATCTGCTAGCGTGTGTACAGTTTCTGTAAATGCAACAGGTCCTTGTTTATCCTCTAGATGTATCTCTCTGTCTCTCGCTGACAGCCTTCCCTCAGCAAAAGCACTCCGGAGAGTTGTCAGCATGTATCTGCGGTTTGTATCCAGCCAGTCATAATGCATTTACTCTTAGTGTGTTTCTACTCCATGGGCTGTGATTGACACTGGTTAAATGGGGCTGAAGGAGTCGACACTTGGGTGGGAGGCCTCCAAGGAACACTTTAAGTGCTGCAGGAAGTGGGTATTACAGGGGCGGTGCTGATGCCATACCAAGCCAATACTCCAGCATGGCAGTAGAGAACATTGTGCTGCTGCCAGGTGCTGTCTTTTGAACAGATGTAAAACAGAGCTCTGTTTGCATTCTTTAACGATCCCATGGCTATTTGTAAGATTCGTATGGGCTAAGGCCAGAAGGGGCCATTAGATCATTAATCTGACCTGCTGTATAACACAAGCCAGCGAATTTCTCTCATTTCCCCCTGTATCAAGTTCAATAATTTGTGTTTTTGCTAAAGCACAATCGTGTGTTATCTTTGGAACCCTGACTGAATTTCATCTTGGGTAATCTCGTCCAGCCTATGTTCTCTGTGTGTTGTGGAGTCTCAATTTCTTTGTACACCTGATCTTCAAACATCTGTCAGGTATAAGGGGCATTATGTGGGCAGTTCTGAGAAGACATAATTTTAAGCCTGATCCTCGTCATGCTAATAAGTCATTTATTTACAAGCTCCATTGTCTGGTGTCATTCTGCAAGGTGGGAGTAACTTGGCTGCTATGCAGCAGCACTCTCATTAATGCTGTACTAGGTTTGCCTGCATATATTTTCCTGCCTGATGCACACATTTGCAAAAGGTGAACTAAGCAGAACTATTCAGCAAAAGCAAACTTCCAATTAACTATTCTGTTACAATGTTAGAACGTGGAGTTATGTTGGTTGGTTACATAAACGATCCAGCCAGGGAGCAGGAGTGATGTATGTAACTTACCAGCACTGTGCAAATTTCAAATATTTGCAGTTGAATTATTCATACAGGGGAAAGTGTGTATCACACAAAAATGAGTGAATAGAATGAGAGAACTGAGAAATATGAGTATTTTTGTAACCTGTTCACAAATGTCTGACAAAAGAAAAGGGGGAGAAAGTCAATGAATGAATTGTTCATTATGAATTGTTTGCTCAGCTCTAATAATAAAGAGCGGAAGCTACCAGTAAACACTTCATGGACATTACTGAATAACGTAAAGCTACAAAGTAATTTTAATCCAATAGAAAGTGAGTTAGATTAAGAGTTACTCAGTAATGAATACTGTGGATGGTAGAAGAGCACAGAGATTTATCCTTGATTAATATAACTAACACATTCACTGTGCCCTTTTTTGAACCATAAATGGGAAGTGACATTTTGGACTGTGGTGAAGTATTGAATCTAGCAATAGTTATCAAATCTGTCATTTTCCATCAGTTGCCTGTAGAGCATGTGTGGGAAATATTTTGCTGGGAATGGTATATAAGTTGCTATGGAAACACTATTTGCCACCAACTAGTAAAAGAATAGAAAATGAACATATCTCCAAGAACTTGGCAGCTGGAGAGCTTTTTAATATGAAATGAGGAAAGGTAACCAAATTCAAAATTCTTTTCCAATTATTTTTAATATGTGAGGCTTTCCCATCACCAACATTTACCAAAGTTTGTTACAACACTGCTATTGCAAGATTTCTTTTTCTTTGTAGGGATTTTGCAACAGAAAGTCCAGCTGCAGAGAAGTAAATATCACAGTTTTAAAACATTTTGAGGGGTTTTCACTGGGAGCCCCAACAATAGCCTCTACTGTTAGCATTAAACTCTGTGCCAGTGAAATTGAATCCTATTGCAAAAAGATTCGGGGACCACTTCTTATTTACATCAAGGTCCCTTTCCGTTAGTAGGGAAGCATACATGGGACTTAAAGTGGCCACTGTAAGGTCCCTTTACATTGGTAGAGCAGTGTAAAATGGGCTTATTATATGTGGGAAGCAGGCTCACAGTGTAATTATAGCAAGCGTGATCTATATTTGAAGGCCACAGGAACATCCCTGTGGTTAGAACGTTTAGCTGTCCCTTGGAGGGAAAGATAAAAGCCCAGATGCAGGAAAGCATTTTAGCTTAGGGTTAAGCATGAGCTCAACCCTAAGCTACTGCTTAAGTTACATTGACTTCATTGGTACTCAAGCACATGCATAAGAGCCCTCCCTGAATAACTATCCTTTCCTGAATCAGGGCCGTAATCTTACTGGGGTTGAATTAAAAGACAACACAGAGAAGTGTGGCCGTTCTGTAGTGCATTGTAATTTCAGCCCAGAGGATTAGAAGTGACATACCTTTGAAGGTCTGTGATTCTGTTTGGAATGGGGCATATAGGTATAGATGAGTTTGTTGTGATGCTAGAAAGACACTGCTATTTAAGGATCTTGCCCTTGGATAAAACGCTCATTACTCTCTGCTATGTGCAAGTGGGGAAAAAAAGGGTGCAGAGGGGCCAAATTCATTAGGGTGCCTGAAAGTAAGCCAAATTCAATACTGTCTCAGATGCTTAACAGATTCCCTTCTAATGAGCCAGGTTAATGGGAAACGCTGGGACTTGAGCCAAGCTATCCATGGATTTGGAAGTAAAGGCCAGAGGTGAACAAGCTGCCCCTGATTGATTTAATATATTGGAAACTCAGGTTTCTACAAGTTGGTAACAAAAATAATACCGAAGAACAAAATGGTAAAAAATGAAAGCTTAGCTATTTTTCTCACAGCATTCAAAACTGGTTCTGCCACGGAGGATGGCTGTGGGTAAGGTTTTAAAGTAAAGAAAATAAAACCCCAACGACTGAGTTGGCAAGATAGATTGAGGAAAACACAGAGTGATGATAGAAGAAAGAAAATGTTAAGAGCTGCCACTTCTGTGGGTCTTCTGTAGAAGTGGCCAGAAAATGGCAATGCCTTCATGCAAAAAATGATAAATTTTTATCCTGAATCAAGGTGAAAAGTCAAAGATGTGAAATTTTTCATGGCAAGGGGTTTGTGGAGAACCTCTGTTCTGAGAAAAGGACTTTTTCAGCTTGCTGCTTCCCTGAGCTGGAATGCCCTTATCAATTTCACTCAGTCTACCCAATCCCCAGCTGGTAGCCTCCCTTTTTCTCAGCTAGCCCTGTTGCTGGAGAGGTGAAAGTGAAACTTACAGTCTTCTAGAAGTGAAGCCAAGGAGTCATCAGTTCGATGATCCACCCCCCCCCAGCACTAAAATGTTTTGGAAAAAAGGCATTTCCTATTGGAAATCTATTCCAATGGAACATTCCTGACCAGCTCTAGTCTCCTGCCATGTGGACTGTGCTGTGTCATAATGAATTATTTTATGTTTATCTGGTCAGATACCACTCAGATACCAGAACTCCTTATGTTTTAGAGTGTGATTTCCAGTCAGCCTGTGTGCCTATACAGGGGACTTATTGGGTCTCTTGTGCCCCCATGTTCCTCTGCATGGGCTATGCATATTGAGGAGTAGCAGGGGGAAGCAGCCTTTGTGGGGCTGCTACTTTCTTTCCTGCATAGATCGGTGAGGAGAAGTGAGCAGGGTTGGAAAGGGGATGCAGACTCGACTTGCCCTTCCATCCCGAACCTGCTAGCTGCACAGCTCATCTGGTGAGGAGAGAGAAATCATTTGTGCCTTGTGTAGGGCTGGGGCAATTTCCTACTGCCCTAAGGTGGAAGAGGGAAACCAAGGACTAGATTGGGACACCAAGGCCTGGTCTGCATTACAGGGTTCAGTCGATGTAAGCTGCCTTGCGTCGAGCTAGCTGTGAATCATCTTCACTTAAATTTTGGCTCCCGCTGACGTAAGTGCCTCTCTATATCCATTTGGTAATAACTCTACCCTAAGTGGTGTAGAGTCACAGTCAATGTAATTAGTCGACGCAGTATTAGTAATTAGTCAATGTAATTAGTCGACGCAATACTTCATTGCTTGTCAGCTGTTACTGGCTTTCAGGAGCCATCCCACAATCCCCCACACTGACAATACAAATGTTCCTGATAAGGACATGCACTGCCGACACAAGGAACCAAGTGTGCCCACAAACAGGCAATATTATAACTGTGTTTGCTGTATGACATAAGTTAAATTGACATAATTTTGTAGTGTAGACGGGGCCTAAGTCACACTCTGTTCTTGATGTGCTCCTGGGCAGTGATACAAGGTGCTTTCTCTTACTCAAAATTGAGCTTTTAGTCAGTAGTCTGGGACCTTCACTCAGTGATTAGTAACCTGGAGACCCACAGGTTTTGCACGAAGAAGGGATACATGGTCCTGCAGTATAAAAAAAACTTCAGGGAGTTCTTGAATCTTTCTGTGCATGCTATAAACTGATATTTATCTCTTACTACATACCTAACCATCAACATAAATGGGAACCAAAAAACAGCCTTCAAATGTAGGTAATCAGGCCTGTGTTCATTTCTTAAGATCAATACATGCAGATGTGAATTTTCACCATGGATTCAGCACTGCATCTCCCAGTTGTCACATGAGAATCATGTTGCTCTGTGCGATTACAGTAAGTACTTTACCTTTTTGGTTTGCACATCATTTATCAATTGATAAATGTGGATAAGAATTTCCCACTCGCAACTACTGGATTACAAAGGAGAAGCTGTCATACTAGTATGTCAGTTGTTAAACGTCTCCATAGGCAATGCCCTTAAACCTATGATTTTTTTTTTAAATAAATAGCTTCTTAGCAGTTAAATCTAGACTCCAAAAGAGTAACGAAAGGTCTTGCTAAATGAAACCCTTATTGTTCATCGTGCTGTTCTTTGATTGGACTATCATAGTACTGCAGGGACTAGATGGTAATCTGGGTATGTTGCCTTCTAATTGTTCCACATTTAACAAGTGCTTTGTGAAAGTGAGATTTAGGGAAAGCTATAATAAAGCACAGAATATATCAGCAACAACAAATTATTATTATTGTACTAAAACAAGTTATTTCCCAACTAAGATTAGGGTCCTATCATACTTGTCTTCATAGTCCTTGGGTTTTTCAGTCCAGTTGATTTCTTTACCTAATTCCCCGAAGTCTAACCTTTTGAAATAAAAAACCATTGTTGACAATCTAACATTGATTATCCTTCATTTAATTTAAACGGAATTAATTTGTATCACTCAATCCAAGGTTAATTCTTACAACAGCTCTTCTATGATGTCCTCACTACTTACCAAAACCAAGTCTAAAATTGATCATCTCTTGTTGGCTCAATGAGCTTTGATGAAGAAAACTGTTGACTCTCACATCCAGGACTACATTGGCCCTGCCAGTATTAGTAGCACTACTTACTCTCCAATCAATATCTGTGAAAATAGTCTCCCATTATGACACAATTCCCAGTAATATTTATCTCTCACTATGTTGAAGAGAGATCTCTCCATATCCAAGTCTGATCATGGGGGCCATAGCAGACCTTGAACGCTGTTCCAATAGAACTTCTTTTACCAAAGTGATTTTTCACTGCAACAGATTCTGTTTTGTCCATACTATCACTTATTTCTTTATTTTACCATATCATTGATGTACAATGCTACCCTGCACCCTTAACCTTTATTCATCTCTCTCCTAAAGAGCACATCCTTTTCAATACCTGTATTCCAGTCCTGAGTGCTATTTGCCATGTTCTGCAATCCCTAAAATGTCTGACTTGGCCTCCTGCACCACTAGTTCCAGGTCCTCCATTTTATTTCCTAGATTCCTTGTTCTTGTGTATAAGCATTTCAGTTGTTTCTCTTGGTCCTCATCTAGTTTTCTAGATGGATTAGATATTGTTCTTACGCTAATTGAAATGCTACCTGGCTATTACGCCCATCAATATTTGTACTTTCTTTGTATTTGCTGTCCATAGTCTTACCTTAAGGTATTCCATTATTCTTTACTATATATTTGTTTAGCTGATTTTTTTTCCTCCTCCTGTGTCCTGAAGCCAGGCAAAGAGATTTCACAAGTCTCTCCTGACCTTCTCCCCATATCTCCTAGTTTTAAAGCCCTTATCAGTCATGCCAGCCTTGGAACCAAAAGATTAATGCCCCCAAGTATTCAAGTGGAGTCTATCAGTCAAGAAGAGTCCTTCTCTCTCTGACTGCCTTCCAATGGTCAGTCATCCCAAAACCTTCCTCATAGCTCCAATCCTTGAGCCACCTGTTGATTCTGCATTATTTTGTCACACTGTCTCTCTTTGTCCAGTGGAAGTATTCCACTTAAGATCACCCGAGCTTCCACTTCTTTAAGCATCTTACCCAGCCTAGCATTGTCATCCTTGATCCATTCCAGTGGGAATCTAGCAGTGTCATTTCTCCTCACGTGGCAGCACAATCAGTGGATTTTTCCCTGTTCCCATCCGGATACTTTTCAACCTCACATCTGCATCTCATAGCATGCTGTTCTGTTCTCTGGATCTGGTATGGTGATAGGTCTGTCAATTCCTTTTAGTATGGAATCCCCGATCACATAGACCTGTCTCTTCCTCGTGTTTTGGTATGAGTCTGTCTTATGTTCACTCTTGCTGTCTTCTGTGCATTGTCCTTATTTTTCCTGGGGCTTTGGTCTCTCTCTCTCTCTCTCTCTCTCTCTCTCCACCATCTCTTCTGGGCAGCCTAGGCCATGCCCCTCTTCTTTTCACTACTTGGTTCTGGAAATCATCTATCCTCATGCAAGACTGTCGTCCTCTTTCCTCAACTGTCCATCCTAATCAGAAAAAGCATCCTGTGCATAACACAGCATCCTCATTCATTTCTGTTCTTCCATTCACTCCCACCTTTGTGGAGAGAGCAACTGGAATATTTTCTTCCAGCTGATTCTTAATTGGGGGGTTCATAGAGTTTGTCCTGCGTAGTGGGCATATTTTATTCACTCTTCTGATAGTAGACAGCTCAGGCATAATCTCATGGGGGGCATTGTTGGCCTGAACTGATTTTGGGATGAAGAAGTTGGTACCACTGGAACTACAAACGGGTCAAACAGTATTTGAATAAATTAGCAGAAATACTATCAGTGTATAGCAGAAAAACATCTGTATGAAAGTGTATGCATTCTTACCTTGTGGTCCAGGGAATCTAGATACAGAGCACATAGAGCAAAATACAATTTAGACCTTGATCAAGAGCATCGTTATCATTTAGCTACACTCAGACAATGCAAGTCAGAGGGTAAGAAACTCATCCATATTTCTTGGAGCTGAAATTGTTTTCCTACAGGATGTGACTAGAAAGATACTGAGGCATATTGCTTCACTGATACATAACTCATGCACGGACATGATTTCCATTTGGAAAAATTTAGTAAGCAAAAATCATTCCACAAATTACTGATCCTAGTGACTTTTTTTGGCATAGCTTATTAAGAAAGGACAGATTGCTGCAGAAAAGAGGAAACTAAATACTTTAAAATGTTGACAAATGGTGTAACTACCTTTTTTATAATAAAAGCTTTTCTTGGGAGGGTAGGCAGGGGGAAGACGAAGCACTTTTATTTACCCATGTCTATCATTAATTCTCCATCAAACATTGATGATTCAAAAATATTGAAATCACTTCCCAGTCCTTCAGACAGTCACATCTTAGAGCACTTCATCCTCAGCTTATCTCACAAACTGTATCTATCTATAGTATTTGGGTTTAACTGTCAGTACTCGTTCTGCCATCTCTTGATGTAAAAGAGGCTCTTTCCTGCAGGAACAGCTCCTTTCAGTTGCAGTGAAAACACTGATGTGTATTTAATAGAGAAGGAATACATTCTACTGATAACTGTGACACAAGTTATTTACATAGTCGCCACACAATTTCAGGGTATTTGGCAGGAACGGTAATTATGTGGAAGCTCCACTGGAAACGATGGTTACTGAGTGTTAAGTTGTGTTATTGCTGCTGCATTCTTTGCTGATAATTATGTAAATAACTTGCATCCTTGTGTGTTGATGTTAGGGAAAACTGCCATGCAATAGAAAGGATGTTCTAATCACTACATCTATTTACAATGAGGGGTGCATTACTGAAAATTTGTAAGTGCCAGTTCTCTTGTACTATATTTAAGATAACCAGTGAGGGAGCTGCATGTTCATAGCCTGATGTAGAGAACGATTAAAAAATCAGTTAATCTTCAATATTCTAAGATTCTTCCCTTTTGTCTTCTAAACTCTCCCTGCTCCCTTCCCTGCCCCCCCAAAATAGTTGTCCAAAACCACTTTTAAATTAACCACAATTTTTCTTTAACACTCCACCCACTTACACATACTTCTTATCAGTCCTCCATCTCCTGTTCAGAGAGGTTCTGCATTATCTCTAGACTACTCAATGCCAGGCTGTGAAGATGGTAACTTCCTGACATACAAATAAGGGTACAGACTCCAGGAGGGTGATATGTATCATTATTACAGTAGTATCTAGAAGCCCCAATGTGCTAGGTGCTGTACAAATACATAGAAACATACAATGCTTGCCTGAAAGAGCTTATGGTCTAGTTTAGACCCAAACATGGTTCTAAACTTGGTTAAAGCTGTGCTATGAAACCATGCTACTGTTAAACAAAGCACCCCAGGGAGTGCAGTGTTAGAAAATGATAATGTTAGATGATAAAGTCCGGTTGAGAAGGGATGCTGGTAGTGTGTGGAGAAGACATGAGCACCTGAAGCAGGCACAGCTGCACTATACTGGGGACCTGAGACCTAGCCAAAGTTACCCACCAAGAAACTCAACCAGCCAGTGCACAGTACAATGGGGCCCAATCCTGGTTGTGGTCCCTAGGTGCTACCTAATAGAAGTAGTGCTCTCAAGGGTGGAGGGAGGTGATCTGCAAAAAGCCACATTTTTAAGTCCTTAGTATTTGAACAGACTTATCCAAGGGCATGGATTGCTCCCTCCAGGCACCCTTACAGGCTCGAGTCATTCCAACTGGATGTGGACGAGAAGGGGGTCATACTTGCTGTTCCACAGGCTGGGGCAACACACACATTCACCAACTTCACGTCCCTTCCCTCCCCTCCTGCTGGCAGCCACAGGGTCTTGAGTGAGAGTGAGCGACAGGTGAGTGGGAAACGGTGATGGACTGTGACCCTAGCTAAATAGAGGTGGTGTTGCCTATTAAATAGAGCTCTAGTTTGGGACTCAGGAGACCTGGATTCTACTCCTGCCTTTTCCACTGGCCTACTGGGTGACCTAGGACAAATCACTTCACCTCTATGCCTCAGTTTCCCGATCTGTATTATGGGGATGACCACCTTCTTAGTGAAGTGTTTTGAAATCTACTGATGAAAAGTGCTATGGAAGAGCTAGGTAGTACTTTTATTATTATTCTCTTCACATTTTGTCTTTAAAACTTCCTGCTATCCTACAGTTGACTTCCTCTCATGTTGTACACTAAAAGATTCTCTGTACAACACGGTGTATAATTTACATGTAGTGCTTTCGCCACAAGTAAGGGAACACTGCACTGTGGAGCTCTGCTGCCCTATGAGCTGGACAGGGGATCAGATGGTGACACAAGGAGTCTCAGTCTGGTCCCAGGGTTGCTCCTTTACCTGGCACAGTTTACTGCCGATCTGCACCAGCTCTGCAAATAAGAGTGAGCCCAGAATCATTTCCATGGATCTGAGGACAGTGAATTAAAATCTGGATCTGATTTCTTTGGAATGGTCCCATCTCTTATGTGTATATGCTTCCCAGAATACAGAATTTTGCTCTTTAACGTTGTCTCTTGCCCCACCTCTGCAGAGCACAGCTTTCAAGAAGATTTCTTTTAATGAAGCATTATACCTTATTCCCCTTCTTGTTACTTGCCACTGACTCAATGGCAGATTTATCTGATGTTGCGTGTATTGATTTTTGTCTTTTCTGAGGTCAGTTGTCATTTGGAAGAAAAAGGTTTTGGTTGCTTAGTCAGATCATTATAAATACCATACTTATCTCTGTTTTGTTTCTTTGGATGCACAGATATTCTGGAGATTTATAGGCTAGTGGTGCCATCATTTTGAGCTTTGAACATGAGTAAAAAAAAGAAAAGGAATCAGCAGGATTCTACCTCTAAAAAATAATCCATAGACTCTCTAGTGAATTAATGGCATAGTGTGGTGTGTATACACAAGTATTGTTACTCCTATATTGCATTTCACTTCATTAATCACTACGTCTTTACTTCGGTAAACTTTGCATGAATAAAATTGATCCCACAAAACTCTACATGGCACGACTCCTACGCTTACATTTTGCATGCTACTTACTGCTGTTCACTTTCTGTCATTGCTTATGTGTGCAACTGATTCCTTGTATCCAGAGAGGGAAAAGTGTCATTGGTAGCGGTAATCCATATGGAGGATGCCCTTTAACTCAGCAAGTGCAGGTTTAGTGCATATTGATTATAGGTTCTCAGAAAGGACTGGTTAAACAAATCCAGACAGACCATTTCATTAAAGTCAATTTGGCAGCAAAAAGTCAGTCACGGTATTGTAGAAGAGATCATTAAAGCTACAGGCCCCCTTGTGCAGTATAATTGCCCAGCAGTGCAAATTTAAGTGCTGCCAGCTAGCAGAAACCATGGGAACTGAATTGCTCTTGAGTAACTGCCTGTAGCTGGCTGGGTGGAGCAAAATCCCTGTGGCTGAACCATGCAAGGAGTGTGTCTTCTGAATCTAGAAGATAAGCCTCCTTAGCTTGAAGTGCATGATGGTTTGACAGAGGCAGGACTTTTGTGGATAGCAAAAATGTGGGAACAGTAGGATCCCAAATTTCTTTTCGCTCCCAACTTAAAAAAAACACCAAACCCCCATACTTTAAATACATGCTGGTAAGGGTCAGAGAATAAGAATAGTCATCCCATGTCATAATTATAGCCAGATATCCTGATTCTTCCTTAAAACAAAACTTAATTCTTGCATTTTGAATCGGGGCACCGAAATTGGTAGTTCAGCCCTTAAACAGCTCTTATATTAAGAGCTGTTCAAATGAAGACTTTTGGGTGTCCCTAAATACCTGTGCCTTAAAAATCAGCCTGCTGTGTATATAGCCTAGTCAGGAGAAAATGAGATCTCCAAAGTTTCCTTTTTGTTTGAAAAAGGACAAAAAGTTTATGAAAATGACTGGAAAGAAGAATCCATCAAGAGTTATTGGCTAACAATTCCAGGTGTGCAAGTGCATACATGGGACACTTGTTTGTTTTATTGCCCTTACAATATTTCCGAGGAAACCTTGGAGAAATAGATTAAATTCAGAACACAACAGAAAAATTGTTACAGGGCAAAAGCTGAAATATAGAGCTGAGAGTCCATGTTTGTCCTAATTTTTATCAGCATTGCATCTAAATGACTGCAAAGAACTAATTTTAACTTGCAGATACATTATGACATAGGATTTCCAATGGAAATAAAGGGAGCACATAATGGCGTTTATCCTACTCTTTGATATCTGGCTTTATTTATTTATTCACCAAGTCAGATGCTTGTTGTGAGAGCACTGCAGTCTGGTTTAGTGATGCATGTGTAATCAGGTATTGTTCATTTTTATTTTATGAAATGAGAGTATGCGTGAAATGAGATAAACAGGTGGGGAAGTGGGAAGCCTTCAGTGGAAAGCAGCCAAACTCCAAAACTGAGCGTAGAAGCTTACCCAGGCATGGAATAATTAAAGGTTGGTGAGGCACCAAGGAAGCAAGCCTACAAGGCTGGCATAGTCTAAGCTGGCATGCCAATAATTTCCTGAAAGCGGGAGAAACCACTTTAAGACGTTCAGAGGACAAGGACAAGTTAACAGATCTGACAAATAGCTAAATTTCACTGGTTTGTAGTAGGCTTATTTTGTGGGGTTTTTTATTTTTGTTTTGGTTTTTTAGCCTAAGATTTGAAATGGGGTATGATAGTGGAAGATGATCTACAAAGCTAAACATATGAACTTCTCACCATCATCTGAACTGCAGACAGCATGGACTTTCCTCTCATGTATCCAGTTCTGCCAACAGCCAGATACAGGATACTGTACTAGATGGACCCAGGTGCCTCATCTGACATGGCAATTCCTCTGAATGCCAACGATGGGCTGTCTGGAGTTCAGTTCAGATGCTTACCTTAAACGTAGCCAAACCACCTGAATATCCTGGGTTTGGGAATCTCAAAATAAAAGGTTTTCTGGATTTTACTGTCCTGCTGCTGCTAGTCATGGTTGGAAATGCTCCAAGCAGTGGATTTTTAGCAGTATCTTAGCACTTCTGGTCCTTGCTGGAACCCAGATGGGAACAAGCACATGATAATGGGGCCGGGTGTTATCTAAACCACAAAAAGGCTTCAGCTGGATTTTTAAAATGGGGGAAGGGGTCTTTATGTTGAAGAGGATGGTAGGAAAATTGGGTTCCTACTTCAGAAGAATTGCTCAGTCAACTCAGGAAAGCTTATTATTTCATCTCTTTGATAATTTTGCCCTTTTAGTCCCTGTCTCCTTCCCAGATCCCCACAACTCTGTGTGGTAGAAAGCTCCAGCACCCTGGGAGCTAGAGCTCCCCATCATATTCTGTTTATATACTATGGGCATAACCATTTCCCCTCATTTTAATTTCTTTCTCCTGCAGTGCTCTGTAGGGTGGAGGAGAGATGTGCATGACAGGAGAATGTTTGATTAAAAGACCAAGAAAAGTAAATGGTAAAGTGAGATTCTGTGTGTATTATGGAGTATGGTTTGTTTAGTAATCGACAAATCAAAGGACTGAGAACTTGTTAGCTGCCAAGAATCCACTTTCTTTCTTGCACTCTGATATAGAGGCTTATGCTTCTGAATGCCTTTGGGGAACAAGAAACTATTTGCTTTTAATTCAAATGAAAAATAAGTTTAAATAATGTGAAACACATAGCTGAAACTTAGCCTCTAGACAAAATCTCCAGAGAACATTTATCCATAGAGAAGAATAAGGCTGTCACTTTAAAATTATATTCACACCAGAATAGTTTGCCTCTTTAAATACTTGGGCAGCTTTTCAGTGTTAGATGACAGAGAACAATGGTAATTGTGATGCACCTGAGCAGAAAATTAGATTTCCCCTCCCCCACACTAAAAATGGATCAGCAGAACTCCATTCAGATGGATCAGGTTTTTTATTGGTGGTTTTTTAAAATTATTTGACATGGAGACTTAGAGACCCTGTCAGATTGAATTTTAGTTAAGAAAGAAATATGAGTTAAAAGTCATGTCAGGTATTGGCATGATATATGGAATCACAGGAGGCATTTATTAAAGAAAACAAATACAAAATAGACACACAAATAGGCTTACCTTATAGTTTGTGTTCCAATTCTGTCTCTTTTGTTCACCAGAGACAACATCCTGCCTATAAACCTATACAGCACACTCAGACATTTATTGGCTATATAATTAAACATACCACAGAATATGCTTTGAGAACACCTTTACACACTTAAAACTACCTTCACCAAGCAAGGACATTATCCCAGAGAAGTAGATCACATCATGGAATGGGTCACCCAAATTCCCAAGAGAACTTGTTTCAATGTGGGGGGGAATCAAACTTAGACTGCACACATGGTGCCCTACCACTCCACACTGGAACTTTTATGAGGTTTCATTTAAACAGTTACAACCCATACTTGATGAGGACCACATACTGTAAGATATCCTTCCTGAACTCCCTCTTGTGGCCTTCAAACAACCCGCTAGCCTCATACAGCTCTTCATCAGAAGCAAATTCCCCACAGACCAGGACCCACCAACTCCAAATTGCACCAGATCCTTCCAGAAGAGATTCATAACCTGCAAATCCCTTCACTGCTACAATCAACATCCTCCACAACATACCTTTCAAAATCTATGGTACCTTCATGTGCTTATCACATGTCATGTGCCTCATCCAGTGAACTAAATGCCTCAATAACAACTGTGAAACCAGACAATCACTATGCTCTTGAATGAACTCTCAGAAAAACAATAAATGATAAAAACACCACGTCACCTGTGGTCACTAATATTAGTAAGAAGTGTTTGTTATATCATTGCTTGCTGCCTCTTCTCACATTAGTTACTTGTTAGTCTAATACTGAATGGAGACTTCCCATCTTCAAATATGTAATGAGAGAGGTGGTTGTCTGAAACGCTGGATCCACCTGATCAACACACTTTCACTTAGGCCTTGTCTGCAACAGGAAATTGACTGGAATAAGTTATTCTATAGTACCTATTCTGGAACAGTTCTCTGTGTGGACCCTCTATACCAGGATAAAAATTATTTTATTCCAGAATATTATTCCACTTAGGAAGTGCACTAATTCTGGGGCGTGGGAGAGACTTTGATTGTTGAAGTATGTGTCTACTCAAGGAGCTCATTACTTTGTTTGTTTCACTGTAGACAAGCCCTTAGATCCTTTCTAACGAAAAGAGAAAAGAGAAACAGGCAGTGCTTCTATATCATTTGTAGTGTGCATGAACATCAAATCTATAATCTTTAAACCACAGCATGAGTTCTGACTCTCACTCTCATCTGGGTCTCATTAGTAGGAACATCACTGATTTTTAGTTCCCAAATTTATCTGCCTCCCGCACAAACCTGCTGTTCCTTGATGTTTTTCTCACTAAATTATGAACATCGGAAATGAAACACTTAAAAAAAATTATTTTACAGAAATCTTAGTACAGTTAAAATTCATGAGACTCTTAAAAACTCAAGTTTCCTCCTGTTTTTGAATTTGTGTCTCTCACTTGGTTTTTGTCAGGTGCATTAAAAAGGCCAGAGTCTCTCGAGTTATACTCTTTGTCTTAGAACTATGGAAATACATTTTGGGTTTTTTTCCTTCTTTGCAGTCATAGCTCTAAAGGATTCCATCATTTGATATGAAATTCAATTTTCCCTACAACTGACTTTGTGACGTGTTTGATAAAACTGTCCCTCTGGGACTGCTTTTTTCCTACAAAATGTTTTAATTAATAAAATAAAGGCAAATACCTGTTGGTAAAGTCTATTATTTAAAAACATCTCTGCTACTTACAGTACTTAGATCCTCTTTAAGGGGCATGTATAATTCTGTAAAGTAAAAGCAATTTCTTTCAGCTCTGAAATAGATTTGAAAGGAAGGACAGAAACAGGATTTTTTAGCAGGTTAGGCTGAATGCGTGGCATGACTGGATAAATGACAAAGGATTGAGAAACAGACTTTCAAAGGTATTTAGGTGAATACAAATGCAGACAGGCACCTAGTGGGTTTTATAAAAATACCTAAGCAGGTTAGGTGCTTAACTCCCATTGATTTTGTAGAGATGTTGAAAACCCATATTACCCGCTGAAATCAATTGGGCTGGAATGCGCTTGGTACCTCTTGGAATTAGGCCTTTAAAAACTGCATCCTGAAGATGACCTAGGTTGGTGATTCTCACTCTTTTTCTTATGACTCTGTGCTACCACAGAAAATACTTTTGTGGTCCCATCTGTCGTGTGCCATATTGAGAGAGGGTGGTCTCATGACCCTCTTGGTTGAAAACCTGTGATTCAACATTCAGAGGGTTTTGAATTGGTAGGTTTTGATGTTAAACAGAAGGTAAAAGTTAGACATTTTTAAATCAGCAGATCCAGATCACTTGCACTCAAGAGTTTTCAAAGAGCTTGCTGAAAAGCTGTCTGGACTGTTTAGTGTCACTTTTCAATAAGTCTTGGTGTGCTGGAAAAGTTCGGAAGATTGGAAGAAAGCTAATGTTGTTGTGCCAATTTTTAATTTGGGTTAATTGGATGAGCCATGCCATTATAGGCCTATCAGCCTGACATTGATCCCATGCAAGATTTTACAGATGCCCTGACCTCTTAACTACTAAATTTAATGTCGTATCTATCTTTGCAATCAACTTTGATTCTTGCTAAGGAAATTCTAGTCTGTGTGGTAGCGTCTTCAGAGTGAGACGAGATGTGGTATTCTCTTAAGATGCACATGAACATCTATTAGTATTAATGGGATGTTCCTTTTGATGTTTCTCCCAAGTGTCTGTTGAAAAGTGAAGAATTTGAAGGGAATGTACCTGTTGTAGGTTTTAGAAGGCTCATCTCTGAGAAACTGTTTGGGATATTATATGAAAGCAAGCTGCTGTATCTAGGGTCATGAAGCAGGTGTAGTATATTCTAGCTCTCCAGAACTGATTTCAACTTAGGGTATGTAAAGAACCAGCTGAAATGAATTTCCAGGTTTCTCTGACTCTGTAGTTCTTTATCTTGCATGAATTTTTTCTTGCTTCTAGCAACTGTAGGTGTCCTGGCTGCAGGGGACTGTTTCTTATTATTAAGGTTTTCATTGCTACGTAGTGAAAGAAAAAGAGGTTTTTGTTTCTAGTCCACAACTTTCTCTGACGGAATATAGCACAATGGTTAGGAGAATGGTTGGTTCCTGGAATATAGATAGTCTATTATCAGAATCTATTTTCAGAAAAGTTAGTTTTTTTTGGTTTAAGAGCTAACACCTCCACTATTACTGAGGTCTATGTTAAACATATTATGATTAGCCCCTGACCATAACCTTTGACTTTATTATTACACCAATCTATAGACAAGGTTATAAATCTTTTGTCGCAGGAGCTTGGCCTTAGATATATTTTTCTGAATTAAATGAGCACCCAGGTTAGGCTGTTTTTAATATTATTTTGTCTTTTCATCTCTTGAAACAAAAGGATGTGGGAGAAACAGAGAGAAAACATTCAAAACAATCTCCCCCCAGATATTTGTTAATTGTCAATAGATGGTTCCTAAGCTAGCTGTTTACTCTTGAAAATCAGGTAATTAAAACACTGAACATCCAGTAAGTTAGAAGTGATCAGTTTTTCAATGATGCATCTTGGAGAAATTCAGCTAATTACAAAGTTAACACTGGAAATTAACTGATCCATAGTAAGACTTAGACGTGGCTGGTGCTTTGAAAATAATAAGAAACTTAATTTTTAGAAAGAGTGCAAACATTTCTCTCAATTGTTTTTAAAGGTCTGATTTAAATATGCCAAGGCATTAGAACTGAGCAGGATATAATAGGAAACCATGATCATGCTGTATTTGTATCAGCTGTCTGTTTCAGTGCCTAAAAATACTGTAGCCTTGAAAATAGGATATTGGAACTTCAATAAGATCATTCAGCTAATACGTTATGTTGACATTAGTGTGTTTGATCTCAAAGGATCCTAAAGTTCTCGTCAGGTGATGATACACCAATACGTAATGGGCCAGAGCTTGCCTGTTTTAATTATGTGAGTAAAGTAAAGATGATTTGGTCTATATGGAAGGATTACTTTATTCACCATGGGAATGTGCATTGGTGCTTTTGTGAGGAAAATGGCAGCTGGTATAAGAAGACAGCTAATCATTTGCATTCAAAATATTGTATGACCACTACATGCATATAATATTATTCCACAGGTTAGGTCAGAAAGCATCCAAATTGAAACTGCAGAGACCATAGGCAGAGTGTAATTACCCAAGCCCAAATCTTGCAATCCTGGGGAAGGTGGAATTTACACAGAAGTCAATGGTTTTTGTCAGAACTAGGACTGCATACTTTAGGCTCAAATTGGAACTTGATGAGGATCCTGCGTTCTGTGGAAACTGCCATAGGATTTGCAATGACCATAAGTCGTCCGGTCCTCATTTTTATAATTTGTCTGAGATTCACCCTCCAGCAGGATAGTTCCGTTAGTCGTGTACACTGAATTATTGCTCAGTTGGTCAGAGCTAGTGTACTCTAACTCTGTGTTTGGTGTTAAAATCCCATTATAAAAGAAGTTAATAAATAGAAAGAAAATTATCTCAGTGGAAGTGTTTAAGAATTTAATCCATCTGTATAAAACACTCATAATCTCTGCAGTTCTTAATTTTTATGACTATTTTTAAGGTATTAACTTTTTGTGGTTATAACAGGAGTTTTTGTTTCAATTTGGAGTCAAGGCATGTAGGCATTTGGATCCATTACAATATACCATTTCAGGGCATGCTATTAGTGTTCTGCATCCTTTTAATCAGGAAGTTGTAAATGCAGTAATCCATATTGTGCTCTATTATTCCAATAGGTACCTAAAGGGATTGAATCCATGCATTTGCAACTGCACTCTGTGTGTGTGTGTGTGTGTGTGTGTGTGTGTGTGTGTGTGTGTGTGGACACACACAGCTATAGATATTGATATATAATTTCAAATCCACATAGTAAACGATGTTCAGTATGTGTGTTGGCATGCTAAAACATGATGGAAAAGTTAATTGTACAAAGCAGCTGCTTCTCTTTAAATCACTATATTTTGACTGTTTCTCAGAACCAAATACTCACAATGCACAAGGCCTTATTAGCTATCCAGTGCACCTTTAGAAAACTTAATAGCTGGGTATGGGATGACTGTAAGAATCATTCAGTGACTTAGCTACCAGGTGTGAAGGTAGAAGATCCATGAGGTGGCTATACAGACCCCTTAGTGCTCCTGAGGAGGAGCCCGTGATCATGGTATGTATTGGTACCAATGGTATGTGGAAGTGTAAGAGGTACTGAAAGCTAAACTTATACACCTAGGAAGAATTCCGAAATTGAAGGCCCCTTCATTTACTTTTTCCTAAATAGCTCCATTTTTTTTCATGTGCAGGACAAGCTAGACAGGATGAACTTTTAATGTTTCAGTACAGAGATGGGGAAGGAATTAAATCTGTTTGGCAGTGGGTAATTCTTTGCAAGAGGGAGAAACTATGCAGAAGTGGTGGGGCTTCATCATAATGAAGTGGAGCTAGACTGCTAGTACGTCGATGTGGGCTGGGAGCATGAAACTAGGACCTGGGGATGATTGCAGAGCCTCAGGAGTACTCAGGTTGAATGAAGCCATCTATTAAGGACGTCAGTAACAGAAAGTTATTTCCCTCTCCAGCAGTAAAGGATAGATTAGGAATTACAGCTGAAATGGAGGAGAGGACAGCACCGGACTGGAAACAAATTTGGAAAATTTTAACATAGGTGTCAGACTAAGGAGTCAAATAAAAACAGGTAAATGGCCAATACTATGAAGGTCTTATCCAAAGCCCATCAAAGTTCTTGGGAGTCTTGACTATATTGACAAGATTTGCCCTCGCTTAAAGCCATTTTTTCAGCTAAATGCAGAAATTCCACTGATTCAATATCCTTTTAAAACTTCTTTTCCCCACACCATTCTTTCTGGTACCTTGCTGTTTTCTCTCTCCTTTCACAATCAGGCCTCTCTACCTACAGGAAAAGTGCTGCATCATTTTTTGTGGCTGCTAGTCATAACACACTGCTGACTGGATAGCAGAGAGAGAGCATGCAGTGCTATGTGTCTCAACATCATGAAGGCTTTCTGCCCACTGGGGATTGTGATTCTTCTCTTAAGCTCATTCAGCTACTGCCAAAGCACATAGCAGAATCCCACTGGGGAAGCAACTGTTTTTAAATAGGTGTCCTGTTACCTCAGACATTTAGTGAGTGTGTATCCTTATGAAAACGTCCTGTAGAATATAATGGGATGAAACCAATGAGGTTACCTAGAAATTTATTTATTTTTAATAGAAAATAGCCTTTCATTTGGTTTTTGTAACTGTTTTAGAATTCAATACCCGGAATATAATTTTCTATTGCATTTAGTAGGATGGTTCAAAAAACTTATTGTACAGAATATAGAATAGGAAATAATGCATTATATACATTTTGTGTGTGTGTGTATATATATATATATGACATTATTTTTTTACACACACACACATCGGTCTATCTACGCTAGGGCAGATTTTACAATTGCTCAGCACACAACTGAGGTCAAATTTCTGAAAGAGCTCAGTATATTGGGGTTCTAAGTTCTTTCAAAAGCCCAGCAGCTTCTGTAGGTGCCTAACTGAGAGTCGAGTTCTTGACCATCTGGTCTTTATCCTCTAAAAAGAATTCCTAGAAATTTGACTGTTTGTTAAATTATCTATGTGGGAAAATCCTATAGAATTTAATGGAAAATATTATTTCTAAGTTTTTATAAACCCTCCTGTAGAATTTAAGGCAATTGTGTCTCTGCTATAGAATTCTATTTGATGATTAAAAACACAGAAGTTATTCTCTAAGAATAATTTCTATAGAACCCTGTTGCTTGCAGGTACATACACCCTCACAGGGTTCTTAGGTTGGCTGGAAGTGAGGTTTTTTATATACACACTGAGTGAAATATGTAATATGAATTATACAAAACTCTTTAGACATAAATATATACTATTATCCAAGTGTGTAAATGACTGACACACATAAGATATTTTCAGATCTTGATTATGTCAATGATGACTCATAAATAAAGCTTATTTTGGCCCAAGTATAAACCCAATTCCGCTGACAGGAAAAATACTTTTGTAAGCGTTGAATGGCTCAATTTCAGACACAATGAAAAGTCATTATATTTGCAAAATACTGTAAGGAAGGCTTGATTAAAGCTACGAAGCCTTAAAAAACTTTCCTAATCAGCTTAGCAAACCTCAAGGGAAGTTCTATAATTTTGTATAGCTGAAGAGAGATGACTGATCATTTTCAACCCAAGCACTAGCCAAAGTCTGGGGCCCTGAGAGTAGAAACTGGTGATAGTGAGGCATTTCTTTGCAGTTTTGTTTATTTATAAAGGATGTATGAAGACCTGTGTGTCTCAGCACAGAAGGAATCAAATAGCAGGAAAACTGCTCCACATCCCCCTTCCCCCAAGCATCACCAGATCCAAAAGCCTGCTCTCTAACTTTTTCCAGGATTACACTGTGCTCACAGGCTGCTATTTGGCTTTCTTCCTCCTCCTCAGTGAAAGCCTGGAAGAAGGCTCTTGTGACTATTTTTGTCATTCATTCCCAGTCTGAAAGGTTTGTGATTCATGCAGTCACCAGAACCGCTCAGAATAACACTGCCTCTGCATTAGCTCCACCATTATTGCAATGGCCCCCCCAGTGGTGATGCCCTGTATCATCCATTCCAACCAGAAAGAAAACAAACTGTTTAGTAAACTACAAATTATACACATTTAATTATCTACATAGGTATAATATCCTTCTATCAAGGTGTTTTCTCTTCAACAGCCCAAACTGATTTTTATACCCATCCAAATTCCTGTGTGATATTTTGCTCACTGAAGGCCTTTGTTTCAACCACCAAGGAGGGGCCCTTTTCAGTCAGCCCCTGAGGAAGGGCTATAGTTTCTGTGGAACTTGCTGACTGAGACAGAACTTGCCTATTCATCTCTGTAGCAACTTTTCTAGTCTCAACTTCCACAGCTACGGTTTCAGATTCTGGAGGGCAGCCAAACTGAATTTCTGTCCCCCAAAGTATAAGCACTAATATAAGTACATCCGTCCCCAACATGAAAGAGGTATTGAAACATGGATTGGCGAAGACACAAATAGTCACAAGAGCCTTTTTTTCAACTTTGAAAATGCTAAATCACTCCCTGGGAGCTGGACTAAACCCCAGATGAGGAGCTTCCCAACACTGGTACTCAATTATTCAATTAAGTCCATTACTGGGAAGGCAGGGGACAAAGATCCACTTTTGGCTACCCAGAAATCAGATGCTGGACTAGGTGGGGTTTATTATGGTGTGACAATTCCCAAAATGAGATAGTAGAAATGCCACCCAGATGACAAACTCATTTTTACATCAAATTAACGTGAACAATGTCTTAAAAAAAAAAAGATTTAAAAAACATTCAAGCTAATTCTATCCAGGAAAAGTGTGCAGCCCTATAAAATACAACACTTAAACAATATGAAAGAAGCTGTAAGCTGCAATAAATACCCCTCACTTGCCAGTTAATCCCATGGCAAAAATCACCATTCAAGTGTCTTCACTTTTCTCTAAAGATTCAACTAAAATGTGCAATATTCTGTCAAGTATCTTGACTTCAAGTTTCCAAACACGGAAGGAAAATCTAACAATCTGTTTCCCAAATACCATGTCAAGTAAAAGGCTGGGGGGGAAGTTTGGGTTTATTTGTTTACACAGTTGAAAGACTGTCATGTTCTTCTTCTGAGATAATGAAGCTACATGAGATGAATTCAATATAATGTAATAGAAAGTCCCCTCGCCCATATCTGAACTCTGTAATTTAGCTCTTCTTTTTCAGGATGTGAATAATACTGTTTGAGCCCCTTTCAGAAGTTTCAAAGACCTAGGAGTATGATTTAGACTAAATGGTTTTTAAGAAGCCATGGTTAAAGTCTAACTGCCTGATTCACATCTTGTTTTAACTTCTGTTGGTGTATGGGAATATACGGTGCATATTGGAGACCAGGATCTGGTCTTGTTAATTTTTTTTATTTTTATGAGTTCAACTTCAAAAATCTCTCCTTTGTCTTAGTGTGCCTAATTTCCAGGTTAGTGATCTCAGACCCCCACAGCTTCAAAAGCCCAAGGTCAGCCTCTGAATTTATGCCTTATTTAATGTCTTAGATGATCAAATTCAGCTGCTTTTTCTGGAGCTTCTCAACCTCACCCTCAAGGAACAGCCAAAATCACCACAAAGGCCGAGCCGCTGGCTCTCGTGCGCATATAATCTTGCTGGACTGTATGTATGTATGTGTATCACTGCCCTCTGCTGATGAATATCTGACCGCTTACGTACCATGTAGTAGCTGAGCAAGAAAACGGACACTTTACTTTACTTTATCAGGAGCCCAATCCTCATAACCTTACTCATGCAAGATATGGAACTGGTGTACTTGCACTAATAAGGATTCCACAATCAACCCATAGAAGTTTTTAAATCAAGAGCTTTTTAGTTTGAATTTCATTGTTTTTTTTGTAATGAATGATGCTCCTCCTTCACTGTAGCAGCATATATTGACACGGAAGATAATTATTAACTGCCACATATATATTAGCTGCAAACAAGTAGAGCCACCCATTTGTCCTTTGCTATAAGAAGCAGGCTTACAAAAGACATACTAGAAATCCATTGTGCAAAGATGATGAAGAAATAATTATGTGCAATCTGTGAGTTTTAATGCATAAAGCTATAACTATAACGTTATGATGTTAGTTAGCTGTTATGACATAGTGATGTGAGACACCTTATTTATGACTTCCTCCTGATGGGAGACCATAATTTGGGTAAAGTAATATGGGCAGGTGCGGATTATCACTCCCAATTAACATTATTCCCAAAGGACATCACACAACTTCAATTCAAAGGTCACCACTCTTGCTTTGAACAAGTCTAGAGCCTGAGCCAATGGCTATTGAAGTCACTGGAAAGGCTCCCATGGGCTTCAGTGACCTTTTAATCAGGCCCTTAGTAAAGCAAAAGAGATGCACAGAGAGACCTCAGCATGACAAACACAAAATACATATTTCTACTGCCATCCTCTCGCCCAGCAGCTGTTTGTTAACATCTGCCTGAACCTACAAGACCTCCTACCAGTTAATGACTTCTAATATGCATATACAGTTTGGGGGGAGAGAGGGTTGGCAGTCCTCATGTCTCATAATATGCGAAACAATTAGTCAGTCACATTACATTGGATATGGTTACGTTCTTTGCCATGTATCTAAGCAATATGATTCAAATTCTACAAAGATGGCTTCAGTTTCTTCACTCTGAGAGGTGATGCATTGCAAATTATTCTGTTCAGTGTTAAATCTCCTGGCTCCTGAAACACATTTAAAAATCATGCTAAGCCATATTTCAGATCATTTCTTTGAATCCCCATTATATGCAGGAGGATTTGTTACTTTAGCTTAATTTATGGTATTACACTGTGGGCAAAATTCTCCTCTTATTTACACCAGAGCGATGACATGTTGATAGTAGCATCATTGTTAGGTGGGAAAGGAACACAGCTCTTTGTGATGAGGCTAAGGAATGACTCTGAAGGAAACTATGAAATAACTAAGGGCTTGCTTTAAGGTGGAACAATGTGCGCTACAGGGATGTGATTTCTAAAGTGCACAAATGTTACTCATTAATGTGCACCATTGGGGTCTAATTAATGTTCCCTGCTACACTTTAACATAGTGTTGTAGCACACTAGTGAACATTTAAATTGTGCCAACAGGGTGTATGGGGACCAATTAATGCACAACACGTTCGTGCGTTTCAAAAATCATACCCCCATTGTGTGTATTACCCAACAATGTAGACAAGACCTCAGAATAGTATAAACCAGAAAAGTTGATTTGAAATGTTGATTAGGCAAACGGTCACACAAAGTAAAATCAAACATGAAACATACCGTTATAATGGATTGTAAGCAAGATGAGTATTGAAATGAAACTTCCATCTGCTGCTGAATAAATAAAATTTAATCTTTGGAGCTTAATTTGTAGTTGCCTTTTAATATTTAAGCCACAGCTGCTTTCCTGTCCCCAAAGGAAAGAGCAAGTGTTTAGAAATACTTATAGCAGAGCTTTCTGAACTGAGCCATCTCATAGACTGGAGAAAATAGCCATCCTCAAGAAAACTGGAGTGCTGATGAATAGCTGTTCAGTTCCCTACTGCCTTTAACTACTTTGTGTCTGTAGCTTGTCCCTCTGCACCTTAAACTTTTGTATGTCAGGATAGGTTCTTGGTTAGGAATGACTTCAGAAATCATATCCGTCGGTAGTTGTACACAAAGCAATCAGCTCTAGTGAAGTGTCCGTATGTACCTCGTACTCAGAGACCTGGGACTCTCCTGATGGTTCTTGACACAATAAGTGGATTAGATGTATATGTATTAGCCAGGATCAAGTCACTATTGTTTCTCCTGGAAAGAGGGTGGCCAGAGAGCAAGTGTGAAACATCAGGAGGGGGTAGCGGGTAATAGGCGCACATATAAGAAAAGACCTGAGTATCTGGACTGTCCCTTTAAAATCGGGACATCTGATCACCCTGCTAGGAAGGGACAGTGCAGGGGTTTGAAGATGGTCATAGGGCTTACCTACATTGCTGTGCAGTTCAGACTATGGGGGTTTGAATAGCAGTGTGCACCAGTGTTGTTCTGCGACTCCCTCATCTGGACGCTGTGGGCATGAACTAACAGGTTCCCAGTTTGCATTAGCATAGTCCTCTTCAAACAGAAACCAACCCCCAAAAATACACCAAGAATTTTTTACTCTGAAAAGGGAAGCAATCCAGAGACTACATGACACCCACTAGGGCTTTCACTACTGCTTATGATTTTACATGGAAGGCACTCGGATACTAAAGTGCCACGGGTGGCTGTATAACCCTGAAAAGAGAGAGGTACTGGCTTCTTAGGAGTGGAGCACCTAAGAAAGTACATGTCTGGCAGCAAAGTTAATTTGAAGATGAAAGTGGTAGGAGAAGTATAATTTACTTTGGTCATTTGTTCTCTTTCCAGGCCTTTATATGGAGACTGGAAAGTCAAAGAAAAGAGAATCTGGAAAATCCACATTTGCTTAACCAAATTTTAACCTGTTGTAAGCAGGTGCAGATGTTGTTGATGTCATGTAGTCACTTAGTCAGGGGTTGACTTTCAGCTAGTGGATCTGCACTAATATCTTTTTATATTGACGAAATATTCTTGATATAAATTGCTTAATATATATTACTTTTCACCTGCCTTCACATGAAAAAAGTGAGAAATTTGAAACATTTTGAAGTTTTCCTCTTAGTTTCTGCATTTTTAAAACTGGACTTTTAACAATGTGAATCTGAAGCTCTTTAATGGCTAGGTGAGTGTGTCATTTGAATTACATCTAGTGACAAGGACGTATAATACCAAAGGTGGACAAATGATCTTACTCTGATAGATGCATTTTGTGAGACTTTCCAGACGGCTGTTATAAAGTCAGCTGATGCCCAAAAGAAAATGAGGATAGTCTTGCATATATTATGTTACATAGAAAACAAAAAATAGTATTGCAAATTCAGGAACAGCAAGTGTAATGAGCTCTCTTGTGCCCGTTAAAGCAGTATCTTAAATGTGAGGTTATTTCAAGCCAGAAAAGGCTTCTGATCCCATTCTGTTAGCCAGAAATTCTCCAAGCTAGCTACCTTTATTATTTATCCTCTGCTAGCTAATAGAGGGACAAATTATTGGGTTTTAACAGCTTTTCAGCAAAACAAGTATTATTTGTATAGCCATAACACCTAGGAGCCCTAGTCATGGACTTGATCCAGCATTTGCAAAGTGCTCCCCTGCCCCCTCCCCATGTCAATTTAGCTTTATGATCATTTGTAAAGTCCTAGCTTTCTGTTAAAGGCAAATGGGCTTCCTATTTCTCAGGAGACTAGTGTTCACTTAAGGGGAATAGAATTGGAAAAGAGAGGCAATATGTTTGGGACACTTTCCAAAAATGAGTGGCCATTTGCTTAGTAGCACACCTTACAATATTGCAGTTCAGTATTTGGAAATTTGAACCATGCTTGTGATGAAAATGTTGGGTAATACAAGTAGCTAATATTTTGTGCAAGGGGTTTTGAGAAGCAAAGCCTGTGGGTGGATATGAGACAGTGATACAACAACTGAGGACTCTGTGAAGGCTCACTTACTTGCTAGGAGCCAGGGAATGTTGTTGGTTTACATGCTAGCTGGTGGGCAAATACCAGTTGGAAAGGGGGAGTTGAGGCTTGCCAGCTAGAAGTTGGTTTATTTCCAGGATCTTGCTGAAAGTGCCAGGAACGGACTATAAAGACACCCGAGGCAAATCTATAAGGTACTGTAGGAGTCCAAGCTAGGAATGCATTGGAGTGCAATAATAGGGGAATCATGTGTGCGCACATGTGGCAGGAAGCACTACGAGGACATGACAAGAAGTGACTCACCCGTCTCCAAGGGGCTTCATTTCTATGTCAATGTATTTAGCATGGGGTAGTTGCTGTGCTGAAGTGCTGTTTAGTCTTGTCCATTGAAAATTATTGTCCAACTAAATTCAAGGTTATTTGAGGAAAGTCTAGCTACAGGAGAAGCCTCCTCACAAGTCCATGTTTGGGACTGGTGCCATGTGTGACATGCAGAATGTGATGCTAGCAGATGGTCCTTGTCTGTTGCACAAATCCCACAGCAATAGTCTTCATAAATAGGCAACATACAATCAACGTCACTAGTGATTTTTGCTACGTTTAGCTGAGTCAGTGGAACAGATGGTGGCACAGCTGTTCAAGCAGCTTCAAGTGAGAGCTGGACACCCAGTGGAGATGGTCCTCAAATGGTGGTTAATTCTGTAATTCTGACAGAGTGCCTCCATGCTACTTGTGCATATGTCTGTATAGAGATTAAAGCTGTTGTTTCAGGCCAAGGCTAGGTAGGCTTCCAAAGTTTTGGTGCTTGGATTCTAAAATTGGTAGCCACACTAAACTTGTATTTCATTATAATGGTTCTCTTAATAAGTGCCTTGAGTTCTAAGTACAGCCACTTTGGTAATCAATTAATCAGCTAAATGAAGACTTAAGAAAAAGAATAGGTGTTAAACTATAATGGAAATATTTGAACAAATATGCAGGTGTTTCACTTCTCATTTAAATTTGTTTTTTATACATTTTCTGTGTTTGTAAATGTTACATAGGTTTAGTTGGATATGCAGTGCTTTAAATTCTTCAGGAGCTACAGTCATCTGAAATACAACTGTCTGAGGCATAAAAACCACTTCTTAATTAAATGGGAAAAACCATCCCCCTTCCTCCCTTTGCATTTGTCTTTTAAGCAACAAATCTCAATAATTTAATTTCTTTCTATGTGACTACAGGAAATATAAAAAGCTTTTAAGAAGCAGCAGTTTATCTTGTTTTGCTTTAAAGATCATAAAATTTAAGAAGTAATTTAATTCATATAGTAGCTGGACTTGATATGCCATTTTCATTTTTTCTCATAATGTTATTGATAGCCATGAAGTGTACAATGCAGGAAAGGGAGCCAGTTCATATTTTTGTGGTTGTCAAAGCTGATCTGAGAAGAAGAAAAATGCAGTGTATAGTCTGTTGAGAGATGAGCCTAAATAAAAAGCACAGTTCTGAAGACCTCCATACCTTGGATATGCAAAGATATGGTGTGAAATCTACATCAAATACAGATCTGGATGTGGGGCTAAAGACCATTTCTAAATTCACTCTCTTCTTGAGGTGATGAGTAAAAAAGCAGTTGGATTTTTAAAAGCACCTTTTGCTTTTGAAAGTAGACATAGCTTTTATCAATATCAATATATCTTCTCCAGCTACCTTAAGCTGTGATCACAACAGCTCTCGAAGATGAGTAGGGTCTAATAAATGCTTGGTCTGTGCTTCAATAGGAGATTTTTATGGCAATACCTTTGAGGAAAGGTGCTAAAGGAACAGGTGTTGGCAGATCCAAGCGGTGTCAGTCTTCTTTTGAGATTGTACTGATGCAGTGTCTCAACTTGGTGCTGCTCCTCTGGAACTTTTCCAACTAAGGGTGGGGTGGGGGGGGAAGGATGCTGCTGGAGGCTTTTTTGGATGAGGTTTGTGTCCTTGCAAAGTTCCTGACCACTTGACCATGAAAGACACCTTTATGGTCCTTTTACAAAAGTGTAGGAGTATAGAAGACCCAGTGCTTGGGTTGAATTGCAGTTTTCTATATTGCTTTTAGCCTGTGTATGTTTTTCATTAGCATTTCAGCTAGGTACAGACCTCTTCATTTTATTCTACCCTAAACTATTGCCATGTCCTGCTCATATCTTGCAACTTGCAAGGAAGAAAGATGGTGTTCATTTCCATCTAGTTTTCTCCTCAAACTCTTTGTTGTTAATACTAAGGCCATGTCTACACTAGAGAGCTTAGAGTCGTGCAGCTGTGCCAACGTAGCTGTGCCGCTGTAAAATCTCTAGTGTAGCCACTCTTCGCCGACAGAAGAGAGCTGTCCCATTGACCTAATTAAGTTACACTGATATATGTTGCTTGGGGGGAGGGGTGTGTGTGGAATATTCACACCCTTGATTGTAGACATAGTTTAAATGTAAACTCTGCACTGTCTATTTAGACAAGTGCTTGCCAGCAATTTGAATCTTCATTGAGGGTGTAAGCATTTTTGAGGGCTCCTGGAACTGGGTTCTCCTGAGATGTCCATATTCAGTTCCAGATGCATATAAAGGGTTCAGTCTTGCATGGCAGGACTGAAGTCAGAGGGCTCAGTGCTTTGCATCTAATTACATAATTAATACATGTCAATACTTGGTTCCATTGAAATCCATCCCTGGTACTTTAAAGCTTTCCTCGATTGGGGCCAGAGAGCTCAGCATCTTGCAAAATCAAGCCTAAAGGCACCCTACTAGAAGGGGATTAAAAAACCCTACCAAGCTGTCTTCAATGTTTCTGCTTCATGTACCTTTTTGGTTCATTTCCAGTGTTTTATGAAGGGTGTATTTAATGCAGAGTTAATTTCTCTGAGTTGGGTAATGGATTGATCCTCTAGTCTGTCTTTACATGCTTCTGAGCCCGAAGTGTATTCGATAGTCCCCAAAGACCTCTATTGGCAACATGTCTGTTAGGAATAAAGAATACCTCTGTTTAAATACTGAGAATGTTTGCTGACTATTGATCAAGCCATCATCTCTAATTACGAGTTTTGATTAGGAGGGACAGACATTACGAGTGTTCAGGATACAATTGGATTGCCCCAGTTTATTGGATTTCATTCTTAGAGTAATGTATATGCTGGGGAGGGGAAATGCCCACAATGATGCTGGTGTCCTTTCCAGTTATGTGCAGATTGCCATTATGTGCCAGGCAACTAATGGACATCCTTAAGAACAGACTTACAGGAGATTGTAATTGAGGCCTTAATGATACAGGGACAGTATTAACCATGTTAACTATGTCTTTTGAACTCCTAAAGGAAAGGGCCAGAAAGCCACTGGCAGGAGAACAGATTATATCTGCTGATTTCAGCTAGTAAAAGCTGGATACTTGCTTAAAAGGATAATTTATCATGGGATCACTGACTCATAAGGCAGCATCTGTCATTTCTACCACAGAAGCTTGCCATTAAATCATCATCAACTAGACTCTGCTTTCTCATAACCAACGTTTTCTCACTCTTGTAGCAGGAGTCCTAAAGAGATGCCTAATGTTAAAAATAAAATGTTAATGGCTGAGTTATTTGAATATAATCACTTTTTAATACAACTGTTTAACTGATGCTGATGAAAGTCTGAAAATAAGGTCCAAAAATCTTATTTCTAGTTAAAGGAGTTAATGAACCAGCACATCTTAAGAATTTCATTTTAACTAATTAAGAATAATTTATGTAAGAGGAAGAAGTACCAAAAACAAACAAACAAACAAAAAATCCTATAGGGGAGTGGTGGAAAGCTGGCTCTTTTTTTTTTTTTTTTCGTTTAAAGATTCATTGTTTATGGAGTAAGTTGCATGCTAAGATTTTCATGAAAGGGCGCCAAAAATTATTCTCCTAAGTACATATTTAGGTACTTAAATAGGTGTCCTGATGCTTCCAAAGTGTTGTGCATCCAGGAGGTCCCATTCATGCCAGGGTATGTCTATTAAAATTTAACTCAAGACTAGGGTGTAAAGTTTAATGTAGACGGAACTCAAACATTTGTACCTATGCTGCTGTCTAGAAATGAGTGTGAGTAGAAAGAGACAACTGTGTTCTGTCTACAAGTGTGCATGGGCACGTGTGTGAATACATGTTAAAAACATGATTAATATTTCAAGAATAGACATGGCATGGAATTTTCAAAAGCATGTAAATGACCTAAGAACACAAATGCTATTGACTTTGAAAAGGGAACTGTGCTTTTAAGTCCCTTAGAATCTTCTGAAAATCACACCAATACCTTCACTGAGAGCTGCTGGGTGCTTATAAAAATCAGGCCAATCTCTTAAGCATTTAAATATCGATTTAAGAGTCAAAATTTGAGCTCAGGACTTGAGAAGAACTGAATCAGATCCGCTAAATACTTTAGAAAATAACTCTTCTGCCACATAAAGCAATGATTGTCAGGAATCATTAGAAATGTTGCTTCTCCCCCTCCCCCATAATCTGAGCCCATAGTGCCATATGAAGTAAAAGGGTCCCTTTGTCCTTGAAATGTGATTTTTGCTAATATACTGTCCATACATTCTTTCTTCTCTTCTGACCGCCAAGCAAGTGGACTTTTGTAAGCCCTTCAGAAACATAAGGGAGTTGAATAAAATTGTGCAAAAATACTTTGTGCAATCTTACTCCAGATTTATGGTGTTCCTCAGTCATACATTCTCATATAAATTTCAGCTACAAAAATTGCTTAAAAGAGTTTATATTTTTTAAAAGAGGGCAGATGAAACATCACATAAAATATTGCCAGAAGCTACCACTATCCTCCGAAAAGAATAAAAAAAATCTATTTTAAAAATTGCCATAATGTGCCTGGGAAGAGGTGCATACTGATGATTGAGGCCTAGGTGAATGCACTACCAGTCTAGTGGAAATTCTGAGGTGGGTCTCTCTCTCCCTTGTTTTACATGAAAAATATTGAAAGCTCTTGGTTTTTATCCTGATGTAGAAAAGTGAAAACATTTTAGAATCTTAAAAGTTTTCGTGGAGTGGGAAAACCATTTCCTGCCCAGCTATATTGGCTATACCTTGTGTGTGCTATTTTAAAACATACTGTTCTTACTCCATGGTACGTTGTTATCTTTAAGTACAACTTGTATGACTAATAATGCAGCTTTATCGTATTAATGCAAGTCCCTTCAGGGATAATAACACAGTAGTAATTTATTTTTACATCCTTCAAAACCACATGTTTTTCAGACCAAAGCTTCCTTATATTTATTTAATTGACTAAATATTTTCTGACCAGCTTCCAAAGGCTATTAACACCATGCTAAGATAATATGCAAGGCTCTTTGTATGGACCATGTCTCAGAGAAGACCATATGAAACTGCAATGAAAAAGTGTATTGTTACCTTACATGTGTGGCTGGATGAGTGGATTGGGCAAAATGCCTCTCTGTACCTCTATTTTCCTTCCTATCCTTTGTCTGTCTTTTCTACTTAGTTTGAAAGCTCTTTTGAACAGGGATTGCCTTTTACAGTGTTTGTACATCACCTAGCACAATGGGGCCCTGATTTCAGTGGTGACATCTTGTTAGGTAGGAGGGGGTTTGTAGGGTCCTAAGCAGAAGCTCTATAGAGAGAAAATGAGGGGAAAGAGGGAGAGAAACTATCTTCAAGCATATTAAAAAAATGTCTTTATTAGAATAAAGTTCCTTGTTCAGTGTTGGAAGAAAATGATATCCCATGATTTTTTTTACTGCTGTGGGAAGGGCAGAGTAGTTACATTTTTAGGAATGCAGTCATGGCTTACAAAAAACCCCAAAAGAATCCAGCTAAATAACATTTGGCTATATGGTAGGTAGGAAAGCATGAAAAGAAGGGTGCCCACGTATGTAAGAGTGTGATTTTTCTTTTTTTATGGTTGAGCAAAAGGCAATTAGGAAGGATGATACAGGAATCTGATTCAGCCAGGGCAGTGTTTAGTAAATTGAGATTGAACTACAAAACAAAAGACAGAGGACAGCACCACCTAGTGTTTCTGGAAACGTCTAAATAAGTGCATTGCATGAGCTTGCCAAGTACGTTTTCAGTCGGTGTGGACTTTTAAAGGTGTTCGTTCTAACACGTCATTGATCTACCCGTAGAAAAAGAGCAGGTCAGATTCTCCAGTGTGTTGGGTTGCTTTGCTGTGCACTACTGAGAGAAGGTGTCTGCATCGTTACCTGGTGCAACAGGGATGGTCGGCTGGAAAGCAGCCAGTGTAGAAGATCTTTTCCAATACCTCTCCCTGTTTCAGGCATATGGGATATTTCATGACCAAAGTGAAAGGGGTAGGAATGCTCCAGTGCTGCTCTACAATTACCATTTCAGCCTCTTAGGAGTCATCCGTTAGAAACTCTGCATTCATTAGAACAGGCCCCAGGTTGGTCTGACTTTACACTGGGGGATAGGCCCTGTAGACTCTTCAGTACCGAGACAGTACAAAAGTAGGCAATGTTTGCACCCCTTCGCAACTCTTCGCCTACCTCACAGCCCAAACTGCACTTTGCAAAGTTTGGCCAGACCCAAAATATGGCCCCAAAATCACGCAGGATCCTAGCAGCACATGCAAGTCGCAGAGCAGACTCATGTAGGCGCAACCTCATTTACTGTTGCATTGAAATATCATCATGACTGTGACATTTGTAGTTCATGGTGCTTTGTTTTCTAGCCCAGAACGTCACCCATTCCCAGCTACTGGCAAACAGAGGCTAGAGACACTTCCGAGCGTGGTTTTTCATTCCTGCCCATTCTGGTTAACAGTCATTGATGGACCTCCATGAATTTATCTAGTTCTTTTTTGAATCCCCGTTATAGTCTTGGCCTCACAACATCCCCTGGCAGAGAGTTCCACAGGCTGACTGTGTGTTGTGTGAAGAATTACTGCCTTTTGTCTGTTTTAAACCTGCTGCCTATTAATTTCATTTGTGACTTCTTGTTCTTGTGTGTTGAGAAGGAGTAAATAACACTTCCTTATTTACTTTTCTACACCAATCATGATTTACAGACCTCTATCATATCCCCCCTTTGTTGTCTCTCTTCCAGGCTAAAAAGTCCCAACATTATTAATCTCTCATCATATGGAAGCTGTTCTATACCTCTAATCATTTTTGTTGCCCTTTTTTGTATCTTTTCCAAATCTAATATATCTCTTTTGAGATGGGGCGACCAGGTCTGCACGCAGTATTCAAGATGTTGGCATACCATGAATTTATAAAGAGGCAATGTTATTTTCTGTTTTATTATGTATCCCTTTCCTAATTATTCCCAACATTCTGTTAGCTTTTTTGATTGCCGTTGCACATTGAGTGGATGTTTTCAGAGAATTATCCACAATGACTCCAAGACCTCTTTTTTGAGTGGTAACAGCTAATTTAGACCCCATCATTTTATGTGTATAGTTTCAGTTATGTTTTCCAATGTGCATTACTTTACGTTTATCAACATTGAATTTCATCTGCCATTTTGTTGTCTACTCAGCCAGTTTTGTGAGATCCCTTTGTAACTCTTCACAGACAACTTTGGGCTTAACTATCTTGAGTAGTTTTGTATCATCTGCAGATTTTGCCACCTCGCTGTTTACCCTTTTTTCCAGATCATTTATGAATATATTGAACTGTACTGATCCCAGTACAGGCCCTTGGGGGACACCACTATTTACTGCTCTCTGTTCTGAAAACTGACTGTTTATTCCTACCCTTTGTGTCTTTTAACCAGTTACTGATCCAGGAGAGGACCTTACCTCTTATCCCATGACAGCTTAGCTTGCTTAAGAGCCTTGAGGGACTTTATCAAAGACTTTCTGAAAGTCTAAGTACTCTATATCCACTGGATCACCCTTGTCTACAAACAGATGGGCCCCCTCAAAGAATTCTAGTAAATTGGTGAGGCATGATTTCCCTTTACAAAAAACATGTTGTCTCTTCCCCAACAAATTTGTGTTCATCTAGAAGTCTGATCATTCTGTTCTTTACTAGAGTTTCAACCAGTTTGCCTGGTACTGAAGTTAGGCTTACCAGCCTGTAGTTGCCGGGATTGCCTCTGGAGTCTTTTTAAGAAATTGATGTCATATTAGCTATCCTCCAGTCATCTAGTACAGAAACTGATTTAAATGATAGGTTACATACCACAGTTAGTAGTTCTACAATTTCACTTTTGAATTCCTTCAGATCTCTTGGGTGAATACTGTCTGGTTCTGGTGACTTATTACTGTTCAATTTATCAATTTTTTTCTAAAACCACCTTTAATGACACCTCAGTCTGGGACAGTTCCTCAGATTTGTCACCTAAAAAGAATGGCTCAGGTTTGAGAATCTCCATCACCTCTTCAGCCATGAAAACTGCTGCAAATAATTAATTTAGTTTTTCCACAATGCCCTTATCTATACACCATAAAATACTTTGAAATATGAATTCTGAAAACTCTGAATCTGTTGGTCACATCAGATAAAATTATGAATGATGACTAGCCCAGCTTCTGTCATAGTATGGCTACACAACTTCAGAGACCAGGTTTTGATTCTTGACACAGCCAGGACATTGAAGAACATAAGACTGGAAAGCAACAGAGTCTCCTTCTATCAAGAGTACAGAGGAAAAGGGCTGAATTTACAGAAGTCTATAAATATGTAGCTTCAGAGAGAAAAAGCTTCAATTTGCATTTATTTTCCCAGCAGTCTTGAAATTGTAACAGTGGCTTATGGCACTGATGCCTAGCAGTGCTGCCACAATAGGGTCGTGGAGGAGAAGAGGCGTATGAGCCAGAAATCCTATGTTCTAATTTGTTTTTCCTTCTGTATAGCTTTGGTCAAATCAAGGCCTGATTTTCAGAGCTGTTCACCATCTATAACTCAACATTGAAACTGATGGGATTTCAGCACTTCTGAAAATCAAGCAGTTAATATCTTAGCTGGCCTATATCTCCACTACTTTGTATTTTATGTAGTCATTTCCACCTGGGGCTGTGGCAAAGCTACCAGTCTTATCTGCTTACTTTTGTTTGGTGTTTACTTTGCACCAATGTAAATAACTAAGCAAGATACAAGGCAGATGAGAATGGATGTGTCAAGGCAGTGTCTGTTTCCTGATCCACAAAATGAGGATAGTGACTGTCAAAAAATTGAGACATTTTTATGAAGATTTTTCATCCAAAAATCTCCATGTCTTTTTTTTTTTTCTCCTTTGAGAAATTTTAAATTTTGGATCCACTTTAGCGCCTACCTCCTGGGAGTATTGCAAGGCTGAATTTATTCATATTTGTTCATGAACACTGAAGAGGTTCTATACAGAGTATTAATATTAGTTAATGGGTATGTCAGGGTCTTTATTCCAATCCCTGTTTCTTCTCCTGTGGATATTTTTTTTTAAACTCAGCTATTGGTGATATTAAGCCATCTTGGATTTTCAATTACACATCAAATGCAGAGGAAGCATTAGCTCCGTGACTGTACCCTTCGGGAAACTTGACAGCTCAACCCTGTGTGTCATACTGCCATCTGTCCAATGGTAATATGCTCATGATAATGAAGTAGCAATGGAAGAATGCCAACCTTCAGACTTCAAATTTAAGGAAATATGATATAAGTGAGGTTTCCAATAACATAGTTATCAACAGAGTTCTATCCTGTCAGCAACAGAGAGAACAGAGCAGCACATCTCCCAAACTGGCTATTGGACTTTGTCCTCTGTGGTTCAAGACCAGCCATTATTCTTATTAGTGTGTCTCATCTACTTGGAGAGGAATGAATCAGAATTAGAATGAACGAGCTAAGAAGTTTAGACTTGAAATTACACATGGGTTCTAACCATCAGAGGAGTGAGGTTCTGAAATAGCCTTTCAAGGGGAGTAGTGGGAGCAAAAAACCTAGCTGGCTTCAAAACTGACTTGATAAGTTTATGGAGGGGATGGTATGATGGGACAACCTCTTTTGGCAATTGACTAATCTTTGGCTACTGGTGGTAGGTATGCCGATGGCCTGTGAAGGAATGTTAGATGGGGTGAGTTTTGAGTTACTACAGAGAATTCTTTCTTGAGTTTCTGACTGGTGAAGCTGGGTTTAGCTGATTGCCATATTTGGAGTTGGGAAGGAATTTTCTCCCAGGGCAGACTGGCAAAGGCTCTGGGTTTTTTTTGTTTTCCTCTGTAACATGGGGCACGGCTCACTTACTGGTGGATTCTCTGCACCATAAAGTCTTTAAACCGTGATTTGAGGACTTTAATAACTTAGACATAGTTTAGAAGTTTATAATGTGGGTGAGTGGGTGGGTGAGATTCTGTGGCTTACATTTTGCAGGAAATCAGACTAGATGAGCATATTGGTCACTTCTGACCTTAGATCTATGAGTCTGAATCTATGAAACCTTGACTCAAACCACACCTCAGCTTGGAAGTTGGGTGCCAAGTCAGATTACTGTGGCTACCTCCTTATGGGTTGAACCAACCTGTGTAGCCACATACCTTGAAAATTTGGGAAAGAATAACTTTGACTGAATGTTTTCCCTTGGGTTTATCTTTAGTTTTGTAATCTCAGAGAAGTACTAGAGATATTGCTCTTAATTACAGAGCCCCAGAGTAACATAACAGACCAGCATGATGTAGTAATAATTGATGAGTAAAATTCACCTCTTTGCAGAGGATCAGCATTTATGCACCACTCAAATTCCATTCATGCCAGTATTTGATGGATTGGTAGACCTTGTGCTGACCCGTTTACAAAAGGATGAATTTCAACTTAATCTTCAATAGACATGTCTGAATAACAAATGCAAAATTATCCAGTGATATTTGTTTAACTAAAAGTGCTGAGTTCAGTTTGCTGTGTTTAATGGAGTCATAATACTTGGTTTGTGTGAGGATTTGCAAGACCACATTTAATTCATGAAAATGTTTGTGAATTCTGAAATCTTCACAAAAGTTAGCAATGAATGGTTATTCCTACAAACTTGTTTTAGCTGTTCATTATTCTCCCACTTAAAACACTTCATCCATCCAATCAGAGGGCAGAGACAACAGTGTGACTTGAGGATCAGCTGCACAACACAACTAATGCATAGCAAACAGCCTAAATGACCAGTTCTCACACAACTCAGGGTCTGAAAATGACTCATTCAAACACTCGGTGGACACTTTAAAAAAAGCAAATATATTGGAGGAAAAGGGATCAATGAACAATTGACTAACCAAAAAAAAAAAGCTAAAATAACACAGCAATATTTCTAATTTATCTGATATTAAGGATTACAGACAAAGCATACTTTTTCTGTTTGTTTGTAAATTCTATCCAAGCTGGGCATATTGAGGCCTGATTACAATTTCAGTGAATTGATCGCTGTAGTTACTTCGTTTAAAAACAATAACAAAAAAACCCAAGGCAACTTGTAAACTAAAAAGAAAGAGAAGAAAATACTGCCTTGAGTTTGTGGCGGTTCTTTAGTCAGTAACCAAATGAGTTTCAAAGAAGTTAGTAAAGGAAGAACTGTTACCATGCCCCACTTTGGGTTTGTCCTTAAAGCAAACTTCCATGCATCTCCTTTTTAATTGAACTAAATTATTCCTAGTGGAGGATCGTGGTCTATGAATGGTTGCGAGTGTCTGAGGCGGACGTAAGATTATTCCTTCGAAGGAACCACGGGTCCTGTAAAATGATTAAATGACCCAGAAGAAAAAAAACACAGTGACATTCAGCAGGGTTTTTTCCTTTTAAAGATTTTTTAGAACAAGTAGGCAAAGTAAGATGAAAATATACAAAGAAAAAAGGCTCCAGTATGGGGTTCAACATACACTTATGAACCCTGGAGGTTGGATTTTTCCAAAGGCATGGTTGCTGTCTTCCCCAAGCAGTCATGGTTATAAAACCTGCTCTGAGCATCTGTCTAAAGTCACTTATTCACCAAGGAAAACTTAATTTCTCTACACCATCTCCCTCTGCCACCGTTTGCTTAGGGGACAAAAATTTGGGGGTAAACCATGGTGGCGGCCACATGAAGATGAAAGCTATCTATGGACCATTTCTGCTCCTCCCCTTTTTTACATCCCTTTGTTCTCTAACTCTTGTGCTAAAAATTTATGAAGCCAGTGGGCCCAGTGGTTAAATGCCATACTTCCAAAAAGGAAAGTGGGGGGAACTCCATTTACCCTCAGTGATGCTACTGAATAGGCATCCTTATAGAAAGGGGCACAGCCTCAAGAGGAGGAAAGCCTGGTTTGCTTCCCTCTCCACTGCAGGCTAAAGACAGCACAAAAGCAAAGAGGTTTAATCGATTTTAAACAAAGGGCTGTAATAATTGGACAACTCCCTTGCTGGTCACACACTTAGCTAAGCATTCTGCTCTTACTGTATCAGTTTTCTGAAGTTGAGGCTCAAGAACCTATAAGTTTAAGCTTCAAGGTCAACATTTTTAACGATTGCAAAGCAACATGCCAGATGCAGTCAGTTCATGCATCTGCCTAATGTGGCTGACCCATAACTTGGATCTCTTGACTTCTGTTCATTTGAAAGATTTGACTACTGCCAACACAGATCTCCATTGCAGCAGCCAAGTGGGAAACCCAGCTAGTCTCATTCTTTAGTTTTCTTTTTGATTGCCACATAGCCATAAAAAAATATAAAGCCTACCCAGACTCTGTAAATTGGACTTGTTTAAAAAACTACTAAATGAGCAGTAAAGCTTCTAATTTAAGTCCTGGATTTAGTAATATGTTGTAGCACTTGTATTACATAAAACATTATATTACAGTATTAATTCTTCCTAATATAGCAGAGCATTTCCTCAGCAAAATTATTTTAGGGATTTTGCTTTGCCTTTTAATCATACTACATCAGTGTTCATTGTTTATTCAAGGCAAAGTTAATTATACAGGGAGTCTTATTGCTCTACTGGCTTTTTTATACTGTCACAGTTTCAGAAACATAAAGGTGTTTCACATTTATACTTTCCTGCTAAAAGGAAGCAAAAGGCTATGGGGTTACAGCAGTTAGAGGTAAACTGATTTATTACTATATGGAAATGTCTATTCCAACTGGATGTCGTTTGTAGCTTTGAACTATTACTTCCAGTTTTCCAGATTGTCAGGTTGAGTTCCCAATGCATGAGTACAAAATTCCACTGGCAAAATGGAGTACTATGCAGAGAATTACTTTGAATGATTGGAAACAAACTTTTGAAATTAACTGCTCTTGTACTTGTGTGAGCCACTCTTCATTTGCTGGTATTTGTATGTCCTGCAGTTAATTATCTGTAACACTCAATGCTTTACTCCAAACATTAACCTTTATAGCAAAACAAGAGCAGCTGAACACGTAAGCCTAAAAAGAAGTGTTTGGTTCATGTCTGCTGATAAATCTAGCAGAGATTTTCAATGCTGGGTAATATAAACGAACCATTTCTTCCCCCTCCCCGCCCAATACAAAGCACAATTGTGTGATCAGTGTTACCTGCAAGCTAAAGTTTAACTGTTCTTTAATTGACTGCATCCACTGTACTGTCTCATCACAATACTTCAGCCAATTTAGAGAGCACATTCTGAATAAAAGCTTCTGGCAATTACACTTTAATAGAAATTATATCAAACCTATACTAGGCTAGGTTTGAGCTGTCCTGAGGGCAAGCTTTCTTTTTTCTACTGCAGATGTTGGAGACTCATTGGAATGGAAGGAGAAATATGATCAATGATATTTCATAATCTTGGTGGTTCAATCCCTAGTATCACCATCTGCTTTGGAATTGAAACAAAGCATAAAGCAGCTTCTTTTGGCACTACCTCAAACATTAGAAGAGTGGTTGTACTTAACTCTAACTTGAGTTCTTCTTGAAAAAAAGAGTGTAATTACCATTTATATCACAGAGTCTGCACAGACCACACTCTGTGGAAAAAAGACCTTTAGCAACTCGCCAGATACAGGCAGAAACTTTTTTTTTCTTTTCTGTGTTTTGCTTAGAGCCTATACAATAGAGTGCTGGTGCTACTAGGTCCAACTACACTATAAATAAGAATAACTTTGCATACCTATGGTAAAACCTGCAGGAAGGCAGCAGAGGGCCCAGGTAATGATAATAGATGAAAAATAAATCCTATTTTCATGTTTGTGACATCCATATCTATGAAATGACATTATGCATAGGGAAAACCCAAACAACTTTTGTATTTTAACCAACAAGGTTGATGTTTGCAAATAAATTAAAATAAACTCTGACTTGCGTAGCTGTATATTACGACCTAGTTCCTGTCTCATAGTCAACAACAGCAACTTTGTAGCTGTCATGGAAATAAAAAAATAAAAAAGTAGGTAGGCAAAATTTGCCAACTCTTGCTCCTCTACTAAGAAATGCTAAGAGATTACTTTACTTTTCACCAAAAGACAAACAAGCATATGGAAGAGTAGGGGATGCTTCGTACAGTGAACGTTTTCAGTCAGACTATTTTTCTTCTAATATCTTGTGTGATCTATCTAAGTTAAAGGGACAAACTATGAATAAGGCTGTAAATACATCTGGATTCTCATGACCTCACAAAACTATTCATTTGTCACTCTTTTAATTACTATAATCTATTTTGGGGGTTGTCTTTTGTACCTATGTAGGGCATGTCATCTTCACTGCAGAGCTAACCCAGATGATCAGGGCCTGGTGTAAGCAGCCGCACTTCAAAAAGCCACATTTGAATTACTCTGTCCTCATTGGTGCTGCAGTCACCTGTGTTTCACTAGGACTTCTGAAAGTCACATCCGATGGTTCTTTGTGCTGCAGTAATCTGAGCTGCTTTGATTCTTTCCCAATGAATTGTGGGATGTTGAATTGTGAAATCTGGGTTTAGGAGGGAGAATGATAGGAAGGCATTGGAAGATCAGCACTTGAGTGATTTTTAGATCGATAGCTATATTGCTCAGGGCTATGAAAAATACTGCGCCCTGTGTCGCATAGGTAGCTTGATGTAACCCCTACTGTAGACAGCCAAATCAATGGAAGAATTCTTCCGTTGATCTAGTTACCATCTTGTGGAGCAGAGGATTACTGACATTGATGGAAAAAACCCTCCTGTCAATACAGTAGGCACTACTACACCATAGCTGAGATACAGTGGTGTATATATGGTATTAGCCTGTGTTTTAGCTGGAAAGGGAGGAAAAGTGGGTTTACCACTCGGAGGGAAAGCAGCACCTGGGTGTTAGCTTATAGTTCTAGACAAGCTTGCTTGCTCAGGTTGAAAGCACCACTAAAGCATCAGAAGTTTTTGTGCATGGATGAGAGGTCAGGTTAGGGATAACCCCTGAGTAAGAGCTCAGAGTTACTCTGCAGAGAAGACAGACCCAATGTGTGCTGAAGCATCTAGAACTAGCCCTCATACTGTAGAACATACCTGTGCATTAATTCTGTCATTGAAAATTCAGATGGAGTTCTGTGCATGGCATGGCGGTAAGGTTGTTCTCCTTGCCTTGAGTTTATTTCAGCACGTGTGTGAAATAAAGACTGAAAATTCAGTCAGTTCATGGCAAACTTGAGGGACGCTCTCAAAATGCCCAGGTGAAACATAACATGTATGGCATCGATAAAAAGAAAATGAAACGCCTAACAACGTTGAGAATACGCCGTGACCTAAAACTCCCCTTCAGCTAGAATTCTGAAAGGTGATTGAGCTCATGAAAAAGTCTGCCTGGTGTGCAAATGTCTGCTCTGACTCTTTAAATAAAGAACTTCAAACTTATGAGCCTAGGGGGACAAATTAATTAAAGCCAACAGGGGATTTAAAAATGAAGAAAACTGAGGTGATGTAAAATAATAAAAACGTCAGGGGCCAGATCTTCATCTTAGTTTAAACCTCAGTGGAGATAAGCCAGTTTGCTGCCAGCTGGGGTTCTGGCTCTGGACCTTGTAACAAATCCAGAGACATCCAGGACAGGCATGTGGCTGCTCAACACTGATTCCAGGTTTGTGATTCTGCATGTCAAGTATCGGGACTGGCCCATAGATAACAGGTTAGATTAGGCATGTATTGGAGTCTCACCTGCCCAGCTAGACACAAACTTTCTTAAAGTTTGAGTCTGTTAAAACCTGAGACTTGGGGTCATACTTTTTCTAGTTTGGTGAGACAATCCTCTTGTCCCACCTCCTTCGCAGCTAAACGTGAAATACAAAATGTCTGACTGTGATGCAGCAAGAACTGATTTCCTTCTGAAGTCAATTTTCACAGGTTAAAATTCAATGTTTTGAACTTCTTTCCAGTAAAAAATTAGAACTGATTTCCTGGTTTTGTTTTTTAAATGAAATTGGACTGTCTTTGTAAATAAAAATAATATAAAAAACTTCTTTTAGAGAGTTTCTACTTTTTTGTTTAAACATTTTGCACATTCCTACTCTGAAGTTTACCTATCATTAATAAATACAGTGTGTAAATTACCATCAGGAAAAATGGGCTACTACCCTTTGAACAGCAGAGTATACTACCATAAACTGTGCTTGATCACTTTGTGTAATATTACCAACAAGAAAGCAAGAAATGGGTCCATTGCTGCTTCAGCAGACGTTTGTTTGTTTTTTGTTTTAAAGCTATAGTTACATTAGACAGGCTCAACAATTTGTACTGGATAAAAACCCCTCATGCTTTAGGGTTTCGATCATCCACTAAACTGCCTGGGATTAGGAAGAAACTTTTCTGAAGGTCAAGCAGTTCCATAATTATCTAGCATGAGGGTTTTGGGATGGCAGTTTTTTTATTTTATGAAGTATCTAGAACTAGCTACTATTCTAGCACCAGATGAGCTGGGACACAGGTGCGATAGAGAAATAGTCTGTTCCAGTATTATGTACTCCTTTGCCTTCATGTTGCTAGTCCAGCCACTTCTATTTATCCTAGCAACACAGAATTAAAACAAAATGAAGCAGAAATCCTTTAAAAATATTTTTAACCAGATTCTAAAGAATGTAATTATTGCCATATCCAGTTTGTGAGAGTCATCTCTGCATTCATTCTGGACTGTTGAGTGCTGCATGTTAGTGCTGTGGGAATCCCATTAAGAGGATTCTGTGCTGTGTTGTTCCTCCCTGCCATGAACTGCCATTGTACCTTGCACTTATCATGGTCTGTGTCAAGCTGTATCAACATCTGCACTGTACAATCAGCGAGAACAGCTGCATCACTGAGATGAAAGTGTCCTATTTTTACTTCCTTACTAATGTTCCATTGTTTCCATGTTACTTGCTCATTGGATCCACGGTTCCCAGCTCAGCTGAGCGTTGCAAAGAAGAGCTGGAAGGATCATAGTTTGTCTAAATTGACAAGGCAGGCTAAGCTTCTTGTTTCAGGAAGTGGTACACAAGAGATCTTCCTATACTGGTAACATTTTCTTGTTCTTTAAGTAGGCTTTCACCAAAGGAGACAAGGAACCTAATGTTTGTTTTTTGAAGGCTATTTCTGACAAGTACACTTCAGTGCCTCTTAACTCTGCCCTACAGTTTAGAAGAGGAGGAGGAATTACTAGATGTAAAAGACAGACTGAAAGGAACAAATTAAGATGCTTGTTCTCCTCTCTTTCACTAACTTCCTCATTATCCATTGCTGCCTCAGAAAGCAAACCCCTACTTGGTTTATTGGCATGCCTCTATTTGTTGTAAGTGGTTACTGTGAGGAAGCAATGCTTAATAACACTTAGTCAGAGCACAGAGAGGAGTCCTGTTGTAGATGTTAGACTTCGTAAAAACGTGTACACATAGCAGCTTTGTGGTGTTTCCAGTGGGAATTCTTGAAAATCAAGAAATACAAGTGCCTGTGCTGTTATCAGCTCACTGTCTTCTTTGAGATATGAATCCAAATGTCGAACCAGCCAACAGATGTACTGAAACATATAAATATAAAACTTACAAGAGCTAAATAATTAATACAAAAGTATTCGTTCCACCCTACCTCTGCCATCTCCCTCTCATCCATGTATAAAAAATTTGCTTTCTTTAAAGAAAAGAAAATGCCATTGCAATATATCACATTCCTGTATTCCAATGTCTGATTCTTCCCCCTAATGAATATCTTAATAAATACTTTGCATAAATCAGTAGAACACTGCTGTTCAGAGGCAAAAACCGGGTTATATACTAGATTATTCCATGCCATCACTACCCATTTGTCTTTACAATTTATAGCATTCAGATTCCTTCTGTGAACTATTTCAAGTAAACACTGTTTGGCATCTTACTTCCTATTTTATTTACCTAGGGTTAGCACAACAAAGGGAAAGCTTGGTCTCATTTTAGCTCTTTATTCAAAAACTGGAAAATGATAGGCACACTAAAGAGGCAGTGGATCAAACAGTGGCCTTGAATAAAGAAGCAGAGGGAATTTGAGGCTTAGCTTGGATATTAGTTTCCTTTAGGGCCCAAGATGGTATCTACCAGTAGATGGAGAGCAGGAGTTCCTTGTCACCCCAGCACCATTCAGGTGGGAATATGAAGCATGATACTAGCAATTGGATTTACAATCCCCTGAGAAAAATGGGGTAAGTCAGATGCATTGTACTTGTTGGCCCAGCAGCAGTTGCCCACAATCCAGACTCACCAAATATGTGGCCATCCAGGAAGAACAGCCGCAAACCCAGGACTGCCCTCTTACAAATGATGCAAAGTGAGGAGCAGCAAAGGGAAGCACGGCTTTCAGAGAGAGGGAGAGAGAGAGGGCCCTGCCTAGCTAAAAATTCTGGCCTTGTATTTTAAAGGTGCCTACTGTAAACAAAGTCACAGCAAAGACCTCTCAAAGAGTAACTCAGAGGCTGCGGCAAACTGAAAACAGGCTCATGCAGACCATTGATGGGCTAAGAGAAGCTGCCAACAAGCTATGTTAGGCTAGTGAGAGCCAAATGGACAGATCACCAGTGAATATAGAGATGCAGGAGGCTAACAGAGGAACTACTAACATGCTCACATAGGCAGCAAACAAGCTTGAAGAGACTGGACATGAAGAAAGTAGAACTAAGTCTGACCCTGACCAAAATGGGCCTACGAGTAGAACGGGGAAAAGCTATTTCAGATGAAGAATTTGAGTCAATAATGGTAGTTTGGGGCCATCTGAAACGATTTGCAAATTTGTGTTTGAATTCACTGAATAATTTTGACCAAAATGAAAAAGGCAAAACACTTCAGTACAGTCAAAATGATAGATTTCATTTCAATAAAAAAAATGGTTAGACTTTCAGCAACTTCGACAAAAGTAAGCAAAGGATTCACAAAATGGCCAGCAGAGGAACTGCCTCCCTTAAGCTTTATCCCAGTGATTAGGGGACTCACCTGGGATGTGGGAAGCATTTGTTGTGTAGACAAGACCTGAGAAGCCAGAGAGGTGAAGCAAACTCTTGCACTGAGAATGGATAAAAGGTCAGGAACTGGACCTCCATGGAGAAAGACCTGGAACTGGGAGGGTTGGCTTGTTATGTGAGCCAGAAAGAACCCCCAGGGCCCAGAAAAGAGCTGGGGAAAAGCCTAGCAACAGGACAGGATAGGGAAGCAGCAAGGAGTCTGAGGAAGCAGACCTTAGCTGCTTGCCACAGGTCCCTGAATTGGAACCCAGAATAGAGGGAGGGCTTGAGTTCTCCTATCAGCCATTGAAGAAGGTGATGTGAAATCTCCTAATAGAAGGGAGTAAGAGCTATTGAAAGCCCTGAACAGGAGTTGGGCCCAGAATTGGGGGCCAAATTCTTTGGGTGGTGATTTGTGGCACTCTGTAACCCCAAAGGGGTGGGACTGAATGTAACCTGACCAGACAGCCAAGTCATGAGACGAAGGAGACCACTGCAGGGCCAGAGTGGCTATCAGCAAGTGATGCCAGAGGAAGACAGCCCCACCTCACCATGCATAGCCATGAGGGGGCCTGCCAGCCAGTGAGACACTATCATATAGAGGGACTCATTCTATAAAAATGTTCTCCATTTTGAATTCCCTCTCCCTCCCTCCCCTAAGTTAGGGTCAGGGTTCTTTATTAAATCTGCCCTCCTGAGATGGAGAGTTTTGGGTTGATCAAAATGCTTTTTTGGCAGTTAAACTACTCCAGAAACTTTTGCCCAGCTCTTTCAGGTTTACTTGCCCTTGCAGATCATAAAGATGGAACAAGGCCTTAGTGCTTTCAGACCTTATGTATTCTTTTTTGGAAAGCTGTTGTTTGTTGCTTTCAATGTGTCAGCTCTCTCTATTATTTTGCTTCTTAACACTTTGGCTATGTCCCAAAGCATTTCATCTGTTACTTTCCCATTATCATTGTTGTCTAAATGGCCTTGCAGTGTAGGTTTTAGATCATTAACATTACCAGGGTTTTTAGTAAAATTATTTCTCCATCTAAGTTCCTTATCTTGCTGGTTTTCAGTTAATGAGACTGACAGTTTTATCAGAGCATGGTCTGAAATTTTAATGCCCTCTGTTTTACAACCTTTTATCCTATGTGTCTGTACTTGATAGATTAGTAATAGATCTATTCACAAGAATAGATGCAGAATGTGAATATATATTTCAGGTTGCAATAAAGCCTTGTTTTTCAACATATTAGATCATTAAACTCTTATTTGTTTACTTTTGGCACATAAGGGCTTCTTTTTGTATTTCTGACTCATGGTATTGGCAGAAAATATACTTTGCTCATTAACTGTTATAGCTACCCCTTTTTGCTGTCTTCCTTGGGAAAAAAGACCAAAACTAACCCAAGAACATTTTAAAGAAAATTATCAAGTAGTGAAGGCACAAAATGCATGTTCTGTAATAAACCCATTCCCATTTATACAGTAACTTAGTTTTACAAAAGCTACTGTGGCTAATAGTCAGACGGTTCACACTAATATGCTACTAGCATTTCCAGATGTATCCATCGGAATGTTCAAAACATCAGGTACTGTAACTGACCCTACCTCAGGACACTGATGCTCATATGTGGTACACCAGAGCTATTTCACATGCAGTGCTTGGTAGAAGACCATGTGTAGCGTGACTCTGAGGCAAATCCCCAAGGCACTTCAACCAGTAGGCCTTCTATGTTTTAAAACCCAGTGGACTCTCAGTGGCAACTAAATTTCCGGGCTCAAATGAACAGTTTGTTTACTAGCAGAAAAGAAAACGTTGATAATGCCTGTCTTATGACTCCTATCACCATAGTATCTGAAACCCACACAGTCTTTAATGTATTTATCCTCACAGCACTGCTGTGGGGTAGGGCAGTGCTATATCCCCATTTTACAGATGGGAAATGAGCAACAGAAAGGCTGTCATTTGCCCAAGGTCGCAAAGGAAGTCTGTGGTAGAGTAGGAACTTGAATGCAGATCTCCCAAGACCCGAGCTAGGTCCATAACCACAGGACCATCCCTCATCCCTATAGACCCTAAATGCCCTAGGTACAGTGGCTTAAACAGTAAAAAGTCTAGATATAGCTGCTGACATGCATCTCTTGCCTGAGTCAGCTGCAAGCCGCACCCCACATTCCCTGTTATGTATGCCCAATACACCTGCTTCTTTCCTTAAGGCCTTATACGCAGTCTGATCACACTGACACTTTCTAGTGTATCTTGGCTACTGCAGGTTATTTCCAGTTATTGCCCCTTTAAGAGCCTTTGACAGCTGCTGCCTCTCTGCTCCTGTGAATCACTTTCAGGACTAGCCTGTTCAGTGGTCTGGTTCCATGGTCCCTGCCACATTCTCTGCTGCTTCTTCACATGTTTGTGTTATATAGCTGCCAGAAACTGCTGGTTCCCCTGCTCCATTATCATCTCACGCACTCTCCCAGTTCCCAGGCTGCGTCCTGTTCCTACTGCTGAATCCAGAGAGAGAATGCCCTTCCTCGGACTGTGCCTTTCTAAAACGTTTCCACCATGCTCACTCTGTTGGCCAGATACTGCTATGATCCCTGGGTGGTAGAGGGAGAAAAGAAGTGAATCTCCCACTCAGCGGATTCATCAAATAAGAGAAAAAGGCAAAATAAAAATGAATATTTCTATCACCTTGAAGACTCAATCTGCAATTCCTTTCTTCACAGACCTCCTGTTGTCAGCTCTGTCAGCCCTCCATATTTGGATCTCCCAGATATGTTAATGGAAGCCTCTCATTATCTTTACTCTATTCCTGCAGTTGTTAATGATTAAAGTAAGCCTGGAAGTCCTTTTTTTGTGTGAAAAGGCTTCAGGATATGGTCCTACACAAGCAGAAAGCACAGTCATAAATACATAATTAAACATTGGAGTGTGTGTGTTAAATATTTGAACAGTTATATATAGTTTTAGGAGGATATAGCACAAAAGCTAGCTGTTGGATTTCTTCAGGTGGGGAAGGGTACAGCCACCTGTCTTCCCCTTGTTGACCTTTTGGATCTTTTGGACAGCTCATATAATAATTTCAACATGCTAATTTGAAAAAATCTTCATTAGCCTTCTATGTTAATACATACATTACTATTTTGCCCATGTCCTATTTCAACACTGTTTTATATTAGGTTGATTGTCCTTTATAAATTCTTAATGTCTAATGGTGTACTGTGAAGAAAAGTGTTCTGCAGAAGATTTTTTTCCAATAGCTTTCCTAGATTTCTATTTTCTATTTACCATCTACCTTTATAATTATTCTATTCCATTAGAGAAAATTCATAGGATCCTGAACCAGTTTAGAACTGAACCTGTTGTTAAGCAATTTAAGGGACTGTATAAATAAGCTTGAATTAAAGGAACATAAAATTTCAGGTGACCTGTCTAATTCACCATTATAACTGTATGTTCAACCAAGCACAGGTCCTGATGATCATATTCTGCCCTTTGTTACACCTGTGCAACTCCCTTGATATCTATAGGGGTTTAATGGTTGTAAGTGAGAACAAAAGTTGGCCATGGGAGGTCAGAATAGTGAGATTGGGGGAGGGGACGGGGATCAGAAAAAATAAGCTTCAAGCTTTGCAACTTAATTTTGGATTCATGAATCTCATATTTCAGATCAATGAAGGAAAAAGAAAAAAACATTCATTTAAGCACCTCTTTATTTCTTATCCCTTTCTTTGCCGTGTGTGTATTCAAATAGAATATTGAATTAGAAATGTAAGCATATATGAAAGACCTAGTTAGTGGGAGAGGAAGGAAGAAGAATGGTATCAAGGCTGAATTAAATTTATAACTTTTGGTTTTGGAATTTTTCACAAGTTCTTCCTGTTTTTTCATGATTTTTCAGCCCCTAAAATTACCTTTTGGTTCACAATTCCAATGATAGAAGTGTTTCTGCATGGCTTTTGGTGCAAAAGTCATTTTTGTTTGAAGAATGGATCAGTTTGTGCAGGAAAGAAGATAGTGTGGTGATTTGCTTTTGCTTTTTTTTTTTTCCCCTCCCTTCAAAAATTTCTATTTAATGAAGATTTTTGTGAAAATCAGTCCATTTGTGAGCTGGGTGATGAGACAGTGAATCTTCGGTTCTGAGTAATTTTGCATTTTATCTTCAACATTCCACATAGGTCTAGATGGGATACGTAGAATGAAGGGGGGAAGATAGAAAAACTGCCAAACATACAAGTAAGCATCCGGATTTTGTGAGGTTTATCTGATTCAAATCCTTTGAGGTTTGTACTTTGTTAGGGCCACTGGAACTCTGTGAAAAGATTCTGTAGACTTTCTTCTGAAGAAGGAAAAAAAAGAAAATTGAGACACCTGTGGGATTTGTATGTGGCTTTTTTGGTTTTGTTGCTTAAAAACGCAGATTCACCCCAAACTAAAGGGGGACCCTATGCTACAGAATTCAGACTAAGATCCAGGGTCAGTGGAGTTACATCAGCAGATAAGTTTGCTCCTAGATTCTGAATTCTTTGAAAAGACAGGGGAAAAGGTGATCTAACCCTTAGAATAAACTGCCAACGGAAATGGTGAATTCTCTATTTCTCGGTATCTTCAGATCAAGACTGGATGCCTTTCTGGAAGAGGTGCTTTAATGGTTCCTTCTGGCCTTAAACTTTATGAATAAAAAGGAGTTGGGCAAAGAGTTTGCTTCCGTTCCATGGGTAGTGAAACATGCATCTGAAATCTTCTTCGAGTCTATTACCAACCCCGTGTTCTGTCTGTCTTGAATTTGACTTTTTTTTTAAATAATTTCTCTCCAACCTCCATTGAAATCTTTCATTTTCCTTTTTGAGACTTTTCTCCTGAAATTTTCTCCAAGTCCGTTACCAACCTTGTGTTCTGTCTATCGTCACCTCTTTCACAGAGGTGCAACAACTCTTTAATTTGTGCTTGCCAACATGGAGGTTTGTGCATGCTGGATAGAGATTCCATCTTCACCATTTTCAAAAAGCCCCCTGATTCTGATGTTGTTTCTTCTCTTTCCATTTTCTGTATATTTCATTTGGAGCTGCAGATCCGTTGGTCTTTTCTCTCTCTGCTGTTTCTCCTAATTTAGTTTCCAACACACTGGGCCTAACTTTCCTCTCTTATCTCTTTGTGATGGTGTAACTCCATTTATGCCACTGAAGTTACTTCTGATTTCCTCTGGTGTAATCAAACGGAGCGTCAGGCCCAGACGCTCTATCCTCCTTCCCTGCTAGAATCTAATATTCAGGGAGTAACTCCTTGATGTCCAGTTCAGTGACCAATCAATATTCTTTGGCCTTCTCAGTTTCGCCTATTTAGGCAATCAAGTCTTTACTGGCCAATGGAGAGCTCCTCACACTGCAAGCCTGACGCACTTCTGTGTGTGAAATAACTTTAATATTTTTTGGGACAACCTTCTGCTAGAAGTGTGCATGCATCCATATGTATATATTGGGGAAGAGAAGGTGTAGTTTAGGGGATCAGTGGAGGCAAATTCTTCTTCTGCCTGCACAGGCCTTCATCAGCCCCTTTTTAGTTCCCCTCGGTCTTTGTTAAATATATTAACTTTATGCCACATGCAAGACTTTCATTCTCATTGACCTGGATACTCAAATTTCATGGCCTTCCGATGTTGCCCCAACTCTCATGATTTGTATTGCAAGTCTCATGATTTTTGGAATTTTTCTTAAAGCCCAGTTCCTAGAATTAGGTAATTTATGTGAGAATCTTAACTTTTCATTTTAAAAATACCTAGCCCTCATGGTTTCAGAGGAAAATGTGAACACTAAATGCTCAAAAACCAGAAGGCAAATAAAATCTATTTTTTAATGCAGTTTCATGCTGGGGCATGGGGATGGGGACCCATGATATTTTGAACTCTTGGGATTGGAGGGCTCTAAGATCACTTGTTGAGAAACTCTATTTGACACAATCAAATCCATCCCAAAATGTAAACAAACTACCTGAGCCTGGAAAGCTTGACAAACATTAGAAGACCAGGAAACAATTCCCCAGGGCACAGTGTTTCTTCTTAAGAACATGGCACACTACATTCTTTTTTAACTACTGTGTCAAGGAAAACTGCCTCGTCATCTCAAAGGGCCTTTGCTAAGTGTTTCTGACACTGTTCACTTTAAAACTATAGTGAATTCACTTCCCTTTGGATCACGTTGATAGTATTCCTCCCTTCTGCCATTTTTCAGAATAATTTTATAAAGTAAAGCTGTGTTCCTAGGCTCTCCGGTGGGTTGTTATTGTCATGGTAAATGTATGCTGGCATCTATCTTGGGAATGCAGAATTATTAGAGACAAACCATTTCCTAGATAGCTTTATAATGAAGTTTATGAAAAATTGAAGGAAGAATTTGTTCTTGAAACAGCAGTAGATGTAATTCAAGACACATTATTTAGAGACAAATAATACATGAAACAAATGATCTTTCTACTTCATTTTGAGGATCATTTAAGGGATAGTTCACTTCTTTGAGCTCCACCATACTGTGAAGATCTGATGATGGAATAGGTTGTCATTTGTAATACACCTAAAAGTCTAGACTGTAGACTGCTTGCTATTATCACTTAATTCAAAGGCCAGTAGTAAGATACCAGTGAAGTTATGCAGTATTCCCATTGGAGTTTGCTTATCAGCTTGAAGGTACTAAACACTTGTTTCCATAACCTCTTTTGCTTGCAAACAAATCTCCCAAACAACAATTCTTCAAGGTTATTTGATTAAAGATTAAAACTGTTAATCTTCAAAACACAATAGAAGCTACTGAATTTATTCCATTGTAATTCCTGCCTATTGAAAATATGTGACGGCAACCCCAGCCTTTGAAGTTGTCAGGGAGCCAGTTGAAGCAGGGGACAGTCTCCTAGCAACACTACATGACACAATTGATCCTAACTGGGGCTGTCTGATTGCTACACTTCTTCACATCAAAACAGCAGCTCTCACCAGGGTACTTGAATCATCAAGGAACAAGTTCATAACTAGGGATGGGCAGACCTCATGTACAAGTTCAGTTCTGGAGATATGTTCCAAAATTCAGCTGTCTTTCTTAATCTTACCTGAACTATGCAAATACCTTGGGAAACCTGCTTAGTAATTTACACCTGTGCAAAACAGAGTGTAACATGATATCACTTGAGAACTGCAGTGTTTTCTCTCTCTTGGTGATGGTATAAATAACCACACAAAGGGCAGGGAAATAGAGCATCCACCCATCAGTCTGCCAAATTGGATTGAAGTCCAGAAATGACACAAGAACAGGCTTTCTTAAGTACTCTGACATTATCTGTCCATGTTGAAAAGCAGAATGGAAAGTACGTAAACATTCCAGAGCCTCAAAAAAAGAAGTGATTTTAAAAATGGGTGCAGGTTTGGTGCAGGGAGTAATATTGCTTCTCTAGCTGGTTTGTCCAGTCCTTGACCATGATTCAAAGCTGGTTGTTCAGTGTGTGAATGTCAGTTATGGCAGTACCACTTCCAAGGATAGAGTAACATTTTTTTAAAAACCTAGCTAGCTTCACGTTCTTGCTCCTACCGTGAAGCGTTCCATCTGCCTCCCCCAAAACTTTGGCTTCTTTCAAGTCTTTTCCTGCCTATGTAACATCTTCCCTCTTTTCCTGTCATTAAAAAGGTTTTGATCTCTTTGGTATCTATTATTTTATTTCACACTGGTGAAATAAAGAAGAATTTTTACTTTTATTCTTTTATGCCGAGAGCAAAACTGTCTTAAGTTTGAGATTCAAACAGTTGACCCAGTCCTCTTGAATACTATCCTGCCATTTCTCTGAAGACTTTTAATATTCAGCAATAAAATGACTCTGGCATTAATTCTAACAGTAAATTAAACAAAATAAATATGACACCGAAATGAAGAACTTTACATCTTTTTTTAATACCACTTGGGACTTTCGCACTAAGCAATGGAAAAGTCTGAGGCTTTTATTATTAATAAACTCATCCATGTGCCATTATTTTAATCTGAAGTTCTCGTCACCTAAATGGCTTAATTTATCATACTAGTGTAAAAGAGACAGTGATCTACATCACAATTAGTTTGAAGCCGAGGGAGGCTGCATATTAGCATTTGGCACTCAGAATAAGTTGTTAGGGTAGCTTCCAGGTTACAGAAAATTTCATGAAATGAACTTTACACTGGAGACACATTACAACCCAAACAAAGCTTGTGCACTTGCCATAGTATAATCCAAACTATCTTTACACTGTATTGTTGAAGACATTATCTAAAATAGATTTTTTTGTTTCTTTCGTTGCAAATTAAAATTAATAAATCTTACATAATTGGGTAGATTCCACATAACCATTTTCTGCCTTGCATATTTTGAAACTGTAGCCAACTATATCACATTTTAAATAGAGCTTTAAACGTGTCTAATTTAGGAAATATTTACATACAATCAAAGAAATGTGACTGGGGAATCTATTCAGTAGCAAGGCAGTCATCAGTGTAAGTGGTATTGGAAACCTTGCTAAGAGGACACAGCTAGTTTAGCAAAACAGTTATGGTTTCATGTATTGCACATAGAAGAAGAATCTAGGAAATTGTATTGCTTATCTATTTGCCACCCTGATCATTATAAGTAATATTATGTGGATGCTAGTTTCGCTCATTTAGTCATGATTCAGTACAGCAGCCTGTGCCGAGTGCTAATATATTTAAATATTCACATATTGGAGGTGGGAAAAGTAAACTATAATCTTTTTTTTGGTTGATATGGCACTGTGTGCATAAAAAAGGAATGCACAAAAAAGTGCTATGGCAATATTTCAGTGCCGCACAATGAAAATGACAAAAAGGCAGAAAATACAGATGTTAGTTTGAGTTCTGAAAATCTTACCTTGTTTAGTTGCAAATCATACAGTATTGCACTCTAGGGAGGATTAAGGTCCAGTAGCTTGCGACTTTGCGCCATCACGGACTTCCGGTATGATCTTGGGCAAGGGACTTAGTCTTTTTGTCTCAGTTCTTCATCGGTAAAAATGGGGATGATAGCACTGCCCTACCTCACAGGAGTGTTGTGAGGATAAATACATTGCAGAGCATGAGTTGCTCAGATGCTGCAGTAATGTGGGCTGCAGAAGTACCTGAGATAATATAAATTTTAAGCTAGGGTTTTAAGACTTTTTTTCCATTCCAGATCAAAAAAATCATTGTGGTTTCTTGCTGTGACCCACTGTATCCCTTGTAAAGGATTATAGGGTGGATTTTGTGGTAAAAATAAATGACTGGCTTTGTGCACTGAGCAAAGTGTGCTATTTTTGGAACTATTATTGGGTTGAGGTTTGGGAGTTTGTTGCCAAGTAGGTGGTTGATAGGCAGGGTATGGGGAGTGGAGATGGATGTTTAGGTCTGGGGGTGGTTTGCTAGCTGGAGTGTTGCTGTTGATGGGTTTCTCCCTTCTCTTTCTCAACTGTCAGTGAGGAGATGCCCCAAGAAGCTGTGAAGATGGATGTACAGGCTCATGAAGAGCTGTGGGACAGCCACAGTTGGCTGAGCTAGGTTCAGTCTTTGGTCCTTAATTTCAGTCAGTGCTCTGGTAGGGTCAAGATTTTCTCAGTAACAGGGATAAGGTGAGTTTGGGTGGGATTTGATTTCCATTCATCACTAATATATATACATCATTGTAACTTTCTGTAGTCTTTGCCCTCATTCTTCAATGTCTAGCTGAGCAACACAGCTGTCTAGTCCTTTCCTTTTTCTCCAGTCTCAATGACACATAAGCATTAAGGGAGTTAATTTACTTCCAGGTTACATTTTATTAAATACAGTTATGTCATTCATAAATCTAGAAGCATGCTACTTCTTGGACAACTGCCACATTTTTCTTTAATGCTGCAGCCTAGCACAAGCATTTATGATTTGTGAATCATTGCCCATGAGATGTGGGTTGCCTGTTATTATTTTCACAGCTAGTTTCAATAATAAATATAGCACTTGCTTTGGGGTGGATGCAATTTATTTCTGTTTGATTTTCAGCTATCCCAGTTTTTTCTTTTCTTAGACATTCAAGTATTCACTGTCCACCACAGGAAAGAGAAGATAAATGAAACCTCCTGGCCCCCACTTATTTTTTTCATTTTAAATATTGACATGAACACCATTATTTGTGAGCCAACTGCTAAAAGTTCTTTTCACATAACCTAGCGACAGCCTATGTGGCTGCACCAGCATGGGGGAGAACAAAGAGTCTCTCTCAATTTTTTTTCATTTTTGTGGTTTTATATATTTAATAAGTTGTTAATGTGCTGGAGATCAATAAATCTTAATATTAGTCCAAACAGAAAATTTAATATGTAGCACTTCTACCTGAAGTGAGGCATTGACTGGTACATAAAAGTTGCGTCCAATTATCGAAAGCACTACAGTTTTCTGGCAGAGCAGAGGTATATATCAAACATTATTCCTTGACTGTGATTTTTATCTGATGTGGATTCATGAGTTTATGAATCAAGACAGATAAGATATTTCTATTCGTTTTATAATGTTCATTAAGATCTCCTCTTCTGAGATGGGATCAAGTCTACCCTGGTGCCTAAATCCTAAAAGAATTTAATGGTGATGAAGCCCCTGGCGTTCTATAGAAGTTAAATAGAGTTCTAAAGAAATCACCTCAAACAGCTATATAATTTAATAGAGAATAGGTTCCATCAGATACTCTATATTCAATAGGTTGTTTGAACCATCTATAAAATTCTATAGCAAGAATACAAATCTCTAATAAATTCTATAGTGTGGTTTTAAAGCCACTATAGAAAGTTAAGTTTTCTGTTAAATTGTTCAGTACTTTCCGTAAGGAAATTTGGATATAACTAAAAGGGAAATTGATGGCCTCAAACACTTCCATAGCCATAATACACCAACTGAGCAAGATGAGGCTAACAAGAGGCACTTTCTGTTCTGAGATGGTAGTGAAGGGTGCTCTATCCTGAACTGGGGAGCACTGCACTGTTGTTAGTGTGTTTTGGAGGAGCAAAAAGACTGAAGTACTAACTGCTGGTGGATCCTAAAGATACAAGGATGCTTTAGGAAAGAACAGAGTTGCTAGTCCTGGAGTCACAGTCCTGTTTCAGCTCAGTTAAATAAATTGTTGCTACAGATACTAGGCTTCTGTAATTTCAGCCTGGATATGCCATCCCTTCCTGACCTAAGATGCTCAGTAATGTTGTTGAGTGCTGTTAAACAGCCTCTGTTACTGTTTCCATCCAAGAGGTGGCTGAATGCAGTGGGCAACTGACCTCTGTACATACTGTGGTTTGCAGACCAGTTTGTAAGAGTCTTTGGGACCTGTGGGATGAACAATTCTGTATAAAATATTACCGTCACCTCTAATAAACAGTGGTGGTTTCTCTGTCTCCAAACCACTGCAGTTTGTAATAATTAGCTGTCTTAACTTCAGGGATACTTGGAGCCAGAAGAGCACAAGCTTTACAAGTTGGTTTAGATACCTCAGTGGAATAAAATGGGGAAGTTTGCATGATGGGGATGTCCATGCTAGGACAGACTACTATAGTCAGTACTGTTAGCTCCATTTTAACAGGAGATGGTTTCAGACCCTTCTCTGCAGGAAGCTTCTTTTCCTGTCATAAGGGTTGGTGGGTAATATGAGCGATTAGGTGTGCAATTCATTCACACCAAGCCCAACTAATCCACTAATCCTGTGTCTTGGAACTCACGGGGTTTAGGAAAGTGAAACCCACCAGCGCCAGTTTGGAGGTGGTGCAGTCCCTGTGTCCTCACTAATCTCTAGGCTTGTAATAGTACCTGCTGACCCTCTGAACTCCCTAAGCTGACATCTGGGCCACTATATCCATGTAAGCATAGATCAAGTTGCCTTCCCATAGCTCAGACCTCCAAATGCCCCCCTCCTTACTACAATTATACTGTTGGGGATGAATGAGAGTCCAGTTTGATAAACTGTACAGATCTGTCCCGTTAAACCTTTTCAGGACAAGGCCTGTGGCTAACCTCCATGTCTGTATAGTACTTAGCACATTCGGGCCCTGATCCTTACTGAGGACTTTGGACTCTACTGTAGTATATGTATAATAATAATGTAACTTATTCATGAACATTTATACCACATTGTTTACGGAAGCATGGCATAATTTCCAGTTGCACACATTTGCATTAAAAAAAAAAGTCTTAAGATCATATTCCATGAATAGAACAGGATATAGTTTGGCTAGCGAGGCGGTGTTGGGCTGAACAGGTATGAAAACCTCCAGGCACTTGTACTGGAGAATATGGTAGTGTGTGCTATCCGTGAAGCCCAGTCCTTGTAGACTTGGCAGACAGATTAGAATTGAAGGAAAAAGGAAAAAACACCCAAAGTTTTTGACAGGTATAGGACATGTGCCTGGTTGCTTGCCTGGCAATCTGAAGGAGTGAGATGAACTGAAGGCAGGAAAATGGAAACTGGGAAGGGAAAATTCCCTTCCACTTCTACAGAAATGTCTTTTAAAAACCTGATGTAATGTACAATTGACTAGAAGGCCTTCAGGGCAACCAGTGCATTTCAAAGGGCTGCTAGTTACTTAGGACCATGATGGCAGGGTGTGTGGCCATGTTGTTTCAGATGGAGGACGATATCTTAATCTTACTGACATCAGTGGGACCTTCATCATTGACTTCAACAAATGCAGGATGGATTTCACCCTGAAGGCTTGTTTTACAATGGCTTTCCAGCTGGCCTTCCAGGCCTGGCTCTAGATAGCAGTTATTATTTGGTCGCATTAGGAGAAGAGTTTTGGGCAACTAATGTTAACTGAAATGTGTAACAAATATGAATATTATCTTATGCACTCTCATCCTTAGAGCTCAATTGTACCTAGTAGATATTTTTTCTGATTTAAAAAATAACCTCAATCACCGTTTGACACATTGGGAGATATCTGGTCAAGGGCCATCATCAGTTTAACACAATTTGGCAGATCAGACTTGATGTGTATTAATAGTCCATGGGTAGTCTGGATAATATTAACCAAAGTCAGTGGTTGAATTTACACACGTTTTCTGATCTTAAAGACGTAATTGTTTGTTTTGTAACTGAGTTTTTATAAGATATTTTCAAAGTGCATGTCCTGTGTGTGTCATTTTAAAAAAAAACATCAAATCTTCAGCTAGTATCAGTCAGCATGACTCCCCTGGAGCTATGTGCAAGTTCACTGTACCTGAGGAGCTAGTCCATCATTTTTAAAACCTCAATATCTTGTATAGGTAAATACTGCTTTCATGCAATGGTGGAAAGAACAGAGTCATTTGCTTTACGCTTTTAGCAATCTCCAGCTCCCCAGTCAGCCTTTTCAGTGAACACTAGGAAAAAAGCAAAGTAAAATTGGAGTAATAAAGTCTGGAAGGCTAAATGAAGCAATTAGAATTTCACTGATAGCTTGAAGAGTTCCTGAACTGTTTATTATGAATGGCCTTTAACCAAGATCATTGAGCGAAACATCCATAATATCATCCGAATAGGGGTGACGTGTTTTAATTAAACCATTTTTATATGGCTTCAATAATTGATTGTCGAAGTGAAAGGTGGTGCCACTGTTAACAATATGAACAGCAGGAATATTTTGTGTTCCTTCCTAAAATATTGGATATGATCCTGAGATGCCCTGGAATCCTCACTGAGGGTATGTCCTCACTGACAGTGGGAAATTCGCCGCCATCAGGTCAATTTATCCAGATCAATTGAGCGGAAGTGAAGGCCCGCTCAGTCAATCCAGAAGTTGATTTTAATAAAACCACCTCCCCAACAACACACCATTGAACATGGACTTGAAGGATGTGACATAGCCCTTGTCAGCAAAAGGATGGATTTCACATGCACACAGAGGCAATTCAATTGTACAGCAATTTCATAAGAACAATTTGATCAGCCAGCATTCATAAGTACACAGACGTGTTCCCCCAAATCATCACACTTGGGTTCCTAAAAACCCTTAGGTAGTTGTAAAAATCCAGCCCTTTGTTCTGTGCCTGCTTTTTTTCTTTGTTGTATGAACACGTGCCAGTGGACACGTTATTTTGTCAGCTATTTGAATGATACAGTTAGAATCATGTTTAATTACTGAAAGTCCTTTGTGAAATCCCTTGATTGTCAGATATGTATATCTGTAAGGATTCAGCACTACTATTGCTGAAACAGTCTGCTGTTACTAGATTTGTACTGGATTCTGTTGTTACTGGATTGTGTGATCTACAATTAAGTATCCTGAATATTTAACAGTTACTGTTTGTTTGAAAATTCATTCCTTGTTAGTATAGATCCAGCCTGGCTTGCCATTACTGTAACTGCATGTTACTAAGTTATGAAGAGATAACAGTTAAGTAAGCGAGATTGTAGAAATGTGAAAGCTCAGCCAACAAATAGCAGCCATGCAGGTTATTAAGGAAACTGACATTTCAATAGCAAACTTAGTTGCAGTGAATTGTTGGTTACAGACTGTTCCTATTATTGAGAAGGAACTGATCTAAGTAACAAATTGACAGATAATGCATTCCTGCGTGATAATAGCATGCTTTTGATTGGTATTATGGATCACAGAGCAAAAGCCATGCACATTATTTTTTCATTGTTCAAGAAGTTACAATCACACTCAAAGTTTGAATTGGGTCAAAATCAGAACCATGGATCCCACACTCCCAAACTCTGGTGAAGTTCAGTTTAGATTTATAATGCAGATAGGTATCCTTTCATCTAGCCTAAATCTAATAATATCAGCATTACTTTTTCCACAGGAGGGTTGTGAGGATTACATAATATCTGTGCAGCACTTTAAAGAGGCGAAGCACTAAATACTGAAGCATCTAATCATTGTAATTATTAGTTACAACCAAGACTTGACTTGAGTGGGATCTAAGATATATGGAATTCCATTTAATAAGAAAGAAGTCATTTAATACTACATGTTACTAGGGACAGTACTCAGGAGGTAGCGTTCTTTGGGTCAAATGTCCCCAAGGCCAGATTTACAGAGGGATTTAGGGATCTAAAGATACAGACAGGAACATAGTGGAATTTTCAAAAGTAGTAAAGAGAGCTGGGTGCCTAACTCTCATTGACTTCATTGATTTTCAATGGGATTTAGACACCCACTTCACTTAGGAACTTTTAAAATCCCACGAGGCATCTGTATCTTTAGTCACCTTTCTAAACCTGACCTAGTCAGGAGCCTAATCTTGCTTGCATTGAAATCTGTGTGGATTTTGCCATTCAGAGTAAGGTCAGATTCTGTGTGAGTGTCCCATTTCAAATGCTTCAGAGTTACTTCCCAGACTTATCCTAATAAAACTCCACTCAATGCACTGATGCTTCTGCCTGAGGCTTTCACCACTGACATCCAAGAGCTGTTACCCCTCCGAGCGCAAATTGCCTTCCTATGAATTATGGAAGAGTCACAACTTTTCATTAGCTGGAATCGCTTTTATTAAAATGCAGACACTATCTTTTCCCTCTCCTCTTCAAACAGATTTGGAGCCAAACTGGAACTAATCCAGGCAGCTTCAGTTTTACCTGCAATAACAAAAGGGGTGAGAAATTGCCTCTTTTAAACTGTATTTCAAATCTGCTCTTGTTTTAGGATCCTAGGGAGACTAGACTGAGTACATTCAGTTAGTAAATTATGTTGAGAATCCGAAAGAAGCAGCTGACATGAGATCCTTAAGGCTACTTTCCTAAAGCCCTATTGTAATTAAAGGATAATACAGAGCAGCAGGACTAGTATTTCAAATGTGTATACTCCAGGAGAAATCACTCTATCCATTTAAGCAATAACGAAGTGTGGGTAGTGTTCCGGTTCGGATGCTAATTGTCTTCTCTTCCATCAAAATAGCAGGCCAAGGTGTTTATCAGCTCACCCCAGTTGACTATCTGACAGCAGATCCACTAACTGTTCTATTATTGCTGAAACACTCAATGGGGAAAATAACTACACCAAACAATTACAAGAAATCCTTTTGTGGCTCTATAACACCCAGGGAAAGCAGTTTCAACCATTTCCTGCTCAAGGAAAATGATCTCCTTACAGAAAGCTCAGCAGTCAGAACAATTCAGAAAACCAACCTTAGAAAAGTCGGAAAAAAAAATTTCCAAGTCCCACAGCTCCTGGCTTTCATATAAAATGCTCCTCTGTTAGTTTGTACTGGACAAATCAACATAGAGTAGATAGCGCCAGAGAGTCAATGCAGAAATGCTTTTTTATGAGTCAAAATGGATCAGAAACATGAGCTGATCTCATCCTGCAAAGTCTCTTCCTGACCATTTTATATGCTATACATCACCACTTCTGTTTATTCTGTTTGAAACGAAAATGAAAAAAAATAAATCATAAACTGAAATCCAACAGCAAATAAAATGAAAGAATTAATGCTTAGAAAACACAACATAGTTGTCATTACCTGTCTTGCAAAAATGTAGAACAATTATTTTGTTTTTCTGCCTGCTGCTGTCAATTTCCTTGCCTAGAAAAGCCAGGAAAACATCAGCAGATCGCTTTTCCCTGTGTTATAATTTATACTTGCTATTCTGTTCATAATCTTTCAATAATGTTAAAACACATAGTAATAGTTCACCCACTGCATGAAACATGGTTACTGTGCTCCATTAGTGTGAAAATATGTAACTATAAAAGGTAATCTTGGATGCCTGTAGCAGCAAACACTTCACGATAGTATTATTATTCAGTATTTGATGTAATTAAAAGACAATATCAAAAAAGTGCATAACAAAAGTAATAGTTTGTACTATTTAGGAATGAATGTTAAATTTTTATTCATCCACTTAGCACTGGAGGTGCTATACAGCCAAATTTAAAAAAAAACAAAAAACATTGAAATTGTGAAATCTTCTAGGGGATATAGAAGGTTAGCTCCTCAGTGTAAATTGGTGAAGCTGCATTGATTTCAGTGGAGCTGCACCAGTTTACACCAGCTGAGGATACAATCCGAAGAGGGAAGGGTGATTCTTTAGGATGCTAGCCTGGGATTTGAGAGATCTGGGTTCAGTTTCCTGCTCTACCACAGATGTCCTGCATAATCTTAGGCAAGCCACTTGATCTCTCTGTGCCTCAGTGCCCCACCTGTTAAGAAAGCCTAATAGCACCTCCCTGCTTCATGAGGCTGTTGTGAGGTTGAATATATTAAAAGATTGTGAGTCCCTCTGCTACTATGGTGGTGGGGGTTAAGTACCTAAGGGAAACAGCTGTCTAGATATCTTTCTTTGAAATGAATGGAAGATATGTGCCCAAATCTAGTAGTTTGTTTTACTCACTCACTCACTCACTCACTCACTCACTCACTCTCTTCTAGCTGAAGTAGGTGGAGGAGAAAAGATGGTGGGGGGGAAGGGCTGCAATGGCAAGCTCACTAAGTTACTTAGTTTTATTGTGTAAGCGTTGTGTTGTTGTATTGTGGTGAATATAGTTATTTTTAAAATTGGTTCAGTGTTGAACAGATATGAAAATGGTTGGTACTTTTTTATCGTCTCTGTGGGCATGTGGGGGAAAAGGATAAAGGGACAGTAGTGAAATAGTGTGGGGGGGAGAAGCAGCAAAGAAAGGGAAAGGATAAGAGGGAATGCAGGAAGTGAATGATACAGGTATTGGGGGAAGGGGTGAGGTGGGCAGAGAGATAAGAAAGTTGAGGAGAGACAGAAGAGGGGTCTTTCATTGTGTAGCAGGTAGATGATGGTGACTACATGCTTTAGGTGCCATCTGGAGGGTAAGACTATGGAGAATTCATCTCTTTGCTTCCTTGTGCTGCTGGTCTAGTGGCTGGTAGACGAGATCTGTAAAGGTCAGCCATCTTGACTTACCCCTATGGCTGTTTATGTGTCATCAGGGGTAGAGGCTGCGGTGGCTTCTGAAAAGTTTGCGGCCAATATTAAATATTTTCAACTGGACACACAAGCCACATAGTAAATGAGACATGATAGGGAGAGTGGGGAAATGCCATGAAGGGCCTTGAAAATGAAAACAAGTAGCTTGATTGATTCAGTAGATAAGGCAAAGCCATTGGAGGTGTGAAAAGAGGTGTGACATAATCAAAGTGACAGGCTCTCTGAGAATGATCTTTGCAGCAGTGTTTTGTGTGGATATGTATGAGACACAATTTCATTTGTAAATGCCAGAGAGAAGGATGTTGCAATAATTGAGACATGAGATGATGAGAGCCTAGACAAGAGTTGTTCACCTGTGCAGATGGATAAGAAAGGTAGTATCTTAGAAAAATCATGCAGAAAGCATCTGCAAAATTTAGACATAGTCTGGATGAGAGATCCTAGAAAGAGATCCAAGTCAAAGATGATGCCCAGCTTATGAGCCTGAGTGACAGGTAGAATGGTGGGCTTGTCCACAATGAACAAGAAAGGAGGTAGTGGGGAGGAGGGAGATGAAGAGCTGAAATGCTCTACAAATTGGCAGCTGTGCATATAAAATACAAGTAAATCATCTTTCACCTGGAGATGACAGGATTAAAGCAAAATTTAAAAATTCATAGATTGGTTTGTTTGCATATAAATGCCTGAGTTTTTTTTTATTAAAGGTTTCATTGCCTAGTTCTAAAAATAATCACTCTGACAAACTTGTACCAGTGACGTAAAATCAGGATTTGTAAATGACAACTTATTGTTCATCTGGGACTGGAAAGAGATGCCTTGGGTTTTCCATAAATGCATTTCTGTGTAATCTAATTTGGGGGGTGCTTTTGTCAGAGCGTGTGCTGATGGGAAAGGCCTAATACGGATGGAGAATTAAGTCCTTTGTCCATCAACCAGTGATTGAGTGCTGTGCTCAAGAAGTGCTCAGAAGTGCCACGGGGTGCTGTTGCAGCTCTCAAAAAGAGTGCTAGAGCAGCATCCTGGAGCATTCAGCTGGACTCGAGCAATGCTATCAACAAACCAATTAAAGCATGGGCAGCAACCGTGTAAGTTCCTCTCTGCTGAAGACAATCTACCTTAGCCGTGAACTGGAGGGATCACCTCTTAGAAGCATCCATGTTATAGTTTCAGCAGTAGGTAGGTCAAGTATTTGTGATGTGGTTTCTGCCAAAGGCAGAGTAGCACTGCAGTGCACTGAACTCTGCTATCTGCCCATTTTAACCATGGAGTGCGTGGAGCACATTTCAGTAACTACTTCGGGTTCCTAAATGGGTACAGGGACTCAACCAAAACAGTACATCCAGGATAAGACTAAGGGGCAATCAGAGTAGTCTGCCGTACTGCTGACTGTTTTGTCTCAGTTTGGCTAGATAAAAAGAAACTGTCAATGAAGAACTGAGCACTTAAAAAGAAAAAAAAATTGCTTTTAAAATCCAATACTAAAGGTGTCTGAATTCTATAAACCCCTTTCTGGTCAAGCCAGCTTTTTGCAAGCTTCTCCTTTCACCTCAGAAATGGAGATGAACATAAAAATAAAAGGAACAGATGCAAGTAGATGGTGTAATGAAAAAGAAACTAAGACGCACTTGCCTCAGGTTCCACTGAGAAACAGATAAACAAAAGCTGTCCATTGTAGATGTGACAAGAACATTGCAAAGAAGGATTTGTAAAATAACTTCTGTGACGGGACAGTTGGGGGAGGGGAGAATACACAATCTCCATCCCTGTAAAGCAGAAAATACACTTCTGGATTATACCAAACAAGGACCTTCACTGTAGTTTTATAATCTTAGTAGAGTCTCTCCCTTAGATTTAGTAATTCCTTTGTGCATTATATACCACCTTAGGCCATTATCAGTGGGACAATTACACTGATTGCCAAAGTGTCTTCAGGATTGGGGGTCCTACCAGATTTATAGTTTTTTAATGTTAAACAGAGAGATTATCTCTTAGATGAGCAGCTGCATATTTCTGTTCTGAAGGGTAAGAAGTATCATCTACATTGACTTCTAACTTTTAGTTAGGGTTCAAGCTTGAATGGCGACAAAATGAATTCAGTAATTTAAAATATTTAGACTTGTAAATTTCATTGTAACTCTGAATTTCTAGGGGTTGTAATCTTGTTTTGGGGACAATTACAACATTCTTACAATTATTTTTGGCCTTTATTACAGATTATGTATCAATAATTTAGAGTTTTTAATTTTACCTTGAGAAAATGGTGGGCAGGAACCATTGCACCTCATTCAATTTATTCAGCTGTCCCCATATCACTTAAGTCATCTGAGTGAAGTAATAGTGTCAGCAAACTCGGTAGTAGTTTTCTTTTTCTCCTGTGATCCTTTATCTTCCTCAGTATGAACTGATTGCTCTGCTGTCAGTCCTGCTTCAGACTGTACAGCAGTAGCTGTCTGAGCTCCATTACTTAATCTGCTGGGGGACACTTGTGTGCTCTCATGCTCTTCTCATTATTTTAGTTACCTGTTTCTAGTATGTCTTTGTCTCTCTTCATATGTTATATATTCAGCCTTTAGATTACCTGTTTAATCTCTGTTTCGTCAGTGTCTGCTTTGTCTTCTCTCAACCCTCTGCCTCACAATTACAGCTAGCTTTCTTGCTTTTAACTTGCAAATGGTGGTGTGGAATGAAGTTTAGGATTTGGTAATTGCCAGGTGAATGCTAAATTAGTGCATCCTCCTCCTGAGAGCTTTGAGCCCCTGGAGTTCAACCAGTGAACAGTAGCAGAAACTATATTTTGACTGCCTTAGCCCTAGAGTACTATTGCTGCTAAATGTTGGAATTTGAGTTTACAGTGCTAAAGTGAAGAAAATCTGTTTTTTGTCTCAAGAGTTGTGAATATTGCCAGACAGCAACTTATTTTCAACTCCAGATTTGTAAAAAATGTATCTATTTAAAGTTTTCTAATGACAACGTGCTCAAGTTAATGACTATTTGGTTTTTCCTAACCTACTTATCTAGTAGCCCAGGCTTGCAAGATGCAGGCTTGTTATGTCACATTGCTTAATGCGAATTGGAGGGTACCCAGATACTACAGTGATGTGAGTGAAGTAAGAAACTGGATAGACTAGAATAGTGACTACATGTTAAAAACCATTTGCAACAGGAGCTGGCTAATAAGCTCCTGAAAAGAAGTTTGGACTTAGGCACCCTCAATGAAGCATGATGTACCAATAAAAGTATAGTTTTGTCAGTATATCAAAACATAGCAGGCCTCAAGTGCTAGTAGTGTGCCTTCCTCTTCTAGCTCTGCACCCTACACCAGCACTATTTGTGGTAAAGATGGTTGTTCAGAAATTGGACTTTTTAGCCCCTTTGCGTGTTGCAGAATTTGGCACACAGTAACTGAACTTCTTCAGTGCTTGTATCATCATCTTTCATGATGGACCATTTCCAACACAGGGCTGTGAGCACTGGCATTTAGAGTCAAACTCTGACATTTTATGAATTGTTGTCAAAGAATTTTGATGGGTCTTAAAGGCAGTTTCCGTGTTAAAATACAGAGAAGCTGCTGCAAAACATGAAAGAGCTTTTGTTTGTTGAGCTCTGAGTTTACACCTTAGACTATGTCAACACTTGCCATGAAATTCGGCAGCAGTCGACAGGAGATATACAAGCTACGCAAAGTAGCTTGCGTGTGTCCTGTCAACTTCCTAACTCCTCCTTACAGCATTGTCTTCAGTTTGCTGCACCAACGGGAAATGTGCTCCAGTTGACACAGCGTTATTCCACCTGGCAGAGGTGGATTAATAGCGTTGATTTCCAGGTCAATTGAGCGGGTCTCCACTTCTGCTCACTCAATCCAGATAAATTGATCTGAGGGCAGTGAATTTGCAGCCGTCAGTCTAGACATAGCCTAGATGCAAGTCTTTCTCACACGCTCCTAGGGATATTTACTTTTCGAACACATACTGCTCTTATAAGGTACGTCTACACCACAGCCTTGTTTTGGTGGCATGTAGTCCATGTACTCCACAACACAAATAAATATAACAGTGTAGACCGTGAGACACACTTAGGTGAGTTAAGAAACACCGGAAGGGTGTAGCTGTGTCCCCAAGTACATACTCTATGTGGCTCTCTACTTGCCCCAGCTATGCTTCCCCATCTCCACTGTTATTTTTATCTGGGGACTTTCCCACTGTGAGGAAAGACTCCAATAGAGGGGAAAGGCTCTGCCAGCTTCCTGTTGCCTGAACCTTTCCCCACATCATGGAAAGACTCAAGTAGTGATGAATAACTCTGGCAGCAGAGAGCTGCTGAAGACTTTCCCTGCTGCCTTCCCCTGCCAGAGCTTTTCATTGACATGTGTAACTGCACACTGCAGTGTGGACATGGTGTGCTTTTCACTGCAATGTGTAGCAACACCTAAACTACACGCCACCACCAGTAGTTAGTTGTGTAGATGGAGCCACAGTAAAGCATGGTTCACATTAGAACAAAGAGTGAACGTTAGGATAGAAGAACTCTTTTAGTTTAATTCCTGAGTTGAAATTGAAGTAAAGGATGCAATTATCAGGAATGATTTTAAGGAGCAAATTTCTTTAAATGGTGATGTATTGAAATCTCTCCAGAGAATGGCATTGATAGCTTTTCTTTGCAGGTAGTATTGGCCCTTTCTGATTCAAGTCCTTTTCTGTTTCAATATCTTGCTAGTCTACAGAGTCAGTAACAAGCTTATACAATATATGGACAAATTTTCTTCAAACATGGCTTTTAGGTAGATCTTATTTCTGCTTAAAAATCTATTCATGTGCAAGTGTTTATATGTTAGTTTGATAATAGATAATATAAAATTTCAGTTTGTATTTTCTGTATTTAATAAAATGAACAATGACAGAGAGGGAGACAGACCATATTTTAAGGCATAAGCACAAAGTAATCCTGTAGAGTTAAAGCTGAGCTTTCAGACTTCAGTTCTTCACTTTCTGATGTTTGAATTCTGAACTTGATTGTCAATGAACAAGCTTACTTTTTTGTTCATGAAAATTTAATAAAAGAGGACAAAAAGTACTAATGCACATCTTTGCTAAGTTGTTAAACCTCAAGGCCACTGGGAGAATTAGATTTCTGCAGATGAAAAGTAAAATTTCTTCTTGATATTTTAGGTTTAGATTTAGAAAATTACCATATAAAACGTGGTTATGTGATTATATGAACAACAATTTAAGAGTCCCATTTGGCCATCTAGTACATATATCAATGTACAAGGGTGTATCAGGGTACCAGTTCTTTTGTTTTTTGCTTATTCAATCTGGTGTCAGGTGCTAGACCATGTGTAAAAGATGAAGAGTTATTTGTGCTGACTCTGATATCAGGTCAAGTAGGTCCTGTTTGTTCACATAGGAGTACAAGGGTATGTCTACACTGCAAAAGCACAGACCAGTGGCACCATGTCTCGGGGCCTGGGTCTACAGAGGGCTTGGAGCACCTCTCTGAGGGCAAAACCAGGGGCAGTGAGGAAGAGGCCCTGCAAAGAAACCCAGGAACAGCCAAATTCACAAGAAAGCATATGCTGAGGCTCTTGTTTCATTGTTGTTTGTTACCTTGTCTTCACTGTTAAGGTACTTTAGTTTTACTGCAAGGTAAACTTGCTGTGATCAGTCTATACTCCTTCCTGGATATAGTGCTAAATGAGAGAGTAGAGGACCCCTCCCTACATGACACAAGCTCTGATTAGAATTGAGGCAAATTCTCTGGCCTTAGTATTAACAGTGTATTTTCTTTCCCCAATGTGAATTCATAAACAGGTTTTACCTGAGTAGCACATCTGCTGCTGGTAATGTGTGCATGGAGCGGAGAAGGAGGTGTGTTTGTTTCTTCTCTCTCCTCTCCCAAGATGGACAGGAAATGCATAAAAAATGGCAGCTGCTGGTGGAAAATACAGGACCAATTATTAAAATGAACACAGCTTCCTGTAGTTTGAGCCATGGTGTTCTATAATGCAAAATGAGACCTCTCAAAATTCACTCCTTTCTTCTGCATTCCCTCAATAATCTCCACTTCAGGCTTCCTGGAGCTACATATCTAATCTATTATAGGCAGACCCTACAGCCATGTGGCAAATTTCACAGGATATTGCTTTCCACTAATCCAGCTCCCTGGGATCTGTTCCATCTCTCCAAACCCCTGAGCATCTTCACCCGGTTGCTCTTTGAAAAACAGAACAAAAACACATTGCTAAGAGAATGTTTTTACCTTCTTCCACAAAATGTAGAATTGTGCCATCTCATCCTTCTGCTCCAAATTACATGTGCATGAGTCTATGGGAAACTTCAGTCTTAGGCCAGCATAGGTATTCTCTAAAAAATAAATATGTCATTTTTTAAAGTCTGAGATCTCTTGGACTTGATGGGCTAGAACCAGGACCTTCCCCTACCGGAAAGGGGAGATTCCACACACTCAGATGAGTCACACAGCAGTTACTTCTAGCCTGGAAGCCCCCAGTGTAGCTGTCTTTAAAGTCATAATATTTTTAGGTAGAGCAAAGCTAGTTTAGGTCACTTACAGAGGTGTTTACAAGGCTAAAGAAAAACTAAACCTAGTACATTTGGACTCATAGGAGCTAAGGCACTTGACATTACGTGCAGTGGGATACAAGCAATAATCCAATAACACCTGAAAAAAAAATTCTCTCCAAATCATTACTCTAGTTAGTTTTTCAGTTGCGTATGTGGCATATACAAAACACATGGTAATATAATTAAATATAAAGGTTTTCTGTGCCCTGATGTGAGACACCTGCACTACACAACCATTCCAGGCCATGAAAACACTTATATACTTAGCCCTGCCTGGAGTGCAGGGGACTGGACTACAAGCCCTCAAAGTCCCTTCCAGTCCTACGATTCTGATTCTGTGATTTTTTTTAAGTCACTAGAATGAAGCAAGGGTTTTGTTTTATGATGATTCTTAAAACCAGTACAGTGCTCTTCATCTTCAAGATGGTTCCAAAACTTCACCCACCATTTGAGTAGCCTTAAACTTAGTTTATTTTAAAAATAAACTAACAGTAGCAGATTGTTGTCTTCAGCATTCCTTTAGTTCTGCTTTCTCACGTACCAGCCACAATAGGGAGAAAATATAGTTCATGAATCACCCATCCATTCCCCACTATTTATTCATTTATATTGTGGTAATGCCTAGAGGCTAACTCCCTACCATGATAGGTGTTATAAAAACATGTAACAAAGAGGCAGTCTCTGCCCCAAAGAACTTAGTTTTAAGTTTCCCCATATGCTCTGGCAGAAATTTAGAATGACTGGTATGGTACAGGAGATGATGTATTTTTTGTTGGTGATACAGTGTCAGAAATATCCAGAAAAAGAGTGTAAAAACATGCTACGAACCTCTGCATGCGAGTTTGTATTCTTTTTCTGTTTGCTGCACATTCAGAATTAGTTTTGAATATGTATGGAAGATGGATGGATGGAAAGATGGATGGATGGAAACTGAAATGCTAGCAAGGGTAGATTAAGGTGCTGTAAATATCAGAATAGCTGACCTTGCATGGCTATGCTGGAATGTCATTGCCTCCAAAACCTGGTGCTTGAAAGGATTAAATTTATCCCCAGCCTGTTAGCATTTTTGTTGCTGTGACACCTTTTCCCAGACATGCTTCTTTGATTGATGAGATTCCGTGTGTTATTCACACAAACTAATTTGTAACTGGTGAGCAGGTAGCATTGTACTTCAGGGCATCCATAACCTATACATTCCTCTTACTGAGCCTGCAGGTTTTCCAGATGGAAATGTTCTCTGGGGGACTGGGTGGCTCATGTTTTAGTAATTGGATATAGAACCTTTCACTACAGTCACTGGTACAAGTCCAACTCGGTTCAGCTGCAAGGTTTGTGCTTACATGTTCTTTGGCTTGAACCACATGGGGTCTCATGAACTGAGTTTCACTTTAAATTTTGGTTTCAAACAACACCAAAATCCCCAAAAGGAAACTGAGTCCAAACTGCTAAGTTTCACCTGATTTTAATACCATGCCAAAGTTGTTCTTATATGGATTCTCTATACTGACATATGGAAATGGTTGTTTTGGTGTCAATCCAGGTCCAAATGTTGATGATTTATAAAGTGATGTATACTGATTGGAAGTGGTGGTGTGTAGCAAAAAGCACTGTCTCCCAACTTCAGGACAAAAGACACCTTTCTCTCTGGACCATCTGTCTCGGAGTCTCTTAACCATACTGGCAGGGTGATGATGAATACTTGAATTGTGCAAAATATTTCCATCAAAACTTGAACCTTGTATAAAACTTGTCCGGTTTGTGGTTTCATCACAAGCACTGTGATCAGCCTACATATTGTGAATGGCTTGCTAAGATCTGCAGACCTGTTAAGTTTATGGCATGGTATCAAAATCAGGCAGAATTTATCATTTGAACTCAGTTTCCTTTAAGCGATTTTGGGGTTGTTTGAAACTAAAATTCCAGGTGAAACTCAGTTCATGGGGCCCTGTCTGTTTCAAACCAAGGAACATGTAAGCATAAACCTTTGTGAACCTAGACAAACTCTGCAACGCTCCGGTCAAAACCCCTTGAAGTGCATAAATAAGGATGTGACATTGGCCTCCAGGGAAGGCATGATGAGAGAGTTTAAACAGGGCAAACTGTAAAGAATGGGGCAGGCAAAGCTCTAAATACCGGTAATGTTTCTGCCATAAGATATACCAAGCAAGTAACAAACAGGTTCTGATGACCTCACTGGTCATTCAGTAGACAAAACACAGTTCCCTTAAAACTATCTAGCCCTTTGGCTAACACCCAGGCAGCCAAGTCAAATATGATGGGGATTACTGAAAATCTTTGTCCATAATATGTTTAAAAAAAAAAAAAGTTGTACCAATCCCAAAGAATTGGACACGTTAACAAACAGGTCAATGAATAGTTCAGCTCTTACCCAAGTACACGCTTAAAGCCAATGTTTATTAGCTGAACTAACATTTATTTAAAAAAAGGAAACCGTAATGGTTAAAAGGTCAGATACATACACAGATGAAAATAAAGCTCTTCGGTCAGTTTCAAAGTAGAGATAACTGAATTGCAAAGTACTTAAATTGCAAAGTCTCTGTAATTACCCAAACAGCTTGGGGGTCATCAGTCTTTGCTTAGAGCTTCGTTAGAAATCCAGTCCAGACAAATGAAGACTAAATAATCCATGTGCAGAGTTTGTTCAAATTCTCCCATAAGAATTAGCAGGGTGTGATTCTGGGATCTCGATCTTGCGATCCAAACGTTCCCTGATGAGCTTGAGCATATTGGAGATAAAAAGGATCAGTCCACTAGAGTCTTTTATTAGATCCATGCAGGCTGACCGATATTTTTTGACAGCAGGTGCCTCCTTGAGCAACTAATAGATGATTACTTTGGACTCTGAAGTATTATCTCCTATGTCCTGTGCATGCTGGTAACTAGTTACCAGTAGCACAAGGTAATTGGCCATTTACAACCATTTACAGGTATTTAATACTTAATCTTCAAAGAGAAGTACAAACAATAATATTGTTACATTCAAAGTTCCAGCTAAATGTTCATATGTTCCTTTTGAACTCTTAATCAATAGAACAGCGATAGGCAAGAAAGCAGTTTATCATACTGCTAACTTCTAACAAGAGATATGTAAACCACATCAAATAACTACCAACAATACACCTGCATATCAAAACAATTATAAGGAATGACCCTCCCCCTACCACTGTATTTTCTTATAATATATCTTTAAAGGTCAGATTTAGGCCATGCAATTTGTAAAGTGGCTTGGCTTTTTCGGGCCTAGCGTCACAAAGGGTTAGATACCTTAACAAATCCCTGTTCAAGTAGGCACTCTGTGCTTATCCCAACTCTTCATGGCATGGTCACTGTGAACTTGAGGTTGCCATTCTGAGTTCCAGATGTAAGTCTCCTATCCTTTAAATCTAATATAATAAAGATGAAAGCTGGGCATGGAGAACTTGCCTGTAGAGGGAGAAGAAGAGGGATTTCAATTTATGTAACACCTAATGAATTGTGAATCTCAAGCATTGTTTCTTCTGGATTCTTATCCAAAACTCAGCTGCATTCACTTAAACTTCTGTATTTGCAAAATTGGACTTTGAAATCACATCTCAGCAGGCTCCATGTAGGCTATAGTAGTTGCCGTAACAGCATATATTATAATTGTGGGTGAGTAAGAGAATGCATTCCCATTTGGGACCAAATCATCTGCTCTACAGTTGGATAAGTTTTAAAACAAGCCAATTGTTTTTTGTCATTGACTATCTCTTCCAGTGAATTTATAAACTCTTAATTTACTCATTAAAATATTTTTGTTCAACCATGAAATAGTCTGCTGAATGTTGATGAACCATGAAAGTGAACCATGAAAGCAAACCATTTTAATATGCCAGTTTTAAAACTGTTTTATTTACCGCTTCCTCAAAATCCCAGGTGATTTGCAGTCATTATATTAAGTAGTCCACATACACATCACAGTGATAATTTCAACTCCAATTCAATTAAATATCTACTAAACAAAGCAGGATTATAACTTAAAGTTGGCTGCACAGCTGAACAAAACATAGGTGCCTTCCACTACCATGCATGGCGAAGATGTCTCTGTGTTGACCTGTATAAAGTTTTAACATTAGGAGCATGTATTGCAGAGTCACCAATTCTATTACTGAAATTCAGTAAGCAGAAAATGTGAGGCATCACATTCAGTCCTCTTGTTGATGCCATTGCTTAACTCAATATTATCATGGCAATGTTCATTTCCAGAAAAATAATGAATACTTGAGCAGACCAATTTACTAATTGTAAGAGAGGAATTTAAAAGAAGTTTCTGATAAACAAAATTGCAGCTACAGCTATATTAATGTAAAACAAACATAAAAAACTTGCCATAACATAGCACATGGCTATTATATCTGCTCTACCAAAATTAGCATAACCTTTTTGGCTCAGAATGCATATATCTTGGTCTAACAATGCACAGCTCAAGGATAATCAATATTTGGGGTAGATTTTTTTGACTGGCTACCTACCGCCTTAGCCACTGCATGTTCTCCAACTTGTGCTTTTCTCTTAGTACAGTGTCTGTTTTTTCAGAGCTGGTCCCAGGTACGTTAAAGAAAGTAGAGCACAACCCATTCCCCATTGAAGTCAGTGGGGATCATTCTACTGACTTTACTGAGTGTTGGTTGTAACCTTACTCTTCATGAATTTCTGCATCTGTCATAGTTCATTCATGGAATTTCATTAGTTGGTAGCAAAATTATGTTTTGGTCAACTTGTTTAAGTACATTTATAACATTATTGCTTCACTTGATGGGTGGGGAGAAGTAAGCCATTTTTAATGTTAGATAGCAGAAATAGAGAAAGTATCGGTCTGAATTTGCTAATCAGGGTGTACATCATCCACTTAGAGGACAATTAGGAATGGATAAAGAGCAATGACTTTAATATAGTCTAATGCTCATTCACAATGGACAAATGATAAGATTACTAATAATGTCCTAAAAAACCAAAACCTCGACTGCTCTAACAGATACCAGTGTAAATATGGAGTAGCTCCATTGAAGAAAATGGAGTTATTCTGGGATTACACTGGGGAAGTGAGAGCAGGATATAACTGCCTGTCTAACCTTTTTGCATTCAGCAGTGTTCCACATGCTGTTTATAAATTGTCATTATAAATTCTTTTTCTAAGTGGGCAAGCAGAGTTCTATCTTTGAAGAAGGGCTTGTGGTCCTGTTGGCTTTGTGATATACTTTCTGTGGAAGAGCAGTGGCAAGCAGCAAGGGAGGTTGCTCTTTGCCTTAATCTCTCTAACTAGAGTCAATCTGGGAGGCAGAATTGCTCCCTGGGAACCAGGCTTTGGTGTCTGTGGTGCAATCCCTGAAAGAAGGGATTGCTTGCATGCTGTTTGTGACCATCTCTGTTCAAGGACTGATGTATATGTGCAAAGTAAACACATTACACACAGAAAATGCCCAGACTCCACACTAGAAGTTGACCTACAAAGCCTAGACACCTGCTACCAATGAGCAGAACGGTGACAACATGAAGAACTTTGAGTCACTCTTGTTCACTTGTGAATTCCATACAGTACATGCCCTGCCACTCCTCATTTCACCTGTGTGTCTATTAGATAAGTATCTCCTCTTTAAGTTATCCTACCTCTTACGTCTTTGAGTGGGGAAAGCTTTGGTTTGGGGAGGTGGCTGACAGGCTGGATATACTGCTCCCTGGATGAGGCAGGGGTCGTGCAGAAAAAGAAATAGGTGATCATGTAATTAAAGACTGCATCTATATGTATACTGGGACAGAATTAAACTTGCCCATGCAACCTTAATTTTGAAATTCCTTGCTTTTGAGTACTTCATTTTGCAATGTCTAATGTTCTTAACATGAAATATTGTACATGATCTATGTACGCCGTTAAATCTATTCAAGAGATGACCCATATTAGTCTACCTTAAGACTACCACAAAGAATCTCTAAACGTACCAGGCCAAATCCTCGCCTGGTGTAAATCAGTGTAGTTCTATTGTCATGAGTGCAGCTACACGAATTTACAGCTGATAAATCTGACTTGGATCAATGAGTTCAGTCCAGCTCCATCTTTGTTTCAAGGCTACCTGCAGTAAAACCAGTTTTTGTTAGTCTCTTCTGCGGTTGCTTAACACAACTTTCACTGCTTAAGTGACCTGCTTAAGTCAGGTTTCACTGTATGTAAGGTTCACACAAGCATAATATTTGTTTTATTTTAAAATGAGTAATATTTTTAATTTAACCCCCCCCCCATACGTGCACATGCCTCTGCTACAAAATCTCAAGGGGGCTATTATTTAAAATAAAGAAACATTGAATCTGAAACAAAGCCAGACAAATGTGCTTTGTACGTCATGTTAGAGAAAAATCCAACTCTGTACAAATCAGATGAGATAAAAGTAAACTAGAAGGAGGATTGATTATAATGCAATCATTCTGAACTCCACTGTGAGTACAGTCTTGTTTAATGCTGTTGATAATTGAGGCCAGTACATTTTTTTATGAACTTTGCTTCAGAGCAGAAGATCAAACAGTTCTCAGCCACTTTACTTTTTATGTCATGATGACTACAAAATCCTTTGCTTTCTGAGTATGATATGGAATAAATATAATTTTATCCCTGCTGAGTTCCTGAATTTTCACAAAATAAAGAATTCTGTAGTGCTGCATTACCTTATTAACATATGCAGATTAAAATGTAAAGATCTGAGGGATTAGATAGTAATCTTAACTGTACTCAGCAAATCAAATTTTTCCCAAAGTTAAACACTTAATAACCATGACAATTGCTTCCTTCAGTTTATCCTGGTTATTTGCTAATGAGGGTGAGAACACTGTAAGGTAAACAAGACATCTTTAAAATCTCACCCAATGTCATTTCTACATTGCAAAAAATATGGCTGTAATAAAAAAGTAATTTACACTTGCTATGAGTAATTTTGAAAATACTCAGATGCTGTCGTGACCAGTGTTCCAACTGGACCTGTGTGAATACAAAGGATTATTCACACTAATCAGAACAGTGCTCTGCTGCATGTTTTTCTCTATTATACAAAATATTCCCCCACAATGACAACAAACCCACTTACTGTTAAAGCCCCAGCTAATTATTTCATATCATTAAGTTTCCATTAGCTTTTTGTTGAAGAACCTGTTGCCTCAATGAAAAACAGAGGATGGATGACATCCATTGAACAGTGTGTTCAGATTCCAATAAAATTCAGAGGTAAAAGCCAGAGCATTTACACACTTGTGTGTGCTGCTTCATGAAACAGGGAAATCCAGGTTGGAATTTCTTAGGGGTGGCAGAAGTAGGCCGGTGCAAGGGAGAGATCCACTCCAGAATGGCCTGGTGTTTAGACTTTTTGGGAGATGGAGGCTAAAGGAGATGAACTTGAGTCGTGCATCACAAGTGAGCCCTGACCACCAAATGTGGGGTTAGTTCCTCCCTCCCTCCTTCTGTACCTCCACCCCTGTTGGAGTTGTTCCACTTTATATAAATCATTAAATATTCATTGGACCACAGAGAGAGAGAGAGAGAGAGAGAGACTGACTCTATAAACTGGTTTTAGGGCACTTATTACTGAGTTATCAGCTATTCTGGGTGGATCACTCTGTCTCAGGTTTTTTATGAAAAACTTTAAAATGTCTTAGTTTTTTCCTGGTACTTATAAATTGGCCAAATTTGAGTGGATTTTCACAAACAGCCAAGGGCACATCCTTTAAAAATGTCAAGGCCCCGTTCCAAAATATGGGAACACTAGAGCAATTAAAAGAAAACATCATTTGCTTATTTTCTTCTTTTTTTTTAACAAACATAATATATTTTTCACTAGTCTATTTTTCAGAAATGGCTCAACCATTTTGGCTGAAATTTTCCAGAACAATTCACCTTGAGGCAGACATGCAGCAACAAGATATCATTCCAAACACTTCAAGTTTTGCAAAGTTATAAGCAATTGAAAACAGGGTCTTATAATGGGAAATGTCAGGGAAGCTTAATAATAGGTGGTACTATCAGCCTGTAATGTGTTTTATGTGTGCATGTATTTCATGTAATTGTAGATTTCCCTTGGTTCAGCTTCTGTGTTAGCACTTTTCACCTGGAGCGTGCTTGAACTGGCAATAGAACTCAGGTGTCCTCATCCCCAGTACAGTGTCCTATGCACTAGACAACACTACCTCCTCAGAAATTTTTTTCTTTCTCAAGTAAATTTACCTGGTTTCCTTTTTTGTGTGTTAATACTCACTCTAACCAAAATGTTCAAGTGCAAATCTCTTTTCACTTGCTACAAAGGACATAGGAAATTTCTCAGGGATGAGGCCAGCTCTCAGCAAAATGATAAACTATTTCCTTACAAAACAGAAATACAGAACTAAAGAGAGTGGCGAGATTTGTAAGCCGAACGATTTTCTTGCTTCAAAAGGAATGAATTGCATCTGCTGCCTCGTACATTCAGCATGTGTGATTCTGATCTCACACCCATTTTAACCTGGTGTAACTCCATTGACTCCAGTGAATTACACGAGTAAGAGAGGAGACTCATGGTTGTTCATTGTAACACTCATCCATTAAAAGCAAACAGCGCTATCAAGGCTTAGGTGACTCTGATCATCTGTAGAGAAACACTTGGCATTTGTAATGATTCTGATTAACCAGACAGGAATCTCACTTCATGTCTGAATGTTCACTTGAAATGTGCTCCTGTAAATTCTGAGATTTGCGAACAGAAAGAACTGAATTGCGGTCCTTTTAGCATTATAAAAGCAAGAGTAAAAAACACCTGGCCAGCTGCTCTGTTTTGTTTCGGAGAGAAAAACCAGCCATTAATAGTCTTTATAAAAACTGCACTTTAGACTAATATGCCTGCAATATTTAAACACCAAATTATCAACTATGCTACAGTTGGACTCCCAGTTTAGTAATGCAGATTTGTTTGCTTTAAGTAACAAGCTCTACTTTAATGTATTTAATTTTGACACTGCAGAGGAAAAAGGGGTGAACTGGCCTTACTGCGGAAGTTGAAACCTGCTGATAATATCCTAGCTATGATAGATGGCTAAAGACCTTGGCAGATCTGAGATGCCTTGTTTCAAATTGAAGCTGATATTTTAAAATAACTTTTTAAAACACGCTCATCTCCATGAATGATAAAATTGCTGGCAAAAGGGCTATTTTATCTCTTTTGATTCTCAGTAATGCTGAGTGTTCCCAAAGTCAGCATAAGATATGACTACAACCATGAAAAATCCCATCCACTTTTCTTATAGAGCCAGCTAATCTTTAGCCTCTGAAAGGCCCCATGTGGATTACAATTGTTCAATCAAAACTGCCAGCTCTACCACACTCCAGAGGTGATAGGTCACTTATTTCTGGCACTATTATTCAGTCACAGCATCTAATTACATTTTTTTCATAATTCCTTAAAGTAGCAGTTCTGCATTTTCCTCCATATCAATAGCCACAATAAAGGGATAGTTGAACTAGCATTAGGACACCTATAGATGGGAGCGGCAGGGTAAAACTAAGACTCCTATGTACAATAATTAAAACACCTTTCAACTCCTCAGTTACAAATGATGTGTGTGTCTGAATTGGTCCCACTATCTGAAAACACCAAGTATGCAGTATCAGCTAGACCAGCACCGTCTCTTCCTTGCTCTTAGAACTTTAAGGGTGGAATTTTCAGAAGCCCTTTGCATTAACATTTAATTCAATGGCAGTTTGATCATTGACTTCAACAAGTTTTATTCTGTTGGGGGGGGTTTAATCTGTGGAGTTAATATTCTTTGCACTGCTTCTAAAATTTAACTAGTCTACCAGCTAGTTGTGCTCTGATTGCCTTCCCCTCTGATGCAATCTCACTGGAAAAGCTGGTAAATGAAGTTTAAACTTCTGCTGGATGTAAGAGCTGTGGGAATTATCTGTCCAGTGGCTCAGGATGGCACTAAAATGACATGCAACTTGGATGGAAAGGTGCAGTGTGTGCAATAACTGCTGATTGTGACTTAGTGTAAACAACAAGCCCACCAGTCATTTCTGGTCCCTTCTGCTGCCTGACTTTGCAGGAAGACTGTAAGAGAAATATCAATTTATCATGCTGTTTTAGATTTTTGCTTATGCTAAAATGTGGTGTGCAGGATGGCTATTTATTGTGCAGTAACAGCAAAACCAAATAAAATTACAAGAACACCAGACTGCTCGGGTGTACACACACTCTAGATATAGCAGAAATAAGTAGTTCCATCTGAAATTGTTTTTATCTCAACCTATTTTTGTAATCAAGTTTCATGAATGCAGACACTACTTTTAAATAATAACCCATCGTTTTTGGTGGTTGAGCTATGCACTCATTTTGAATAAGAATGTATCCTGGAATATTTTAAGAGGGCGTGCTTGTGTGTAAGTGTAAAATACACTTTTTTTGCCATAACACTCCACGCTTTGCAATGGATAGTCTGGGCACAGATGGCTGAAAGCATCTTCACAGTAGTAGTTGTAAATTAGATATTTTAGTATGTAAGCCAATGAGACTTTTCAAGCGTTAGTGCATTGAATGTAGACATTGAATTGTGACGTGTGTGTGTGTGTAGTTTGCTGTAAATTCTGGGATAGGTCTAGCAAGGTAAACATAGCCATATCTCATATATTGTTTATTTCTTTTGAGCATTAAGGAAGCAGTTAGATTGACCATTCACAAATACAAAACAATTTTATCCAGAGATGGAAAAACGTCAGAATTAAAATACATGTTTATCTATGTACAGACAAATATAAAAGTTCAAAGGCAATTTCCTTTTCAATTTTAAGTAGAAAGAAAAGGGCAAGTTTTACAACAACAAACATGGATTAAAACAAATAGAGTATTCTAAGGTACAGCTATATAATGATGTGTCATTCGCAAAGTTGTATTGATTTTTCTCTTTCAATACTATTTGCCTCTGATGTTTGGTAACAAGGAATGTGTACATTTAAAAGCATAATGTTAAGGGAGCCAGAAGGATAAGGAATAAATTGCTTCTATACCTTTAAGACAATTCTGTATTAGGGCCGTGCATTTCTTTTTTACCCTTCACTATCTGTGTCTTGGGGTTTTGTTTTTTTTATTCCCAGGGAGTAAATTCACTATCCTGTGAATTGTTTTCTTTTGTGTGTAACTTCTTGTTCACAGACATTTTCCTCTTTTGTTTGGCTATACTGAGTGATGATTGTGCGTTCTCTTCAGGCAGTTGTAAACATCCTTTCTAATTCTTGCTGTTAAACTAATGGCCAAGCACTTATAACAGGTTGATTTTTCCCCAGATCAGAAGCAGATGTGGGGATGTAACTATTCTGATGGAGCTTCAAAAAAGCCTGTGCAAGATTTTCAATCCCAGCCAATAATTTTATTGCAATGGCAGCCAGTCTTTCCTTCTACTATGTATCTACTGAGTGAGATGAGGAGTTGAAACTAGGAAAGACAAACACAAATAAACATGGTAATTTTCTTGAATTAGATAATTTTAGCAAAATGAAGCACTGAGACCAGATTACCAGTATGAGTTCACTTTACTAACCTGGCTGTGTACTCCCTATCTAAATAGCCGCTTCATCTTTTTGTTTGTTTCATTTGCTCTGAGGCCCCAACAAACAAAATTGGTGCGGAAGAAAAATCTACTGTGTGGGTCTAATCCAAAACTCCCTGAACTCAGTGGGAGTCTTATTATTAATCTGTATGGCAGTAGCACCTAGTTGCCCCAGTCATAGGCCCAGTATGACCCTGTTGTGCAGGTGCTGTAGACACAGAACAGAAACACAGACCTTGCCCCAATGACTTCTGATCAGTCTGTATCAGCCAAATCCTGGCCCTGGGGAGCCTGCAGGAATTCTATGGCTACCGAAGCAGGCTCAGGTAGGAAAGAAAGTTACCCAACCAGCTCATGGGGGAACTGCTGGCATGGTTTCTCATCTCCTTCTCTTATCTGGGGATGGAAGATATGTCTGGATGACTCTTATTTAAGGCAATCAGGCTTGTGGGGATGCTGTCAGGGGAGGCGCAGAACATGTGCTGTGCATCCTTTGTCATGTCGCGGGAGAATTAGATTCTGCACTAGCTGACTGATAGTGAGCTGAATGTTTGGGCCATACGGCTCCATGGTCTCACAGTAGGCAGCCCAGAAATGGAGCTGACAGAAGCGGTGAAGATGGGGACCATGGTGCTGAAATCCTTTCTCCCCTCTCCCACCCTAAGGAAGGAGGGAGAGGAAGCCTATTTCAGTGATACATCCCTCACATTCATGAAGATACTGGATGACATTTAGGAGCCCCTTTCAGAAAGCAGACCTAGGGCTACATGGTGCCTCCTAAGTCTGTCTTCCTAGAGGAACCCTTTATGCAGCAGGAGGGAGAAGGCACTCCTAGGCCTACAGGAGTTGCATCTCCCAGCAGTGTAAGCCCCAAGATGGGGAGCCAGGAACTCTAGTAGCTGGCTTGCTGTCACACCAGTGGTTACTACCCTGACTTTGGCTTTCGAAGTGAACACAAGGGGCACCAATCCTGCATTGGGTACCTACAGTGAACCCTGCTCAAGACCGTGCTGGGGCTGGAGTATTATACGGTAATAACCAGCTTAATCTGTGGGCTGCCTGAACTTCTCTGCTGTACTTTCCAACACAACAAAACATATCTAAAAGGCAGTGGTAACCGATTGTTTTAGAACTCGTTTTTCCATTATTGGTAAAAGGATAAAACACTGTATGGCAGAGAAGTAGACGAAATTATTCATTCATCTTTGCAAGCAACATCACTGTATACCTCCAACACTTACAGAAGGCTTTGTAATTGAGAGTTTGATAAGTTTCATTCCGTATATTCATGTAAAAAACATGAGCCAGATTTCTTAACCTAGTTTTGCATAATTTCACCTAGATTTTGATAATGAAACAGAAAGCTCTTTAAACTACAGCCAATGCCACAGAGACTAGGGTGGTATATCTACATTAATTTTCCAGAGAAGCTTCTTCATCTCTCAAGTGTTCTTTATAAAAAAACCAATTTCCCCTGGCACAATACCTTGTAATTTTTTTTGTAAAGAAATAAGCCCCAGTGATTTTTGTTTGTATCTTGAATGGCCTTTTCAAGTACAAGCTGTGGTTATGTTGATGCCATACAAACTCCTTAAGGTTCATGTCATTCTTTTCCTTAATACAAAAGTTATGTTAACACTGGTCAGACTCCTTACCAAAGGGCTTTTCCCTGTTCAAGCATAATAAAAGACCTGAATATATTGAAATGATAATCCTTATCTGGGGGAAGCTTCCCTTGCATAGAGAAAAAAGAAGAGCGGGGAAAAAATCTTATTGAAAATACTAGTATTTTACAATAATGCTAGAATAAATAAATACTAATAATTATAGTGTTTTCTAATAGCGCTCCAAAATACAACTTTGTTGTTTTAGTATTTTGGACCATAACTGTATGATGCTGTACAAAAGAAAATTGAACAACAGGAGGAGAAAAAGAGAGACAAGAATTAGTGCTGGGTGGGAAACAGGTTTCCCTCTTGTAAAACATTTGGTGAGCTTGAAAACATTTTCACAGCCAAATCAGGATGAAATAGTAAAATTTCAAATTTTTGCAAGCTGAAAAATTAAAGAATTTTTCAATTTGGGTCAGTTTAAATATTTTGTTTTGATCATTTAGAAATGTTCGATTTCAGTGTTGTCTTTTTTCATAGATTCTAAGCCCAGAAGAGGACCCTTGGGATCATCTACTGTGGCCTCCTCTAAAACACAAACCATAGGACTTTCTCCAAAATAATTCCTGTTTGAACTACAGCGTTTTAGGGGGGAAAAGAATACTATCTTGATTTAAAAATTGCCAGTGATGGTGAATCTACTACAACTCTTACCTTTTTTTTAACCTTTGTTCTAGTTTAATTAACTTAAATTTTGAAATGAAAAGTCAATGTTCATTTTGACATTTTCAACAATTTCAAAACTTTTTTCAAACAAATTTTGAGCCAGGAGATTTGTCAGAAATGATCTGATTTGCCTAACAGTTCTGATTTTGACAAATCGTCATTTTTCAGTGAAGAAATATGTTGTCAAAAAATTCTCAACCAACTCTATCAAGGGTTACATTTACATTACATTTGTCAGTTTAATCACCTGTTTGTTTCTTTCTGTCATTTCTTTTATATAGTAAGAGTGGGCTTTGAATATATCTGGCCTCTATACATATTTTCCTGGGTGCTAAAATAAAAGAAACAAAAAAAAACAGATGTAACTAGCTCTATTCAGTGACAAGAAGTCCATGACATCCAGGCAAACATGGGAAAATGTCATGAAATGTAATTTAAATTAATTGAAAGGAAACAAATACACGTTTGAGAAATTTGAGACCCTGGAAGTATGAAAACTTCAAAAGGCTATTTATTGAAATGTGTCCAATTCTGTGAGCAAAGGGACTATTCATAAACTTGGGTATCTATAAATGTCCAGTGTATCTAGGTGAGCTAAAGATTATATTCTAGCTCCATGGGGATAATTACTGCAAATCCTGGGACAGGAAAATAACTCCAGAGAAGAACCATTCCCAGGGGTCATTGGTTCAGACCGTGTTCAAGAGGGCCAGCAAACAAAGAAAGGGCTTTTGGTATAAAGGGTGAATCTGAACTAGCTGAGAGACCCTCATTCCTGGGAAGCAGTGACTCTGAAGTTTTGTGGTGGATAAAATGAGCTCCCAGTGTAACTTTGAGGCCATAAGAGCTAATGTGATCCTAAGACACACGAACAAGAGAACCTTGAATAGAAGTAGAGAGGTTATTTTACCTCTGTGTTTTGCCTTGGTATGATAACTGGAAAATAAGGAATAAAGTTGTAATGGTGAGAATAATTAACCACTGAAACAATTCACCAAGAGTTGAGATGGATTCTCCATCACTGACAGTTTTTAAATTCATGTTCGTTGTTTTGTTCTGTCATGTTTTCATCCTAAAATAAACATACTATGCTTTGTGAAAGCTGGCTGGTCACTGGTAACCTCTGCCTGCCATAGCCCTTGGGAGAGAGCAGAATGGCAGGTGCTGGACTAAAGTCAGTCCTGTTCTGATAATCACAGTGAATGGAAGGAAGACTGCAAGCCTAAATCCCTGATCTGCAGAGAGAGGAATGTGGGTCCCCACTTCTAAACTAGGTCTCAGGCCTCCAGGCATCCTCAAAGGGGTGCCCTGGAGCAGACCATGGAGGGTGTAGAGGTGGAATTGTGGCACCAGCCAGGTGTGTTTGCTTCCTTGAAATGCAGTTCAATACTGTGTAGAGAGCCCACGCTCTGTTTAAGTCCTACTGAAATCCTAATGTGAGGAATAAGTGGTAGATGATTTCTTCTGCACAGTGGTGAACTTCACCCTTAGTGAAGATGGTGTGATGCTCTGAGAGAGTGAATGACACTTCCTTAAGATCAGGGAATAGAAAAATGAAAGACGCAAGAAGACAGTGAGTGCAAAAGTGCTAGAACCTTCCAGGACCAAGTTAAGAGACCTTCAGAAGCAGTTAAATCCATTCTGATTCTTTATTCCCAAAACATTTTAATAAATATTTAACATCAGGTAATTTAGTGCAGCTCTTAGGTCTTTGGTCTCAGCTTGTTTAGCTGTTTGCACCTCTAACTGCTTTCCCTCTCTCCTTTGGTGGGATGCTATACATGCAGAAATGCCATGCCAAATTCTCTTGTGACATTTACAGCCAATCATGTTGCAGGAAATATTAGAAATCTTGCAATCAAGTTGATTTCTTGTGAAATCTTCAGCTGAATTTTTGTACCCTAAGAGGTTTGTATAGCAAAAAAAGGTTAATGAGCAGTACTATCCAAAGCCTGTTGAATTCAACAGACTTTCACTCAGGCCCACAAACATTGAAATATTGATTGCTCATCTTAAGTGAAACCTGTGAAACTATTAGCATTCTGTGTCACCAAGTAGAACTTTGTCTCCATATGCTGAGTCCATAAAGTCTGAATTTTCTCAAGTGTGACCTGCATTCTCTGTGAATAATGGAATAGTACTGCAGCAAAATTGTTATGAAACATACTGCTGTTATCATGCACATAAGCTAATTATTCACCATTAAATATTTCTGATATTTCAATCTTTTTCTTTTCTGTGTGAAATTACTTAAAAGGCTTGCCAAATGCCTACAACACTGTATTTCTTTTTTTTTTTTTTTTGGTTTCCATTAAACTTTTTACATTGAGAGCTTGGCAAAATAAATGAGTGAGCCCTGTTCTAAATGATGTTGTTGCTGCCTATGAATAAAATGTAGCTTAATGGATTTACTATTTTTGTTAATAATAGTAATTCACATCTGTGCTGACAATTTCCTTAATACTAAGTTTCATTCCAATGGGATTCAAAATGGCATAGATACTACGGCTTTCAAAATGAAACTTGTTAATGGAATAGCTATGGCAATATTAGCTGCAATTGCAGCCAAAGTTTGAGGTAGCTTGTTCAGTATTTCTAATGTACTCTTTATTTTTATATTGAAAGTAAATTGTCCTTTGCTAAAGCTTAAGGAAATGATCCGATTTCAGTTGAAGGCAGTAGAAAAATTCCCAACTAGATCAGGCCTTTAGGCTTTTCCTGTGAAAGGCATTTTCATGCTAAAATAGTTTACAAAATATTTAGTATGTTCTCCTTGTGATGATATTGTGGGCCAAAACTGGACTTAGTGTAATAAGTAAATGCTACTGTCTAATTAATTAATCCAGAGATTGTAATGGAAATTGAGTCTGAACTCTATTTGGTCCACTGTGTTTTCTGTGTAGAGGTCAAGCCAGAAATGATGGTTTTCAGTCAGTGTTATTCTCCAGGTTTGATGTAAATGGTGAAAGTCAAATGGTTTCCAGCTTTCTTAAGTTTCAGTTGTCAGAATGCATCACAGGGAGTACTTTTGTTTGTAACTTGTAATTGTAATATATTAAGTGATCATGGTTTTGTTTTTTTGTTTTTATTTTTTTTAAATTGAAATTGCTTTCAAATACATTGTAAATGCAAAAACTTGGCCAGAGTCTCGGCTGGTGTAACCTAAGTAGCTCCACTGAAAGCTGTACCAATTTAGAGCAGTTGAGGTTCTGGTTCCCTGTGATGAATACCCATAACTAACCTTGAACGTCTTAAACTGAGCCACCTTTGAATGTTTCAATGGAATGTTTTCCATGAAACTGACTTAGGCAATTGCATTAGAACAGTGTTTCTCAATGACCAGTCTGTGAACCAGCACTGGTCCCTGAAATTCCCCTGACCCAATTTAGGAAGACAGCAGAAGAGTCCCTGGTATCAAAAAGGTAGAGAAACACTGCATTAGAACTCCAAGACATAAAATATGACTACAAACAGGGACTAGCCAGCTAGTTTGGAGAGCAAAAACATCTGATCTTTGGCTTTTGCAAACAAAAAAAATAAAAATCTGAACATTGTTTGAATTTTTAAAACACTGTTGTAAAAATGAAACATGAGCATTTATTTTCAGAGGCATATACACACATCAATAACGTGACGTGAAGTCAGTGGGCTTACTTGAGTGTATAGGTAAATACGTGAAACTGACTGCAGAGTCAAAGTGTAAGAATCTCTCTTCTGCATCATTGAACTGACTCAAATTTTTGTTGTTTGGTTTCAGTGTGATTGGGATCAGGCCTGTATTACACAGTAGCTAAAAGTCTGCAGGCAGAGTATGTGTTAATGCCCACAGAATGCTTCTAATGTTAAACATGAAAAAAGGAAGGGAAGTTGAAATAATCCAAACTGATTTCTTTCTAAACTGGGCGAGAAAAACAGTTGCTTTTGAGCTTTAGGAAGTTGTATCCTTTGGCAAAACCCTAGAAAATTTAATAAAAAATCATAACTTTGTAATTGGTTTGTGGGGAATATTTTATTCCTACTGTAGAATTGTATAGGATGGTTCAAAAACCTAAAGAACAATCATTCTCCAGTAAACCATGCAGGTTTTCAAAATACTTTCTATATACCTTATTAGTTTCATCACTATTAATTTCTGCTGGACATTTTCCTTCAGGGTAAATATGCAGTATTCCCACTTGCTTCCTCCCCCAAGGACAATATGAAGCTCAGAAAGAACATTTCACAGTTAGAATCTGGATTTAACAGCCAAGGCCCTCTCTGGTTTGCAGTGTAAATCCTGACAGACCTGTAGCCTTTGCTCACTGATGCTATACAATTTACCACTTTACTTATCTCTGATATGCTGTGGGAAATAGACAGCAGCTTTTAATCCCCATCCCAGAGACATGGATATGTAAACCACCATGCCAACAACAGACGTGATTTGTAATTAGCAATCCGTGAGCTCAGAAAGGATTAGAAATTCCATTTGATAAACCTCCAAAAAGTTTAGCAATTTAGAGTCATAGAGTTTACGACCAGATCATCTGTTCTGCCCTCCTGTATATCACAGGCCACCAACACCACATCCTAACCCCAACAACCAGAATTAGACCAGACTATTAGAGCTCATAGGAGACTAAAACTTTTATATGACATAGGCAGAGAACAGGAGGGTCTGAGATGCACCAGTACCCAAGAACCCTTTAATGGCAGGGAAATGATTGAGATATACCCAGATAATCCTGGCAAGTGACCACACCCACAAACTTCAGAGGAAGACAAATCTCCCCAAGGTCACTGCCAATTTGACTTGGGGAAAGATTCTTTCCCCACCTACGTATAACAATTGGTTAGACCCTAAGCATGTGAACAAGAAGCAGCCAGCTAAGCACTGGAAGGAGAGAATACACAGTGCCAATTCAGGTCCTGACCCACCCTGCTCAATGTCCCATCTCCGGTCGTGGTGACCCTGGAGCTGCAGAAGAAAGAGATTAAGGGTATGTCTACACTGCGGAGTGAAGTCGACTTACTTAAAGTCGACCTTTCACTCACCAATTTTTAGAAGCTGCTGGATTGTGTCCATACCACACTCCTTGCGCTGCGCTCGTGTGCCCGCACTTACCACAATTGTTTCAGCAGTCAAAGCAGTGCACTGTAGGTAGCTATTCCACAGTGCAACTAGCTGCAGTGGGTGTTGGGATGAGATTCATCGACCCATGATGCAATGCTCCTTCCCTCATCCTTCTTCCCCCAAACAAACAGGAAACTGATTTTCGTGCTGTTTGTTTACGTCGTGTGCTCACCATTGCTGTGAAGAAATGGAACCAGCTCAATTCTGCACTATTATTGTGAGCATCGCAAATACATCTCGGCTTATCATGGAGTATTTTCAAAGAAGAGCGAGAACCTGAAGCACAGGCAACCGCTATGCCACCAAGGCTGCCCTGCTACAAGCCATCAAGTGGAACAATTCCCGATTGCTGCAGGCCGTAACACATTATTTGCAGTCCGTGGAGTGCCGGTTCTGGTCCCAGGAAACAAGCACAGACTTGTGAGACTGCATCGTTGTGCAGCTGTGGGATAATGACCAGTGGCTGCAAAACTTTCATATGCAAAAGGCCACTTTCCTTGAACTTTGCTCAGAGCTGGCCCCGTCCCTGAAGCGTGTGAATACTCGCTTGAGACAAGCTCTGACAGTGGAGAAGCGAGTGGCCATCGCTCTATGGTAGCTGGCAGCCCCCGACTGTTACTGCTCGGTTGGAAATCACTTCGGAGTCGGTAAATCTACAGTGGGAGCTGCCGTGATTCCAGTGTGCAGCGTACATAGACTTCTGCTACAAAAGCTAGTGACTTTGAGAAACATGCAGGTTTGCCGTGATGGGGTTCCCAAACTGCGGGGGAGCCATTGATGGCATGCACATCCCTATCTTAGCACCTGCCCACCTCTCGACCAAGTACATAAACTGCAAGGGGTACTTTTCCATGGTCCTGCACGCCCTTGTGGATCACAGGGGTAATTTTACAGATATCTATGTGGGATGGTCTGGAAAGGTGCATGACGGGTGTGTATTTTGGAATTCGGGACTGTTCTCTAACATGCAGGTGGGCACTTTCTTCCCAGACCAAAAAATTCACATCGGGAGTGTTGAAATGCCAATAGTGATCCTGGGGGAACCTGCTTACCCCTTGTTGCCTTTGCTAATGAAGCCGTACACTGGGCACCTTGACAGTGACAAGAAGCATTTTAATAACAGGCTAAGCAGGTGAAGAATGGTTGTTGAATGTGCATTTGGGCATTTAAAGGCCAGATGGAGAAATCTCCTCACTAGACTGGACATGAGTGAAAAAATGATTTGTCAGAATTGACATATTCCTCTGGAATATGTCAAGTTGTATGAAAGTCTGATGGAAGTTTTCTACAGAACCCTGTCCGCCCAGTTTCCTGCCAGTTCACTTTTCTGGCTTCTTTGCAGTCTTCTTGATGGGCTGATAGGGAGCTGAGAGCCTGAATGCCTTGGAAACCTTGCTCCCTAGTTCTTCGCTTCTCAGCAGCCCAGGGTTCATGGCTCCAGGACAGTCTGGCTGGTGTGCTGTCTGGCACCTGGGGGCTGCCGAGGCTCCACAGTGTGTGGAGTCTTGGAAGCATTTCAGAAAGATCAAAATTACTTTTTCAAGATGAAATATTGGAATTGCCATTCTGCAGGAAATCTCACAATTTCATTTTTCATTCCATTTCAGAACTTTAATAACGTAAATTTTGGAATTTCTTGCTGAATGGGAATTTAAGTTTCCGGGTAACTCTAATCCCCACTATTTCAGATGCAGGGCTTGAAGTAGCCTTTGTGCCAGCTGTATGTCCTAGGGAGCAAAGTCCTGTGGATGCATGTATCTAGAAATCCACCAACCAATCCACATCCACAAGTCCTTGCCGTGTGGCACTATGCTGAGAGTCACATGGGGGGTTTGCACACACCTGCTTTCACTCAGCAAATTCTCCCTGACCCTGCATGGTAGAATTACCTCAGCTCCACTGTGAGTAGGTTCCTCTATAACCCTGCAGAGTAGGAGACAGGATCACCCTTAATGTGTGACTGTATTGTATGTGGGAGGGCCCATGCACTTATGGAGCCAGACCTTAAACACTGATCTTCCCATGCATAAGAGAAACTTTGAAAGCATCTTGCTTGAAACAAAGTGTGTGTGTGTGTGTGTGTGTGTGTGTGTGTGTGTGTGTGTGTGTG